>OV121137.1:49798363-51030847 GCA_921294245.1 Brassicogethes aeneus
TGTTTTGTTTTACTGCATTTCTGCAAATAAAAACTAAGTATTGTTTAAAATCTATTAAATTCCAGTTAATGGAGAAAATTTATTTCTTAAAAACTATACACATTTCCCTACGACAGCGTAGGAGCTACTGAACAATAGAGGTGGCAAGTTTGATTCCGATTCGTTCAAAAAGAACGAATCATTTAAATGAACCGAATGAATCGAACAAAGATTGTAAAAGAATCAATTCTTATTTGAATCAATTTTTTTAAATCACGATAAGTGAACTAAAAAGTGAATCAAACCATAAAATAAATATAAACTTGATCACAAGCACTTAATTAAATGCTAGGTTCGCCCTACACTACGCTAAAATGTCGGTCTTTTGAATAACTGGTGATATTTCTAGGAATATTTCAGGGAATTTTTTGTCAAATATCAAAATACTCTTTTGATTCCAAAGTTTCCAATACAACCTAGTTGTATTTTGTTTTTTTTATGTAAGCTGTAATGTTAATAAAAATCGAATCCAATAATTTAATAATACAACCGTTGATTCATTTAATACAACCGTTGATTCATTTAACGATACAACCAATACAAGTCATCATTACAAACAATTCAAGAACCAAGTCATTAATTCGGTCGAACCTGAATTGTTCGTTAATTATCTGTTCCTGAACCAGAAAGTGAATCAGTCGCGAACGAATCTTTATGAACGAATCATTTTAAAAGAATGAATTAAAAGAATTGATTCACCAAAAAGAATCGAACTTCCCACCTCTACTGAACAAACAGTAGTTCAAACTGCATGCCCTTGTATCTGGCTGCATGCCGCGCTGTTGCCATATGCTATTATTGTTTCCTAAAAGGGTTGTTTTTCTTATTTTTTAATATTAAAATTAACTAAATCAAATTATTTTTGACATATTATTAATATTTTTGTTATTTTTAAAGTTTTAAACAAATAAAATTGAACTATTTATTAAATAATTATAATCGTTCTCTTCTGATTTAAAACATCCTGGCAACTATGGTTCGTAATTACGAATGGCTTGGTTTATACCACGCCCAATTCCCTGATCAGAATATAATTTGTCATCCTTGTCTCCAGCCTTACTTACTTGATTCTATACAGTCTATGTATATGTCCTATAGGACATTTTACATAAAATATGTCAACAATTTTTTGATGAATCCAAAAAATTGAATAACATACAGGATGTTGCGTTCGAAATAAGAAAGTTGGCCACTGCTACATGACACTCCCTGTACAAAAAGTTATTGTTGAAAAAAATACCAATCGACGTGTCCGAGCGTTTTTTTTAAACACACCTCCATTTATGTATTATCACATTTATTTTATTAGGCTAATCTACACTTTATAATACATAATATTATACAGGCTTTCGCTTAAAAACTAGCCACCCTTAATAACTTTTGAGTTATAGTAAATTTAATTTTGAGTATAAACCGGTCGATTTATATATCGAGAGGAAAGTAAAAATCCAGTGTTAAACAAATTTTATGTTGCACCCTCTCACCTGCAGCTACCCTTTTAAATTTTAAATGTCTTCCATACCTTGCGACACATCATTTTATGGTAATTCAATTTTTGATCCACTGATGTTAAAAAAAATGAAGTTAGGGACAAAAAAAGTGGGATAAAAATTTTCTATAAATGTGCTGTTATCCAAGATAGTTGAATTGGTTTTTCTAATTAATTTGTTTAAGTCAATTTTCTATAATTTGTTGGAAAAATTAAGATTTTAGATTTAACAATTTGCACAGTATTGTCAAGAAAAGAGTGGAAATCTGTTGTTAAAAATATTTCAAAAATATATGTTCCTCTTTTGTACAATTTTTAAATAATTCGTATAAATATAGTATAACTTTGAGTTAGAATATAAATTTTACAATATTGGACAATTTGTTCGGGTGTGAAGCATCACACCACTTAAGATAACCAATAAAATGATTTCCCGCTTGAAATAAGACGCCCTCCGGTCGCTCAACTGCAATCTGCATCATCAGTTTACAGTTTTAGTTAGTGTTAGGAAGTGTATCATTGTGAGATTAGTACCACATTTCTGGTGAGTAATTATTGAATATTATATTTCCGAATAGGTGGGTAGGTATTTGCAAAATTGTTCAGGGACTGGGATAAATCAATAATTATGACCTGGTGATCAAATGAGGATAAAAAGTGTTTTTATGTTCCTACTATGCTACATTATTGATCAGCTTACTATTTACTTTAGTTTGTAATTTATGTTTATTTTACGTTTTCAGTTTGTATTAACTTAATTCTATCCTTACAACGTTTTCGTGTTGATCGCTGAATACATATGTAATCTATCGACATTTGTACTATTATACAAGGTGTGTTCAGAAAATATCGGAAATTTTCGTTTTTTAAAACAAATATTTATTTATTCGTCTACATTAATGTTGTCGCCTTCAAAATAGTCCCCATTGGATATTATGCACATGTGGCAGCTCTTCTTCCAATACTCGAAATACTTCTAAAAGTCGATCTTTCGCATAGCCTTTAGTTCTTTCAGCGATGCGCTTTTAATGTCATCTATGCTTGCAAAACGACGGCCCTTTAAGGTTCCCTTTATTTTTGGGAATAGGAAAAAGTCAGACAGAGGCATGTCTGGCGAATATGGAGGCTGGGGCATCATTACAGTATTGTTTTTGGCCAAAAATTTTGTTCAAAATTTAACAATTTTAGAACAAATTTTGCTGCCACGCGTTTCATACCCAAAACATTCGAAAAAATTTCATGGGATGAGCGAATCGATATACCAACATCATCAGCGACTTCTCTGTTGGTTTATAACCATTTCTTCCACTTTTTCCATGTTTTTATCGGTTGTTAATGCGCTTGTGCGTTCGGGGCGTTCGTCATCTTCAACGTCTTCACGGCCATCTTGGAAACTCTTATACCACTTGTAAACTCTTGTTTTACTTATAGCAGACTCACTATAGGCCTTTGTTAACATTTCACTGAATTTATTTCATTTTTTAAGCAAAATTGGATACAAATTCTTTGATCCATTTCTTTTAACGAACGAAAAATCGCCGAGCTCATAAAACACGTCTAACCTTAGCGGCTGCCACAGACAAAGTAAACAATGAAAACAGCTAAAGTTTTTATCATACTTCGGGGGCATGTATACCAACATAATAAAGAAAATTTTATGACAACCGGACCCTCCGAACTCGCGAAATTTAACAATTCCCGTTATTTTCTGAACACACCTCGTATGTGGGGACGCACTTCATATTGAATTATATCTCAATATTATTAGAATTAGCTACACGAATTTTATTTTTCAGTTTGTAGTTTCTGTTTTGTTTATTTTATGTTGTCAGAGTCAGTTTATATTTAGTTTAGGTATTCTATTTTCCATATTTTTTTTATAAGTCGCTGAATACAAAGCTATGCCTAAATAAATAATGTAGTTTCATTTTTCTTTTTACCACCCTCACATCCCAAAAATTAATAAAAATTTTAATCACATATCACAAATTGTTCATGTCACCTTTTTAGCAAAAATTTGTTGAACAAATTCATACAACTATGAAACCAAATCCAATAAATTTTTTTCTGTTAAGAACATGTTTTGTGTTACCATTTTCGATAAAATAATTTGTTTTTGCTGAGAAAGTAAAAAAGCTGAAATCTCAAAATTAAAGTCTTCTTATTTTTAGACCCGAGTAAATTTTAACTTCTCCGAAATAATTTTCATAAAAAGAATTCGTTCCGATAGATCGTAAATAAATTTTATATATTTTTACATGCCTTTATTTTCCTGCAATCATGAATTTTTTCACGCTTCATTTACTTTTATTTTTTGTGCGAATAGAAGGGATACACTATAAAATGCCACCTATTGATTTTCAGCGATATTCCATAAAATATAGTTCCTCGAATTCACGGTTTTACATCACTGCAGCGAAGCTTTTCTATTTCAAATAATACCTTCCTTACTTTGTCGTTAAAGAGTTTCATGGTCCTTTGCTGCGATCGACCTAAAATGGCTATTGGAAAAATTTAAAGGAAATAAGTTTTTATTTTATTTTGTAAGAGAGTTGTTAATGATACTGCCAAACGAAGAATCTTATTAAAAAACCCAACCAGTTACGTTTAATTACATTTTATTTTTTGGACATGGTAAAGACAGTGTTTTATAGAAAAATAAATCAAAAAATAACATACATAGCAGCAAATTATATAAAGTTAGAAGAATATACAGGGTGAGTCATTTAACTTGAAACTTTAAAATATCTTAATTAATATGCATTTTACGAAAAAATTTTAAAAATAAAAATTAAATGATTCGAGGAGGAAAATAAATCAGTACTAAAATTGGTCCTCATACTCTCCTCCTTATAGGGGGAACAGGGAGTAACTTTAAAATTTCCAATGGAACACCCTATTTTTTATTACAGATTCTTATCATTCGACTAAAAATAGGTAGATTTTGTCTAAAGCATTTTTTCATACTTAATAGATGACGCTGTACACGGTGGTCAAAACTTAAGTATAGGACGAACAAAAATGCCAACCAAAACTGATAGCACATTTTGATTATACACCCTTTTGGCAACACGAACATGTATTTATCAAAATCCCAGCTGATCCTATTTTAAAGTTTTGCAAACTTTTTTGTTTTTCTATTTCTGTATATTATTTTGCAATTATTGTACTAAAACTACAATTTTAATAAAATTAAGCAAAATATTAAATTTTGTATCATTTAAATTACTTTACTCCCCAGTATTAATTTATTGAGTCGCCTATTATTTTTTGCCACTCAAAACAAAACATAACAAAAAAAACGAAGGTTTATATCTTAAATATTTTTTATAACAAAAAATACTGGAAGTTTGTCTATAAAATAATTACAACTTGCAAATTTTCTAAAACAATAATTAAGGTGGTTATGAAAAAAGTTGCTATACGTTATAAGGCAAGTGACATTTTGCTTTAGTTGTTTATTTAATGTATACTTTATAAAGTTAAAAATAGTATTTTAAAATGAAAATTAAACCCAAAGTTAAGCCATAAAGAAAATCGAAAGAAGGTATGTGCTGGCTGTGGAGACAAAATTGTTTTTGGTAATCGAAAAATTCAGAGTTTAGGGTTTCTGAGAAAATATAAAAATTACTGCAGACTTTTTCAAACGAACACTTTAACTTAATGATTCAAAATTACCTACTTCAATATGGTAAAAACGGTATTTTTGCATAGCCACAATTGCCAAATTTTCAAAATTTAGAAATTGCTAGAGAATTTCGTGGCAGCCAAGAATGTATGTGCTTTTTCTGCAAAATGGCAAGATATAAAGGGCATAAAAAATTATTAAGGAAAGAGGACGGACGAACGAACTAAAGTTTTGATATGCTCTTCCTTTCTAGGGGATATCGCTAGATGTAAGAAGCATGTTTGTACAGAGACTGAAGAATTTAAAAATACTGTTTTCATGTTAAAAACAATTCCATGTAAAACCCAAGAAAAAGTTTTACTGAAAATTTAAGGCAAGCAGTAATTGATTTTGCTGCAAAGAATCTTTAGTTATTTATTAGTTTTGTATTAGGTACCTTCAAACAATAAATAAGATATTGCAAACTGTATTTTACATTATTTTGTATATATAATGTAAGTAATTTATCTATATTTCAGTCATGTATCTGCCACATTTTTTAAAACATTTGATAATGGTACTAGAGTATTTTATCGAAATGGCATAAACAATTTTAAAATACTAAGAAATATGCAAAACTTTAATAAAGGATCAGCTGGGATTTTGATAAATACATTTTTGTTTTATCAAAAGAGTCTATAATCAGATTATGCTATCCGTTTTGGTTGGCATTTTTGTTCGTCCTATACTTTAGTTTTGACCACCGTGTATAGGACCAATATTTTGTGCTACTGGGGTAATTTATTGTAGTATAATATATTCTTATTGTATGAATAATTAAAATAAATTTAATAAAGGTGAGTTATTCGTCTCAATTTGATCATTTAATACAATATCAGTTTTTTTTTCTTTGTTTATTTCCAGAGATTCTAATAAATTTAATTTTATGCCTTTACATTCTACATGTAAAATTTTAAAATTTCCATACTTTTGATAATATTTTTAAAATTTTACATGTAGAAAGTAAAGGCATACAATTAAATTTATTAGAATGTCTGGAAATAAACCAATTAAAAAGAACTGATATTGTATTAAATTATCAAATTGAGACCAATTTTATTAAATTTATTTTAATTATTCAAACAATAAGAATATCACGGTGCTGTTCTGAGAGGTGATTTTTGAACTTTCTGTGAAACCTATTTTTTTTTTATATTCTTGTTAATTAGGTCATAACTAAAATTTTAAGAGCAAAATAAAAAAAATTTGACGGTTAATTTTGTTTTAATTGGATGTTTATTAAAAATATGTATGCACACTTTCAATTCTCCAATTAAAACTTGCGATTTTATTTAAATATTATCATAACTTTTTAAATCAGATTAAAGATTAGTTAATTTCCTAAAAAAAGGTCTATACATTTTTTATATCTTTTACTGTTTTGTTCTAATACACGTTTAAAGTTTTAATTTAAGGTTAAATGTATAGTATACATTTATTAAACAATAATTCTAAGGGTGCCACATTTTATTTAGGGCCGATTTATTCATTTTTGATTTATTTGACGAATAATTTCTTTGGATACTAGATATTGTCAAGACATGAAAGTTATCGGCCCGATAAACTTTACTAAAGATGAATAAACCGGTCCATAGTTAAATTTAATGAATTTCTTCGTAACTTTTACTACAATTTTTCCTTTTTGTTTATAAAAAACACTTTAAAAAACTAAACAAAAACTATAGAATACGTATACTGAAAATGACAATTCAAACGTCAAATAAGTTTTTAATAGATCTAAGTTTCATGGCAACCTTTAAGGATATATTAATTAAGGGAACATAAATGTATACGTCAAAGGTTAGATTAAAAGTTTGAACGGTTATTGCAACAAAAATAAAAAATATATAAAAAAAAATAAAAACCTTTTTTTTAGTTATGCAAATATTAAATATTTAAATTAAATCGCTAGTTTTAATTGGATAATTGAAAGAGTGCATAATATTTTTAATAAACAGCCAATTAAAATAATTCAAACCGTCAATTTTTTTTTATTTTGCTCTTAAAATTTTAGTTATGACCTAATTAACAAGAATATAAAAAAAAATTAGGTTTCACAGAAAGTCCAAAAATCACCTCTCAGAACAGCACCGTGATATATCAACCTGTTCAAGGATTTTTTTGAGAAAAAAAGCCGAATTTTTCAATGAATTTGTTCCATACTTTTGCCAGTCCGTATAATATACCTACTGCATACCATGTTTTCTGTGCGAGAATTTTCTCGATCAAATTTATCCAAACATTAACCAGAGGCTTTCAACTTTTCGCACCCCTTTATAAAAACCCGGATACAATTTATGTATGTGCGATGACCTTTGATAAAAAAACCGGACTGACATTTTAACATAATGGCTTTTAAAATACCCTTTCAGAAGTTTTTTTGGTGAAAATTTAATAAATAAAATCGTAACCTAAAACCGAGCATAAAACATAAAAACAATATTTTAATAATGTTTTTTCTATATAAAAACAACTAAACTTTTAATAGCGACATAATTTTGCCATCACTTACGTCGTACAAAATAGATTGTTTTAAAATTATATTTCTCCACTCAGAAATTTTTTTAATAAATATAAAAAAAAAGTAGTTTGTCTTAATAAAGTATTTCGTCCAATAATTGCTTTTGTTACGGCAAAAAGATCATTTTTATAAAATTTATTTATCTATATTGTATACAAACGCTTTTAGTAATAGAATTTCCATTAATTATAAAGTAAATTTACGTCATGTTTATAAAAATAACACTCTTAATGCAGAAACGCATTGATAAATATAGATATTATTATTTGTCCAAAAAACAGTACTATACCGTTTACAAAAACTTTTTGTAGTATTAATGAATCCCTAATGATATTATTCATAAAAAATTTGGTAAATTTTACAAATCCCTTTTCGTTTAAAATAAAACTTTTTTTTATAATATTAATAAAATTTATGTAAATTTAACAACAAATTAATTTTTAATTCAATAAACTATTTTCATTGTAACAATGGTCACATTTTCAACCTACTGTTGGGTATTGGGTAGTTTTTTTTTAAATAATTGCAAGGCATTAAAACAAATTATTTATTATAACAAAAAAATTAACTCATATTATTATTATATGATGTACAAAATAAAAAAAATATGAACTCACTTTTTAAACCAGTCTGCTTCGTTTATAGAATAGACCTTAAATGTTTCTTTTAGAAAACGTCGAAATTTTAATTTTCTTAGTAATTATTATGATATTTTTATCATGCTAAATTGTACCACACTTCACTCGCACAAGTGAAATCAATAAGATTATAACACAGACTTTGGATTATAAAGTTATGTTCACCAAGGAAAATAACAAAAATATTGTTACCATTGCAAAACAATAGTAAATATTAAAAAAGTCTTTTGAGTATGAGTATGAGTATAAGAGACGTATAACCAGCCCCATTTCCTCTTGACTCTCGAACCCCGTACAGGCCTATGTTTACTTACGCCGATTTTTGTTCTTCCCCAGCAACTGCACGGCTTCACCCGTGTTTGCTGGGTGCGAATGTCCATTGCGTTCCGTACTGTCCCCTATTTGGGGCTCGAGAGCGAGAGGCGAATAGTTATAATAGCCATTCCCGGGTTCGCCGAGCCTATGCTATACGCTCAGTGGGGTATGGAGGAGGGACGGGAGGGTGTTGGTTTTTGGGGGACAATTACGCCGACTTAAAACTAAGTACGACGCGGAATCCCCCTAGACCAGTCGATTAGTATTACTCCAAACATTTGGGATTACTATTTGGAGTTGGGGAGTTGTTATTTCGCTGCAGGGGTGTAGTTTCCTAGTCGAGGTCTTTGTCTTGTTCGTTATTGTCATTGTCCGTGTCCTGGTCAGATAGTTCCTGCCCTTGGTAAAGTGTGTCAGTTGTTTTTAATAATTTTTGTCCCAAGCACGTTTTGTGGTAGAGTTCCGTCTTTGTTTATCAAATTCCAAAGCATTGCATTTATTCACTAGTCAAACAAATCACAAGCGCGATTATTCTGTTGTCTAATGTTTACGAATCTCGAGTTTGGCTATTAGGCCCTTTTTTTTTAATGTGTTAGAATTATGTGATCAATGTTAGTTTACTCTGTCAGTCCAGTGTTTATTTTCGGTCTCGATTGGGACCGCCTTACGCATTTGCTGTTGACAGACTTATTGCCCCACGCCGCGTGCCCTTCATAGGTTTTAAAGATATCCCAATAAACACTTTAACGATACCTATCACCATTAACATTGCCCGTGTAAGAATTTTTAACACTTTTTAATACAATTTTGCAATGATAGTAATTAAAAACAAAACAATTGTTTAATATGTTCATATTATATTTTAAAGTTATTTTAACATTTCAAGTAAAATAAATGTTATGTTTAATAAAATGAATATGGGCAATGTTAATGGTGACAAATACTTTTTTTCAAATTTAATTTAAAACTAGCTTAATACAAAATAAATAGCCGGCCCTGTGGTGCATCGCATTAAAATCTGAAACGGCCCCGGTATCAGGCGTGTAACGTATGCTTCAATAGATGGTTTATTTACGTTTGTTATTGCGTGGGCGCTTTGTTTATTTACCTTCCTTCAAGCTTTGCCTTGTGGCTGAGTTGCAAGTCGCGTATATTATACAATATATATAATACAATAATATAATATTGCGACGTTCCTGCTTGATTCCTTTTCGCACACGTACGCTGTTTTCGGCAATGGTTAATTGTTGCCAGTTCTTTTTTACAGATTTGCGTATTAGGTCATGCAATAATACTTATCAGAGTCGGCTGGTGATGGTGATGGTGATGATCCCTTTCGCTCTTTGTTAGACTTGTTTTTTTCTTTAAATAGGTGATTCCTTGACTTGTCCCCTGTCACTTTATTACTTCGTGTCCGCACGAACCTCACTCCTATGTTCACCGTTGAGAGATTGCCTTTTGAGGAATTATTTAATGTTTCTATTAACCCCTCGGAGAACAGGTACCCTGATTTCACCTGTACCGTTATGTATACATACTATAGTAACCCAAATAGTAGCACTGTTTCGCACCGTACTTTACTCGACTACACTGTATATAATAGTTATGTTTCTTTAAGAATTTTATTGTGGATCGGCACCGAGCGCTCGAACTACACATCCGCTCGCTTCGCCGGTATCGACAGTACTGAATATTAAAAAAGTCTTTTGATAGCAATAAAATATTTTTGTTATTGTTCTTAACGTAAGCTGTTACCAAAGGTTTTCCTACTGAAATAAAATTAATTTGAATTACCTACAACGATAGTAATTTAAAAAAGACAAATATGCCATAGTATAATGAACAAATTTTACTATAACAACTGCGCATTACTTTATGTAAGCGCAATTCACACACAACTATGGATTTAACAAAAACATTTTAAGTTCGACAAAGATTTAATATAAACATAAAGTTTTATTGCCATGACAATGTGATAACAACTATTACTTTGTTGGATGAAATTTTTTTTTATAAAAGCTCAACATTGCTGCTTCATTATAGTAAATGAGAATTTTATTAACATTAAAAAAGTTTATTCTGTAAATAAAAATAATCTAATTACTTCGACAAATCGTAGGTTTTTATCACAATAAGACACTGAAAATTTAATAAAAAAGGTACCTTGGGTGGTACATTTTTTATAGCCATTACAATTTTAAATTTAAGTTAAATAATATTATTTTATTAATCACTTACAAAATTAGTTTCCTTATCAGTGCATGTACATTTTTCTGAGTACACCCTTTAAAAGTTAAAACAACTTTATAAAACAGCTTTGTATAACTTTTTATTCAACACCATAAATAACCATTAGACCAATTTAATATTCCAAGCTTCGCAGTTTAAAAACTATTTTCAGCTTAAATATTTTCTAATATAAAAGTTAACATGATTTATTTCACTAATTTTAAACATTTACACTACTTATTTTCCTATTTTGATTCCTGAAAGACAACCTAATTTTGTTTTTTCATTTTGTGAAGTTTCGATGCTGTAAAACCTGGAGTAACATTATTTTCATCAGGCATTACCATTATCAGTGTTGGTAGTAAAAACTTAAGCATTTTAAAATGCAAATCCACTTTTAAACTGCCACTAAAACTATCCTAATGGTATTTATGTTGGGTGAAATTGGCTATAAATGAAACATTGCTATAATGACAATAATTTTTATGCAATTTAAGTGCTGTAAATAGCAATTTTATTCTTAAAATTTACGGACAAATACAAATTTTATTTGCAAAAAGTTTTTGCCAAAAACTGTTTTATTCTTGTTGGAGATCAATACAATACAAGTATGAACACTGTTTAAAATATCTGTAGTGTAAAGGGTAATCTTAAAATATTGTCTAAATACAACACACCAAGAGGTGTTAATATAAACACCATGAATTATGGTTGAAAATGTTATATACAGCAAACACCAAAACGGTGTTTATCTAAAAATATTTGAGAAGTGCACCTACACAGAAAAAAAGGAATATTTAATTTAACTATATTAATTTAGTTGACCCATAAGTATATATATTTAAATCAACTGTGGGTTGATATAAACAAAGATTAGTTTGACGGTACTAAACCAGATAGTTATTTTATTTTTTTAAAATTTATTAAATTAACCCAGAAAACTTTAGTGAAACCAACCCGCTGTATGGTTTAGTTTACTAAATATGTTGTTTGTAAATTAAGAGTTACTTCAACCTAAAGCACTCTGTTAAAACGATTAAAACAATTTGCCGTGCATTCCTGGTTGCATAGTATGTACCGATCGCGGCAAAGGCGGTGTGGATCACGTGATTTTCTTAAATCTCGCCTCTGTTGACTTACATGAAGAGTATATAAGCTCAGGTAGTCCTTTGCTTTGGTGTGACACTTCAAGTTGTTCGATACTAAAGAGACATTAAATAGGTGGAAACAGCTGTCAATACTTGAAGTATTTTAAGTTGGTGGAACGCACTTAAAACAATATCTCTAGCGAGTTGACGGTTTAATTTTCTGGAATAATACCACTGGTAATATACTAGTAAAGCGTCAAGGAACTTCCTGTTTCCTTTTTTTTTTCTTTTTTTCTGTGTAGTATGATTTAATTTGACCAAAAACACATAATATTTAACACTGAAAAGAAGTTCAATTTACACCAGGTAAAATTTATTGTAATACTATGTGAAAGTTAAATTTACACTATTTTAGTATTTGAATTTACACTGGACCAACGAACAATATTTAACAACATTTTGGTTTGTATCGATATAGACCATGGTGTTAATTTGGTGTTAAAATGGTCATGAAATTTTGAACAGTGAATGTTTGAACCAATTTCACTGGTAAACCAGTAGAAAATGACGTTTAATGTTCGGGTAGTTGGAGCAGGTTTTATATTAGGTTTCGTATGTGCAACATGGAAAATATATCGGAGGATGTTTAAAATTGTTCAGGAACTCGAGTAAACGAAATCAGTGGATGCTTTGCTGCCTTTAATGGCCTATATAAAGTTTTCTTTTGATACTAAAAATTACTTAGTTTGCCATTATCCCGGGTTCTTACAAAAATACATAAAAACAAAAAAAATGGAGCAAAAACGGTTTTATATACGTGTTTAATGGTTCGTTAAAATTTGACTTTAAGACATTTACAGTGGCGTAAATATTTTTATTATTTTTTATACGAAACTTTACTTTATTACATTATAATAACCAATCGGATTTGTCATTACAGATTTTAATTGTTTATTATCGGTATACAGTGTGTCCCCGGATTGACCAATTTTTTTCCAGAGGTAACCCCTTTGTGGCTAATTTATTATTATTTATAAATATTAAAAATAAGATAATATTTACCTTTTATAGTATTACTATAAAGCGCAGTATTTAATTGATAAATAGAGACCGATCTTATATACCTAAAATTTGAAAATTTGAAAGTGATTGTGTCTAGTATACAATTCAAACAGATATATGTACCTAGGTATGTTATGGCACGCCGTTTTAACATTTATTAAATAATTTTTTAATTTAAAATTTTATTGGTTTAAAATTTTCCTAACTAAAAAGTTTAGGTTTACATTTATAAATTTAAAATCTTTTCAACTATCATGTATTGAAAGACAAAATTTACTAACTAACAGTTCACTTCTGTATTAAACAATATTATTTTTTATCAATTTTTGCAAAAAAAACATCATTTTTTAATAAAAATAATTTCCCAAGTATAATTTATTTGGGTGGCATTTTGTAAACTTAAATAAATATTTTATAAAATTATTGAGATTAATTTGGTAAAATTAAATTAGTATTTAAAAATAGTATTAAGCCATTTAAAATAAAAACACATATAAAACATTTTTTACCAAAACAGTTTAAAGAGTTAACTCAAAACCTATGATAATCAATAAATATTTTAAATATAAAATGCAACTGTAAAAGTTTAAGTTTAAAAATATTGATTTTTAAAAAATGTAATTTTAATATTCTATTCTTCAAAATTATTGGTTTGAATTTGTAAAGAGTCATTTAAATGATAGTTGATAAATTTTCAATGCAAAAGTTTCAACATTACATTTAAATGTTATTTTTAAATTTTAATGTGGTAATCATTTAAATGACTCTTTACAAATTTAAACCAATAACTTTTATTTTTAACAATTTTAAATTGATCCATTTTAAGACAAAATTTATTACTTTACATTTAAATGTAAGTCGATAATTTTTAAATTATAAAGTGTAAACGTAGCTTTAGTAGAAGGCACAAGAGTCTGGGATCGGAGCCACGATGCAGCGAGTTTGATCCGCAGTGTTGCCAAATCGTGCTTGCTCCATAAATATTTGTCGCGTTTTACAAATTATGCATGGTAATGAAATGTTTCTTTATTACTTAAATTTTAATAATAGAACAACAACATTTTTAGTGCCTATTGTACTAAGTTCATTCGACAATTAAAAAACATTTTTTTCAAATTTTTAAAAGAAAAAATTTTAAAATGTGGTACCACAATATTACGTGGATGCATCATACAAATTCCCGTACGGGATTGTATTGTCCATCTTCTACGGGAGGAAGGAAGGAAGGCAATCTATAAATCAGGCTTAACACTTAACCTCACCACAAAAGCCGGAAAGCGTGTATTTGTATGTTGCATCCATATACCTATGACCTATAAGTTATAGGTATAGGGTTGCATCCTCGTAATATTGTGGCACTACATTTAAAAAAAATTTCTCTTAAAAATTAGAAAAAAATGTTTTTTAATTGTCAAATTATCTTAGTACAATAGCCACTAAAAATGTTGTTTTTCTATAATTAAATATATTTAATAAAGAAACATTTTCAATACGATAATTTCTAAAACGCGTCAAATATTTATGGAGCAAGCACGATTTTGTAACACTGCGGATCAAACTGGCTGCATCGTGGCTCCGATCCCAGACTCTTGTGCCTTCTACTAAAGCTACGTTTACACTTTGTAATTTAAAAATTATCGACTTACATTTAAATGTAAAGTTATAAATTTTGTCTTAAAATATATCACTTTGAAATTGTTCAAAATAAAAAATTATGGTTTAAATTTGTAAAGAGTCATTTAAATGATTGTCGATAAATTTTTAATCCAAAAATTACTACTTTAAAACTTACATTTAAATGTAGAATAAATTTGTAGAATAAAATATTATAACCAAAACTTTTAAAAATCAATATTTTGGAACATAAATTGTTACTGTTGCATTTATATTTAAAATATTTTGTTGACTATCAATTATTTTGAGTTTAAAAAAATTTAACTAGCTGTTAAAACATAATTTAAGTGCTAAACTTTAATCTTTAAACTTTTATCTAATAAATGCTAAAACGGCATGCCATAGTTTGTTTGGTTTATAAGTTTCAATTATAATCATTATATTTGAATAGTGTTATGGTGTTAAACATGATACAGACAATGTTGATACAGTGTATATCACAATTATCATATCAGGATTTGCTAGGGGTATCAGATCAAGATTATATCTAATTTTGAATTATGCGCATAATCTCCATAATACAGTAATTTGTCAACCACATTTGGACTGTTGACACAAGAGTAAGGTTTGAGTTTTTTGTTAAAAATTGCTTGTAGTGGCTACAAAAATAAATGTTCCTTTTAAGCGATGTCCCTTCCAGTTTGGTAGTATTAAAAATTAAGCCACATCTCTAGGCCACGACCTATAGTATCTTCGTTCAATAAAATCTTTTGGGCGCAATAAGGCATATTTTCTAAAAAGGTTTTTTGTGCCAGGAACTGTATTACAAAATAGAGATCCTATAGGCCTTCTATAATAGCCAACTTTATATTTGCCATTTCGTCACCTAGTTATGCCCACCAACAAAACGATATATTAAGCTTTTATGCAATAATCTAAACCTTTTAAATATTTAAGGAATAAAATTGATTTTGAAACAATTTAAATATAATATATATATTATATTTAAATTGTTTCAAAATCAATTTTATTCCTTAAATATTTAAAAGGTTTAGATTATTGCATAAAAGCTTAATATATCGTTTTGTTGGTGGGCATAAACATGTTTTATAATTTATTTAATAAACTACATTTAATTAGTTGTTATTAATAAAATATAAAATATATTTAAATGGAATATATAGACATTTAATACTAAAATATTTATAAACTTTTGCATACTTTTGCAAATAAAATTGTTAATAAAGAATAAAATTGATTTTAAAACAATTTAAATATAATATATGTTTTATAATTTATTTAATAAACTACATTTAATTAGTTGTTATTAGTTAAATATAAAATATATTAAAATGAAATATATAGACTTTTATGTATTTACCTTTTTATGTGATTTTTTTGTTACCTGGGCAATTTGAATTAAAATATTTATTCTTACTATGTAAATTAAAGCCATTAAAATTTTAAACTAAATTGAATTTTGTGCTTATAAAAAGAAATCAAATCAAGAAAATCAATATTTTAGTTTTCATTATTTGTAGAGCAAACATGCAAAAACCGGTAAATCTATTTTTACATTTTAAGAGGATAGAACCGATTCTTACTAAACTTGTTTAACTTAACACAGCAGCAGGACTGCGGCAACGTTGCAAATTTAGGGTTTTGGTTGGTAAATACAGTTGTCAAGTTGGTAGCATGGATTAAAACAAACTAAGCTAGTTATAAATCTAATTGTGGTTATGTATAAATTATTGTAGGTTACATTGTCAAGTTGAGTTGTCGAAATTCGTAGTTAAAAATGCAATTAATTTGGCTTTGGTGGTGCTTGGATGAGTAAAATCATATAAAAAAAGTAGTTAAATATAGGTTGCTTTACGGCCCAGAAGAGAAAGTATTCCTAGCGGATAATAATCTTCGCTTTGAAAAGAATTTATATAAAAGGAATTAAAATTTTTTGTGGACGTAAATGTTGTCCAATGGTGAATAATGTAAAAATAATGTGTGATGTAATTTTTATAAATCCAAATTCGTTACTTTTTAACTCCAAAAATGTCCATAAGGCGATGTATTTTTTTCTTCCATTGTGACATTTGGCAAAATTTCATCAAAATGAATTTTGTCCTCAAAAGGGCTTTTACATTCGAATTCGTTGCTATTATTTTTGGCATAATTATCTTTTTATTTAAGTAAATTATCAATAATATATATTATTGTCAATTTGACAGTGTCAAAGTATTTAATTAAATTCTTTAGCAGAAGTACCATTTTTAAATACTAAAAATTCTAAGTCAAACTGGCATAAGCACCCAACCTAAGAAAAAAACACGAGTCCAGATAAAAAAAATGAACTGTATGTTACCGTGCTAAATTGTTCAGGACAATAATCAATCAATTTGAGGTCTGTTTCCTAAAAACATGGTGACGATAAAACGGCTAGATTGATTTAGCACGTCTGGCACACAAATTTAACATTTGCCCGAAAGTAATCCCGTTTTGATTTCCCATTGTTTTGCATGTAAATATAAAAAAGAGCATGTAAATCTTTTAATTGAATATAACTGGGTCTAGTATTAATGTGTCTTATTAATTTAAAGTTTAAACTGTACACTGAAAAAAACATATTATCCTATCAAATAAATTTATTTGATTCAAAACAATCTTTGTTTCATAATGAAGAGAATATATTCTTTAAAATAGTAAAGTATTTTCTTAATCCACGTTGATTTACTTCAAGAATGTTTTCTTAATGTAATAAAATTAAATTTCTTTAAATAAAACTTGGATTGTTTAAAAGCAAGAATATATAATTTTTAAAATAAGGCAGCAATATTTACTTAATTCAAGAAAATGTATTTTTTTTAACCAAATAAGTGGTTGTTTTAAATCAAGAATATGTTTTTTTTAAAAATAAATTACTGGTATTTTTAAATAAAAAAGATACTTCAAGAATAAATTTTCTTAAAACAAAAACATGTGATATTGAAATAAGGCAATAATTTTCTTAAATCAGGATAATTTTCTTAAATCAATTTTCTTAAATAATGATAGGTCTATTAACTAAAAATTATTTGTTTTAATAATAAAAACATCTTTATATTTAGAAATATTACTGCAAAAGAAATAAAATTTAAAATAAAAATACGTCCAAACACTTAAAGGGACTGGAGTAATATTAAATATCCTGTAATTTTTTAAGGATTGTTGTCTAATCTTAAACAAAACTTTATATTTAAATATTCAAAATTGAGCCAAACTTTCTGAAGGGCCAAAGTATACGTTGTATCGTTTCTAGGTGGTGCAGTAAGCAAAAAATTTAGGTTAGAAAATAAAAAAACAAACGTTGAACAAACAAATTTATTTTGTTTTTAATACAAGAAAAATCTAAAATGTATACAATATTATAAATTAACGTAGGGAACTTAATCATTATTATCGACATATTTTTCATTTTACATAATTTGTAATATTTTAGGAATAGTAGAAAAGCAATTACCAATTTTATAAAATAATTTAGGGCTATTGCCAATGAACTCCACCCTTTATGAATCAAAATTAATGTTATACCCGAAAGTGTATAACAAAATTACTTCTAAAACAAAATCTTTTTAAATGTCATAAAATAAATTAAGTTTATTAACTTAAAATTATAGAGCCATACAAATCAGAGTTATTTATTTATATAAAATAATTTTAAGGCATCCTTAATGCAGATTAGTAAATATTTAAACAATAATCCTACCTACCTACACGTAAATGCGACGCTAAATTTAAAAATGGTGGTATATCAATAACAACTTACTTACCTTCAATTTTTTTTATAATTTTCTTCGATTCTGACCACTCTTCTAATAATTTTTTAATGAAATACTCCCTCTCCCGCAAAAAGAGAAAGAAACACTGCATGATTAGGCATACAATTTCAGAGGAACGTGTCGGCATCTCCACTCCTACACGATTTCAAAAATGTGTACTATTGGCAAAAGAAAATAATGTTTATTAAATCGAATAAAAAAATTTAAAAATATCTAATTAATAATATAAAAACAAATAAAAAATAAGAATATCTTATTCTTGATATAAAAAAATATTAACAATTGTACCAAGAGTTTAACCAACTATGATTTCCTTCAAGAATATTTAATATTTGGATTAAAACATGCAAATTTTTAAAACAAGAAATGTTTCTTAATATTAGAATATTTCCAAAACTACAAAATTCTTTTTTAAAGAAGTTAAGTATTTTTAGTTGAAATATATATTCTTATTTTAAAGCAAGTTGACTTAAATTAAAAAAATATTTTTTAGATGATAGGTTTTCTAAATATATCAAATCTTTTTTTGCAGTGTACGCCTTTTAAAAAAGCCTACTTAGCAGAGACTTTATTATTAGTATTCATAAGTGATTTTAGCCGGTTTAACCAATCCATCAGATATATTAATTATGGCTAAGCGTGCTCTTTATGGTGATCCCTCATGATAATCCTAAATGTTGGTCACAGGCCAGGTCATCAATTTCGGTAATATAACAAAATTAAATTGCTTGACTGCCATAAATTTCAGACCACTTACCATTTAAGCATAACCCTCGTTACAGTTAAACAATTTACGACAAAATTATACTTATTTTATCTCAAACGTAAAAATATGGTTTTATTATACCTAAACAAAATACTATGTTGTCTAATTACACGAAAAGAAATTTGTTGTCAAAATCAATATAGATAAATATCTATAGATACTATAGAAGTATACTTTACAAATTGTGTTTAAAATACGAATAATAACTAATTGTAATACACATTCAAACAAAATTGAAACACCTAGAACAGCATTTTGTAGTTGCCACACATATTTTTATATGTGCATTTTAGTGATGTACATCATGTACTTGTTGCGTTTGTCACTATAATCTGGGTCCAGAAAATGTTATAATTGTGTACATAAATATTATAATTTATGGTACAAGATGACAAAACTTTGTAGCGTTTTTTACAACGTTTTTTACAACAATTACTAAAATAATATTTCTCCAAATTGTCTTCAAAATAAGAGAAGTGTTAAACACTGCCGTCAAAAATGACACAATATTAGTAATTAATCAAGCAACGACCAAAATTTTCTTCTACAAATTGTAGCATATTATATGGCTATATTTGTACATTACTTATAAAATGTTGTTGCATTTTTTAATGGAACCAAATAAATTTGTTCATACAAATTGTAGCAGATTTTCGATATAATTGTGGAGGGTTGGATGAGGGGATAAAAAAGCCACACTCAGAAATTTTTTTAAAAAATATAACAAAAAAAGTTGTTTGACTATTCGTCCAACAATTGCTTTTGTTACGGCAAAAATATAATTTTTATAAAAATTATTTATCTACAAAAGCTGCTTTCAGTAATAGCCGTGCATTAATTATAAAGTAAATTTGCGTTATGTTCATAAAAATAACACTTTTCCAGATGCAGATGCGCATTGATAAATTTAGTTATTATTATTTGTCCAAAAACAGTTCTATACCGTTTACAAAAACGTTTATACTAGAAAAATGAAACCCTAATGGTATTATTCATAGAAATTTAGTAAATTTTACAAATCCTTTTTCGTTTAAAATAAACCTTCTTTTATAATATTAATAACATTTATGTAAATTTAACAACAAATTAATTGTTAATTCAATAAACTATTTTCATTGTAACAATGGTCACATGTGACTCACATTTTCAACCTACTGGGTATGGGGTAGTTTTTTTTAAATAATTGCAATGCAATAAAACAAATTATTTACTATAACAAAAAAAACTCATATTATATGATGTTGAATTTATTAATTTTATTGCCATTAGTTTTTTATGTTCTCTATCATGCACTGTATTTAAATCACTGTTATTCTGCAGATGTCCTGTGACGAAGAAATCACTATGTTACTTACTCTCTAAAAATGAATTAGTCAAAAATGTCATAGCGAAAAAGCAGCCACTAATAATTCTCGTCAACAGCAATTTGTATCCAGGACATTTAGCAGTCAATTCCTATGAAATATTATTCGCTGAATCCGAAAATGTCGTCAAAAGTTATAAAAGTAGAACAGTTTTTTTAAATATAATAAATTTTACATATAATATGGAATTGACTATATCTCAAAAACTATTTAACTTTTATAGTTTTTGACGTTCTTTTCTGATTCAGGGACAATTTTACATAAGGATTGGCTGGTAAATGTCCGGGATACAAATAGAGTATGATATTGGACGTATGTCCAATAATAGAAATTTACATTTTTTACCAACCAGTAATTGGACACTGGCCATTTTACTGTTTGTTATCAGAATTAAAATTTAAACGCATTAAAGTGACAATGTTTAAACCAGAGGAACACATTTATACCACACACTGATCTGTACACTTTTTAGAAATATTTTTTATTTCAATTTAAACACAGCCCTGCTCTTAACAAAAAAACAAAAATCTTACCACCAAAGTATCGTGCGAACTTTTTTGTCCTATATTGGACCCAAAATAAAGTAGTTCTATATTATTACCGACTGAGATAGTTATAATTGTATACAGCGTCATCTAATGATTTGACTTTAAGGTAACTATTTATAGGACTCTTGTTTTTACAGTATTAATGTTAATGTTAGTCCAATAACTATAAAGTGTCCGATAACTGTCTACTTTACCCTAGCACTATTTCTTTCAATGTAGTTTAAAAAAAATATTGATTGCAATGAGAAAATATTTTATTAATTTCTAGCTGTCTCAATCGGGCAGATTTGATTCGCGTCTACGATGGCAGATCATCTTCGGACCCCACGATACGAGTTCTTTGCAACGAAGGCAACGAGCTGGAGATTTTTTCCACAGGGCCTGAGTTGTACATCGAATTCGTTGCGAATTCCAATACGCCCGGACAAGGATTCAAGGGCAAATTTCAATTTGAATCTATCAAAGAAAAAAATACAGGTAAATATGATCTACCTTGTGGTGTTGGTACTTTCCCTTGCAAAAATCTTGTGCATGTAACATTAAAATTTCTTAGATTATGCAGAAATAAATATTCGGTAAAAAACCCTATAGGGTAGAGGAGTTTACGCTTGATTTCAATTTTAATAGGTTCTTCATCGAGTTTTAATTTTTTCGATAGAAATACGCTAAAGAAGCATCAAGTTTTTGCAACGCGCAAGCCGACAACTGCATTTTGAATTAAAATTTTTAATACATAAAAATTATTTATCTACAAACGCTGCTTTCAGTAATAGCATTTGCATTAACTATAGAGTAAATTTACGTTATGTTTCTAAAAAATAACTAAAGATAGGATATTTAGGTACCTACTAAAAACTTAAAAATAGGTAACTAAAAAGGTACTAAAAAAAAACATTTTAGGTTAAAAAAACAGCATTTAAGGTAAAAAAAACATTAAAAGTTCAAGTTTCGTTTATTTTTATAAAATAAGTAACATAAAATATTTTTTTTTATAAACTGACCAATACTTAATTAAAGCTATAAGGAACTGAAAATATAACAGGGAATACCTGATATTTACCAAATTTACTACTAGAGTAACAAACGATAAAGTAACATAAAATAAAACTTTTTATATAACTTAAAGCAAGAAGGAACTAAAAAGCTACTAAAAAAGCATTTTAGGTTAAAAAAAACAGCATTTTAGGTAAAAAAGTTCAAGTTTCGTTTATTTTTATAAAATAAGTAACGTAAAATATTTTTTTTATTAACTGACCAATACTTAATTTACATTTACTTAATATTTACCCACGATGTAACTTTATAAAGTATACTACTTGAGTAACAAATAAGAATCTTTTCTATATTTTGAGACGTAAGATTATGCCTTTTGTCACTTAATAAACTGACAAATTAAAAAATATGTAGCAAAAGTATAAAAAGGTAGTTTATAGTAAAAACCTCCAAAAAAGGTAAAAAAGGTGAAAACAAGTTAAAAAAATAGGTAACAAAAGTATAAAAAAGTAGTTTAAAGCAAAAACCTCAAAAAAGGTAAAAAAGGTGAAAACAAGTTAGGTTCATATAAAAGAAAATCTTTTAAAACACATTTTGGCATTATTGGTTTTCAAATAGTTACATCGGTTGAAAAAAGGTAAAATAACTAAAATCCCATCCCTAAAAATAACAGATGCAGAAATGCATTGATAAATATAGTTATTATTATTTGTCCAATCCAAAAAAACAGTAATGAAACCATAATGGTATTATTCATAGAAATTTTGTATATTTTACGAATCCCTTTTCGTTTAAAATATAACTTTTTTTTTAATATTAATAAAATGTATGTCAATTTAACAAGAAATTAATTGTTAATTCAATAAACTATTTTCGTTGTAACAATGGTCACATTTTCAACCCACTGTAACTCATATTATATGATGTTCAAAATAAAAAGATATTAACTAACTTTTTAAACAACAAGTCTGCTTCGTTTATAGAATGGACCTTAAATGTTTCTTTTAGAAAACGTCGAAATTTTAATTTTCTTAGTGATCTTTTTGATATTTTTATCATGCTAAATTTTACCACACTTCACTCGCACAAGTGAAATCAATAAGATATAACTATAAAGTTATGTCCACCAAGGAGAACGCTGGCCCTTTCCCCCTCTTTTTAAGGGAAATAACAAAAAATTTGTTACCATTGCCAAACAATAGTAAGTAAAATAAATTTAACAAAAACATTTAAAGTTCGACAAAGATTTAATATAAACATAAAGTATTTCTTTATTTTTATATTAAATCTTTGTCGAACTTTAAATGTTTTTGTTAAATTTACTTTACTTAATAATTTCTTTGTTGGATGAACATTTTTTTTATAAAAGCTCAACATTGCTGCTTCATTATTCATTATTGTAGTAAATGAGAATTTTATTAACATTAGAAAAAGTTTATTCTGTAATTAAAAATAATCTCATTACTTTAACAATAACATTGTACCAATAAGAAAATTTAATAAAAAAGGTGTACCACCTCTTGTATAGCCCTTTTCAATTAAATTTAAGATAAATAATATTATTTCATTAATCGCTTACAAAATTAGTTTCATTATCAGTGCATGTTTATTTTTCTGAGTGAAGTAAAAGGCAAAATATATCTACGAATTTATGGCAACATAATATTATACAGGGTGATTCACATAACTTATTCATTAGAATTTATGGAGAACGGAAAAAGATATCGATTTGAAACTTCTATAGGAATTATAAGGCAATGTAAACCATTTTTTAAAATAATTAAAAGGCAAAATATATCTACGAATTTATGGCAACATAATATTATACAGGGTGATTCGCATAACTTATTCATTAGAATTTATGGAGAACGGAAAAAGATATCGATTTGAAACTTCTATAGGAATTATAAGGCAATGTAAACCATTTTTTAAAATAATTATTATTATAAATGCCTCTTCACTTTAAATAAAACCATATAAATATTATTGCATTTTTAATTTCTACGTATAAATCTAGAAATACCAAAAATTGATTATAATTTTTTATTTTTTATCAGTTTTTGAGATTATTAATTTTTTTCAAAAATTTTGACAGATGGGTGGTCTTACTAATATGTCTGTATTACCCGAGGGGTCAACCACCCAAAGGGAAAACGTCCAGGGATTCCCATGTATTCCCATTATATTTTATTGTATTCCTATGTATTTCCATTGTATTCCTATGGTATTCCCCCTCCAAAATGTCCAGGGATTCCCAGGTGTGGGTGACCCCTCGGTATTACCACTAATTGTAATGTTAAAAAGTTAATTTATGGTGTACCTATTAACTAAGGAAACTCTATAGAAAACCATTAATAGTATTTAAAAATTTTATACATGTCTGCAGGGTGTCTGGTATTTACGTTGACATTTATGTCACTTTAAATACCAATAACCTTGTTATTTCAAACGAAACTACCATACAATTTTCACATCATTCGAAGGAAAATTTCCAGCATTTCCTATACCTAAAATAATTATTTACAGAGATATTATAAAAAAATATATAAAAAACTTTTATTTTTTTATTTTTAATATCAGTAGTGTTTAGTTTAAGTTTAACAGTAGTCTACACAGTACATGACTTTGTAACGAGCATACTCTCTAAAATAGAATTATTTAAAAATTACTAATTCCATTAGTCTAAATGCCATAGCGAAAAAGCAGCGACTAATAATTATCGTCAATAAAAATAGTCAACACCTATGTAAAATTATCTGCTGAATCCGAAAATGTCGCCAAAACTTATAAAAGTAGCACGTTTTTGAGATTTAGTAAATTATTCATATAATATGGAATTGACTATATCTTAAAAACTGCTTTACTTTCATAATTTTACACGGGATATAAATTGCTGTGGACTAAAGTTATTAGTGATTGCTTTTTTACTTTTAAAACTAGTCATTTTTTACTAATTCATTTATAGAGAGTACGTCACTAAAAACCAGTTGTAGTTATTATATTGTTGATTGTTTTTTGTTTTCTTTAGAGTATTTTTATCACTAAATAATTTTTGTGATTTTGTTTGTTTGGTAAATTAGGCGGTTTTTTTTTTAATTTTCAATTCCATATTGCCAGTTTGTCGCAAAATATATATTTTTTAAATTTAAGGGCTTAAAATTAAAATTATTTAATGTATTATATTTAAATATGGGGCGCACCAACGAATGCTGCACGTAGGCGCCAGACACCCCAGGAACGGGCCTGCTAATAGGTACAATTGATATTTAAAGGGAATGTATGCAATTTAGTTCTTCATTCGGATTTCCCCTGTTTATTGGAAAAGCAGTAAAAACACGACCCAGGATTTCCTCTCGAAATACACCCAACAACACAACAAATCGATCCACGGTTTTTTTTTTCGATATTTTTTTTACATTTTCCGGCTTTATTCTCAAGAACACTCTTTGTAACCTAAGCATTTGACAGCTGATAATTAAAAATTGTAGTTCGGTTACGATGATAACGACCAAGTGGTGGCGCTACTAGCGATGCTTCTTTAGCGTATAACAGACAAAAACATTTTTTTTTCAATGTTGGAACGTTGCCTTTGATTTTCTGTATACAGCCTGTTCAGAATAAAACCGAATATATCTATATATATATGGGGCGTGGCCTCGCCTCCCTCCAAGGCGCGTCACAGTTGCTTGTGTGATAAACGACATGACGAAAGGTCGAGCAGGTAAGGACTTAAAAAATTAAATGATAATAATGCAAAAAATCTCATTAGCGATGCAGTCTAATTGCGTAGCTACACCGAAAAAAATAATGTAGTTGAGTTAACATTTGCCTAAATGTCATTTTTAAAAATGTTGTTTCAACAAAAAACCTATTGGATTAATCTATATTTTGGTGTTAAAGCAAAAGTCAGAGTTTGTCAAAGTTTATTTGTTCATTTGACAGTTTAAATATTAATTTAACATAAACTACCTAATATTTTGAATTAAAATGTTTATCGTACTTTGATTTAATAGCTGGAATTTGTTGAATCAACTACTGAAATTTTTAGGATTACCTAAAAAAAACTATTAAATTAACGTTTAGTTGCTCTTTAATCCAAAACTTTAAATTTGTTCATTTAACAAATTTAAAATGTAAAATTTGCATTCATAAAATTGCCGAGAATGGCGCTTCGAACACTCACGCCACGTCATTAGACAATGACGTTTTCTTACATCTCGCCTTAGTTACCTTACGATTAGGTGTATATAAGATGAGATATCTGTTTGTTTAAGGTGTGTTCCACAGTAGAACTTTCACTACACCATATTGCCCGACACTGTTAAGACCCTCAATACAGGGCGAAACAGTCTGTCGGTATTTGAAGTAGGTGGAACACATGATACAAAGATGTATCATGGGTGGAACACGCTCAAAACAATAACTCTGTGCGAGGTGAAGGTTCAATTCTTTCTATTTATATATAATAATATATTATTTCCATAATTTTGTTTTGGATACCAACCTTTAAAGAATTTTACATTTTCAGAATGTTAATTTAACATTTTATTGGTGTTAAGTGAATATGCTAAAAAGGTTACCTGGACATTTCAAGAAATTTACCTTAACACTCTAAGAATGTTAAATTAACCAAATTAGCAGATTAGAACAAATATTCTTATTTTGTTCATTTGACTGTTATTTGTTGTTCAATTAAACAATACAATTTGACATTTTTAGAAGGTTAAGTAAACGTGCAAAAACCATTGCTTGTATTTAAAGTGCATAAAGAGTTGAATTAATATTTTTTTGTTGTTTCAACAGCTTATTTTTTTCAGTGTACTGTGTCGCGCGTTGGGGGGAGGCGAGGCCACGCCCCATATATATATAGATATATTCGGTTTTAGTCTGAACGAGCTGTATATGTTTTCTCCATAGTAGGCATCTTGCGCTGTTTCTTCGTAATTTTTGCTACATTCTGGTTGAGAATTAAAATAATTTGGTTCAGGAATTTTCGACGGTATTTTCATTGCACAATCGTTCTTATTGGATATGGATTCTTCAATGTAACCTTCTGCAGAAGCATGCTGCACTAATATATTTAATAAATTAAAAAAAAAATATTTAAAACCTATACTTGATATTATATATATATACTTACTAAAAAGTTAAATAACTTTTAGGTTTTCACCGTCGATATTTAAAAGTTATAAAAATAAGACCCAAAGAAAACGAAACGGTATTACGGTAGTAAGCAGTGATTTAAATCTAAAATACGCAAAATCTCTTCAACTTAAGTTTTGAGAGGGACATCTGTTTTAATAGATTTAATAATAATAATATAAGAAATTTTCATGTTACAACAAAAACCCTTTTTTTACATGTTCTTGTGAAAATGAGTACACTTTAGGAAATACCAAATGAAGGAATATTACAAAATGGGAAAGTGCTAAAAGTAGTTAGTTATGTAAATGGCATCTGGGAAAATGTCCTCTAAACAAAATTATTTATTCTATTATAAAGTGTTTAATTTAATATTACCCATATAAAACCTCCTAAACCTTATAAGTATACTTGTTGATTTGGTTTAAGATATTTTTATATGTAGTACATTCTTTAAATTTTTTGATTAAAAATAAAATCTCAAATCAAATCTATTAAAATTAAAGCTTACCCCAACATGTTATGTCCTTTCTGCGGCGGAACTTCTGCAGAAGTTTTGCGGAAGTTCCGCCCCGTTTCTTTGTATTGTCAAATCGGTAGTTAGTTAGTTGTCTATTGTTTGAAGTGCTTTTGTTAAAGAAATTTAGTTTTCAAAAATCTGCCCAAAAAGGCTAAAATCTAAAACGCCCATATAATTTTTAATTTATAATGTACAAACTCGTTTAATTGTTTTTAAAAATAATACAAACAAAACAACAAAAATTATTATTTCAATAATTTGATGATCAGCGCCATCTATATAAGGGTTGCTAAACATAGCGGGTCGATACAAAGGGAGGTTGTTGTTCATTTGAGGTAAAACTGCAGGAAACTGTTTAAATTAGTACCTATTGATTTAGTCTAGTTCCAAACCACTTTCCTGAATGTTGCATGTTTATAAAAAAATGACAATTTAAAACATGGTATCTTTGTTTAAAAAATATACTTAAATATCCCTATTGGTTTCCGAAATATAAATTATGTTGATCTTTTTTTAAATAACTCGTTTTTTATTCCATACACACTTTTTTAATTAATTATGCAAAAATAGTATATTAAAGTACAAGTTGCAGAAGGCCACATATTCTCGCACGAATTCGAAATTTGGCCTCGAGCGACGAAGGAGCGAGTGGACGAACGAATGAGTGCGAGAATAGCCTTCTGCAACGTGTGATTTATACTATTTTCTCGATTTTAACTTTTATTTAGGTTTTTTTAATTGTTTTGTGGTCGTTGTTAGTTAGGGGATTTTTCTCGCAAAATGTCAGTTGGCAACACAAAATGACAATATTTGTTATCCTGCACAAGTACAACCTGAACTGCACTTTTACACATTAAACTTAAAATTTTGCATTAAAATGCATTGTTGGAGCAAACATTATATTACAAAACAATAATAAAGGCTTCATTTTCAATAAAAGTAATGAATTTGAGGTTATTAATCAGTTTGACATTTTGGGGGTACCAATACTTAAAAACTAAATGTTACCAAAAATCGTTTAAGAATGAGCTTCATTCTTCAACGATTTTGCGTGCGAGAATATGACATTCTTACATAAAAATCGAGAAAGTTTTTTTTATATTTAATAATAAAAAACCTACATGTATACTATATATCTTTATATTTAAATTGAAAATTGACGTTTTAAAAACTTTACAGAATTGCAACGAAGCGGTCGCCCACAGTTATCGTTGTCAACAGAAACCGAACCAAATGTCAGCGAAACCAGTAAGTTTAATTAACTTGAAATTGAAAATGAATTTACACTGAACAACAAAATGATATTTTTTTGACAGTTTTTACTTCGTCGATAGCGTGCATTAAAAAACAAGCTCTATTATAAAATATATATTTTATGAACTTTTTGGTGCCATAAGAGATATCCTAAGCAGCATTTTAAGTAAAAATAACTACATAAATACTTATAAAGGGTAGAACAACAAAAATTACACAATATAAGAAATCGTTTAATACGTTATTTTAACTACATAATAACTATCCAAGCGACCAAAAGAACGATGTAATAAAAACAAATTAAATACCTCATATTTACGTAAAATTAACGTTAAAATTATGTCTGTTTTTTTTTCTTTAACCTTATACATTTATATTGTCTTGTGGTAAATTCTCATATAACTTGTTTCGATGCTGTATCCACTTATTTTTGTGAAAACTAATTCTCGCTCAAGGTTTTTTTTAGTGTAATGAGCAAGTAGCATTTTAAGGTAATGGGAACTTAAATTATGACAACCCTAATCTATAAATTTTTTCCTAAAATGCAGGCTTTATGTTGCAAATGTCACATAAGTTACCGGTCACCAACTGAAATATCCTAACATTGATGAATATTTTAACAAAATGGCTGTTGAAACAACTAATGTTAGTGCTTGATTAACTCAAAATAGACTTAATTAAGATTGACGAAAAATTATTTTATCCGAAATCGGCAGTAAAGTAGAACTTTACTGCCGATTTATTTTAATTTACGATTGTTGACTACTTTACTGCCGATTTCGGATAAAATAATTTTTTGTCAATCTTAAGTCTATTTTTAGTTAATCAAGCACTAACATTAGTTGTTTGAACGGCCATTTTGTTGAAATATTCATCGATGTTAGGATATTGCAGTTGGTGACCGGTAACTTATGTGACATTTGCAACATAAAGCCTGCATTTTAGGAAAAAATTAATAGATTAGGGTTGTCATAATTTAAGTTCCCATTACCTTGAAATGCTACATGCTTATTACACTAAAAAAAACCTTGAGCGAGAATTAGTTTTCACAAAAATAAGTGGATACAGCATCGGAACAAGTTATATGAGAATTGACCTTGTACGAACATATCTTTTTACGAGAAAGCGCCTGGAGAAATATACCTAATAATTAAAATCAAGGGCCTACCTTGTTAGGAGCATTTTAGGCCTAAATCTGGCAACACTGGTCCAGCGAGAATCGAGATCTCCAATGTTACGGTAAATGTTACGTGTATAAAACCTGTAATTCTTGAAGTTTTATAATAAAATTTGAAATTTGTCGATAAACTTCAGTGAATAAAATATTTTACCACTTTAATTTGAATTATCTTAATTTGGGAGGGCAGAAGGCTGGGGGGCACACTTAAAAACTAACTTTTTTCGCAAACTTCAATTTAAATTCTGCTTGTGCAGAACTTGTCTATATAATGTCATTATAAACTCATATAAATTTGATGTGGGTCCCATGTCTAATAACTGAGATATGGGTGAGCCCAAAATCCACCAGCCGCCACTGAACTTTTGACGACATTTTCGGGTTCAGCGAATAATATTTCATAGGAATGTCCTGGATACAAATTGCTGTTGACGAGAATTATTAGTGGCTGCTATTTCGCTATGACATTTTTGACTAATTCATTTTTAGAGAGTAAGTAATATAGTGATTTATTCGTCACAGGACATCTTGCAGTGATTTAAATACAGTGCATGATAGAGAACATAAAAAACTAGTGGCAACAAAATTAATAAATTTGGAAATTACTTTTAACATAACACCCGAAAAAATATTAGATATATATAAATCATCCTGTTCCGGCCTAAACATTATAAATGCTTCACAAACTAGAGATACCACACTTAATGATATTTGCAACAAACTATTTTAGAAGTCAGACCAAGGAATTAGTAGTTACCTTTAGAATCCAGAAAAGGAATGAGGAATCCGAGAATTATATGATATTTACAAAAACGAAATAAAAAAAATTACCTAAAACAGCAATTTATCTTTAAAAAATATTTAACAATTTATGTTATTTGAAGTTGTTTATTTAAAAATTGTATGTCCAATAACCAAGGTCCATGTGTCCAATTACTATATAAAATGTCCAATTACTATACTTTATTGCATGTGTTTAAAAAACTATTATTGCGATGAGCTTTCCTCTTAGAAATATGTTGAAACTTTTGTAATCACTTTTTATTTATTTTTAAGGAATCCTGTTGTTCAGTGTCAATTTAAGTTTCAATTTATAAGTTATAAATTAATACCTATCAGTATTTAAAAAACCATAAACATATACCTGCCTACTTTATAATATTTACAGCTGAACAAACCATACCATGGACTATTACACCTACAAGAAAAACACATTCGCGTGTCAGGGTATGCCACACAGGCAAGTGAAATCTAGAACCCCGAAATAGGTTAGGTTTAAAGTCTTTGTTAATGTTTTTGATGTTTATTTATTTAAGAAAAGTCTGGACAATTTTTGCATGATAAATATTTTTAATGTTGTACTTTAAACCCTTTTCCCACGTCAACCAAAAAAAACTACAATGAAAAAATATATCGTCTTGACTTTTCCAATGTATGTAAATATCGTTAAAAATACAGAGACTTGTTAGATAGATAAATCCCTCACATATCGGGCACGATATAAGTCGCTATGAAAAAATTTTGAAAAAATTTTAGATTGTAGTAGATATCCCTGCTTAATATACCTTTTCCGGATACTGCCAAATAGAAAATTTATATATCCCCTATAGGGAATTACCAATACGCTACCAATATGGTCCTATTGAACTTTTTATATGGATATTCGGATAAAAATAACATGACCTAAAAACTTCTGTTCAGCCCTATATACTTAAGTATTTATGCAAGGGCGCCCACAGAAAATTGTCTAGGGGGGGGCAAAAACTATAAATGACAGTCGAGAAATTTAAGACAAATATTTTATATTAAACAATTTAGAAACATTTATTTAAACCTGCATGCTAAACTTCGATATTTATTTTTGTACTAAGTTTAGAGCAAGAAGAAACAAAAAAATATTTTTTACTAACAAAAACAAAAACAAAAACAAAAACTTTTTACTACCTTATTTTTATTTATGAATAATACAATACTAACAACATCAAAACAACAAAAAAAACACAGTAACAAAGGAACTAATAAGTTATTAAAATAAAATAAATTTGGTTAAAGCTCTTAAATCGAAAAAAACAACAATCAAAAATAAAAAAAACATTCCAAAAAAATATTTATAGAAACCAAATCCTGAATATAGGAAAGAGCTGGTATACGAACTAAGGGATATTATTTCCAGGGGGGGCAAGTGCCCCCTCTTGCCCCCCCTCCGGGCGCCAATGTATATATGGAGATACTAAATAAAGGTGTAGAATTTCTATAAACCCCAATACAGCTCTATATGATTTATATAGCTCTATATGATTTATCCCTAAATGCAAAATTTGATTTTAAGAATCTTCTAAGAAAATATGACCCGGAATAATGGAATATTCTTAGAACCTTCCCTTATTGCTAAGAATGTTCTTAGGGACTATTAAAACATTCAATAGATACCCTTTTAATGATGCAATTAGATTCTTAAAACCTTCCTAAAAAGCATCCTAAGAACATTTTAAGAATACGTTTTTGGAATGTTCTTAAAAGGTTTCTTATGGAGCTTCTAGGAAGCTTTTGAGAATATTTCCAAATATGCCAGATACCCACGTTCTAATATGTTGGATTAACATTCGTAAAATTCTTCAGGAGGCGACAAATACGCCTCACTGTCATAATATGAAAGTGAAATGTACTTGTCGTCCTCTTAAAAAATTTTGCGACGTAATATATATTTATTTAAAAATATTAAAAAACAATTTGACCTCTAAACCATGTTGTATGACATTATTTCATAAAAAGTAAAATTGGAAAATTTTGTGGGATAAGTCAGATTAGATTGAAGTTGAAGATAGTTAGGATTATTATACATGAAAATGTTAATTCAGAAATAAAAAATCGGTATACAAATTAATAAATATTTATTTTTAACATAAAATAAAATACCTGTAGTAATATTAGATTATGTCATAAGGAGTAGAAGCGACTCTTTTTGTGGTGAGTACAGAGATTGACGGCCGAAGCGTAGCTGAGGCAGGCAACTGTACGAAGCACAAAAAGAGCTTCTACTCCAAATAACATATACAATTTTTTTTTTCAAGGGCGTAATATAAATAGGATAAGCAATGGAATTATTTTATTTACTCTTAACTCATGTGGTATAAAATTTTGGCTAAAAGCATTAGAAATTATTGATAAAAACTAAAAAAACTTATAACCCTTACTTACAATGCCGATAAATATCCTAAACCATAGATAACAAAGTCTAAACTAAAAATAAACCCTGCTCTGTCAAAATGCTGCGCTTGTATTAATTTTGTCGTACTGACATTTGTTTGGAGTTCCGACATTGGCAACTCGTCTATCATCATAATATTATACTAATAAACTAGTTGTTCTTTATTTCTTTCAATTAAAATTTAATAAATAATCACTAAATATTCCGTGCGATTATAATTAATATAATTAATACAACGTGATTGCTTTGTATGAAATTCTAAATTAATTTTATTATTTGACGTCTATTGAGACACCTATGGATTTACTTCTATCCCTAGGCTTTTTTGAGTTTTTTGTCTGCCGCTAATGAAAAAGACGCACTTCAACTATCTCTATACAGGCATATAAGGTTGTATATCATGGCCGCTTGAAAAAAAATATTTTGTATTGTGTTTTTTATTTAGTATTTAATACTAATTACTAATTAGGTACTTAAGTATAGTTTATGGTATATTTACTATTATATAGGTAACTGAACTAAATATGCTTAACAGGAATATTCCTAAATGAACTTTCTATAGCAATTACTTTCTTAACATTCTAAGCATATGTTTAGAGACTATTTTTTACCACTAAAACTTTGCACCTTCTAAGAACCTGCCTATAGGCCAGTAAGAATATTCTTAGGATCATGCTAATTGTCTTTTAAGCATGTTCTTTAGAAGAAATATAGCATGATCCTAAGAATATTCTCACTGGAAGGTTTAAAAAACATTCTTATAATAAAGTGTGCTATCAGGGATATAGCTCTATATGATTTATATAGTTACAAGTTAACATTAACTATTTATCTAAATTTTTTGTAATAGTAACACCATGTTTCCCTTTGTTCCATTAGTAATAGATCATTACACCATTACAAAAAATTTAGATAAATGGGTCATTTTCAAGAAACACCCGCTTTCAGGAAAATGAAGATCAAAACTTTTTTTTGCTTAAATTGACTTTTGATTGGATTTTTATAAATGTTTAGAGTTTTGTTTTCTTACATTTAAGACAGGCATTGCACTTTTTAATTTTTTTTACGTTTTTTTCAGAAAAATCCACTGTTTTACCAATTTGAAATCCAAAATTTAATTCAATAAAATAATTTGAAATAAAATGTACTTAGTTCACAAAATTTTGACTCCAATTTTGTATTATATTTTTTATTAAAAATTATATGCTTTTTTTAAATATGTATGTTCGTTAAGACTTTTTAAAAGAAACCATTTCGATTCTTTGTTAAAAAAAACAATACCATTAATATTTTCTTCTAGTCACTGAATTAGTGAGTTAAACTCTAATTAATAAACACGTATTACCAAGTGATAGTGTATAAAAATCATTTTAAGTATTTTTTTTAACAAAAAAGTAAACATTGGTATCACAACGGACTGGGGTACACAAAGGACTTAATCAGATAACGTAAACAAGAAACTATAAAGGGTGGTACGATTTTAGAGTAATGCATAAACAAAATCCCTTGTAGTGGTGCTCACTTGCAGAATAACAACTTAGATTTCTAAATTGTAGACACCCTTTTTCTTTGACTATAAGCTGGTGAAGGTCCCTTTTAGTACTTGTATATTGCGTGGAATTTTCCCTTGGATGTAATCTATAGCACAAATAATTTTAAATTGGTTTATCATAAACTACTTTTAATAAAAGCGACGGTAAATATCCACTTTGTTGTCGAAAAATTCTATTGCGTTACCCTAAATTCCATTGCGTTACCATAAGGTAACATAATGGACTCGGTAACGCAGTGGACAAAGTTTTGTGAAAACATATTTAAAAAATAATAATAAGACATTACAGTCATTAATTACTCTCAATGAGCTTTAGTGCCCTAAAATAAACTTAAAACTTGAAAAATAGTATTTTTTCTTACCTTATTTTTATTATTTTTTGAGTACTTAACTTAGGGTCGGTTTATCAATATCAATGTTAAAGTTGCAGTTAGTTATCTGTTAGATAATTTCCATGGATACCATTGTTCTCACAACGATCGATATGAAATTTAACTGTTAGATAGACTAACTGGAACATAACTAGAGATTGATAAACCGGCCCTTAGCGGGCAAACAATTATTATTCGCGTTACCCGCACCTGTTTCAACCGATATCTTCTTCCTGAGTGAATAAATAAATTCAGCTGGGTAATGTGTACGTCCGAACATCATTTGTTGATCACGTGAGTGCCAAAAAAGTTGCCATATATATGTTTTTTTAAATATTCTATCGGTAACGCGACGGAAGTAACGCAACGGAAAAAATGTCTGGGACATGAGACAAATTTAAAAAAAGTAGTTTAAAATTAATTATTTTATATATAAATTGTTTACTGTATTAACTAAGGATGTTATGGATTGCTAAAAGTTCTGGTTATTCAATATTTAAAAAAAACATGTATGTAAGTTTTATAAAATGCTAATGGGACATGCGAAAATATGTGTTTCACAAGTTTCAAAATTAAAAAAAAATTATTCTTAAATATCTAAACAAACATTTTCTGAAAGAGTTTACTAAGGGCTTGTTAGGCTTTCACTTGGTTGTTAAATCAATAAGATCCGATAATTTTTAACAAAGTTATTGGGATTCAAACTTACGGACAGCGAAAGGCGGGTGTTTTTTGAAAACGACCCAAATAGTTAATGTTAACTTGTAAGGTTTAAATAAACAATTAATTGGTGAGACCACAATTTCTCGCAAAAAAAAAATCCAATAACTTCTTAAATCCAATGCCTCAATTGTGGTCTTCTCGGACCCGGTAAATAACTGGCGTATATACGGTGTTGTGTAAATCAAGTTTGCATATTTAATGGCGACGGTGCATTTTCTCTGTGCATTATTAAGGAGCACGGTCATTGAGCCACGCTGTCGGCCGGTCTAAACTTCCAGGCTGGGTCCTGTTTTCCTTTCCGATCAAAGTAATATTGCGCATTTTCCGTTTTGGAATATTTAGATTGTTCCTTTGCGTCGGTGTGCCTTCAAGCTGGCTTAGTTATTCTTTTGAATGTGCACCTTGTGTTTTATTTACATACAGGGTGTCTATTTAAAAACGAGCAATGCTCTATAAGTCTGGAACTAAAAGAGATACCTAAAATTTTTTTTTTAAATCGTTTCTAGGATATATGACCACAAAAATTCCCTTCACCACGCCTGGTGTGTTACCTCATTGGAAAGCTCTTGAAAATTGCTGGTAATCACTTATGAAATAAAATTCGTTATTCGTTGAGAAAAGATTTTTATGAAAAACGCTCCGACACGTAAACTTTAGTTTTTTATTTCAAATCATATAATGATAATATTAAATTTTATGCCACCACCATTTTCCCCCCCGCACATTAGGCACCCTTATCTTAAATAACAACCCAACTTTTTTTCATCTAAAATTGATAGTGCACATTTTTTTGAGTATGACGATACAATATAAGTGGGGTTTAGTAAACAGTTTTCAATACAGGGTGGAAATATAATGACAAATTAAAAAACTAAACTTTTTATTTTAAAATTAATTAAAAATTCAAAAACAAACTGTTCTTCAATCTTATAAATGTTCAAAATGTCCCCCGTCCATTTCCTGACACTTTAGTAATCTACTGTGAAATTGTTCCCGCACTCTGTTTAAAAACTCCGGTGTTATGTTCCTAATTTCTCCAGTAATTCTGTTTCTTAATTCATCTAAATTAGTAGGTTGTGTTTTAAACACCTTGTTTTTTAGATATCCTCATAGAAAAAAGTCTAGAGGTGTTAGATCCGGTGATCTTGCTGGCCATTCTATAAAACCTCTTCTTCCGATCCAGAGCATAGTGGGGTGGGGCACCGTCTTGTTGAAACCATATCCTTTCATTGGGAAGATTAGGTTCCAATGGATTTGGAAACAACTCTGCTAAAGTTGGGACAACTTGTTCTCTTAGCATATCCAGATATCTTGCCCCGTTAGGATTTTCAATGAAAATAGGTCCCACCACATGATCACCAAACGTCGCAGTGGGGATTTTCTTTTGCCCAGTACCTGCAATTTTGTCTATTTAATAGAAATGTTGATTCATCAGAAAAAAGAATATCTAGAAATAACATTCCTGTTTAACATATGCAGCATTTGCTCGCAAAATTGTAATCTTCTATCAGAATCACCATCAATCAATTCTTGTACGTGTTGTAGTTTTATATGGATGCATTTTTTCGGCTTTTACACATCTTAAAACGGTCGAATGACTAACGTCGTTTTCACGAGCAACCTGACGCGTAGAAGTTGAAAAGCTAATAAAACTTTCAAATTTTCATCAATAAAATGAGGCGTCCTTGCGTAATGGTTTAACGTGTCCACATTCACGAAATTGTGCATGTATTTTAGACACAGTTGCCTGAGAAAGTGGTGGTAAATCTGGGTATTTTCCATTAAAAAGGTTTGCAACTTGCTGTTGTGATCTGCACATATCACCGTAACCAATCATCATTAATATTTCTATTAGCAGAGTTTCTGTCAAATGTCGCATTTTTTAACTAAAATATTAACTGATACTTCAATAAGTAAAGCGCAAAATGTTTCATTAATAATAAAAATTTAAACAATACAAAAAATGTAAACAATGCAAAAAGGACAAACGCAAAAAATTGCATTAACAATTGAAAATTATAGTTACTAAACCCTACTGGTATCGTCGTACTCAATAAAATATCAATTTCGATGAAAAAAAGTGGGGTTGTTATTTAAGATAAGGGTGCCTAATGTGCGGGGGGGAAAATGGTGGGGGCATAAAATTATTATTATAAGATTTGGAATAAAAAACTAAAGTTTACGTGTCCGAGCGTTTTTCATAAAAATCTTTTCTCAACGAATAACGAATTTTATTCCATAAGTGAGTTCCACACTGTATATGAAAGTATAGACATATATATATATATATATATATATATATATATATATATATATGCATAAGCAATTTTTTCGAAAACCTTTATAATATGGTCTAACTAATTTAGTACAAAACCGAAAAAAATTTTGGAGCAGTTTTTGATAAAAAAAACACTTTTATTACATTGGTCCTCCATGCCCCGGGTATTGGGGTAAGAAGGTCCACCATTTGAAACACCTGCACGCATTAATAATAATTCCTCTTGATAGTTTTTAACGAATTTATTAAATAAATTAATTAAAAAAAACAAAAAAAGCAAATTCTGTTGCGCCCTGCACAAATTGAAAATTTTTAAAATTACACTGTTCAAAATTTCATGACCATTTTAACACCAAATTAACACCATACATGGTCTATATCGATACAAACCAAAATGGTGTTAAATATGGTTCGTTGGTCCAGTGTAAATTCAAATACTAAAATAGTGAAAATTTAACTTTCACACAGTATTAAAATAAATTTTACCTGGTGTAAATTGAACTCCCTTTCAGTGTTAAATATTATGTGTTTTTGGCCAAATTAAATCATACTACACAGAAAAAAAAGAAAAAAAAGGAAACAGGAAGTTCCTTGACGCATTACTAGTATATTACCAGTGGTATTATTCCAGAAAATTGAACCTTCAACTCGCTAGAGATAATGTTTTTAGTGCGTTCCACCAACTTAAAATACTTCAAGTATTGACAGCTGTTTCCACCTATTTAAGGTCTCTTTAGTATCGAACAACTTGTGTCACACCAAAGCAAAGGACTACCTGAGCTTATATACTCTTCATGTAAGTCAACAGAGGCGAGATTTAAGAACATCACGTGATCCATACCGCCTTTGCCGCGATCGGTACACACTATGCAACCAGGAATGCACGGCAAATTGTTTTAATCGTTTTAACAGAGTGCTTTAGGTTGAAGTAACTCTTATTTTACAAACAACATATTTAGTAAACTGAACCATAGATCGGGTTGGTTTCACTAAAGTTTTCTGGGTTAATTTAAACAATTTAAAATAACTATCTGGTTTAGTACCGTCAAACTAATCTTTGTTTATATTATCCTTCCCACAGTTGATTTAAATAAATACTTATGGGTCAACTAAATTAATATAGTTAAATGAACTATTCCTTTTTTTCTGTGTAGGTGCACTTCTCAAAAATTTTTAGATAAACATCGTTTTGGTGTTTGCTGTATATAACATTTTCAAGCATAATTCATGGTGTTTATATTAACACCACTTGGTGTTGGATTTTGACACCACTTTAAGATTACTCTTTACACCACAGATATTTTACCCCGGTCTCCCTTACTATTGCTTTCAAAATAAGGGGAGACATTTTGAGCATTTAATTTTATTAAGTTGGGGTGGCTACAGCCCTAGGGATTGCTTAGTGAAGGTAATATTTGTGGTCATCGACTGTCCAAAATATCCTTATTGTTTAAAAAGTTAAACAGGTCGTCAAAATTTTTAGCTGAGCACCTGGTCCTGAAAAGAGTCTAAAATGTGTATTGCGTTTTTCAAAGCATAGTGTCGAGGTTTTATTTTTGTAACGCAACCACTTATTGCAATTTCAATATTAAACAGAATATATAAAGTTAATGCATTTCTATTTTAGGTTGTCAAGATTTAGACTGGAGAATTTCTCGGAATTTCTTGCATTTATTACTCAAGACATTTCACGGCACGTCACCACTGAATAAAAGCAGTTTAATTTCAGTGACGGCTCGTGGGTGTATAGGAGGGTAATTTTGTTTTAAGAACGTAATAAGAAAATTATTATCTTTTGTCAACCAATAACTTTCGGATGCAAAAATCATAAACAAATACCACTTTACTGATAAAAGTTGATTGCCGAGACACAAAACGTATGATGCCCACTGAAATGGGCTTAATTTAAACAATTTTAAGGGCTTTGGCCAAATTACTTACCCGATCTACATTCCGTTTTTTAAGCCATTTCTTATCGAAAAACAAAGTTTTTTGAATTTTCTGTAAAATATTATCTATTCGTATTTTATATTAAAATTATTTCATCATGGCGGAGCAATATTTTATAATTTAAATGTCGGTTTCAGTTATAAAACAATGTAATGCAAACAACTGCTAAAAAGTTTAAGTGCTTTAAAAAGCGTTTACAACTATTTGTTAAAACTAGCCCTATGACTGCATTTTTCAAGGCAATCATAAAACCAATTGGAATTTTGTGCGAGCATTTTAAAACAACTTTGCAGTATTTTCATCAAAAGTATCGCCATCAGGGCTATAATGCTTTGTCAGATGATAACACCTAAAAATTGTCTTAATTGCTGTGATAGGATGATGCGGATTTGGCTCTTGGTTGGAACAGGACGTTGAAGAAATACAAAGAGTATTATCAACCGGATGTTTTGCCATCAACACAGAAGAACAACTTTTAACAGCTCTTACAGTGGCCAACTTTGTTTTTCTATAAAAATTTCCATTTTTTTTAACTTTTAACCACTGCTCTAAAAAAATTGTCATGCATGGCGGCGACATGTTGAGAAGAGTTATTTTCTTCGCGATTATCAAGACAAAAACGTTTTAAGAAAGAAATAATAGCAACAAAATGGTTTACACTCATGCAAATTTGCAAATTGGAAAGCAAATTGGTTATATTAAAGACGTATTGCTGCTCTACTAGGAACAATCATAAAACCTTTTTACTGTTTGGTTCTGTAACATTCTTACATAGAGGAAAAGTAGTCCTAAGATCAAATGCTCCTTAAGTCGGCTTTAACAGATGCATTAAAGCCAACTTTCCGAGCACCATTAAAAGCAATAGGCATCTGATAAACCTTCATAAAGCTTATTGGACTAAAGGCGTTTCTTAGGGCCAAGTTGCCCTAAAAAAACATTATTGGTTAACAGTAATAAATCAATGTTAAGATCAAACGGTTATAATTGCTAAAGGCTTTAATACTTTACTTTAAAGTCGCTCATAAAGCCTAATCATAAAGCTTCATTATCTCAAGACCAATTAGCACAAAGTAGAGCTGCAATAAAATAAAAAGCATGTTTTCATGCATTTATAAAGCTTGCAGTGCAGTAAAGCATTATCGGTGGCAACCCTTTGCTACTTGGGCTGTGTAGCGTATATGTACCCCCGTGCACCACAATAATAAAATAATAAATTTTGCCAATCGAGATAAAAACTAAAGGATCAGACAACAGTTTGTAATAATTTAATCTAAATCAAAACAAAACCACCCGTTCCACACATAGGTACTGTAACACAAAAATGCCACTGTAGAACTGTAGTAAAAGTACACAATCTAAATTCATAAGGTCGTTCGTTCCTTCATTTTGAGGGTTAGGGGCCCTGACGTGCCGCCACTGTTTCATTTTGATAGATATTCTACACAGAGAAAATAAAACAGTTGGAAACCATTGATGCGCAGCCATTGTATTATTCCTTTATTTTGGTAACAAAAATTGCTTCGTATAAACTGCTTTTTATTTTCAAAATACTGTTATTACTGGGTGTATGTATAAATATATTTATCTCCACGCGGTCTATAATTTAAACTTTATTGTTGTCAACATTCGATAAAGAAATACCTTGTTATGGCCTAGGCCGATAAAAAATTTTAAGAGGCAAGTAATTAGTTCGATTTTTTCTCGCTAGGGGTATTGTTTTGACAAATTAATCCTTTTCTGAGAAATTAACGTACTAAACTGGTTTAATTTATTTATAATAAGCACTAATTTGTTTGTTTTACTGTTATTGTTTAATATTTTTCATTAAATTATTGTAAAATTAAATATGAATAATAAAACAAAAAGTGAGGTTAGGCAACCAAGAAAACGCACGATTCTTTTTCTACGATTTAAATTATGTTTAAGTTTTAATTTGCTTTAAGTTTTCAGTGAAATTAAATGTGAAACACAGCTTAAACATTCCAAACTACCTGTTTTTTAAATAAAAATCCAAACAAATTGAAATTAGATGCCTACCTATTTATTAAACAATTAATTGAATTCAATGTAATAGCAAAAATCCATTTCTACTTAAATCATGTTGCTAGGTATTGTCAAACTATTACTGCTTCTAAAAGCAATAATAATTATTGTACATTTAATGTAATCTATAGCTAATAAATAAATGAGATTCTAAAAAAGTGAGGTTATGCCGCTTTGATGTTGAATTAAATTGACCTATATAAACTGCTTTGAAGATAAAATGTTGTATGCCATTCGGCCAAGAAGTGCCTTTTTGTGCTTCGCTTAATTGTACCTTGAGCTTAGCTCAAAAAGCCTTACTTCTTAACCTAATGGCATAAATAACTATTATATATTTAACTACAAAATTACTTAAAGTGGATACATACTAATAACCACATACCTTTTACTGAATTGCAATTTGTAAAGTTTATTTAATCAAGAAAATTAAGCAATTTGGTAATTGCGTAGGAAAACTTTCGGATAAAGTAAATCCAACGAAATATATATTTATACTTTTTAGTTTTCAAGACGTACCTACTAACTCTTTTTTGACTACAAATAAAATGCTAAAATATTTTTCTTAAGTATTTACATACTTTTTTTATTTATCTACACAGTACAACAAAATTTGATTTTTTTTCCTCCCATTAAAAATTTTTAGGTATAGATTTTGAAAATAGACTTAAAAAATGATACCCGTGTCTCGGCGTTTTTTCAGATCACGTCATTTTTTTTAAAGTGCGATCCAATATAATGTTATCCACTGTATTCGGCACATAATATAACAGCTTCGATAACAGCTAGACAGTATATTTTTAAGGAAAATGTATTCACTCAATAAATTGACAGCCATTAAAATTAAAATTAATATTTAAAATTATTTTAATTATATACAGGGTGTTGCACATTTACGAAATACGGGTGTTTCACGTTCGTTTTTGAGGAACGGCAAAAGATATCGATTTGAAATTTTTAAAGCGGTTATAATCCAAGCCTATTTTTCTAAAATATTTTAAACAAAATGCCACTTCCGGTTTACCGGAAGTGGCATCAACTTTGTTATTTTAAATAGAACACCCCATATATTTTTACATTTTTAATTTCTACATACAATTTTGAGTAAAATTACTGTATCAGTGGTGTTTTTAGGTTGTGATACCACTATAGATTCGAAAGCAATGTATAATCGTAAAACTAAAAGATCAAAATTTGTTTCCAACATATATTTAATATAAGATAAATACAAATCTGTTGTTTTATAAAAAAAAATCAAAAATTAAAACCATAAATATTTTTTTACTACAAAAATAAAATTGTTATTTTCTCTAAGTATAATTTTTGTATTATGTAAATACATAAAAGAAGAAAAAAAATGATTTATAACAAAATAGAGAATTCAAAATCTTTTTAGGTCAAAATAATAGAAATGGCTGTGTAAAAAATTGAAATGACGTGATTTCGTGAAACGGTGAGATTCGGGTACGTTTTTTTAACCTTTCCTTTTAAAATCTGTTAAAATTTTTCATGGGAGGAAAATCGTGTTGTACTGTGTTATGATATGAAATCAATACGATACGTCATGTTCAGCAATATATCTAGACACAAATAATTTAATTGAAAGAAAAATATCACAAATTTTACCCCTGGATCTACTGCTCTTCAGTTGATCTGGATAATTATAATTATCGCGAAATTTTAATGTGAAAATGTTGTTAAGTGGATGCCACTCTGTATGTTGTGTATTACAACCTTTTAGTGGAGCAGAAGTTCTTGTACCGCCTTCATTACTTGTCATTAGCAGTCAATCAGTTCATTCGCATTAAAATTATGCCGTTACGGCAATTAGCAGTTAGTGCGTTGGTTGAATGCGAAGAAACCGAACATTTACAGCTTCAAGAACTAACAGTCTCCTCAGGCCAGCTACTGGAATGGTGATTTTTTTTCAATCTGTCAGAAGAAGGTTTCATACATGGTTCATTTTCAAAAAACACCCGCTTTCAGGAAAATGAAGATCAAAATTGTTTTTGCTTAAATTGACTTTTGGTTGGATTTTTATAAATGTTTAGAGTTTTGTTTACTTACATTTAAGACAGGCAGTGCACTTTTTAATTTTTTTTACGTTTTTTTCAGAAAAATGTGTTTAGCTAGCTTTATATATCTCCACTGTGTTACCAATTTGAAATCCAAAATTTAATTCAATAAAAAAATAATTTGAAATAAAATGTACTTAGTTCACAAACTTTTGACTCCAATTTTTTATTTTATTTTTTATTAAAAATTGTATGCTTTTTTTAAATATTTATGTAAGTTAAGTTACTTTTTAAAAGAAACCATTCCGATTCTTTATTAAAAAAACAATACCATTAATATTTTCATTTAGTCACTGTATTAGTTAGTTAAACTCTAATTTATAAACAGGTATTACCAAATTATAGTAAAATCTTTTTAAGGATTTTTTTTAACAAAAACTAAAAAAAGTAACGAAATAGACATTGGTATCACAACGGACTGGGGTACACAAAGGACTTAATCGGATAACGTAAAAAAGAAACTATATAGGGTGGTACGATTTTAGAGTAATGCATAAACAAAATCCCTTGTAGTGGTGCTCATGTGCACTTGCAGAATAACAACTTAGATTTCTAAATTATAGACACCCTTTTTCTTTGACTATAAGCTGGTGAAGGTCTTTCGTCCCTTTTAGTGCTTGTATATTGCGTGGAATTTTCCCTTGGATGTAATCTATATCATGAGTTGTAATCACAAATAATTTTAAGTTGGTTTATCATAAACTACTTTAAATAAAAGCGACGGTAAATATCCACCTTGTTGTCGAAAAATTCTATTGCGTTACCCTAAATTCCATTGCGTTACCATAAGGTTACGTAATGGACTCGGTAACGCAGTGGAAAAAGTTTTGTGAAACCATATTTAAAAAATAATAATAAGACATTGCAGTCATTAATTACTCTCAATGAGCTTTAGTGCCCTAAAATAAACATAAACATGAAAAATAGTATTTTTTCTTACCTTATTTTTATTTTTTTTTTTGAGTAACTTAGCGGACAAACAATTTTTACATTCGCGTTACCCGCACCTATTTTAACCGATATCTTCTTCCTGATTGAATAAATAAATTCAGCTGGGTAATGTGTACGTCCGAACATCATTTGTTGATCACGTGAGTGCCAAAAAAGGTGCCATATATATGTTTTTTTTAATAATCTATCGGTAACGCGACGGACGTAACGCAACGGAAAAAATGTCTGGGACATGAGTCAAATTTAAAAAAAGTAGAATAAAATTAATTAATTTATATATAAATTGTTTACTGTATCAACAAAGGATGTTATGGATTGCTATAAAGCAACACAAAGTTCTGGTTATTCAATATTTAAAGAAAAACATGTATACATATATGTAAATTTAAAAAAAGTAGAATAAAATTAATTAATTTATATATAAATTGTTTACTGTATCAACAAAGGATGTTATGGATTGCTATAAAGCAACACAAAGTTCTGGTTATTCAATATTTAAAGAAAAACATGTATACATATATGTAAGTTTTATAAAACGCTAATGAACATGCGAAAATGTGTGTTTCACAAGTTTCAAAATTAAAAAAAAAATATTCTGAAATAACTAAACAAATATTTTCTGAAAGAGTTTACTAAGGGCTTGTTAGGCTTTTACTTGGTATTTAAATCAATAAGATCCAATAATTTTTAACAAAGTTATTGCAATTCAAACTTACGGACAGCGAAAGATGGGTGTTTTTTGAAAACGACCCTAATAACTGTTCTTTTGTTGTATCTTGCTAAAGCAAGTTGTAATGATCTTCTAAATTATACACGGGAAGATTCTGCAGCAGAATGTAACCCAAATTTGTTCCACCAATTTTTTTACAGTCACATGAGAAAATCTACTTTCTAGATATTAACTCTACGGTACAGAGCTCTTTAGTCCCTTTAGTCTCTTCAGTCAATAATTGGTATAAAAATTTAAGAAGGAAATCAACTGGTTAAATGTTGTTCAAGGGAATTGTTTTTGTTTGAACGTTTTTATAAGAAGTTTCACTTCTACTGCGTGTTGTTTGACTACACGTAAAAAATCTGAACAAAAAAGTCGTAACTGAAATACCATATAACTTTAAAATCCCACACATTTTATCATCCAACAAGTCTATTTGTCTCCTCTCCCTTGGTAGGCTGATTTGTGAAGCTGTCATAACAAAGCGCGCAAGCTTCAGCTTCAGTATCAGGTTTCGCATCGCGCTTCCTACACCTTTCGTAGAGCGAGATTCCCGCATCAACAGTTCGCGCTGAAACTTTAAAGCTGCTTTAAAAAATTCTCGAGTGTATAAAAAAAATGTTCGTTATCGAAATAATTGTGCTTGTGAATTTGTTTTCCTTCAATGCTGCCTACGATTTGAAGAATAGGGGACGAGGTTGTATTTTTTTACATTAAGGTTTATTTTTATGACGATCTCAAAACAAAATGAATAGGTACAAAATAATAATACATTGTAGGTACAAAATAATAATACATGCATTTTATGTTTTACTCAAATCTTTTATAATATCCACCTACCTACCTACTGATTAAAACAGTAGCTGCTATTTTAACACAATAGAAGAGTTGAGATACGTTCAAAATGTTTAACAACAAAGCTTTTTATAAAACATATATGTAAATATGTAAGGATTCTATAGATTCATATATGATTATGTTGTGCAAATGTAAAAATAAAAATCACAATCAATTTTCCAGAAAAAGTAACTGGCTAGTCAAAAATTTTACATTTTGGATAGAGATAAAATTGATTTCTTTAAAAAAAAAATTTTTTCAGGCAAAAGTGGATTTTATTGAATCATCTCTTTCGCTTAAAGTGCGATATTTCTTAGGGAGCTAAAATTAAGGTTAAATTTGGGAAATGATCTTTGCTTCCTTTTCGAGTCATTTCTTATTTTTGCGGTTGGAATGAGGTTAATGGCCAATTACCACTCGTTGAACAAAGCTAAAAAATCGAATTCTTTTTTGTTGAAAATCATTACTTAAATATATAAGAAAATAAAAATTATATACAAGGTGTCCCTGAAATGCCTGCACTGAAAGAACAGTTTATTTACAATTAATGATGTTGCTTAACAATAAATAAAGGATTTTTCTACTCCCACCTTTAAAACGCCCTTTATCGTACATGTTTCCATGACACTAAGTGACCTTTTAAATACACATTGACAAGTTGTGGTTTTATGGCGCTTTAGTCACGGCTGAAGACAGCAACAGGTTTTTAGTCACGGGCTGAATTTAGTTTTAAGTTAGTTGACAGTTGTCAAATGTCATACAATCGTTAAAATAAAGTGCCTTTCTTGTAAAATAATACTAAATGTGAAAATTATTTTATTATCTCAATACAAAAATACAAAAGTATTAAATAGTTTCTCAACGTCAATATTTGAAAAGTTTATATGAACATTGTACTGACCTTTTAATTTCGCCGGCAGTAAACTATAACTTAAATTCGGGCACGGACTCCACTGTAAAGTGCTCATAAAACATTTTCTTTACTTTCACTGTGATAAACTGTCAATTTTCAAGAAATACATTTCGATTTATAACCTTTATAATCTGTCTTTATAAAATATAAAAATTTGACATTTAACGGTGACACACAGATTCCCCTATTGTTTCATAGATGGCGCTCCATACAAATTTTTGATTTAAATCATTTTAAGATAATAATAAGTATTTGTCGTAGAAAAAGTATAGTATGCCCCTCGTTTATAAACTTTTCTATACACTATTTATATTAAATTCGTGTATAAAATGGCGTTTATCAAACTAGATACATAATATACTATATTCGATTATAGCGAAATAAATATTTATTTTTAAAAAACATAATTTATTAGTATTACTTTAATACACTTTTTGTGATAAATAAAAATTTATTTATTATATAATATATATCAAATACTTTATCTGTGAGAAATAAAATTGTATTAAAAACAAACAAACCCTTATTTATTATAAATATACCATTTTAATAAGTAGTTAATAATTTATTAAAAATTAACAAACTGATATTTTTAAAAAACAAATTGTTATTTAAAGTAACAAACAACTTATTTATTATAAATAAACTAAATTGACTATAAATAACCCGGGAAGTAATTATTAACATCACTATTTTAATTTTGAGTTATTTTTTATAAATTATTTTATTTATAATTAACAAATTTTATTATTAATACCTAGTTAATAATTAGCATATAACTGAATTTTTAATAAATATGTATATATTTGCAATAAATATGGCATATCCTTGTCAATCCCACAAAGGGACGTATTTTTTTATAATTTTACAAGGGAGCATATTAAAACTTACTGCAGGTTAAAAATATACTAAAATAAACTTATAAAATTATTATGTTTTATATCTGTAATTTTATATGTTAATCGAAGTATATTGTTAAGCCGAATATTGCAGTATTTTCAAAATGCTTTTCTGTAAAATTAAAGAAATGGGATTGTGAGATTGACGACGATCAGGGCCGTTCCTGGCGAGCGTGCAGTGCGTGCACGCACGCAGGCGCAACATTTTGGTGGCGCAAAATGTAACGATAAACTTTCTTGCAAATTAACAAATACTTAAACATACATAGGATAAAGGTTACTGCCTTTATTTGCGTCGGCCGCATTAAAGCCCTATTCCGCTCTTTTTTCGGCCGCTTTTTGCCGCTTTGATATTGAAGGCTTAATTTTTGTTATATGAGTATCAAAATAAAAGGAGAGAAGTTGTCATAATATTTTTTTTTACAACCGAGCGAAAAGTACAAATTTGCGCTTCAAAAAGAAAGCGCAAAGTTGCACTTTTCCTAGGAGCACGCGTTTTTTTACTTTGTCGCTCGCTTAGTTACCATGGAAACCATAATAACGAAACTTCTAGTATACAAAATTCAAATTTTCTCGCGAGATATCCGTAATATTGGTAACGAGCTTACTCTCTAAAATTGAATAATAATTATCGCTAACAGCAATTTGTATCCCGGACATTAAGCAGTCAACTCCTATGTAAAATTGTCGTCAAAAGTTATAAAGTAAAACAGTTTTTAAGATATAGTCAATTTTCCTTATGGAATTTAATATATTTCAAAAACTGCTCTACTTTCATAATTTTTGACGACAATTTTATAAAATGTATACATAATAATAAGCTGTTAAATTTCTGGAATACAAATACTGTGGACTACAGTTTTTAGTGACTGCTTTTTCACTAGTCATTTTTGACAAATTCATTTTTAAAGAGTAGGTACGTCACTAAAAACTATATTGTTTATGGGTTTCAGGCATGCGGACAAATCACAAAACTGTTTTTATAAAAAAAATGCTAGGTAGTTTATTATATAATATTTTGGCATAAAAATTTTCAAACATATTCTTATTTTATTAGGCTATACATTAAATTTAAACGCAAGAAATATTTTGAAATATTTTGTACGGTGTGGTCGGGACGGGACGGGACGGGACGGGACGGGACAAGATAAATCTTATTTTTGTCCCGTCCATACCTTTTAATTATTACAATAATTATTATCTCTACTTTTATAAAATATTTCTTGCGTTTTTTTTTATTTAATATCATACATATATAGTCAAATAAAAGAATAATATTTTTGACAATTTTGATGCCAAAATATTATATAATAAATTATCTACAATTTTTTTTATAAAAACAGTTTTGTAATTCGAGTGTTTCGCGCGCCTGAAATGGCCCTTATATGTTTTTTTTTGTTTTCTTTAGAGTATTTTTATTACTAAATATTTTTTGTGATTTTGTTTCTTTGGTAATTTAATATGCAGTTTTTTTTACATTTTCAATTACATATTGCCAGTTTGTCGCAAAATATATATTTTTTAAATTTTAGGGGTTTAAATTAAAATATTTAATGTATAATATTTAAATATTAAAGAGGCGCCCCAAAGAATGCTGCACGTAGGCGCCAGACACCCCAGGAACGGGCCTGACGACGATATGCTAAATTTATTGTAAATATATAAATATTTATTATAAATACAGTTATGTCTTTATTATCATCTGTATAAGTATATATAATATTAATCATAAAATTTGTTAACCTGAAAATTGCAAAAATCTTCGCCTCTAAAATTATAAATCTCTTTGTGAGGTTGACGACGATATGTTGATATAAAATGTGCTTCAGTTTGGGTGATTTTTAAAATAATATACATGTTTTTTCAAGATGATTTTATTAAGAAAGCGAAGTATATATGTATACCTATTTATATATTTTATAAAATCTAATATTTTAAATCTTTAAAACTATACTTATAGCATCATCACAGGCGATGTCTGCCAATACTTTAAAAGAATCTACTCCATAATAAATATAACCTGATTTCCTTTAAAGTCATCTGATTACACTGTGCAACACAAAAAATGAACTGGGATCAAATCTGAAAAAATCGAATCTAGGCAACCCCCAAAACAAATCCTTTAAGGGGTTTTACCAGTTTAGCTCGAATAATGGAGATATACAGGGTGTTTCTTTTAACTTAAGACAGCTCAATATCTCGAGAAATACGCATTTCACAGAAAAATGTCTTAAATAAAAGGTTAATGTGACTAAAGGGGACATTATTTGGTGCTACCGCTAGCCACCCCCTACCCCTCCTTAAGGGTGAAACGGGGGGTAACTTTGGAAAGTCAAATGGAATGACCCGATTTTTTTCACAGAGTTTGGTAGTATATAAAAAAATAAATAACTTATTTAAAACTTTTTTCAATTTATTAACAGATGGCGCTGTAATTCAAAATTTAAGAAAAATGAGTTTCCTTGTAAAATGTATTATTTGAAACGTTTGAAAAACAAAAATTAACATTAACGACTATTGCGGCTACACTGAAAAAAGGATTTCTGTAAATTTACTGAACAAAATGTGGGTTATTTGTTGCCCGCATTTTGTACAGTAAAATTACAGTAGCTTTGTAAGGATTACATATGTTAAGTAAAATCACAGAATTTCTGTAATAGGTGCATAACGTAAAACTACCCAAGCAACACAAAATCGTCTAATAGACGTTTAATATTTGTCTATACCAATGGTATATCATTGGTTTATTGTCTACCTCTAATATAAGTTAAAATGTCCGCCTAATATAGGTTGATGCATATTATAGCAATATCCATATTTTAAACGTCTACACTATACGTTTATTTATAATACAAACTTGACAATTAAATATCTGTTTTTTATAAAGGTTACATTTTAATATATAATATACCAAAATTAAACGTTTATCAAAAACTTTTAAAAGCCATAAACGATATACGTTAATACTGAATATTATTTTTAAGGTGAAATTTTTTACATAACATTATTGTTTAGGCCGCGGCTCTGCTAATCTGGAAAAAAAAATAAAAACAAAAGTTTTTATATTTGAATGATTTTTTAATATTTTTAGCTCTAATAATTCCATTTTCATTAAATTAAAATCGTAAAACCATGCATGGTTTTACGGTTATCAATGCATTGATAATTAAAATTACAGTAAAATTTACTATATTTATTCTTTGCATTTAATTTAAGTGCGGCATATTCTTTCCAGATTTGCAAAAACTTACCTAAGTGTAGTAGAAACTCCAAGGTAAAAAAAAAGTTTAAAAAGAAACTGAGCAGATGACAAACGAATATATTTTCATAAATAATTATTTATTATTTTAAAATAACTAATTAAACAAATGTTAAGTTTTAACATCATTGAATCATTGCTTTGATAATTTGAGCCAATCTTGACAGGCTTGTCCTATGGCTTTGTCAGTTATTTCCCTGGACTTGATCTTTTCCTTGAAAGGACAGTTTCACTGCCTCTGTAAAACAGTAAAAAACAATGTTACTAAAAAGTGCGACTGTTTACGTATATTTTAAATAACTTTTAACTTTTTATTCTGTGGTAAAATAAAAATATAATAAATAAGTGGTTATAATGTACGTTTATAAATAGTATACCATAAACCAATAATAGATCTTTAAAAAAATAAAAAATATTGATTATTTTAAAAATTCTAAAGTGATGTTAACCTAATCCAAAAATAAACCATCTAATTTAATGCAAAACGAATATGTCGCATGGTTAAAACTTCTGCAAAGGTTACGGATTTTTGCCGGCTTCGTCAAATAAAAACACCAATTACCTATTAGTTATTTGGTGCAAATTAAGTAATCTGAAATTTCAATTAAAGTAGGTATACTTACTTTATTAGCTGTATTCCCACCAAACAATAGAATAAATTAATCGCTATACACTCACAGTAAACAGTAAACATAACTTATACGGCAGCCATTATCAACACAGGACACATGTGACCGGTAACGGCAAAACGAAGCGTCTAGAAGGAATGATCACGTGACACGCGCCTATTGGTTTAAACAATCGTCTTAGTTACGAGTAATACCGAAACAGTGCGAACCATGAACATATGTATACAAGTATTATGAAAACTGAAGTTCAGTTACTGAACCACGTAGAAAATTATTGGTACCTATAAGTAACGTTTATTTTTAGGAAAACGATAGACAACTTTATTTTTATTTAGGTACAAAATCAAATATCCAGCTAATATATGACATAAACATTGTTTCTATCGCTAACAAATTTGTTAGCGGTGATAAATACATTTAAATATTACTTGGCTTACAACAACAACAAAATTTATAGACGTAGATTTCTCGTATTTTTAGACGTTGAGCTTACATAAAAGTATATATATAAAAAAAACGTTTACAAAACACTTGAATGTAAACAAATTTGATAAGGGTAAATAATTCCAATTTCATAAACATGCTTTATAGTTGTTTTTATAATATATATATAGATTGGGTGATTAATATAAATTTATATAATAAATTGATAATTTTATGATTTTAAAATAGTATATCAAGTACGTAGAATATACGACTGAAATATGTACGTTTATAAAAAACGCTTAATATATGTTAAATAATTATACCAAAACCAAAAATATACGATTAAATGGTTTATTATACGTTTATTAAACGATTATGCAAATGAGTGTGTTGCTTGGGTACTGATGTTCTGTAATTTTACAGGTCTTATGTAAAATATTTACGTAAACATTACTGTAATATTTCAACATACTTACTGTGATTTTACTTTAGGTCTGTCTACAAATTTTATGTAAAATTACGATACTAAATTAGTAAATTTAAAATTTTATTTAGAACCTCAAAACTGGACGTAGCAATTAACGTCAAAGTTTGTTTATTTTTATATATGTGAAGCAGCTTACAACCTTAAAATTACTGCTACCTTTTAAGAGTCCAACTGATTAAATCAGTATAGTTTTTAATTATATACTTTTCAAGAGTTCAAACTCTTAAGCGGCCCTCACACGATCATTATTACTGACAGTATTGATTACTGACAGTATTTCATCAGTATTTTTAGTTTCACCTCACACAGTCAGTATTTATATTAGTATTCAGTTTCATAGTTCAATTGTTCCTAGAATTGTCTTTCTGTAGCCGTCTTTCTGTACCTACTTCATTTCATAAATAATGGACAAAAAACATAAGCTTATAAGGCTTGCATTGCAATTATTTTATTAAATTGTACAAGTGTAAAGGATCGTAAAATTTTTACTAAAAAGAAAAAGAGACGTTGGGTGAAGAGACGTTTCATAACCTCGTTTTTTTTGTCCCTATCCGAATATTCTTTTAATGTAATGTTCCACAATTCGGGCATTGCTCGATATGTATCAATAAATCGTTTTAAAATCGATTTTTTTCGTCTCTTCTGGATCATTCCCTTCTTCGGATCCGGGTGATGACGGCATGGGCGACGTTGCTTCTATGGCTGCGATTCAAATACTGTTGCTATCGCACTCAAACGATCAATATTTTCATCAGTATTTTGGCTCCGCCCAAATACTTTCAGGATCCCGAAAGTATAATCAGTATATTGATGGTCTATCAGTATTTGCCCTTACACAGTCAGTAATACTGTCAGTATTTCGAAATACTGTCAGTAATATTGATCGTGTGAGGGCCGCTTTAAAAAGTAGGTACTACCAGTAATTTTAAGGTTGTAAACTGCTTTACCTAAATAAAAATAAACAAACTTTGGCGTTAACTGCAACGTCCAGTTCTAAGGTTCTAAATAAAATTTTATATTTAGTGATATTATTTTTAACAAAATAAATAAAAAAGGTTGGCAGGTAAGTAAAACTTAAAAAGAAAACATTTACATTTTTTATTTAGAAAATGTAACAAGTAACATGGTATATCATCATATCATATTATTATAATTATTTTAATAATAATTACCCTAAAAAGTACCTATAGGTAAACATATGTATTGTGGGTCGACGGAAACGTAAACGATGCACCTCCTAACAGAGTAAAAAACGGCTTGACGGTGAAATCGTTAGAAAATTAGCTAAAACACAACAAAAAATTTAAAAAATGCTAGGCTTAGAAGCAATATTTACTTGGTAATTGTTCGTGTGGTTTGCTGTCAATAAGTTTTGAGATTGTAAGCACTAATCAACGATTTACCAAATTTATATATAAATTTGGTAAATCATACCATATATGGTTAGTTAAAAAACGGGTATCTGCAATTGTACCTACTATAAAAGCTTGTACTATTTTTTAATAAAAATATTAAGTACATACATATAGGTGCATAATTTAAGGTATTGACTTACCTATACTTTTCACAAAAACACAGATAAACGATAACAAGACACTGAATACTGGATAAAGCGACGCCATGTATATCGCGTGACCACGCGTGACCACATCAGTTCTCTGATTGGTCAGTTTATTACGTGGATTCTGTAAAGTTACAGAGCAAGCGCTAAAATCACAGAATGCTTGTGTTGTCACAAATTACTTTGTAAAATTACAATAATTTTTACGAGTAGTTAAACTGCACTCTGTAAATATAAAGGATATATTGTACAAATACATTGAACTCTGTATATTTCCGAAATATTGTGTAAATGCACATTGTATTTAACGTAAATATTAATTTACAGAAACAGTTCTGTAATAAATACAGAAGAAATTGTGTAATAACACATAGACTTTTTTCAGTGTATGAAAACAATTTATAACAAATGTTCGAAATGTCGTCATTCCATTTCAACACATTTTTGAATGCGGGTAATGAATTCTGGCACACAACGCGCCAACATGTCGGGTGGTATCGCCGCACAGGCGTTCCTGATCCGCTCCACCATGTCCTCCCAAGTTGTAGGAATTGCAGCGTAAACTTTTTCTTTCAAGTAACCCCACTGGAAGAAGTCTGGTGGCGTAAGATCAGGTGATCGAGCAGGCCAAATTACTGGACCACGTCTACCGATCCACCGCGGTGCACCGGCCATTGAACTCCCGATCCAACACGTCTCGAGCAATTGTCGAATAATGTGCAGGACAACCATCTTGCTGGTACCACATGTTTTGGAGCCGTGCTAGTGGTACATCCTCCAAAAGGTCCGTCAGATCGTTTTCTAGAAAGTTCCGGTACTTTTCGCCATTTAATGCACCGTCAATAAAGAAGGGTCCGATTAATCGTTCGCATAAGGTACCGCACCAAACGTTTACCGACCAGGGACACTGGTGCTCCACTTGGTGTCGAAATGAAAGGACGACATTTCGAACATTTGTTATAAATTGTTTTCAGAGCCGACTATTGTTGATTTAATGTTAATTTTTGTTTTTCAAACGTTTCAAATAATACATTTTACAAGGAAACCCCTTTTTCTTAAATTTTGAATTACAGCGCCATCTGTTGATAAATTGAAAACAACTTTCAAATAAAAGTTATTCATTTTTACTACCAAACACTGTGAAAAAAATCGGGTCATTCCATTTGACTTTCCAAAGTTACCCCCAGTTTCACCCTTAAGGAGGGGTAGGGGGTGGCTAGCGGTAGCACCAAATAATGTCCCCTTTGGTCACATTAACCATTTATTTAAGACATTTTTTCGTGAAATGCGTATTTCTCGAGATATTGAGCTGTCTCAAGTTAAAAGAAAAACCCTGTATATCTCCATTATTCGAGCTAAACTAGCAAAACCCCTTTAAAGATTAGTTTTGGGGGTAGCATAGATTCGATTTTTCCACATTTCATCCCAGTTCAAATTGTAAGGTCAAAATTTGTCGCACAGTGTTATTAATTATAATTATTATTATAACAAGTGAAGTTTTAGTAAAATATCCTTTATTTATTATAATAATAATTATTAATTTGTTAGTCAACACGTGGCAACGGCGCCAAAATTCAGCCAATACTCAACGAAATAACAAGGCATAAAACTTTTAATAACTTATAAACTTACCTTTAAAAGTATTAGCCAGATCTTCCAATCCGTTTAACAGTTTGGAATCTATTATGTCCATGTCAACATCTATGTTTAAGGACCTATTATTTTTTTTTGTTAGCATTCAACGCCATATAAAAATAATATTACACAATCACTGCAACAGTTTATACGCAATACAAATTTCCTTATTATATGAAAAATGATGCAAAAGCACAAACAGAGCTCAAACCACCACTACCTTTCAGCAAAGATGTAAACCACCCACTACGTGACATTTTAAAGTGAAGTGAATCGTCCGAGGTAAAACGACGCGTTACGATATTCCATTTGTTAATTATTAATATATCATATTTCTTACAAACAAAATAGATTTAATAGTTAATTTAGTATAATAATAATAATTTAGTATTAATAGCAAATAAATTCCACACAGTTAAATAATTTTTTTATAAAAAATAAATTAAATTTCAGAATATATTGTTAGTAAATAAAATTGATTTACAAAAAATTTTCTGTATTTCGTCACCTGAGAATTATAGTGTTCTATCTGCATTTTTTTTTTAAATTGAGGTCAGTCTTGTTTTAAGTCTTAAATATGCATATTGTTTTATCTATATATAATTAGGCTAGAAATTGTACAGTTTAAACCTTCAAGATATTGCTTGGAAGTTGTTGAGGATTATTCTATGAAATATTCCCAATGAATATTCACTGGAAATGTTTTTAGATGGTGCTTGGAAGTTTTAGAGGATCATTCTATGGAATATTCCCCATGAATATTCCTAGAATAAAGCGGATTATTCCTAGATGATAGGGCATATTCCTGGAATATTTTCGAACCTTCATCGCAGTCTGAGTAATAATAATTTTCACATTTACTTAAATATTGTGTAGCCTTTAATTATTCTTAAAGATTGTTTCAAACATATTCCCAAAAAATGCTCCTGAAATGCGCCGGATTATTCCAGTGAAGGATTCTTAAGGATTGTTTCAGACATATTTCCAAAGAATGCTCCGGGAATGTGCCGGATCATTCCAGTTAAGCAGGGAATATTCCTGGAGCATTGGGAAGATTGCGGTCTGGGATTGCTTACAAAATAATGGGAGGCATTTTAAAAGCAGTAATTAACCCAAAAATTGACATCATTCAAAACCGTTGGTAGCCTGCGTAATTCATTTAAATAAAGGGTAATATTATCACAGCATATATGAAGTCATAAACGAGGCTTTTGTACATTTATTTGCGTTATCAAGCATATGTGTAGAACGTGTACGAAGCGACGTCGGTTATATATAACTTTCAAACCAAAACAGAGAAGTTCGTGTTAATATAATTTTCTCTAACAAGTTTTTCGTGTTAAAGCCGACCGAATTACCCATCAAAAAGTTACTATTAAAATGATGCATATGTTTTAGTCGGCCTATTGGGAATTATTTGTATTACGAGGGTTTATAATAAATATATAAATATTCTTGTATCAAATTTTATTTGATTCAAAACAATCGTGTCTTAATTCACGTTGATTTACTTGAAGAATCTTTCCTTAATTTAAGAAAATTAAATTTCTTTAAATAAAACTTTGATTCTTTAAAAGGAAGAATATATAATTTTTGAAATAAGGCAGCAATGTTTACTTAATTCAAGAAAATGTATTTTCTTTAACCAAATAATTGGTTGTTTTAAAGCAAGAATATGTTCTTTTAAAAATAAATTAGTGGTATTCTTAAATAAAAAAGATACCTACTTAATTCAAAAATAAATTTTCTTAAAACAAAAACATGTGATATCGAAATAAGGCAATAATTTTCTTAAATCAAGATGTTTTCTATAACCCAATATTTTTTTAATTAATAAATACAAGATTTAAAATTTTATTTCATTGATTACAAAATAATATTTATTTTAAAACCATGCAAGAAGTATTGTTAAAAATATAATGTATCTATCTTAATTTTAAGCTACTTTTAGCAATGTTTCAAAAAATCTATCATTTTGCATTTAAAATCAAAAAACATTTAAATAATGCATCATGATACGTCTATTAACTAAAAATTATTTATTTTAATAATAAAACATCTTTATATTTAGGAATATTACTGCAAACGAAATAAAATTTAAAATAAAAATACGTCTAAACACTTTAAGGGGATTGGAGTATTTTTAAATATCCTGTAATTTTTTAAGGATTGTTGTATAATCTTTAACAAAACTTTATATTTAAATAGGTACTATACGTTGTATCTTTTCTAGGTGGTGCAGTAAGCAAAAAAATTTAGGGTATACCCTAAATTTTTTTTTTAGAAAATAAAAAAAAAACAAAGGTTAGTTGAACAAACATATTTATTTTGTTTTTAATACAAGAAAAAACCTATATTATAAATTAACGTATGGAACTTATCATTATTATTATTATCATCATTATTATTATTATCGACGCATTTTTCATTTTAAATAATTTGTAATATTTTAGGCTCAGTGGAAAAGCAATTACCAATTTTATAAAATAATTTAGGGCTATTGCCAATGAACTCCACCCGATATGAATCAAAATTAATGTTATACCCCAAAGTGTCTAACAAAATTACTTCTAAAACAAAATCTTTTTAAAGGTCTTAAAATAAATTAAGTTTATTAACTTAAAATTATATAGCCATACAAATCAGAGTGTTAAACCCATAAGATATTTTGGTTATCACTGCAAAGCCTATTTATTTATGAATAAAATAATTTTAAGGCATCCTTAATGCATATTATTAAATATTTAAACAATAAACCTACCTACCTACACGTAAATGCGACGCTAAATTTAAAAAAGGGTGGTATATCAATAACAACTTACTTACCTTCAATTTTTTTTATAATTTCCTTTGATGCTGACCACTCTTTTAATAATTTTTTAATGAATTACGCCCTCTTCCTCACAAAGAGAAAGAAACACTGCATGAGTAGGCATAAAATTTCAGAGGAATGTGTCGGCATCTCCACTCCTACACGATTTCAAAAATATGTGTTCTTGGCAAAAGAAAATACTGTTTATTAAAACGAATAAAAAAACTTCAGAATATCTAATTCTTAATAAAAAAATTAAACAAATAAAAAAATAAGAATATCTTTTTCTTAATATAAAAAAATATTAACAATTGTACCAAGAAACCAACTAAGATTTCCTTCAAGAATATTTTATATTTGGATTGAAACATGCAACTTTTTAAAACAAGAATATTTTTAGTTGAAATATATATTCTTATTTTAAGTTGACTTGAATTAAAAAAATATTTTTAAGATGATAGGTTTTCTAAATATAAGAAATCCTTTTTTTAAATATTTCAACAGTAAATTAATTTTAATAACAATGAGGACTTTTTATAAAGAATGATTTGTTGTCGTAAAATAAATAATAAAGTTTTTCTTCTATTGGAAGTCCACAATCCGCGGACACACTGTATAATAAATAAAAATAAAGTACATGTTTTACAGGGCGTTTGTTTATTTGTTTTAGGGTCCAGTTGCAACATGATTTTAACCAGTGATACTGTGAAAAACGGAACAATAACGAGTCCATCGTATCCTGCTCCGTATCCTTTGAAAACAACTTGCAGCTACGAGTTCCAGGGGCGTGGAAAAGAACGGGTCCAAATTGTCTTCCAAGATTTTAATTTACACAATTCCCCGGAGCCTGTCAAAGAGTACGTATTGTAGTTTTTCTTTTACTTACAATTGGTGCTTAAAGCAACTATCTATGAGGCGCCGTTTGTCCGTAAATTATTTTTTCTATATATATATATATATATATATATATATATATATATATATATATATATATATATCTATATATAAATATTTTTTATATATAAACTTTAAATTTCCTATATATATAGAAACTTTTTAGTTCAGATAATGCCGCTTGAGAATGAAGGCGCTTTGTGGTAATCAACTAAAAAGCACTGTTGCCAGAGTGTGCCAATGCAAAGTTTTGGTCAGTGTTTCCAACATAACGTTTCGCCAAATCTGGCAGATTTTAATAAAGGTCGAGGGAAAAAAGATACTCTTACGGCTGACGGATTTTTTAACGGAAACTTGAACATAATATCGAATGGTATTTGTCATAAAATTTGTACCTATATAATTTAATTTGTAAGAGTCCAAGTTTTAAAAAAAAATTCTTTTTTTTATATAAATTGACAAGAGAAGCAAAACGTAAGAAATTTTAGTTTTTTAAATACCTATTAGTAAAAACGAAGCCGTGTTTGTTTAGAGAAATAGAGACGGCCAAAGAAAAGAAATGTTTTCTTCACTAAAAATAGACCAACCGACCAATATATTACCTATAAGTATTTAAAAAAACAAAAATTTTATACTTTTTGCTATCATTTTGTTCCGCTAGATCTGGCCGAAGATCCGTTATGTTGGAAACACTGACCAAAACTTTGCATTGGCACACTCTGGCAACAGTGCTTTTTAGTTGAATACCACAAAGCGCCCTCATTCTCAAGCGGCATTATCTGAACTAAAAAGTTTCTATACAGGGTGAGTCATAAGTGGTGAACTTCCCGAAAGGTGCATGTAGGGGGGCCTTAATATAGCTAGGGAAAAATGTTAAAAAAATTCCAAATGAAAAAGTGACCGAGGAATTCAGGTCTTAAGTTTTAAATTTAACTTTTTTATTATTTAATATTTTTCCACCTTATATGATTTTTACTGAAGAGTTTCGGGTTCTTAAATATTTCCTAGCAAAAAAAGTGCCCGAAAAAGTGTATTTTCTTTTAATTTTAATGTTTTAGAATGATTTTTTAACAATTGAAATGATCTGGCAACTTTGTAATCAACAATACGAAAATTGACATTGTTTATATTTTTTGGTGTTTTCTGGTTATTATTTTGTCGAGTCTATTTGTAATCAACAATGCGAAAATTAAGTTTGACGTTTATATTTTATTTTTTTGGTTATTATTTTGTCGAGTCTATTTAATAAAATGTACACCAATCAAGAATATGTGAATATGATGCTGGTACTTGGATTCTGTGAAGAAAATTGCAATGAAGAAGCCCGGGTATACGCAGCAAGATTCGCTGACATAACCCACCCATCGCCGGGAGTTTTTAGAAGGATGATGGTCAGAGCTAGAAAGACTGGATCTCTAATTCCCACGGCAGGTCCTGACCTTGGTCGGCCTCTAGAGATTGTACCCGAAGCCGATGAGTTAATCATCCAGCTGATTCAAGAAGATCCAACAAGAAGTACCAGAGGGATTGCTCAGGAGCTAGGCATGTCCCAGACATCTATAACCAGGCGATTAAAGAAGGAGAAGTTCCATCCATACCACTACACTAAAGTTCAGGCTCTAAACAACAACGATTTCGGTTTGCGTTTAAATTTTTGTATTTTGGTTATTGGGAAATATTAATGAGGATGGTGATTTTTTAACTCGTATTTTATGGCAAATTTTAGTAGGGATGGGTATTTTAATAGTAGAAACTGCCATTATTATAACCAAGAAAATCCATATAGAAAATGGGAATTTAATCATCAAAATCGCTTCAGTGTAAATGTTTGGGTTGGGATAATTAAAAATTGGGTTATTGGGTCTATCATATTACCGCGGCGGTTGAATAGGGATCAATTTTTAAATATTTTGGAGAACGAAATTTCTAATGAAATTAACAATTTACCCTTGGCCACATTGCGCAACATGTGGATACAACTGGATGGTGCCCCACTTCATTTTGCCGCTCCTGTTAGAAATTGGCTAAATGAACAGTATCCTAACAGGTGGATAGGTCGTAACGGCCCAGTTTCTTGGCCTCCTAGGTATGGAGTCATGTTAAAGCATTGGTGTACCAAACACCGGTACATAATGAGGAACTAATACTGCGTATTCGAAATGCTTTAACAACTGTGGCCCCAGAAATGTTGACCCAAGTACAAGTTAGTACAAGAAGAAGACTGGAATTGTGTTTGGAAAATCAGGGGCATCAATTCGAGCAATTTTTGTAATGTTTGTTCATGCTTCTTTATGTTATTTTTTTCATAAATTTTTATTTTGTTTGATTTTGGTTTTAATTATTATTATTTAAGTATTATAATCACAACAACTGTCTCATTGTTGTCTTTTATTATGACAGTAATGACAACAATATAAGCACGTAACAATTCAAATAAGTTTCTTAGTTACTTCAATTAAAATGAAATCTAATAATTTCCTGTAACATTGTTAGTGTTTACACGTTGCCAAAATTCTCTTTTGAGTTCTTGGCCATAACTCGAGTACCAAAGCAGATAGATTTTTTTAAACATTTTTCCCTACATATATTAAGGCCCCCCTACATGCACCTTTCGGGAAGTTTACCACTTATGACTCACCCTGTATATATAGGAAATTTAAAGTTTATATATAAAAAATATTCTTATATATAGCAAAAATAATTTACGGACAAACGGCGCCTCATAACTATCGGTTTAAATTTTGGAAAGTGGAAAATGTATAGTTTTTAATAATTTGTTGAGGTTTTATAGTTTTTATTTAAAGACTTTTTAATGGGGTTTTGATAAAATTAAAAAGTGCTTATATAAGAAATGTTCATAAACTTTTTAGCATACAGGGTGAGTCATTTAACTTGAAACATTGAAATATCTCAGTTAGTATGCATTTTTCGAAAAAATGTTTAAAATAAAAATTAATTGATTCGAGGGGGAAATCAATCAGTACTAAAATTGGTCCCCAAACTCTCCTCCTTATAGGGGGAACAGGGGGTAAAATTTTCATTGGAACACCCTATTTTTTATTGCAGATTCGAATCATTCGACTAAAAATAGGTGGATTTTGTCTAAAACATTTTTTCATATTTGTAATAGATAGCGCAGTAATGAAAAATAATCAATTTTGTTCGATTTTTCTTCTGTATACGATTCTCCAATAATTTTTGAATAAAATACTTGGTTTTATTTTATAAATTTATTTATTTATTTTTTAAATTTTATTTAAAGGAGGGGCTTAAAATAACAATATTAAATATTTGCTCGACGAGCTCTTTTTTTCGGTTGAACACTCCCGTTTGTAGTAAACTGCTTGACTGTACGGTAAAATGAAGTACGTGATCAATTTTTTTCAGGAAAACGCTGAGCGTAGATATTAACAGCATCATCAATATTCCTGCCGGCTTCTCCATAAATCAAAATCATTTCTATTTTTTCTTCCACTATTAAAAAATGCATTATGAATAACTGCTTAGCGAAAGGAGGTATTTTTGTTTGCAAACTAATCTTCAAAATAAATTGATTAAATAATGCTAAACTATGTATAAATAGTTTCTTTATACCTCAATACTAATTAATATTTATAACTAAATAACATTTTTTTTATACCTCACTTAGGATTAAATTAATTAATTGACAAAATAATGTTTTTTGTTACCTTAAATAAGGTATTTTTTATTAAAAATAGTACAATAATCCTTTAAATTAAAGGATTTAATGCTGGCAGGTAAAAAGTTACCATGGTGCGCAATTGATAATTATCACCGAATGAAATAATGTAAAAAACTTAAACCAAAGGAAACTTATGTATTACTTAAAAAATCAGATTTAATTTAACAAGATAATTATTACCAAAAAAGTATGGCAAGCCGTTTTAGTTTTTATTACACATGGCTATCAAGTCCCATTTTAATTCGACTTGATTTCCATGAGACATTAGATAATTGAAATTATAAATAAAATTCCTTTTTTAATAAGCATTGGAATTTTGGGTACATTAAATTGAAAAGATTAGATGTAGAGGATGATTTACATTCGAAATTGTAATAAAAATACTAAAACATTTCATTTTTATTTGAAATAATAATAAAAATTATTTTTATGACAAATTTTAATGCAAATTTCGTTAAGGAAAGTGGTTTTTATTATAATTAAGAATTTAAATGCATTTCCCTTAAGGGAAATATCATTTCTGTTAAGAGAAATTGTATTTCCCTTAAGGGAAATAGCATTTCCGTTAAGGGAAATTGGCGCCATCTATGAGAGGACGGCTGAAGTTCAAATAGTTAATTTTATCAAAATTCTATAAAATGAAATTATTGCACTGTGATTTTACAAAAGATTTATTAGTAAAAAGAATTTTTTGATTGTTACCTTTTTAATTTAAAAACCAACCGTTACACCTGTTCACATCCACCCACAAAATATCACCCACCAGTGTTGCCAGATGTAAAAAGTGAAATTATCGACAAATCATCGACAAATTATTGACAAAATTATCGAATTTTCAGAAAATTGCCACAAAGTTTGTATTGATAATGCTATAATAATAGTAATATTAATAATTATGGGTACTACTCGAGAAAACCAAACTCTCCGAACCGAATCGCGATGACACCGATCGACTTTGGAATCGCATCATTCGAATCGAATGTTGTGTGGCAACGCCGCATGTATAAGGTGTGTTTTAACGTTTCTAATAAAGGTTATTAAAACGAAAAGAAGTAGTAAATAGCAAACTGTAGTTGTAATATTATTCATTATTGTTAATTGTGTCATATTTGTTGCATTCAAACAAAATGAAAGATTCTGGCATCCCAACCAAAGTTGGCAGAACTCTGTAAGCGGTGGAACCTTCGGCATCTTCACCACAGATAGCGCCACTAATTTCTCTTAAGGGAAATGTAATTTCTGTTAAGGGAAATAGCATTTCCGTTAAGGGAAATAACATTTTCGTTAAGGGAATTGTAATTTCCCTTAACGGAAATAGAAGTTTATTTTTGTTTAGTTAAAAATAAAAGTAATTCGAGCTATTTTTTGTACACATGATCATTAAGTCTCATTTTAATTCGATGTTATTTTCTGATTCTCTAAATATTGTTGGACTCTATGTATTGCGGTTCTAAATTTTATTCGGGAACAACATTTCAATGAGTATTTCAAATTAAAATGTTTTTAATTTTTATGTCATTTAGGAAAGTATTAAACTATATCTTTAAGGACAAATGCATTTATATTCGTAATAGTAATTTTAATACGTTTTATTTTAATACTTAGCCTGGTCTAACATAAATAAAATGTAACATTGTATCCAAGTCAGAAGCTACTTTAATAAAATTAAATTAAAATAAAATCCTTTTAATGCGTCATAAAATTGCTCCAAAAAACTAAAACAGTAAAAATAATTTGCATTAAAATTATAATTAGTAAATTTAATACAATTTCTGTTAACGAAAATTGCTTTCACGTTAAGGACAATATTTAAAAAACCAATGGAAATAAATACAACAAATGCATTATTTTTACTATTTGTAAAGAAAATATGCATTCAATTTTGAAATTATAATAAAAATGTAATTTCCCTTAAGGAAAATACATATAATTTCAATTATCTAATGTCTCATAGAAATCAAGTCGAATTAAAATGAGACTTGATAGCCATGTGTAATAAAAACTAAAACGGCTTGCCATAAAAAAGTGATATTTTTATAGAAAAATTATTGCAGAATCGTATTTAGAAGAAAAATCGAACAAAATTGATTTTTTTTCATTACAGCGCCATCTATTAAAATATGAAAAAATGTTTTAGACAAAATCTACCTATTTTTAGTCGAATGATCCGAATCTGCAATGTTCCATTGGAAATTTTTAAGTTCCCCCTATAATGAGGAGAGTATGAGGACCAATTTTAGTACTGATTGATTTCCCCTCTCGAATCATTTAATTTTTATTTTAAACATTTTTTCGTAAAATGCATATGCATTTTTTTATATACTAACTGAGATATTTCAAAGTTTCCAGTTTCATTTAAAACAAATATTCACAGTGCAAAAATTGGGGGAAAATGTACATTTTTTAATGAAACTGTTTCATACTTTTGCCGGTTTTTTTAAAATAAAGCATAAAACATATCGACAAAAATAAGAACACAAGCCTGTGAAATTTGTTTTCAGAAAAGCATGCAATGAGGAAACATTAAAAAATTACATTAAAACCAAGTTCACAACTTATTAAATTACCTTCACCAACATCGTTATGTTACGCAAATCTGCTTTATTATTCCATTAATGTTAAATTTTGCTTTTTCAAAGCCATCCCCTTATGAGTATAAACTACACTGACACCCATGGGAAAAAGTACACCCCATTATATACCAGATTATAATATTAATATTAACATTTGGTTTTTAATAAATTAATAAAACGTCATTTAGGTGTTAGTTACTGTTTTTAAATAAACAAAAATCATTAAAGTTAACGTAATTCTTAGGCATTTGTTTGGCAGCCACTGCTTTCGTTGAGTCAGCTGTCGACGATTGAAATATAGTCCGCCAGCTAAAATCATCGACAGTACCCCAAGCAACAATTTAAGGATTTGTTACGTATATGGGACTATTGAAGAAACTTTAAAGTGTTTTGCGACAGTCGCCGGTCTCTTTATATTACTCTTTCATTACTAAGTTACGACTAAAGTGGGGAACAATTATTGAGTTCCAAAAAGGTAGCAAATATGTCACTAGCTATAAATCCTACTACTATTTGGAACGTAGCTGCTACGTTACTAGAACGTTTCAATATCGTTGCTAGAGCGTTATAATTACTTTTATTTATTTGTTTTTACTTCTATATTAACTGTCTTTGTCAAACTTATATTAGATTATCATTTTAAATGGAACCACTACGGACTTGGCTTTTTAATGTTGTCGTTTATTAAATATGTACTGGTAGTTTATAACTTCCGGAATAACAATATAATGTTTAATTAGGCAGGTAAATTTATAAACCCTTTAAATTTTACTATTGAATTTAGTTTTTGTAAAATAAATGCGCTTCATCAAAATTTAAGTATAAACAAATTATTTATTTAATTATGTTAATAAATAAAAAAATCTTAATATTTATTATTAATTTTTTATTTAATTATTAATACCGTCTATTACTAACAAAATTACTATTTATTATAAAGTAAACAACCATTTACAAACAATTAAAATAATTTATTATTTACATTACCACGTGGTACTGTACAGTAAAAAATGGCCGATAAGAAGCATTTTTCTTTGAAGCAGTTTTCGTTACTTTAAAGTTTTTTTCATCTTAATTTACTTTACGGTAGTTTTGGTTAGTACCATAAACGTCCCAAATACTAAAATAATAACTTTTAAGTTATTAACTTTGTAGTTTTTAACTCATGTTCCAGTTTCGAGATTTTAACTTGCAAAGGGACTACAAAGTAAAAATAATTATAATGTAATCTATAGGAAGCAACCGAAAGTAACTACTGCAAATTAAATTTACTTGAAAGTTTTTTTACTTATAACACCTTTTTTAAAGTCTTCTTGGGGGCAACCAAGTTTTACTTAAATGTTTATTACTTTATAGTAACCATTTAAGGAAAGAATGAAGTTTATGTTACAAAATATTGCTATTTAAAAGTTAGAATTACTTTTAAGTAAAAATTAAAGTAGCTGTTTAGTATACTTAACTAATTTAAAGTTATCACCACTTTGGTAATGGTTTTTGGAACCAAAAATGCTGCTTGGGCTGTATTAAAATCCAAGCTTTGTATTGACAAACGGACTAAAACGAAAAAATACTGTCTATTTAACGAAAGTTGTTAGCTAACATTTTTAACGAATCCTGTAATAAACTTTTTAGTCGTCGTCGGTTTAACAACTCCGACTTTATAATTGCAATTATCAATTGTGATTTTTTTAATGAGAAAAAGTCATCCAATTATATCTACTTACTTAATATACCTAATATTCCTGCATTTAAAAAAATAATTATTATTATGTAGCTATAGCTATAGCTATAGATATCTTGTTTATCAAAAATTTCTCAAAACCGTTTTTAGGATATGTGGGGGGAATAAGTGACCACAAAAATGACCTTCAATAATTTTTTAAATGGCGACGCCCTATTTGTGATCTCCTGAAAATTGCTATTTAACAGTACTAAAAAAATACTTTTTAAGAGTTTAAATTTTGAAAAATACCCAATATATATTGTTTTTTATCCCTATTGTAATTGACCGATAGAATCCAATAAAAAATAAGTAATTGGTTCCCTGATAGCAAAATTTGATTTTAAGAATCTTCTAAGAAGATATGACCCGGAATAATGGAATATTCTTAGAACCTTTCCTTATTGCTAAGAATGTTCTTATAAGGATTTTTAAAACATTCAATAGATACCCTTTTAATGATGAAATTAGATTCTTAAAAGCTTCTTAAAACCTTCCTAAAAGCTTCCTAAGAACATTTTAAGAATACGTTTTTGGAATGTTCTTAGAAGGTTTCTCATGGAGCTTCTAGGAAGCTTTTGAGAATATTTCCAAATATGTCAGATACCCACGTTCTAATGTTGTATTCTACATTCGTAAAATTCTTCAGGAGACAAATACGCCTCACTGTCATAATATGACAGTGGAATGTATTTGTCGTCCCCTTAAATTTTGAGACATATTAATATATATTTATTTAAAAATATGAAATAAACAATTTGACCTCTAAACCATAAGTTTTATGACATTATTTCATAAAAAGTAAAACTGGAAAATTTTGTGGGATAAGTCAGATTAGATTGAAGTTAATTCAGAAATAAAAAATCAGTATACAAATTAATAAATATTTATTTTTAACATAAAATAAAATACCTATAGTAAAAGTATTTTTGTTATCGAATATTGTTTTAATTTGACAAATAACTATAAAAAAATATTTTGGATTGTGTTTTTTACTTAGTATTTAATACTAATTACTAATTAGGTACTTAAGAATAGGTATATACCTTTATACGTAGTTTATGGTATATTTTACTGAACTAAATATGCTTAACAGGAATATTCCTAAATGAACTTTCTATAGCAATTACTTTCTTAACATTCTAAGCATCTGTTTAGAGTAGACTAATTTTTACCACTAAAACTTTGCACCTTCTAAGAACCTGCCTATAGGCCAGTCAGTGGCGGATCTAGGCAGACCGGGGCCTCGGTGCAAATCATACTTGAGGCCCCTGTACCCCCTGTTCTTTTAAGACGAACATTACTAACCCTTTTAAAATTACTTTATACACAAATAATTTGACTATTTAATTTAATAGAAAATATATATATTTTTTAAACATTTTACAAAACAGAAGAACATATAAGGAACACCTATAGAGAGTATCAATACTGTCTGTAGAATATAAAATCAACTATAAATAACTAAATTTTTAAAATACCCTTTTTCTAACTTTATCATTTGCAAAGCGATCTATTAGGTTAGTTATATCCAAGTTGGATGCAATTTCATATTCTACAGACAATATTGACAAATCTCGCAATCGCTGCTCACTTGTCGTAGATCTTGAATAATTTTTTAATATTTTTAGTTTACTAAAAGATCGTTCCAAAGAGGTCACCGTTACAGGAAGAGGAAAAAATAGCAATCTCAATACAAATCTCGCAATTGCTGCTCACTTGTCGTAGATCTTAAATAATTTTTTAATATTTTTAGTTTACTAAAAACTCGCAAAAGTCTGCTTCCATACAGGCAAAGTTCTTAATAATAAATTTAAAAAGATCTCTTATTGACATACCTTCGTTAAGGTCAGGTTTCATTAAATCAAGCAACATATAAAACTGATTTGCAAATTGCAAAACAATTAGTCAACACATTCGGATATTTTCTCTCTCTGAAATTAGATATATCTGTACGTGCACGATCTAAACCTGTTGTTGCTTGATCCAAATCAATATCATTTTTTTGTAAAGTTTTGGATATAAAGTATTATCGGATTACCTACCTCTATTGTCCTATGTAGTTAAAAAACACCGTAGGTATTTGTTATTATTTATATTGAGGAATTACCTAATTATAAAAACCAACAACTATTTCTTTTTTTCTTGATTAATTACCTACCAAATATTTGAATTCGAATTCTTAATTGTCAATGATGCGTCAACGATCAAGATTCTTTACTGCGCGGTTTGTTACTGCACATACGTGGCCGACCAATCGCAATTGTCTTATTTATAACTATTGAGAGCCACGCCACCTATCAGTACAGCTCGAAAACAAGGCACATAAATGTAACACCAAGGTCGAAAGTTAGTTTTCTGCGCATCGCATAGAGTATACGCCTTGTTTTCGAGCTTTACTAATAGGTGGCGTGGTTCTCAATAATTTAGTAGGCGTGAAATGGTGTATTAATAATTATTATTAATGTATAATTTAGAATTTTCTTTATGTCTGGGGGCCCCTATATGACCGGGGCCCCCGGGCACTGCACCGAACTGCCCGATTATATGTCCGCCACTGAGGCCAGTTACAATATTCTTAGGATCATGCTATATGTCTTTTAAGCATGTTCTTTAGAAGAAATATAGCATGATCCTAAGAATATTCTCACTGGAAGGTTTTAAAAACATTCTTAGAATAAAGTGTGCTATCAGGGTTACAGGCTGTAACTTACAGCTACTAGATAATCTTGTTGAAAATGATCATCTCTGCCTCTTTGATTTTCTAGTTCATTTATTATTAGTGGCTGTATTGTTTCTTTAACATTTCAAAATAAATTTCCCCATTCAAATTTTGTTCAATAAATAAGGGACCAATAATACAATCTCCCAAAATTCCTGCCCAGACATTAAGTTTTTCAGGATACTGGGTATGATTTTCTCTGGTGATATATCCTCATATATGAGGATATTCATTGCTCCTAATGAATTTATTTTTGGGTATAGTGGACTGTATTTAAGTATAACGTGAATTTAAAAGACATAACCTTTAACTTGTTGTCGATCTTCTTTGCTAGCTAGCTTCCTCCACAATTGATTTTAAGTTGTTTGATGTTTCGGCATTAAAACTTTAAATTCTTAAAGGTCGCGATCGCATAGGTTCGCAATGTCTGGCATTCAATGAGTGAAACTATTGCCCCTTTGACTATCCTCGCAAAACCATAATATTAAGCTGGGTTCTTACAGAGAAACAACGTAAGTAACATAATTTAATTAAACTTTAAAAAGTAATTTAATTTAATTAATTAATAACCGTTTACATAAAATAGTTTAGATTAAAACAAAAAAACCTTGAAATAATAGTACTTATATTATGAATCAAGTTTTATAAAACCCATTTTAGTTATGAGTTTTATTAGGCACGAGCAAAGCTTGCGAGGGTGAGTCATTTAACTTGAAACTTTGATATATCTCAGTTAGTATGCAAAATAGAAATGATTTTGATTTATGGAGAAGCAGACAGGAATCTTGATGACGTTATTCATAATTATCAATTGCGCACCATAGTCACTTTTTACCTGCCAGCATTAAATCCTTTAATTTAAAGGATTATTGTACTATTTTTAATAAAAATACCTCATTTAAAGTAAAAAAAAACATTATTTTGTCAATTAATTAATTTAATCCTAATTGAAGTATTAAAAAATGGTATTTAGTTATAAATATTAATTATTATTGAGGTATAAAGAAACTATTTATAGTTTAGCATTATTTAATCAATTTAGTTCGATGATTAATTTGCAAACAAAAAGACCTCCTTTCGTTAAGCAGTTATTCATAACGGATTTTTTTAACAGTGGAAGAAAAAATAGAAATGATTTTGATTTATGGAGAAGCAGACAGGAATCTTGATGATGCTGTTAATATCTACGCTCAGCGCTTTCCGGATAAAATTCGATCACCGTACAGTCAAGCAGTTTACTACAAACGGGAGTGTTCAACCGAAGAAAAGAGTTCGTCGAGCAACAGTCACAGGTGGAAATAATGAAATTAATGTATTAGCAGCAACGGCCGCTAATCCTCATGCAAGCACACGAGAATTATCTAGAGATTTGGGAATATCCCAGAGCAGTGTTAGCAGAATATTTAAACGAAATGCGAATTAATAAATGCATTGAAGTCGAAGGCCACCATTTTGAGCACCTACTGTAATTAAAATTTAAAAAATAAAACCAAGTATTGTATTCAAAAATTATTGGAGAATCGTACGTATACAAAAAAAATCGAACAAAATTGATTTTTTTTCATTACAGCGCCATCTATTACAAATATGAAAAAATATTGTAAATAAAACCTACCTATAGTAAATTTAAAAGTAAACTACGTACACGTCATCAATCAGCTGATCGGGCACGGTTGTCAATGTGATGCTAAAATCCTTGCATCAAGGGAAAGTGGTAGTGCAACTACAGGACGATAGATGGCGTTTACATGAATAATACCAAAATGTCAAAAGTCTGAGTTTTTATAACCTATATGATGCACCGCCAAAAGTATGTTTTTAGCCATTTTTAAAGACATTTTCTGATATAAAACCCAAAAATTTTGCCATATAAAGTCAGTCTCTGGTATATATATTATTATTTCATGTATCCAACATATATTTTGTTAAATATTCTAATATATAATTAATAATAATCCTATTTACCTCTCTAACAGCTGTTAAAGGTAACAAAGGTCCATTATTATTTCGTTCTGCCTCAAAATAGCGTATTAAGGATGACACCAACTCTTGACTCCGACTTTTTAAATGCTTCTGCATTTTAAATATAGGAAACACAAAAAAACGATATATAACAAACACAAAAACGGCAATGCAAACTTAAACGATATAAAATAACACAAACAACAAACAAAATAAACGAAATAATACAGCTTCGAAATTCTAAAACGTCAAATTCTTTTTTATGTGTCATTTAAATATGAAAAATTTGAATGTAAACATGACAACATCACAATTGTTGCCAACTTAATTTGGTTAAAATGCATTCAAATATTCAATTACAGACTCCGATTTAGTCATTTAGTGTTGGTACCAATGCGTAAAATTTTTGTTTTATTGATGTGTGTGTACGTAGTTTACTTTTAAATTTACTATACTTTTAGTCGAATGATCCGAATCTGTAATCAAAAATAGGGTGTTCCATTTGAAATTTTAAAGTTACCCCCTATTCCCCCTATAAGGAGGAGAGTATGAGGACCAATTTTAGTACTGATTGATTTCCCTCCTCGAATCATTTAATTTTTATTTCAAACATTTTTTCGTAAAATGCATACTAACTGAGATATTTCAAAGTTTCAGGAATCACCCTGTATACTATTAAAGATAAAGCTTTATCTACGATGAACTCAAAGAAGAATTTAAAGCCAATTTTATTTGTTACAAATTTGATGTCTTTCAACTGTAAAGGGATTTAAATTAAATTACGTCTTAAATTAAATTATTTTACTGTTAAAACCCAGCTTTAAATACTACATTTTTTATTATTCGCACGTTTAATTCTCGAATTATCAACGACTCTCTGTGACGACTTCTAATTCTCTTATTTCCACTTTTCCGCATTATTTCCACACAAAAAACTAGGTATAAAATACCCAAATAAACAATTTTGCATGCAAATGTATGCAGCCCAGAATACACAGACGAAAACTTTTATAATAAGTAAAAATATTATAATATATTATAAACAAAGAAAATAAAATAATTAATTCCAAAATCCATTTCTAAACAGCTCCAATAACGACATTTTTGCTTGTTTTACCATTCCATCGCTGAAGCAAATGTTTTTTAGTATTTGGATCTGATTGGATTGGATTTTTATTTATCATCATATGATGATAAATAAAAATCCAATCCAATGTCGATATCGACACAATTGTGTAATATGCATTTTGATTGGGTTAAATTTGTGATGTTTCAACACCTTCCTTGCAGACTCAGGGCTAAGCCCTGTTAATCGATAGACACTTTCAGCCATTGTCTAAACCATTTTGAAAAACAAACATGATATATTTTTAGGGCCAGACATCCTGTATGGGTGAATCTCATGAAATGTTTTGATCTTTCATAATTAAGTAGATATTACAGCTCAGGTTCCAGATTTTTAACCTCAATTAATTATTTTTTACAATGTTTTAAAAGTTTAAAATCTATCCTCCGTGACTGTTACTCTTTCTAGGTTAACCTATATGTTTTCAAATATCTAGTAAAAGCATACTAAAAATATCAGTTTACTAAGTAAATTAAACACATCCAAAGCAATCGAATCAAATATAAAATATTATTAAAAATTAAAAGAAATATTTTTTATAACCATTTATGTAGGTGTTACAAAAATTGATTCTATCCTCTGTGAATCTGTTTTTGCTTTAAATTGTATGCAACGGATGGCGTTTTAATCATTTTAAATAAGCAAAAACCTCTGTTTACGACATTATAGATGCATGTGATTCCTGAAGGTCAGTTAAAATTTATATGCAGATGATAGTGTTGCTGTTTTATAATTCAAAAATTTAATATCTCAATAAGGCGATTTTTTGTATAAATATTGTACAGTCATCTTATAGACGACTTTTCATATGACATGTAAATATGCGTTATAACAGACATCTTATAGACGACTTTTCATATGACATGTAAATATGCCTTATAATAGACATCTTTAAGACATCTTTTCGTCATGACTAAAAGATTACTTAAATAAGTCATCTTTTAGACGAATTTTCGACATCTTTTCGTCATGACTAAAAGATGACTTATATAAGTAATCTTTTAGACGACTTTTCGCTTTAGGTGCTGTATACCCATATATGGGAAGGTGTCAAACCATACAATAACTTATTTCAAATATACAAAGGGATGTTTAAAAAACATACGAAATCCTAACCTCCGTGAAGCTTTAATATTCAAAATGCATGATTAGTGCAGAACCACTTATGATGTTATTACTAGACCTGGTGGCTTCCCAAAAACCCCATTCTAGACTAACAGTGAAACAACCAAAAATAAAAAATAATCATTTTCACTTGGGGGGCATCTGAATATATTCACCCGTATATAATTATGTAGGTAATTATGCGTTAATACAAGTTTACCATATTCCAATTATCTACATAGAGTTATACATTTTAAAGAAATAGTTTTTTGTTGTTTATTTATTATTTAATGAAGTTTCTTTCGAAATAACCTTAATTTTGTCCCCATTTATTATGTTCAGCTGCGATCACCAAGACTCTTTGGTGGCGTTTGTGCATATAGACGGAAGAATGGAAAAAATCGACAGTTTTTGCGGCAACGATCTGCCGAAACCTGTCATGTCCAATGGGCCCAGGCTTAAGTTGCAATTTCAGAGCCAATCTGCATCCAGGCACTCCAGAGGCTTCAAGGCTTCATACAGCTTTATAGAAAGTAAGTGTGATTATCTTGGTATATTTTTTTTAATTTTAATGTTATTTTTACTATGTTGGCAGTAGAATTTACAAATTTATCTGAGGCAATCTCTTTGAGTATAATTTCAAACAAAAAAAAACAGACAAAGAAACAGCAAGCTTATAAACTTTCTCTCTAAACCATTTTTTCTTATTTGTAATAGATGGCGCTGTAATGAAAAAAAAATCAATTTTGTTTGATTTTTCTTCTGTATAGGATTCTCCAATAATTTTTGAATAAAATACTTTTTAATTTACTTATTTATTTCGTTTAAATATTCTGCTAACACTGCTCTGGGATATTCCCAAATCTCTAGATAATTCTCGTGTGCTTGCATGAGAATTAGCGGCCGTTGCTGCTAATACATTAATTTCTTTATTTCCACCTGTGACTGTTGCTCGACGTACTCTTTTTTTCGGTTGAACACTCCCGTTTATAGTAAACTGCTTGACTGTACGGTGAAATGAAGTACGTGATCGAATTTTATACGGAAAACGCTGAGCGTAGATATTAACAGCATCATCAAGATTCCTGCCTGCTTCTCCATAAATCAAAATCATTTCTATTTTTTCTTCCTCTGTTAAAAAATCCATTATGTACAACTGCTTAACGAAAGGAGGTCTTTTTGTTTGCAAATTAATTTTCGAACTAACAGTTTGTTTATAACGCAATAATAATTATTATTTATAACTAAATACCATTTTTTTATACCTCAATTAGGTTTAAATTAATTAATTGAAAATAATGGATTTTTTACTTTAAATGAGGTATTTTTATTAAAAATAGTACAATAATCCTTTAAATTAAAGGATTTAATGCTGACAGGTAAAAAGTGACCATGGTGCGCAATTGGTAATTATCACCGAATGAAATAATGTATAAAACTTAAACCAAAGGAAACTTAAATATTAGTTAAAAAATCGTGGGTACCTAAAAAAATCATTTAATTTAATAAGATAATTATTACCAAAAAAAGTGATATTTTTATAGAAAAATTATTGCAGAATCGTATACAGAAGAAAAATCGAACAAAATTGTTTTTTTTTCATTATAGCGCCATCTATTACAAATATAAAAAAATGTTTTAGACAAAATCTACCTATTTTTAGTCGAATGATTCGAATCTGGAATAAAAAATAGGGTGATCCATTGGAAATTTTAAGATTATGAGGACTAATTTTAGTACTGATGGATTTCATTCATTTCATTCATTTAATTTTTATTTTAAACATTTTTTCGTAAAATGCATACTTACTGAGATATTTCAAAGTTTTAAGTTAAATGACGCACCCTGTACATTTTTAGTTTATATGTGCTTTTTTCGTAGTAATTTTTATTACATTGAATAAACCGAAAAAAAATTGTTCAAGAAAAAAATTTAATATACCGGGTGTATCTGAGAATAGGCGCACCCCTGAAAAATGGAACTTGCCTTAGAAAGTTGTTATTCAGCTATTCCCAGCAGTCTAAACTTGTCAAAATTCGTTTTTCTCAAATAGTTTAAAGCAATCTAGATTGATCTTTATGATGATGCATTTTCTGATGACGAAACGTCAAAAGGTCAATTTGAGGATGCTGTTTTACTCAGAATTTTATCAGGATTCTAAATATGTAAAAATATATAGGGCGTTCCATTTAAAAATCGAAAGTTGATATCATTTCCGGCAAAACCGGAAGTTCAAAAAAATCATTTTGTACTCTTATAAGTGGAATTTTAAATCCTAATTAACCATGCTAAATTTCATGTGTATATCTTTATAAATAAAAAAGTTACAGGGGTGCGTCTATTTTTAGATACACCCGGTATATAACTATTTAAATAGTTATAATAGTTATATACCGTTCATTAATTAATGAACGTAAAAAATAAAATCTTAAAGACAAAGCAAAAAAAAATATGTGTCACGTTCAGGTGGTGTGACTGCAGTCACACCACCTGAACATGTACATTACTAAAATCATTTGCAATTACTTCTTAAATAAACTTTTCATTTATAAAGAATTGTGCAAATATTGAAAATAAAACTGCTGAAAAAAACATAATTGAGCCCTCAGAAAAGAAACAAATTATAAAAAGCAAAAAATAACAGTAATTGTTCAGTTACTTCGTTCAAATCTCAGTGGAATATTTTAATTTAACTTTCTCAATAAAGAAATACGAACTTTATTAAATGACACAGACTGGTTAATGAATCATTTCCATTGAAAATCTTGTTCTACACGTTGAAATAGAAATTCAGCCAAATTTTATGACATTAAATAGCCTCACTGTTGTTTTTGCCGTTAACTAATAATTTATAAATTCAATTGGGTAAAGTTCGCATTAATTTTTCAGATTTTGGTATAAACACTGGATTGCAGGAGCCAAAATACCCATGTGCCTTCGTTTTTAAAAGTCACCTATCTAAGAACGGTTATTTCCACAGCCCCAATTATCCAGGATTTTACCCTAGGAACACGGAATGTCATTATTTTTTTAATGGAAACCCACAGGAGAAAGTGCACATTCATTTTAATTATTTCGATGTTGAAGGTGTTCTACCGTAAGTAAATAATGTTTTATTAGGGATAATTCCGTCTTAAATCGTAATTTTGTGGTCACCGTAATTTTGTGAAACAATGAGTTTAATTATATAGTTTTAATTTGACTTAATAACTCCTTTAAGTGTTTATTGTAAATGACATTACTAAAAAAATTAAAAATTTTGCTCATATTTAAAAAAAAAATACGTTCTATGACCAAAATGTCACATAAGTTACCTGTACAGGTGACGTCACCAACAGTTTTATTATACTTTAAAATTAAATTGTACAGACACTATTAAAAAAAGAGTATTTTTAAACTAAAAATACAAATAAACAATGTAGTACCTATTTTCGTTTTAAAATCGATTTTTACCTTAACATGATTTATTTTATGTATTTTTTTGAGCTTTAGTTTAGTCACCCTGTTTTTGGTGACCAAAAACCAATTTGGTATAAGTTACTTTCTACATTGCTGTAACATTTTTGGGACTTGGCAACATAGCAGTGAAGCCGGCTCCAGTCAAAGTGTCATATATTTTGTAATTTGTTTATTGGTTATTTTGTTATAACAATTAACATTAAATACTTAACGTGAGATCTGTGGTTATTGTTAAAATCAAAAGAGTATGTTTATTTAGTAGTCACATAAGTTATTACGTAAATCACGCAATTTTAATTATTTTTACAAATTGTTCGTAACATAATCTTAAAATAGGCTTGTTATGCAATCCGATTTATATCCCACGTTGCCGGCTTGTTTACAAAATTTAAAAAGCCAAGAAAAGTCACATAAGTTACTGTCCCATAAGTTACCGCTAAGTGGAGAAAATACAAATACTTTAAGAAAAAGCATTGGATGTAGAAGTGTTCCAAAACAATGGTATTGATCTTTCGATAAACAAGTGGGTTGTGGTTAGATATGATAAGAATTTTTTTTCCGGAGTTGTGTGCAGTTTAAATGGTCAAGACTACGAAATTAAAGCACTTAAAAATATTTTTGATATAAGTTACCCATATGTTACAGAGTACAGTTCTTTTGATTTATACATGCAATTTTTATATTTTTTATTTTAAAATAACACAAAATAGCATATAAGCTGTAGAATAATCAATTACCTATATTTTAGAGTGTAAAACTAAGATTTTTTTGTAAATAATCTATTCTTGCGTTCTTACCCAGCTGACAGTATGACGTTCTTTTAACGTATTTATTTCGTCACCCATTACGTCGTTTTGACCTGTTGGATGACGTCGAATCGATCAAAATATTACGTGAAAATGTCACAGCCCAAAGACGTCACCAAAGTGACGTAAAATGACGTCGTCTTATGACGTAGAATATATGTTTTATCGACGTAATTGTAACGTATAATTACGTTAATACGACGTCATTTAATCAACCAATTTATGACGTATGTATCGATTTTGGGACAGCACAAAAACCAAAAATATTGATAAAATTTTATTTGAAAAAAAAAATACCTAAACAAAATAATGCACTTTCTGTGCAAAAGATACCTTAAATTTAAAACACTGATAAAACTACTTTCTCGATTTTCTCGGCGTCAACCATTTGCAATGAACAAGTGCTAAACCACCTTCATCGTCATCAGTTTTGCAGAATTCCACTCCTACGAAAGCCATATCTATGTAGACAAAAATTACAACTTCAGTAGGTATAGTTTTAATAACATTATATATTATATAGGTAACTATTTAATAAATTTAATTTATAACTTTAACAAATATAATTAACCAATATACATATAAGTACTTGTTAAACTTATTATTTCATTACTTTTTCTAAATGCCCAATGGCGACCATGGCGCCGGCACGAAACCGGCTGACAAATTTAACATTACCCCCATCGTTTAGTTGTTTACATTTTAACGCAAAAGATATAGGTATGTAAGTATCAACGAAATAACAAAATTTTGCTTACCTAACTGATAACTGATAATTATTATTAAGCAAAAGCATACACTTGTTGCACGGCTTTAAGACACGCAAACCACAGAACATAAGAGAATTAAAAGCGCTGTAGTCAAAAGTGGCAACAGGCATTGGTTGATTTTTAAATCTAGCAGGCTTGGAAAACCGAGTTGTTTTTTTCGGCGGGAAATTTGAATGTTTGGCTATTTGAATTTTTATTTAAAACAAGGAAATATAACCGAAAATTGTTTAAATTTTATATTTTTTTTTGATTTTAAAAGGATTATATACGTAATATTGTCCATTAAAAATCAAAAAATATAAAATTTCGACAATTTTCGGTTATTTTCCACTAATTAAGTGGAAAAACACACATTTTTGTTTTTTATAAATATATTTAACAAAATATACACTTAATTCAATTTTAAATTAAAGTATAACTAACAAATAATATTTAAATGAGGAGAAATTCAAAGTTAATTATTCTATAACTTTTAGTGAAATTTAAAAAAAGGTTTATCAAACATGTATAATAATTTATAATTATTTAGGTATAATTTATCAAAAAGTATGACATTAAATTGATAATTACCCTCTTATATATGCCTACAAGACAATTATAGCTTGATTACAGCGATAATTTTCAGAAATTTTAATTTTGTGTGACATATTAACAATTTTTATAGGTTTTTTAAGATTTCTTAATAAAAATGCAAAGGTTTATTAAACAAATTAACTCTAAGACATATTACAAACCATCAAAATATTTGATAAATTCTTGATAAACAATAGTTCAATACTTATTGGTCCTTATTAGAAAACAACCTTTTAAAACAGTTTGAGTATATTATATAATTAAAATTATTTTAACTTTGAATATGTAATTCATAAAAATAAATAATTTTGTAACACATACTGACTTATTCTATACCTAAAGGTATTTTCAGATTTCTTAATGTAGTATTAAATTTCTTTATTGGAATAAACCAAAAGGCTAATGCCTAAAATGTTTAATAAAATAATAATTAGACTTATTACAAGCCTTATTACAAGACTTATTACAAACCATACTCTTATAATTTTTAGGAATAATGATTATAATTTGTTTTTAAAATAAGCACAATACTGTAGTTTTGTAAAATATAGAATATTTGGCAAAAAGGAATTCCTACTTATCCAAAAATTAAATTACATTCTTTGGGATATTTAATTTTTAGTAAAATTGGTTTAATTTAAATTAATAATCAATAGAACCACTTAAATCTCAATGTTAAAAATATTGTAATTATGTATTTGGCAAAATTAAATTCTTTATGTATGATGATCAATATGATGGTCAATATTAAGTATTAATTGTCTTTTATCTTGTTCATAATTCATGGATTGAACCTGCGTCTTTTTCTTGATTCAATGAAGAATATTCAACTGCAATTAATATTTTCTATGTTCTTTTGAAAAGAAGTTTGATAAATTCAAGTCCTGTCTGCTTCTTCCATTAACACAAACCCAAACCTGAAATCAATACCAATTTTAAAATCAATTTAAATTGTAAAACAATTGATATTACCTAATAATTTTTAAAATTAAATAAAAATAATGTATCAATATTTATGCTACTTATTTATGCTAAAGGTAATTGTTTTACCAGCATAAAAATAATTGAATGGTTTATTGTAAAAACAAGCTAAGTAACTAACTAAATATGATTTTGTTTATTTTTTAATTTAAAAATCTTATAAAAACTAATGATGGTGAACTTGCGCTTTTTTAACATGAAAATATCCTTTTTTAATATCCCAATGTGTATCTTGCTAAATAAAATATTTCTGACTCAAAATAGTAATTTAAAGCAGAAGTGTATGTAATATAAAAATGTGAGATTGCTTGTTTTAACAATAAACAATTTAATTATATTTGGAGTAAATACTAAATGGTCAGGCTTTTACTTTTTTTATATTTGGATTGTAACTATGGATGTGTGAATATTGAATTCAAGAATTATTTGAATAGTTTGAATGTTTCAAATTTTTAAATGGTTCAATTAGAAAATTAAAATTTTCCAATAGTAATTAAAGAAATTGAACATTTTATTTTTAAATAAAAAGAATGTTATTTGCTTGTCATTAACCCTTAATTAACTTATTTGAATAGATTATGATTGTAATTATTTAACTATTCAAATAATTCAAACTATTTATGTAGTTAAATATTTAATTTTAAGTTTGAATTGAATATTACTACTTAATTTATTTGGTAAAAATATTCACCCACCACCAATTGTAACTAAAAATGTATTCTAAATAAAAAAATATATATCTACCTATTATTAAAAAAATTTGGTCAAATATTTCTGTTTGGGATTGACGAGTAAAGGTTTCATTCTTTTTCTTCATGCAGGATAAATCTTGTCTAATTGTTCCATTATTGCAGAAGCTAAAATTAATTATATTAAATTAAAATCAATTTATATTGTAGCAAAAAATAATTGAATTAAAAACTTTAAAAATAATTCTTTAAAAGGTTTGCTTATGAATTGTCTAGTTATTTATGTACATTAAAAATGTCAGACTTTCAGATAGGACAAATGAAGGGGTCAATGCAAGAAGTGCCTAAGTCACATTTTCAATTAAATTTACATTGTGGCTTCATCTAAGAGTGTTTCACGTAAGGTTTCAGGTGGTATTTTCAAAGTGGCAGAAATATGTGCCCAAGTGCCTTAGTTTGCATTTACTTCAATGGGATTTGCCTAGTTTTCAACTTACGTGAAAACTCTTAGATGAAGCCACAATAACAATTTATTTGAAAATGTGACTTAGGCACTTCTTGCATTGACCCCTTCAAATAAAATAATTATAAAAATACTGTAAAAGATTATCACCCTGTAATTCAAAAGTTCAAAATGCTATATTTATGTAAAAAAAAACATGGAAAGCACAAAACATTTGTAATATAATCAAGTTTTGAATGGTATGCTTACAAGTGTTTAATATGACCTCTTCCAGCTGCAACCATCTTGTAGATACTCGGCAGTTCCAATTCGTGTATTTAGCTTTTACAAATCTTGGGGCTCCTAAACGTTATCTTTTATAATGCCCCAGAGAAAGAAGTTGCAAACTGTGAGATTGGTTGAATGTGTTGAAAGTGCCAAATTGTTGGGCCCTTTACGTCCGATCCACCGATGAGGGGGCTGTTCGTTCAATAACCTCCGCTCCACCAAATGCCAATGTAGCGGGGCCCTGGACCCAGGTCCAGTTTTCGCGTAGCTACATCATATAATTTTAACAAAAACATACATTTTGACAAAGATTATAGGTATATTTAACATTTTGTATAACTATAACTAGTGTCGAGAAAAAAAAAACGTTAAAAACTGTTTTGATTGAAAGTTTTGAATCAAAACGCTTTAAAACTATTTAAATTCTATCAAAACTTGCTTTAGTTAAACAACCCATAGGCAAAGAGTAAGAGTCTTTACTCTTTGCCGTAGGTTTCATTAATAAAAAGAATTTTATTTGATTTATCGTAACTTTTACAACATTGTGTTTTCGGTAAACATAGAGAAAAAAACCGATACGGTTTATCACACATATTTTCTTATTTTAAACGCGGTAATGATGCTACAACTAACTCAAACTTGACTAAAAACACCTAATAAAATGTTAAAGCCGAAATTAACAAGTTTACTTACCTAAAACAAAGAAAATTTGAATTATAAAACTTCGTACACACCACATCAACAACACTGTCGGCCATTTGTAATTTCTCAAACCGAACAAGTTGGAAAAGACCAATCACAACAAAGTAAGAATCACGTGGTTAATAACTGGGGTCTGTCAAAAACAACTTGGGTTTCAACGCACTCTAGATTTATTTTACTGTTGCCTGTTGTCAAATTCCCCTTATACCCCCCTGACGCAAACAGAACAGGGGGGTATAAGGGGAATTTGACAACAGGCAACAGTAAAATAAATCTAGAGTGCGTTGAAACCCAAGTTGTTTTTGACAGACCCCAGTTATTAACCACGTGATTCTTTTCCAACTTGTTCGGTTTGAGTCTCAAACTTTGAGAAATTACAAATGGCCGACAGCGTTGTTGATGTGGTGTGTACGAAGTTTTATAATCCAAATTTTCTTTGTTTTAGGTAAGTAAACTTGTTAATTTCGGCTTTAACATTTTATTAGGTGTTTTTAGTCAAGTTTGAGTTAGTTGTAGCATCATTACCGCGTTTAAAATAAGAAAATATGTGTGATAAACCGTATCGGTTTTTTTCTCTATGTTTACCGAAAACACAATGTTGTAAATGTTACGATAAATCAAATAAAATTCTTTTTATTAATGAAACCTACGGCGAAGAGTAAAGTCTCTTACTCTTTGCCTATGGGTTGTTTAACTAAAGCAAGTTTTGATAGAATTTAAATAGTTTTAAAGCGTTTTGATTCAAAACTTTCAATCAAAACAGTTTTTAACGTTTTTTTTTCTCGACACTAGTTATAGTTATACAAAATGTTAAATATACCTATAATCTTTGTCAGTGTATGTTTTTGTTAAAATTATTTGATGTAGCTACGCGAAAACTGGACCTGGGTCCAGGCATTTGGTGGAGCGGAGGTTATTGAACGAACAGCCCCCTCATCGGTGGATCGGACGTAAAGGGCCCAACAATTTGGCACTTCATGTATGGTCAACACATTCAACCGATCTCACAGTTTGCAACTTCTTTCTCTGGGGCATTATAAAAGATAACGTTTATGAGCCCCAAGATTTGTAAAAGCTAAAGACACGAATTGGAACTGCCGAGTATCTACAAGATGTTTGCAGCTGGAAGAGGTCATATTAAACACTTGTAAGCATACCGTTCAAAACTTGATTATATTACAAATGTTTGTGCTTTCCATGTTTTTTTACATAAATATAGCATTTTGAACTTTTGAACTACAGGGTGATAATCTTTTACAGTATTTTTATAATTATTTTATTTGAAGGGGTCAATGCAAGAAGTGCCTAAGTCACATTTTCAAATAAATTGTTATTGTGGCTTCATCTAAGAGTTTTCACGTAAGTTGAAAACCAGGCAAATCCCATTGAAGTAAATGCAAACTAAGGCACTTGGGCACATATTTCTGCCACTTTGAAAATACCACCTACTTAGATGAAGCCACAATGTAAATTTAATTGAAAATGTGACTTGGGCACTTCTTGCTTTAACCCCTTCATTTGTCCTATCTGAAAGTCTGACATTTTTAATGTACATAAATAACTAGACAATTCATAAGCAAACCTTATAAGGAATTATTTTTAAAGTTTTTAATTCAATTATTTTTTGCTACAATATAAATTGATTTTAATTTAATATAATTTATTTTAGCTTCTGCAATAATGGAACAATTAGACAAGATTTATCCTGCATGAAGAAAAAGAATGAAAGCTTTACTCGTCAATCCCAAACAGAAATATTTGACCAAATTTTTTTAATAATAGGTAGATATATATTTTTTTATTTAGAATACATTTTTAGTTACAATTGGTGGGTGAATATTTTTACCAAATAAATTAAGTAGTAATATTTAATTCAAACTTAAAATTAAATATTTAAACTACATAAATAGTTTGAATTATTTGAATAGTTAAATAATTACAATCATAATCTATTCAAATAAGTTAATTAAGGGTTAATGACAAGCAAATAACATTCTTTTTATTTAAAAATAAAATGTTCCATTTCTTCAATTACTATTGGAAAATTTTAATTTTCTAATTGAACCGTTTAAAAATTTGAAACATTCAAACTATTCAAATAATTCTTGAATTCAATATTCACACATCCATAGTTACAATCCAAATATAAAAAAAGTAAAAGCCTGACCATTAAAGAAAGTACACTTTTAGTATTTACTCCAAATATTATTAAATTGTTTATTGTTAAAACAAGCAATCTGACATTTTTATATTACATACACTTCTGCTTTAAATTATTATTTTTAGTCAGAAATATTTTATTTAGCAAGATACACATTAGGATATTAAAAAAGGATATTTTCATGTTAAAAAAGCCCAAGTTCACCATCATTAGTTTTTATAAGATTTTTAAATTAAAAAATAAACAAAATCATACTTAGTTAGTTACTTAGCTTGTTTTTACAATAAACCATTCAATTATTTTTATGCTGGTAAAACAATTACCTTAAGCATAAATAAGTAGCATAAATATTGATACTTTTGATATTGATATTGATATTTTTATTTAATTTTAAAAATTATTAGGTAATATCAATTGTTTTACAATTTAAATTGATTTTAAAATTGGTATTGATTTCAGGTTTGGGTTTGTGTTAATGGAAGAAGCAGACAGGACTTGAATTTATCAAACTTCTTTGCAAAAGAAAATAGAAAATATTAATTGCAGTTGAATATTCTTCATTGAATCAAGAAAAAGACGCAGGTTCAATCCATGAATCATGAACAAGATAAAAGACAATTAATACTTAATATTGACCATCATATTGATCATCATACATAAAGAATTTAATTTTGCCGAATACATAATTACAATATTATTAACATTGAGATTTAAGTGGTTCTATTGATTATTAATTTAAATTAAACCAATTTTACTAAAAATTAAAAATCCCAAAGAATGTAATTTAATTTTTGGATAAGTAGGAATTCCTTTTTGCCAAATATTCTATATTTTACAAAACTAAAGTATTGTGCTTATTTAAAAAAACAAATTATAATCATTATTCCTTTAATACTACATTAAGAAATCTGAATAGAATAAGTCAGTATGTAGGTATTACAATATTATTTATTTTTATGAATTACATATTCAAAGTTAAAATAATTTTAATTATATAATATACTCAAACTGTTTTAAAAGGTTGTTTTCTAATAAGGACCAATAAGTATTGAACTATTGTTTATCAAGAATTTATCAAATATTTTGATGGTTTGTAATATGTCTTAGAGTTAATTTGTTTAATAAACCTTTGCATTTTTATTAAGAAATATTAAAAAACCTATAAAAATTGTTAATATGTGACACAAAATTAAAATTTCTGAAAATTATCGCTGTAATCAAGATATAATTGTCTTGTAGGCATATATATCAATTTAATGTCATACTTTTTGATAAATTACACCTAAATAATTATAAATTATTATACATGTTTGATAAACCTTTTTTTAAATTTCACTAAAAGTTATAGAATAATTAACTTTGAATTTCTCCTCATTTAAATATTATTTGTTATACTTTAATTTAAAATTGAATTAAGTGTATATTTTGTTAAATATATTTATAAAAAACAAAAATGTGTGTTTTTCCACTTAATTAGTGGAAAATAACCGAAAATTGTCGAAATTTTATATTTTTTGATTTTTAATGGACAATATTACGTATATAATCCTTTTAAAATCAAAAAAATATAAAATTTAAACAATTTTCGGTTATATTTCTGTGTTTTAAATAAAAATTCAAATAGCCAAACATTCAAATTTCCCGCCGAAAAAAACAACTCGGTTTTCCAAGCCTGCTAGATTTAAAAATCAACCAATGCCTGTTGCCACTTTTGACTACAGCGCTTTTAATTCTCTTATGTTCTGTGAAACAGAACATACAAACTTTGTCATAAAAGCGCGGCATTCGGTCACACCCGCACGAGCACCTCCGATTCGGTGGCTCCGAATTTTGACGAGCGTTTGGCGCGAAATTTAAATATTTAACGGCAAATACATTTTATTATTTATTTACAAGTTTAATAAATACTTTGTAACTCCTAATATATTGAGTGTCTGGCAATAAGTAAATAATTGTTATAGTTTTGCTAATCAAAACACGAAATATTTTGTGTTCTGGTTAGTAAAACTAAAAAAATTATATACGATACGATCCATAATTATTATTATAAACTCCTTGTAAATTTTTCAGCTGCATTAAAGTGATGTAGGTACCTGTTGGTTTTAGGATAAGAAACAAAAGTCCACAATGTACGACATTAATTGCTAAAATTATTATTGTATCACTTTAGGTCGACGTTATGTCGACGTTGACAAAATGACGTATATGGTTGGTAAGGGTTGTGACGTCGTAGAGACGTCGATGTAAGGTCGTCGACGTCATTTACCAATATATACCAATAATCGACGTTTATATGACGTGACCATGTCAGCTGGGTAGTAACATACGTGACAATCACATAAGTTACTAGTATTCCTTTTTCCTCAAAAAATATGAAAAGTGTACGGCTCGCATTAGTAATTATTTAAGTAAGGTCTAATAGGTACATTACTATAAATTATGACTGTTTATAAAAAATAAATTTAAAAATATTTACTCTCAAAATTGCGATTTAAGACGGAATTACCCTTAGGTGTTTTTTTTAATGACCCATTTTAGTTGCGAAGCAATATCGGCCAGCGATTACGTGGAATTTTCAAACTTTTTGACAAGAGACAAAAAATATTCGCGCCACTGCGGCCAATCGAAAGAGTTCGACATCGAATCCGACAGGCAATTTTTTCGCGTGACCTTCAGATCCAACGATAGGCTGGATGCAATCGGTTTCAACGCCACCTATCACTTCATGAACGAAGTGGAAACCTACACGGGAAAGCCGGAAAAAACGGGCAGTTCCGATCGAGTCAAAGGTATGAAAATCGATCTTCTCTGTTTTTTTATTATTACACTATGATAGTTTTACAAACTTTTTTTCCTAACATTCAGCTTAGTTGAACTAATTTTGGGCCTAGAAAGTCTAGGATTTAAAATAATTTCGTAATAAAATGCTCTGCTCAATCACCTCAAAATGTAAGTTTTTTGTTGAATCTTCTTGAATGTACTAAGGTATACGGCAAATAGATTATATTTATCTTAACAATATGACATTTTAAATACTAAAACTAAAATTTTAATGTATTTTATGTAAAAAAACAACCATTATTTGACATTTTTTGTCGTTTATTTTAATTATTAAATTGAAAGGGCAACAAAGTAAACAAGTTTTAGTATTTTTTTATCCAAATTAAGCCCTAAAAATTTAATGCATTGCATAATTTTGCTTTTTTCTACCTTAAATTTATTAAATCGTATCAAATATCAAATTGGATTATAGTATTATTGTGCTTAATCCTCATCATCGTCGTACATCTTTTGCTGCAAATTCCAGCAAATGTCTCCTATGTAATGAATCCAACTTCTTTCCGCTATACCCATAGATATCTACCAATGCTCTAGATTTGCAGTTACTTGGTGAAATCGTTCTCCATGTTCATCAGTTCGGCAAATTTATCAGGATGAAAAAAAAAATGTATTTTAAATGACATATTAACGCTAATTCTTTGCAAAACGGAAAGCATTTTTTCAATGAATTGGCGCCAATTTTAGGCCCGATATGAACCAAGAACATTTTTAATGACAGCTTTAGCACTGCCATATGCGACAAGCTCGTCAACTTTGAGAGCATTTTTGAATGCTTGATCTTTCATTAAACGTCGACGTATATCAGGTCCATTTAATATTCCTGCAAAATTAAAGTAGTAAGTATATCTTATAAAATTTTGTAATGAAATATTGCGTTGGTTTTTCTTGGGCGTAAAGGTACCGCAACAAAAACAAAACAAATTTACAACGACGACATAAATGTTGTCTCCTTTCTCTTTCTCTGCCACGTCCATTACCACTTCCATTTCCTGCTCTTTTTTCATTTTTGGTTCTTAAAATCACTTTCAAGTAAAAATACAATTTAAAGTTTAAATTTTAAATGTCAATAATTAATAGATGCACTTTAGTGTGCTTGAACGATAAAGTAGATAAAGGCGCCTTTATACTTCAATTCGATATTAAATTTTGATAAGACTTAATAAATAAGATTGGAGATTGAATTTTTAGGTACTTTAGGCATGATGCTTATACCGAAACCCATTTACTTTGTTGCCTTTTCAATTTAAATAGTAATTAATTTAATTAGTAATTAAAAAAACGACACAAAAATTTAAAAAAATGAAACTTTTTGCAAAAAAAACATTATAATTTTAGTTTTGGTATTTAATAAAGCACTTCTCTGCAGAAAAACTTACATTTTGAGATAATTGAGCAGAGCATTTTATTACGCAATTATTTCGAATCCTAGACGTTCTGGAGCAAAACGAGTGGCATTTTTGAAATCAGCAGCCCAAAATTAGGTAAATCGAACTATCATAGTGTTATTAGATATGTAAGTAATTTAATAATACGTCCAAGTTTTTGTTTCAGGTTTATTCGGTCCAATTTTATTAACCTTTGTCACATTTATGATCAAAATAGCATAATCATGTTAAAAAAAACTTTTTAAATACAAAAAAAGTAAACCCAAGACTGTACCTACCTAAATTAATGACCTTTTATGTATACATATGTTAAGTTTTAGGTGGATATATTTATTTATAAATGTGCATTGTTTATTATATCATTAATACATGTTAATTGTTAGGTTAACAACATATCTCAGATATGGATCAGTAACTGAATTGGTAATAATTTTCGAAAAAAATTGACCAGAGATTTTCCTGCTTTACTCAATTTTTTTTTATCAAAATCACCTTGAATCAATAGGAATTCCACAACGCCATTTGTTAGACTTTTTTTTTAAGATAAACAATAAAAACTTTTTGTTGTCAAAAAGCGATAAAACGCTCTTTTGGTTACTTTGGCGCCCTCTACTTTTATAATTCCATTCCATTTTTGGTTCACAACTAATTTTTCCAAGACTTACCATTTTCGATAAAAATGAAATCCAGAAATTCAAAGAAACAATTTTTTTAAATACAATGCCGCGTTAAGACCATTTTTTGTTTATAATTTTATTTTTTTAAACCTACCGTTCTCGAGAAAAATAAGATAAAAAAAAACAACAAAATTAGTTTTTACCTTGATCCGCAAAGTTAAGCTTTTCTTATGAGCCACAAACGATTCATGCAAAAAAAATGTCCATGGTCAATTTTTTCTGACAGATTGACTACTAAAAACCAACTAAAATAGTTTTTGTATCTTTAAATTTGGATATTAAATATTTAAATTTAAAAATACAAAAACTGCTCTAACTGAATGGTGTTTCTACTTAAAAAGGACAACGTAATAAAGGTTGTAGTTCTCAGCAAGATCAAAAAAAGATTTTTTATTTTAGCTTTGTTTTATTGATTTTTTTGTATTTGCTATATAAAAAATTAAGTTTTTTGGAATTGTCAGTCAAACACCGAAATACAAAAACGAAAAAAAGTCGATAATTCAAAAACAAAAGCCCAAAAGAAAAATATTTATTTGAAATGAGATCTGCAACTTCTATTACCTCGAGCAAAAACACCCTGTATTTTAAATTGACATATTTAGACTGTACAATGTCAATATACCAAACTGTCCCTAATGTTAGATACAGGATGGTCTAAATTTACTTAAGGGTCTCAAAAATCTTGTATTTTTTAAAAACGTAAAATTTTCATTTTTTTTTACTTTGGAAATTTTCAAAACTTAAAACGAAAATTTTCAAAACTGAAGTTTTTGTATATTTAGACCTCTCTGTATATTTAAAACTTACTTTAGATACTTTCCAGGTAAATGTCCATTTTTTTTAATTTACAAAGTTAAACAATTTTGTTTGGGACATACATGAAAAGTCCAAAAATCACTTTTAATTTATTTTTAAATTGTTAAAATTTTTAGGTTGTGATATTTTTTATAGGCATTCTTTAGACCACGAAAATATGGACCTTTTGTAAATAACTGAAAAATTACCTATCTAGTTCTAAAGCACAATAAAATTCTTAAGAAATGCAAGCGTGTTTTATTATAAAATACTCACAAAAACTTATATCCTTAAATAAATAAGTAAATTTATAATAATAATAATAACAGCAAAAACTCAATTTTGTTTCTGTTTTAATTTTAACTCCAAAATTTCTACAATTGTGTCCCTAATTCTACTTTTTTCCAGTCCAAGAATCTGGATTTTTTCCATTTGCTCTGTCACAAATTTAGTTTTTCTTTGGAAATAATCTTTTGCAGTATCAAGATCCTAAAATTTATAAATTTTAGAAAAAATCTTGTAATTGTAAAAATGTTAAAAATACTAACTTTTTCTGCATAATATCTAGTTCCAATATCAATAATAACTTTTTGTGTGTCCATTAATTTTCCAGGCACATACATCTAGCAATTATTAAGGAAATGTTCAAAATACACCAAAAATATATACATATGAAAAAATCAAAATAAGGATTAAAAAATAGTAAAAACAATGGTTTAAAAATGCTAAAATTGTTGGTCCCAAAAACACTAAAAATAATTATAAAAATGTAAAACCAAATTGTTATTTATCAATTTAACACAAAAATAATTTATTTACCTATAACTGGAAACAACCAAAAAATATCTTACAGAACAGAAAATTACTATATAAGGATACAGATCCAGTTAGGGGGACTAAAATCTCTTTTCCCTCAGACTCAGGGTTGATTTTCTCCAAAGTTTCCCCGGAATTCTGGAATTTCCCCTGTGCCATTTTAAGAGACGTCAAAGATTCTTGAAACAAATTTAATTCCTACGAAATACAACGATTTTCATTAGCATGTGCAGAGTGAGGTTAGAAATTCAAGCCCGTAGGTGCAAACCTGATCTAACTGTTGTTTTAACGCTGTCAATTGTGGAACGCTTAACGTTGTCAAGTCGATTTGTTTCATGTTGGGTTGTTCTACGGACGATATTTGGGCCATTTTGTTTGATATTTATTTGAAACTATTCGCGAAAACTTTGACAGCTTTGACAATCTTTTCACCCACAAACAGGTCTACCACCATCACATTTTTTAAGAAATTCCCCAAAAATTCAAATCAAATAATGAACTGGGGATTTTATTGTCGTTATGTTTTCCTAAAAAGAAGAAGAAGAGTTTTTCTATTTAACAAAAATCCCGCGAAATTTGAATGTTGACCTCTCCAGCTGTATCAAACAGCACCAGGTTTATCAGTTTATCACACGTATTACTTAAAGTAGATAGCTCTGCACATTATTATTGTTAATAAGGTTGAACATAAAAATGAGTTTTACTGGGAAAGTGGTGCTAATAACGGGCGCTAGCTCCGGAATAGGCGCGGCTACGGCAAAACATTTCGGTAAATTGGGGGCCAGCTTGGCGCTGGCTGGGAGAAACAGAGAGAACCTGGAAAAGGTGGCGTCGGAATGTCAGGCATCGGCAACGCTGCTGTTGACAGGTGAGCTGACCAATCCAGGGGACACAAAGTCGGTTTTGGACAAAACCACAATCCACACAACAAGGTCTGTTCTTCCTCGATTCGCGCATACTAAAAATCACGGAGGTAGGCAACCCACTGCAAAAAGTTTAAAGGCGGCCATTTTTGTTGTTTACAATCTTTATGCTTTGGATTTGTGCTCTATTTATACAGATTAATAATCGTTTTAAACGCTGTTAGTTTATTGGATTTTATTGACATAAGTTGAGTTTGCTCCTGTGTGTTCCTGTTTGGTTTTATTGACGTTACCAGTGTGAAATTCACACTGTGAATCAGTTGAGTGCGCTCCTGTTTGTGTTGATTTTGTCATTGGCAGTTGACTGTACTAGTGTACTTGTTTATAAACACTAATTAGTGCCTATTTTGAAATAAAGTCTATAAAAGCCAAAGAATGGATTGAGGCTGCTGATAATTCAATGGTTAATATGGAAAAACCAAAGTCTCGTAAGTTCCACTACAATGTGTGCAAAACATAATTATTAATGTATATTATTTATTTAGATTGAATTTGTGCTATACATTTTGAGCCAAAATATTTGGTAAGGCATCCACACGAAGTTTTATATGGTTTGTCACCACCTAAAGCTTACCGAGGCCTTACTGAGAAAGAAAAGCCAAAGAATGGATTGAGGCTGCTGATAATTCAATGGTTATAATGGAAAAACCAAAGTCTTGTAAGTTCCAAAATATTTGGTAAAACATCCACACAAAGTTTTATATGGTTTCTCACCACCTAAAGCCTACCGAGGCCTTACTGAGAATGCTGTTCCAACTTTGCATTTGCCTGAAAGGTAATATTATATTATAGTTAAGTGAAGAGTCTTCAATACCTATATTATATATATTCTTTTTCTATGCAATACCTTTTAACACTTTCGCTGCTGACTGGTATGGGCAATCGACCCCCAGAAACTGAAATAGTTTGGGAAATATTAAACAGTTTGTAAACAAGAAAAGTTTAAAACACATTTATTTTATAAAAAAAACTCAGGGCTAGGACGTCTTAAGACGTCGTCAGCCACCTGCTAAAAAAATTTATCCAGAGGCGGAAGACGTCTATGTCTAAAGGATTACTAAAGGATAATAAGCGATATTTTAGTGGACGTCAAAAGGCGCCGTTCGCCTCCCACTTAAGAAGCGGTGGCCGTCTTTAGACGCCGTCAGCAGCGAACGTGTTAACCAGTGGAAACCAAAGAAAAAGGTGGAAACTATTATAGTGTAGTAAAAATTAAGTTTTAAATATTCGATTTTATATGAAATTGTTATTAGAAAGTATTGTCAAAGATAATCTTTGAGTATTGTTATTAAAACGTATTTTATTAAATTTTGTGTTGGTAGTTGACTAGTTAACCCTAATTAGGGATTAAATATGATACCTAGGTTTTTATTATTATTTTTTTATCAATTTAAATATGCTAAATTGTATTATTTTATAAGCATGAAGAAATATATTTATTTTGTTAAATTATATGTAAAAATTTAAGTGTATTTAAAAAATACTTATTTATGTTTAAGTTTATTCATATTTATTTTGATTATTTTTTATTAAAAATATATATTATATTTTTTTGTTTTATTTATATATCTACTTACTAGAAATCCTACCTTCACCATTAATTAATATTATAATAATTTCCGTACTTAAAAAATTAATTTACTAAAAAATTATCAATTTGCAATTAAATTATTTTGATTTAACCCTACACCACCAAGTGGTAAAAGGGAATTGATTATATATATAATATTTTGATTTATATTACTTTATCTTAACTTTTAATTTCTAAAAAAAATCATCAACTATGGTCATGTACATCCATTTTTACTTGCTAAAATACTTTCATCATTGATAATTTTATTTAAAGATTTTAATATTGCCAATAATCAATTTTTAAGAAAATGTATTAAAAGTTATAATAATTATTATTAATTATTAAAATAATTATTGATTACCATATTGTAAAATAATGTTTAATTTACACAAGTATTAGTGTACTTGTGTTTATTTTAATTAACACATTTCTGTTTATAAATGTATACCTTAAAACTTGAAACAACTATATATATTTACTTGCTCAAAATACCTTTTTATATATAAAGATATCTTTAATAATTTATTAATTAAATTCCCCAATTAACATATTTTTGTCAAAGCTTTTGTTTAAAACAATCATTTGCGTTTACATTAAAACTTTAAACAACTTTTTATTTTTAAATTAACAGCGGCAAATAAATCAAAGATGGTGGCCATTAAACTGTTCACGTGGTGCGCACAACAGTTCTGATTTTCGTTCGCATTTTATCGAGGAAGAACAGACCTTGTTGTGTGGATTGTGGACAAAACAATCGAACACTACGGAAAACTGGATGTTCTTGTAAACAATGCAGGTATTCTGGAAACTGGCTCCATCGAAAATACGAGTTTAGAGCAGTATGATAGAGTAATGAATACCAATGTAAGATCTATTTATCATTTAACTCATTTGGCTGTTCCGTATTTAATTAAATCCAAGGGAAATATAGTGAATGTGTCTAGTGTAAATGGTATACGCGCGTTTGCGGGCGTTTTGGCCTACTGCGTTTCTAAATCAGCTGTGGATCAGTTCACTAGATGTGTTGCTTTGGAATTGGCTTCAAAACAAGTACGTTGCAACAGTGTTAATCCAGGGGTGACCGTGACCAATTTACACAAGACAGGGGGGATGAATTTGGAGCAATATGAAGCTTTTTTGAAGAAAAGTGAGGAAACTCATGCTCTCGGCAGGGCTGGAAAACCTGAAGAAGTGGCTCAGACAATTGCATTTTTGGCCAGCGATGATGCCAGTTTTATAACTGGGGTTAGTGTTCCTGTTGACGGAGGAAGACATGCCATGTGTCCCAGATAGTTTTTTGTATTTTAAACATGGTTTTAATAATAAACACTTTATTTTTAGTAGGCTTTATTTATTATTTACAGAACTAAAACAACTAATATTTTAACTTGATTTAATCCTCTGGGATTCCCAATTCGGCGTTTGTCCATTTGCTGGGGTCTGGATACTCAAATTCGCCCTGGAAATATGTTTTTCATCAATATTTAATTTAGTATGTTTTAAAATGGAACAAAGTTGTTACAGAAATTAGTTTTATTATATTTCAAGTTGAAATTTTCAACTGTCAAACTGACAGCTGTCATTGACATGCAATGTTGCCAATACAAAGGCAAAAATAAAGAATATTTAGATCATGTAGGCTTCATAATTTAGATTTTCAAGTTTTTAAAACAAAAAAATTCCTTGCAACAAGAACAATTTAATATTATAAGAAGTAAGAAGTAAAGAAAAGCGTACTTTTAAATTTTAAGGAAAAAAATTTGAAGAAAACGTTTACAATTTACAAATTGAAACTACTTACAAAAACATGACCAGGTTCGGTCCACAAGTGCCATAAAACCCACCACCACGCAAACCCTTGTACTATTTCTGCAGCTAGAACAACTGTTTTGGAAGGTGGAGGAGGGCCAACTCTATAATTCCACCTAAAATACACAAATATGAGCAATTATGTAACACAACATTAATAACATTTCATTACCCTGCACTGCTATTCCTTACTGATTGTTTCAACTGTATCGGATTACTACGAAGTTTTTGTAAAGCCTTTAGGGTGGCTACCCCCTTAGATATCAGCATAGTGAGTGGCCTATGAAATTAGTTGACAGCTAACTTAACCTATAAATAATAAACGTCAATGTTGTTGCCAACTGTAAAGTTATCTGTTCCAGGAATTACCTTTTCAAATAAGGTTTTTGAAAGGATTTTACATAGAAAAAATAGTATTATTTCTATTAGATTTTAGTCCTCTTTTGGCTTTAAAACAGCATTTTTAGCGAATTTTCAAATTATTCTTTGTAGTAGTACAGTACACTGTTTTATCGGCATGTAAAATTTCGTTATTTTTATTAATAGAAAAATATATTAATTAACATTAATTTTTAAAAATATCTTCAAAAAACAGTTTTAATAAAAAAGCATGAGTCAATTTTGTTTAATAACACAAGAAATACCCGAATTACTTCCAAAACTGTTTTGACAGTTATTTGCAGGAAAAAACCCTAGTTCATTCACAATGTGGATTGTGAGTTCATTGTTTTGGGGAATTTCGCTATAAAAATGATATAAATTTGACAAGTGAGGTTAGCTTTTTTATTTGGGTCAAAAAATATCGTCAAATGTATAGGTATATGTAATGTAAATTAAGTAAAACATTATGTAGAAACAATTAAAGAACAAGGAGAATGCAAACTTTATTAACAATAAGTAGTATTATGAGAACAATAAATAAAAACAAAATAAAACAACAGATGTGATATAACATAAATTAGATTAGAAATACAATGGATGTTGAAAACAAGGAGGCCAAATTAACATGGAGCGAATTAAAGGACGTTGTCAGTGATCTACGAAGACAATTGTCTGGTCTTTCCGCCCCAGTTCCTTCATCTATAACTTTTCGGACCCTGCAGGATGGCAGAACGAGAATTTATTTCCTGGGCACCCCCCAAAATGGTTGGGAAACAACGTTACTTTTTGCTGATGTGCCAAATGGCACTAAAAGCAACACAACCAAACTACAGTGGCAATGTGTTATCGAATCGAACTTTCCCAGTTTATCAACCAATAAGTTTTCGAGAGAAGAGCAGTTGCTGTGGGAGAGAAGGCGAATGGCCACTTGGGGTATAACATCGTATGAAATTCACAACGAAAGCGGTAAAATCGTTTTTCCAGCCTCCAGCAGTCTATTTTACTGTGTCGATAGCGGTTTTTCGGTAAATAACTCACAAAAAATCACTTTAACTGTAAAATATTGAATTTCATTGTAGAACGGCCAATTGTTTCCAACCAAAGTACGTATGACCACTGGAGCGCAAATAAACTCGCAGATTTGCCCCCCAAATCCGGATTTGGTGGCGTATGTGTGCAATCACGATATTTGGGTGACTCACACTGGTTCAGGTTCGAATGTCAGGTTAACGTACGCGCATAAAGGGGGCCGAAATTTGGCCGACGATCCTTTGTGTGCCGGAGTTCCTTCCTATGTTATGCAAGAGGAGTTTTGCAGGTACCAGGGGTTCTGGTGGCAGCCCAAGTGCATAGGTAAGTTTTTTTATTTAAATTTACAAGACTTGTTTTAATTTAAATAAGGCTTTTCTTTACTTTTTTGTTCATTAAATTTTAATGATTTATTAGTACAAAATAGTAAGTAACAATAATGAAAAAAAAGTTAAACTTTAATGAAAAGATTTCTTAAATCTATTAAAAAATTTGATTTTGAACATATACTTTTTATTTTTATTTTGTTTTACTATTTTTTCTTAAGTTCACAAGATTTAGCTGGAATTTCGCCTTTTTATTTTTATGTTATATTCGTGATTGTATGTTGTTTTAATTTTTTGACATCTGTCATTTTTTGTCATTTGTCATTTTTAACGTCTGTCATTTTTTGCAGATGACAAAAATAAGTTATGGCAGATGTCAAAATTTAATAATATTGATAAATAATAAATCAAAAAAATTGTAATATTTTTGAAATTGTCATTTTTGATCCGTAATTTTTGACATCTGACATTTATGGCAGATGTCAAAAATGGGCCATGGCAGTAATAAATAATAAATCAAATTTGGAAATTTCAAAAATTTGTCCGATTGATTTTTATATTTTTATTGTTTTAATTTTTTAAATCTGTCATCTTTGACAGCTATGGCAACATTTATAAATAATAAATCAATTTTGGAAATTTTAAAAAATTTGTAATTACGAAATTATTTTAATCAGTTTTTATATTTTTGTTGTTTTAATTTTTTTAATATGTCATTTTTGACTTGTCACTTTTGCATCTGTAATTTTTGACATCTGTCATTTTTCGGTTTCAAGAATGAGCCATGGCAGATCTCAAATAATATTGATAAATAATAAATCAATTTTGTAAATTTTCATTTTGGCAAGACTTCTGAAATTTTGCCTTGTTTTAATTTAAATAATGCTTTTCTTTCTTTTTTGTTCATTAAATTTTAATGATTTATTAGTACCAAATAGTAAGTAACAATAATGAAAAAAAAGTTAAACTTTCATGAAAAGATTTTTTAAATCTATTAAAAAATTTGATTTTGAACATTTACTTTTTATTTTTATTTTGTTTTACTATTTTTTCTTAAGTTCACAAGATTTCGCTGGAATTTCGCCTTATTTTATGTTAAAATCGTGATTGTATGTTGTTTTAATTTTTTGACATAATATTCTGTCATTTTTGACATGTCACTTTGCATTTGTCATTTTTTGGCATTTGTTATTTTTTGGCATTTGTTATTTTTTGACATCTGTAATTTTTTGCAAATATCAAAAATAAGGTATGGCAGATGTCAAAATTTAATAATATTGATAAATAATAAATCAAAAAAAAATTGTAAAGTTATATTTTTGAAATTGTCATTTTTGACGAAGTATTATCTTTGACATCCGTAATTTTTGACATCTGACATTTGTCCGATTGATTTTTATATTTTTATTGTTTTAATGTTTAAAATTTTGACATCTGACATTTTGGCAGATATCAAAAATAAGCTACATTGGTAATTAATAAATCAATTTTGGAAATTTTAGAAAATTTGTAGTTTCGAAAATTTTCCTTATGTTATTTTCTGTTATTTTTAACATCTGTCATCTTTGACATTTGTCATTTTTCGCAGGTTTCAAAAATGAGCCATGGCAGATCTCAAATAATATTGATAAATAATAAATCAATTTGGTAAATTTTCATTTTGGGATTTCAAAATGTTTTGTAAATTTTAAATGTATACCATCATTTTTTATATTTATAGTTTTAACTTTTGACATATGTCACCTTGACATCTGTCTTCTTTGACATCTGTCATTTTTCACAGGTGTCAAAAATGAGCCATAGCAGATGTTAAATAATATTGCCAAATAATAAATCAATTCTTTGAATTTTAAAAAATTTTGGAATTCAAAATTTTTTAAAATTTTAAAAATCATGTTTTTTCAAATATTAGTTTAATTTTTTACATCTGTCAGTTTAAAATCTGTCGTTTTTGACATGTATCATCTTTGACATCCGTCATTTTTGACATCTGTCATTTTTCGAAGGTATCAAAAATGAGCCATAGCAGATGTTAAATAATATTCACAATTAATAAATTAATTCTTCGAATTTGATTTTTACTTCCATAACGCCAAGTTTTGTTTTTTTCCATCCGCAAAGAAGTTTAAATTAAAAAAATTAATTAAAATACAAATTTAATTACCCCCAAAGACAAATTGATGAGAATGTCAAAAAACAAAGACAAATTAAGAATGTAAAAAACATAATTTAATTACCCCCAAAGACAATTGATGAAAATATTAAAAAACAAAGACAAATTTCCTATCTATTTTAGATGGCGTTTACAGAATACTATACGAAGAAGTAGACGAGGGGGACGTTAAGGTGTTTTGTTTTCCCTCCTCGCAGTCGGATTCGGGAGAAGTGGAGGAATTTCGATTTCCACGGGCCGGGTGTGCAAATTCCAAATCGTACCTGAAAATGGTCGAGTTTAAATTAAACGAATTCAAGCACATTGTCGATATAGTTATGTTGGAATTGCAATTTTCCCTCGCGATGGCATTTCCTTGGATGGAGTACATTGTTAGGATGGGGTGGACCCCTGATTCCGAGTAGTGAGTACATTTCATATTTGTTTTATTATAATAATATTTTAAAAAGTCTAATTAGACTTATTTTTAATTATTTTAAATATGCATATAATATAATATATGCAATAATACAGGGCATTTAACTTGAAACTCGATTTTTCTTCTGTAGACGATTCTTTAATTTTTTTAATTTTAACTAAAGTAGGTGCTCAAAATAACAATATTAAATATTTGCTCGACGAACTCTTTTTTTCGGTTGAACACTCCCGTTTGACTGTACGGTGAAATGAAGTACGTGATCGAATTTTTTCCGGAAAACGCTGAGCGTAGATATTAGCAGCATCATCAAGATTCCTGCCTGCTTCTCCATAAATCAAAATCATTTCTAGTTTTTCTTCCACTGTTAAAAAATCCATTATGAATAACTGCTTAACGAAAGGAGGTCTTTTTGTTTGCAAATTAATCTTCAAACTAAATTGATTAAATAATGCTAAACTATGTATAAATAGTTTCTTTATACCTCAATAATAATTATTATTTATAACTAAATTAATTAATTGACAAAATATTGTTTTTTTTTTACCTTAAATGAGGTATTTTTATTAAAATTGTACAATAATCCTTTAAATTAAAGGATTTAATGCTGGCAGATAAAAAGTGACCATGGTGCGCAATTTATGATTATCACCGAATGAAATAATTTATAAAACTTAAATATTAGTTAAAAAATTGTGGGTACTTAAAAAATCAGATTTAATTTAATAAGATAATTATTACCAAAAAAAGTGATATTTTTATAGAAAAATTATTGCAGAATCGTATAAGAAGAAAAATCGAGAAATGATTTTTTTTCATTCCATTGGAAATTTTAAAGTTTCCCCCTGTTTCGCCTATAAGAAGGAGAGTATGAGGACCAATTTTAGTACTGATTGATTTCCCCCCTTGAGTCATATAATTTTTATTTTAAACATTTTTTCGTAAAATGCATACTAACTGAGATATTTCAAAGTTTCAAGTTAAATTACTCACCCTGTATATACAACGTAAAAATACATATTATGTATTTTTACGTTTTAAATCGATAAGACCTGTATTTTTTTTTTGCTTAAATTTGTTTTGTTCACCCATAGGAAATTTTTTAAAAATGGACTGAAAAATCGATTTTTCTCTTTGCGAGTGACATTTGGGAACACCTCCTAAAAGTCATAAAATTCCTAAAATTTTGCTTAAATCTTGAAAACTCCTAAAATTGCATTCAATCTCCTAAAACTCCTTAAATCCTAAAAATTAAATTTAAATAGGCCAACCTGACTATGTTTAATTAAGGTAGTGCTAAAAAAATTCTTTTTTAAAAAGTAATTTAAAATATATATTTATAGGTTCTATTTTATTAAATTCTTTTTAAAATGATATAATATCACAACCAAAATTTTTCTTAAAAAACAACAAAAAAACTTCCACAAAATTGTCATTTTTAGCGGTATTTCTTTTTTTTAGTCAAAAATATACCGTGCATAGAGAAACCGTGTATACGAGCCCTAACCACATAATGTTCGGACACTTCATAATTTATACAGAAATTTTTTTCGTGAATACTATCTCAAAATTATTAGAAGTTATGAAAAATTCAGCTTATTTTGGCATATACCCCTCGAAGCGATTTTTATTTTTAAAAAGTTTACCTTTTATTAGCTTTTAAAAAAAGGCTAACTTTTTAACTTTTTTTTGCATGAGTAAAAAGTTAAAAATAACATAAAATATTATACAAACCCTAAAAATTTGGTAAAAATTGTATAAATAATAAGAAAGTTATAGCGATATATATATCTGCAAAATCTCCCGTTTCCTAAGAAAATTGCAAAAACTCTTTAAAATAGCATTTTTAAATTACTTATACTTTTTTATAACTTATTTATTTTTTACCAAATTTTCAGGGTTTGTATAATATTTTATGCTCTTTTTAATGGGCCCATTTATAACTTTTTTTACTCATGCAAAAAAAAGTTAAAAAGTTAGCCTTTTTTTAAAAGCTAAAAATAAAAGGTAAACTTTTTAAAAATAAAAATCGCTTCGAGGGGTATATGCCAAAATAAGCTGAATTTTTCATAACTTCTAATAATTTTGAGATAGTATTCACGAAAAAAATTTCTGTATAAATTATGAAGTGTCCGAACATTATGTGGTTAGGGCTCGTATATCAAAGAAAAGGATTTTTAATTTTCTTTTAAATGACAGCTAAAATAGTAAACAATCTAAAGAATGTTTTGCTGTATTTTACAAACATTATATTTTGTTGTGGGAGCCCTGCATTTTTTCTTGATAATGCGATAATTTATCCAAAAATGTTTCGATCGTTGCAATTTTTTTTTAAATTGTTGGTAAATTTTTACTACATACAAAAATAATATAAAAAATTAAGTGAATATTATAAGCCGCCATATGTTCCATAATTATTTTATTCGATATATAAAATGTTTTGCAGAAAAAATAATATATAAGTAAAATTTACTACAATTTTGCTTATATATATATTTTAAAATATAAGTTTTATATACTTAAGTTGATACGATTAAAAAATATAAATATATTGAATGCAATGCACCATGCAAAGTTCGATATAAAAATTTTTTAGTTTGAAAAGTCCCCGAGCGATGGCGCTGCCTGTTCATGGTTTTTCTTTGTATAGGTATAATTAATTTAAATGCCTACCTATCATTAATAATATCGACGAACCACTGTAATTTCAGCCGTATAATTTACAACTCAACCGCCGTTATCTAAAAAAAATACACCATACACAAACAAAAATCATAAACAGGCAGCGCCATCCCTGGGGGACTTTTCAAACTAAAAAAAATGTTATATCGAACTTTGCATGGTGCTAAATTCAATATATTTAAATTTTTTAATGGTAAATTTATTGCTAAATTTTTTAATGGTATCAACTTAACTATGATTTCGCGAAAGAATCGAACGATCGATTTACAACACATCTCAGATTTTTTTTTAATTTTAATATTTTGTTCATACATCCAATTTAACACTAAATCTAAAATTTTTCTTTCATCTGACTTAAACTTTAGCTCCTAGAAACTATTTAATTTTGCCTTTTACAAAAAGGCCAAATTCCATTATTTTGGCATACATTTTTTATTAAAATACTGAATGATTTGAAATTTGGCCCATGTATGACCCCTATTAGTACCTACAATTGTGTCAAAAAAAAGTTTTAATTTTTTACATACAGGTGGCGCTGCAATTTTTTTTTCTTCGAAAGTAGACGTTTTTTTAAGACAAAAAATTCTCTTAAGCAACAATGCTCAAAAAATCTAAATAGCGTACCAGATAATATAGATATTCCTTTATAATTCGACATATAAAAATTTACTTGCAAATGATGTTGCGGCCCGTAAAGCCAACTTAAAGTTTGGTCTACCGCATTAAAAAAAATTGAATTACACTTTCAACTCTATCCCTATTTTTAAACTAAGGAACTCCAGGTGATGGCTTTTATTGGTAACTAAAACGCAACAAAAAAAAGTTTTATTTTTTTATATACAGGGGGCGCTGCAGCCTTTTTTCAAAAATAGACGTTTATAAAGACCATAAAGTTACTTAAGCAACATTGCTTAAAAAATAATGACATTATTTATAATGTATCAGATAATATAGATATTCTTTTATTGTTTGACATATAAAAATTTATTTGCAATAATTAATGCCTGTTGTAGGGACCATTAAAATTATAACTAGTGCACGTACCCGCATATTGTTATATAAACGCCTTTTTTCGCTTTTATTGTTGTATGCGGACAAAAGGTAACAAAACCAAAGAAATTTTAATTACAAATGGTAACAAATATTTCAGTGACTCTATAGTAATAGTAATAGTAATATGACCATTTGTTTAAATATATTTTAGTATATTTCGAGAGGCAAAGCATTCTTTATTATCGTACTTTAAAATTAAACTAAAGTCAAGCCTATAGGCTGGGAATCAAGTTACCCCAACAGTTGACAGTTACTGTCAAACGGTAACCATAATAACATTTAAAATTTTGCCGTTATTACAAAAGTTGAAATTGGAGAGGGAAAATATCATGCTTTTAAAGGTACGCAAAGTTAATAAATTTTCTTTAAGTAAATCAAAATTCTAGGAATTGAATTTTCTTCTGGAGTAAACATGAAAGTTCCTTGGACATCATCGAGTCGACAAAAGGAAAATCTAAATAATTTAAAAGCAATTAAATATAGGTGCGACAAATTACTTTGCAGTAGGGTTTTTGAAAATGAAGATGATCTTCTAAACCACCTTAAATTTCAAAATCATAAATTTCCTGAAATTAGACAAACTATAGGTGATGTTGCTAGAATGGAATTTTTAAAACAAAAAGATGTTTTAACTGCAACTAGTTCAACAATATCTACCGTCAATATATGCCCAAATGAAGAAGATAAAAATACTTTTTTTCGAGTATATGCAAAAGGGTTCGGAAGGCGCAAAATTAAAAAATCACGTTTTAATGAAAAACAAAAAGATTTTGTTGGCAACCTTTTTGAAGAAGGTGAAAAAACTAAAATTAAATATACCTACGCCTGAATATATAGCAACACTGTTGCTATATAATAAAGAAATAGTAATATCAATAATAATAATAAAGAAGAACATAATAAATAAAATAAAGAACAAACCTATTAAATAAATAAAGGAATACGTAACTCTTTATAATAAAGGAATACATAACTATATTATCCGAAATGCTATATAGTTTTTAAAGAAAAAAGGCTGCAGCGCCCCCTGGGTGTGAAAAAATAAAACTTTTTTTTGCTGTGTTATTGTTACCAATAAAAGTAATCTCCTGGAATTCCTTAGTTAATAAATAAGAATAAAGTTGTAAGTGTAATTCAATTTTTTTTAATGCGGTAAACAAAACTTTAAGTTGGCTTTACGGGCGGCAACATCATTTGCAAGTAAATTTTTATATATCAAATTATAAAGGAATATGTATATTATCTGGTATACTATTTAGTTTTTTCGAGCATTGTTGCTTAAGAGAGTTTTTGGTCTTCAAAAAACGTCTATTTTTGAAGAAGAAAAAATTGCAGCGCCACCTATATGTAAAAAATGTATTTTTTTTTTGGTAGAATTGTAGGTACTAATAAGGGTAATTTATGGACCACATCTCAAAACATTCAGTATTTTAATAAAAAAATTATGCTAATATAATGAAATTATGGCTTTTTGCGAAATGTAAAATTAAATGGTCTCTGGGAGCCAAAGTTTAGGTCAGATAAAAGAAAAATTTTAGATTTAGGGTGGAATTAGATGTATAAACACAATATTAAAATATAAAAAAAATCTGAGATGTGTTATAAAAAAATACCCCAAAATCGTTCGATTCTTTCGCGAAATCATAGTTAAGTATATAAAACTTATATTTTACTTATAAATATATAGAGATGGGAAAATTCCCATTTGACGAAAATTCCCGGAAACTTTCCATCGAAAATTCCCGAAATTTTCCGAAAGTTTCAAAAAAAATTTTTTTATTGCGAAAATATTTTTTTTTGCCAGGGATTTGCAAAAATATATAACACATTAACTTTTTGTTTTAATTTTATTAAGAAAAAAAATAAAAAAAAATGTTTATAAGAATGTAACTGCAATACTATTTTTAGTATCTTTTACTTTGGAATATTTCTATTGTATACTGAAACCTACAAAATAAAAATAAAAAATTTATTATAAAATGTTTACTATTAGAAATTCACTGCTAGTAAATCCTAGATATTTTGTAAAAAAAATTAAAAGGGACAAAGTAACTAATATACTAATATATATAATATAGGAATATTGAAAAGTAAAAAGTTAAGTAAAAAATAATTCCAAACACTAGGTTTTTTTCTTGACATTTTGCTATGTCTATAAATAAACAACAAAAATGTAAGAATGATTTTAACTTTGTTTATAAGTTTTTTGTGATGCTGAATAATCCGGCTTCATTGAGGTTATGTAACATAACTTACATTATTTATACTTCTTCTTCTTTAAATTAACACACATTAAATTCTTATTCAGTTTCTTGGCCTTGTATCATGGCCCTAACGAAAATCAGCGGTTAAACAATTGACATTTAAATGAAAAAAACAAGGAAAGTTTCCCAAGGAATGTTTCCAAGGAATGTTTCCGGTAGCTTAAAAGAAACTTTCAAAATGAAAATAAATTCCCAATTGGAAACTTTCCAAAACGGAAAGTTTCCTTAAAATGGAAACTTTCCGATTCCCATCTCTATAAATATATTATTTTTTCTGCAAAACATTTTATATATTGAATAAAATAATTATGGAACATATGGCGCCTCATAGAATTTACTTAATTTTTTTTTATTGTTTTTTCTAAAAAGGCAAAAAAAATTGAGATCAAAATTTTGACATTTTCTTAACTCATATTTTTTTCGTTTGAAGTTAATAATACGAACAATTTTCACCAAAAGTCAAAAAAAAATTACGCGTAATCAAAACGAATTTAAGCAAAAAGAAAAAAATCAAGTGTCAACGATTTTGGTAGAGAAACTAAAAAAAAAATTCGTAGAAAAATAACGACAGTCTTTGTAACAATTTTGGTAATTTTTTTAATGTATATTATTATTCGAAGCATCTGGATGCAACTGCTCGATCGCAGGCAGCAGCGCCTGGACGTGGTGATTTTGTCCTTGAACAACTTCACGGAAGGTCTTCCGCTGTTCGACGAAACCGGCAACACCGCGATCGCGCCGCTGGTGCAGGTGATCTACACGCAGGAGTCCCCGGTGTGGATAAACGTGCACGATCTGCTGCACTTTTTGCCCTCCTCGGAGCCCAACGAGGTCCGGTTCGTGTGGGCCTCGGAAGAATCCGGCTTCCGGCACCTCTATTTAGTCACCTCGCAACTGTCCAACTACACGAACGGCCTGACGGAGAGCGTGGTCGCGATGGATTGCGTCTACATGCAGCCGAAAATCATTTCCAAAGTGAGTTTAGTACTTGAATTCGGAATGTACGCAAAAAATCTCTTAAAATGATATGTCGCATGATATATTTACGTTGTTATTAACCGATGACCGCTATTATCTTAAAAGCGGTCATTTCTTATTTACGAGCGCATTTCGACGTGTGATGGCTCATTTTAAAGGTAATTCATTTTTTATAGTGGTTTCCATAAACTTGATATCATTCAAATTATAAAACCTACTTGAAATTTGGATTTTTCGCAAAAAAACCCTTAAAATGATATGTCGCATGATATATTTACGTTGTTTTTAACCGATGACCGCCATTATTTTAAAAGCGGTCATTTCTTATTTACGAGCCCATTTCGACGTGCGATGGCTCATTTTAAAGGTAATTCAACACCCAATAAAATAATTTGTTTTTATAGTGGTTTCCATAAACTTTATATCATCAAAATTATAAAACCTACTTGAAATTCGGATTGTACGCAAAAAGCACCCTTAAAATGATATGTCGCATGATATATTTACGTTGTTTTTAACCGATGACCGCCATTATTTTAAAAGCGGTCATTTCTTATTTACGAGCCCATTTGGACGTGTGATAGCTCATTTTAAAGGTAATTCAACACCCAATAATTTTTTTGTTTTTATAGTGGTTTCCATAAACATTATATCATCCAAATTATAAAACCTACTTGAAATTGGGATTGTACGAAAAAAAAACCTTAAAATGATATGTCGCATGATATATTTACGTTGTTTTTATCCGATGACCGCCATTATTTTAAAAGCGGTCATTTCTTACTTACGAGCCCATTTGGACGTGTGATAGCTCATTTTAAAGGTAATTTAACACCCATTAAAAAATTTTGTTTTTATAGTGGTTTCCATAAACTTAATATCATCCAAATTATAAAACCTACTTAAAATTCGAATTGTACTCAAAAAACCCCTTAAAATGATATGTCGCATGAAATATTTACTTTGTTATTAACCGATGACCGCCATTATCTTAAAAGCGGTCATTTCTTATTTACGAGCCCATTTGGACGTGTGATGGCTCATTTTAAAGGTAATTCAACACCCAATAAAAAAATTTGTTTTTATAGTGGTTTCCATAAACTTTATATCATTCAAAATAAAAAACCTACATAAAATTCGGATTGTACGCAAAAAAACCCTTAAAATGATATGTCGCCTGATATATTTACGTTGTTTTTAACCGATGACCGCCATTATAAGGTAACTCAACACCCAATAAAAAATTTTGTTTTTATAGTGGTTTCCATAAACTTTATATTATCCAAATTATAAAACCTACTTGAAATTCGGATTTTACGTAAAAAAAACCCTTAAAATGATATGTCGCATGATATATTTACGTTGTTTTTAACCGATGACCGCCATTATTTTAAAAGCGGTCATTTCTTATTTACGAGCCCATTTGGACGTGTGATAGCTCATTTTAAAGGTAATTCAACACCCAATAAACATTTTTGTTTTTATAGTGGTTTCCATAAAGTTATATCATCCAAATTATAAAACCTAAATTTCTTAATTTGGTTACAGAAATATTTATAACACTCTTATAAACCCCTTAAAGAGCTTATTTGGGAAGTTTATGAAGGTTATCAGTACCTATTTTAGTAACACTATAAAACTCAAGTTTTATAACTATAATGGTCATTTTCAAAATTCTTGTACTTTTAAAGAAGAAAAAGTAAAAACAAAAACATAATCTAAAAACCTGTTTTTTTTTCAAATACGTTTATTTAGGGGTGCTATTTAACACCTAAAAGTGGGCAGTTGCATTTTTTTAAATAAGCCCATAAAAAAGAAAATAGAAAAAAATGGTCCCCTGGGTCACAAATTTACTAACATATTAAAAAAACTTACAGTGTTAGCTAAAAATACTTCAACTTACATCTCAGTTTACGTGTTCGAGGGTTTTTCGAGAAAATATTTTTAAAGCCTTTTATTTAATAATGAAAAAACGTTCGAAAAATAACTTTTAGGGAAATTTTTTTTTAAGTAAATAAAAAATATGCTATTCAAGACCGTATTTTTGTTAGCATACCCTGAAAATTATGAACAAATCAAATGAACAGTAACAAAGATACAGTCGTCAAAAATGACCACTTTTTAACAAAATAATAAAAAAGGGGCCATTTTTACCGACTTTAAAGCACGTATCTTCGTTACTATTCGTTTAATTTGTACAAAATACTAACAAAAATACGGTCTTTAACAGCATATTTTTTAAAAAAATTTAAAAATTACCCTAAAAGTTATTTTTCGACCGTTTTTTCATTATTAAATAAAAGGGCTTTAAAAATATTTTCTCGAAAAACCCTCGAACACGTAAACTGAGATATAAGTTGAAGTATGTATTTTTATCCAAAATTTCATAAAAAATAATAAAGGCGTTTTAGATTTTTTTACAGTGGTTCCAAAAATTATGGCCAACACTGTATATAAAAATCATTTTGAAAATGGATTTTTGTGCTTGTTAATAATTCTTTTAAGGTTTGATTTACACTAGGATTTGTTTTAAAATAGAACAAAAATGTATTATTTATAAAAAAAATTTAAATACAAAACTAAGTAAAATGTTCTATTTCTAGTATTTTTAAGTATTTTTAATATATTTTATGTATTTGAAAAATGTCCATTAAAAAAAGTGAGTTAAAGAAGTTTTCTTTTAATACGTATTAAAAACGTTTTTTCTCGATTTTTTATCTGGGCCCAGCTTGTCCAATTTAACAAGCAGTAAATTAATACAAATTTTTAGTCATTAGTATATTAATATCATAATAATAAAAATATAAACATTGTTTCGTTGAACTACCAAAAAAATTTTTCCAGCTTTTTTGAGGCAAAATACGTTGACTAGGAAAATTACTATTAAAAAGGTGGAGGACATTATTTTAAATTGGCTACTTACTGTCAAAAACAGAAAAGGTGGAAGGTCGAAAAAAAAATGTTTTTAAAACTTTTCTATAAGTTTATTATTATTTCAAAAATATATTATAATTTATTTCTTTGGAATTATCCCCTGGGTCACATAACTTTCCCCTGCTTCACACAATATGTGATCCAGGAGACGTATGCTTAACTTCTGTTTCAGTTACTAAACATTTTTGGTTTAAGCACATAAATAATTATTAACTTACAATTTTTATTTAAAAAAATTAAAATGACAATAGTTTTATAAAACAGGTAACCGCAAACTTTATAAAACTCCTTTATAGACCTACTGGTAACAGTTACTAAAGGTTATATAAAATTTTTGTAGAAACAATTATACAACCTAATTATATAATTAGATTTTACAGTAACCTTATATGACCATTATAAAACTAGTAAACTAAATGGCGATTTTATAAAACATTGTTGAACTCTTATACAATTTGACAACTCTTAAATAACTTTTATATAATTTATCGTTACCATAAGTAGTACAAATTGTTTATTGGGCATGTTTAATTTCACGAATAAATTAATTTTGGCCTGTTAAACTCAAAAATTGAAATGAAAACGATGAATGTGGTTGCAAAAGATGTGAAATTATATATATTACACAGGTGGAGCTGACCTCGGGCGAATGGGAAGTCCTGGGCCAAAATGTATGGGTGGACGAAGAAAAACAGCTCGTTTATTTCCTAGGTCTTAGAGAAACTCCCCTGGAAAAGCATTTATACGTAGTATCGTTAAGAAGGCCAGGGGAAGTTCGACTGCTTACCCGTCCTGGTTATTCGTATTCTGTAGATTTTAGCAAGGTAATCTTTCTGTATGTTTATTAGACTGGGCCAAAAAAATCGACTATTTTTTTTTGAAAAGTATTTCGAAAATATGGTTTAGGGCGACAAACAAAAAATTGTGAAAGTTTGAGTCCATAATATTAATATTAATAGGTCTATCATCGCAATTTTAGATTTTTTTTCTCGAGCGAGTTTTTGTCTCAGAACTCCCAAACCATTGAGTTTAACAAAATTGACTCAAAGATATTTTTTAAGGAAATTGAATGCTCTACAAAAAATGTTCGTCAGATAAGCCGTTTCCTTAAAATTATGCCTTAAAAATTGGTATAGTTTTACAATTTGATCTTTAACTTTGGAATTTTGTAATTTATGTAAAAATCAGTACCCGGAAAAATTCGATGGATGTTCTTATGGGAAATCAAATGCTCTACAAAAAAAATCTCTTAACTTTTTTGGCTAAATCGACTCAATCAAAAGTTATTCAAGGTTAAAGTTGAAGTCAAAACGAAATTCTTGTTTTCTTCTCTGTGTATTTATTTTTTTATTGATGATAATTTGATTTTAACTTTAAAAATGTGTATTATATAACTAATTAAAAATTTCCAATAAAAAACAACATGATAGTTATTATTTAAATGATTAAATAATTGAAAATAATATTTTCTAAAGAAAATAGCTTCTTAACGCAAAAAAATTCGAATTTTATAATTTTTTTTAATTTTTAGTAATTTTATCAATAACATAAATATTATCATCGATAAAAGACCAAGTTTTTAACTGACCCAAAAAAAAATCTAGAGCGGAAAAAACAAAAATTTCATTTTGACTTCAACTTTAACCTTGAATAACTTTTGATGGAGTGAATTTAGCCAAAAATGGTAAGAGACTTTTTTTGTAGAGCATTTGTTTTCCCACTGATTTTTACGTTAAAGATCAAATTGTAAAACTATACCAATTTTTAAGGCATGATTTTAAGAAAACGGTTCATCTGACGGGAAATTTTAATCAGACCTTTTCTGTAGAGCATTCAATTGTCTTCAAAAATATTTTTAAGTAAATTTTGTTAAACTCGATGGTTTGGGAGTTCTGAGACAAAAACTCGCTCAGGAGAAAAAAATCTAAAATTATGATGATAGACCTCTTAATATTAATATTATTGACTCAAACTTTCACAATAATTTTTTTTTGTCACCCCAAACAATATTTTCGATAAACAGTCGTATGCAAATAAAAAGCATACACGTATTAAAATAAGAGGTACTTCATTTGTAATTATAGGAGTTTTTTCAAATTCAGATAACTGACGAAGCATTATTCAATTAGCTGTCAAACTGACGGCTGGTTTACATCTACGGCACTGTATTTTTTATAACCCAACTCGCCATATTTGACAAGTGAGGAGTGATTTTTCAGGCCGTATTTCCATTTTTTCTTTAATGTCATTTTTCGACAAAATCACAAAGGCATATATTAAATGGTGAATATGTTGCATAAGATGTTGAATGTCAAGAATATGATGAAAAAGTGATGTGTTTATGTAACGAGCAAGAGATGGATATCCTTAAAATATAAGCCTTAAATATTTTTCAATATTGTTAGCACAATAAAGATATTTTTCCATATAATTTTTTAAAACGGTATTCAATAAAAAAGTAATATTTCCAAGTTTGTACACAGCAAAAAGGCACATTTCCAAAATGATTTCATACAAAAGGTCTTATTTCCAAATAATTTTGAAAATTACCATTGCTTTAAATATTTTAATTTAAACCACCAATACGACAGCAGGTCTGAAGTGGTATTATATATTTATCAGAATTTTTTTTTTAATAATCTATATCGCCCTAACCTATACCTATAGGTTATATTCGTTTTTTGAAAATGTGTTGCAAATGGAAATAGGACCTTTTGAAAAATCACTCCTCAAATGCAGTACCTCTCATTCTAAGGCTGTACGCTTTTTATTTGCATACGACTGTACTTACTTTACAAAAAAAGGTAGTCGATTTTTTTGGCCCAGTGTAATGTTTATTGGAAATTTTAAAGAGTCCTTTTTGCAGGATTGTTCGTTGTTCGTCACCGTGTACAGCAACATAAAAAATCTGCCGGCTTGCCAAGTGTTCCGGATAAACCACACCGATTGGACGGTAGAGGGCGTAACGTTGACGCCCATCGGCTACCTGTTGGAATCTAGCGCGACGGTGCAAGAATCCTTTTGTCCGGAGCTGTACACGCACGAAATCTCGTCGGGCCCCGTGCTGTACGCGATGGTTTTCAAGCCGCACAATTTCGAGCCCGGAAAAAAATACCCCACGATACTGAACGTGTACGGCGGTCCCGAGGTGCAACTAGTCTCCAACACGTTCAAGGTAAACGATGTGTTGTTTTTGAGTTGAGATTCGATATCCAAGCGAAAAATCCTTTAAAATGATGTATCGCATGACGTATTTACGGCGATTTTAACGAATGACCGCCTTTACCTTAAAAGCGGTCATTCTTTTATTTACGCGCGGATTTTGACGTGTGATAGCTCGTTTTAAAGATAATTTTACTTGGATTTTAAATTTATTTGAATTAATTAAAAAACTTTATAAGGAAGATGTCTCTAGACGAAATTTACATTTTATTATACAGGGTGTTACCAAATAAGTTGTACTTATAGGATTATGGTACACGCCAAAATAAGAAAGTTTTTCCTCTAACATTTTTGCAATAAAAAAATCATTAATTTTTTTTAAGTAAATTAGACATTTTGGGCCGCCAATGGTTATTTCTGACCTATGACAACTGATACAAAATATGCTTGCACAGTGGGCTATAATCTAACTAAAAATTTACATTTGTGTTATCATGGATTACTTTGTTTTGCATACTTTGAGTACCTCAAGGTTTCCGTGGTTTTCCCGTCTATTTTAAATTTCACCTTTCACTTTTTACGTCGATTGATCCTCAGAGAAACCACAATAACAATCTAACTGTCAGTAATCAATGATAACAAAGTACCTACCAGTGTTGCCAAGTCTTGAAAACGGATTTATTGTACCAACCTCATAAAATTATCGTATTTTCAAATAAATTATCGTACTTACACAAAAAAATATGTAATAATAAACCTATGAATACATAAAAAAATAATAAAGCAATGTGGTATTATAATAATAAAACCAAATTTATCTTTTTAAAAAACACTACTTATTATTTATAAAATGGGGTTAATGCATTACCATTGTTGACTAAAAAATTACAAATTATAATTTTATAATAATAATAATTATTAGTCCCCTTTTATTTCTAATTCACACAAAAATTTGGGGTAGACATATTAGTTTAAAACCAAATTAAAAGTGTGCAAATAATTTGGAAGGCCCTGTATTATAAAAAATCATTTAAAGTAAAAAATATCAGATTTGGCTGGTTGTATACAAGAATGTAAAAATAACATATAACTTAAAATTGTGGAAAAAAAATTTTTTGTAATAAATTAACTATTTTTTTACACTTTCAATATACTATCGCTAACAAAAAAAACTCATACAGCTATATTGTGGCTGTGTGAATAAAACTTTTCCGTCAATGTCAAGCTGACATCGAGCTTTGTCACATCCATTATGACTTTTTTAACAACATTTTCAACCAAACAATGCAGACGAACTCTGGCAAGCCATTGAAGCCATTTGGAACGAGATAAAGCAAGACGGCGACTTCCATGCTTTGCCGTTTGCGGGCAGTAATTGACAAAAACAGAGGGATGACGAAATATTATTTTTTTTTTCAAACTTCAACCTAACTTTGTATTTAATTTTAGACCTTTCAAATGTGACGCATCATGTTAAAAGCCATAATTACTCCAACGAAATGATAGAAAATCAGGAACACTAGATTTTTAAGCTGTATGAGTTTTTTTTGTTAGCGATAGTACACCCTCTGAAAGTGAATTACAAAAAATATTTTTTAATTCACAATTTTAAGTTATATACAGGGTGGTAGGTTAGACGTTTATGGACGTTAATGGACAACGGCAAATTGAAATTTTTATAGCAATTATAATATCATTTAAACTATTTTTTTAAATTATTTTGAACAAAATTCCTCTTCCGGTTTTAGCGGAAGCGATATTAACTTTGTTATTTTAAATGGATCATCACAATTTTTTTAACATTTTTAAATGCTTACCATTATTCCTTATAAAATGGCTGTATTATGTCCTATACCTAAACTTAATTGTTTTTAAGTTATTATTTTTTTGTAAATTTCGGTCAGTTTCACCCTTAACAAAAAATCTAAAAATATATTTTAAAAAAAATTACAATAAATTACATGGAATCTTAAAACAATGCTTCAGGATTTCAATAAATCCAACCGAATATCAGCCTAATATTAAAAAAGTTATAAGCTTTTTTTGTTGAGGGTGAAAATGACCGAAAATTAATGTTTTGCGTGTACTATTATCCCCCCCAAAAATAACAATTTATTAGGTGACAGCCTGTATTGAAAGGGTTGAACTCTAAAATTTAAAAAAATGCCCATTAGACTGGCCAAAAAAATCAACTATTTTTTTAAGTATATCGAAAATATGGTTTGGGGTGACAAAAAAAATTATTATGAAAGTTGGAATTTTTTTTTCCTCAGTAAGTTTTTGTCTCAGAACTCCCAAACTATTGAGTTTAACAAAATTGATTCAGAAATATTTTTTTAAGAAAATTAAATGCTCTACAAAAAGGTTAAAATGAAATTTTTCGTCAGAAGAACCGTTTCCTTAAAATCATGCCTTAAAAATTTGTATAGTTTTACATTTTGATCTTTTAACTTTGGAATTTTAAAATTCATGTAAAAATCAGTACCCATAAAAAAAACGATGAATATTCTTATGTGAAATCAAATGCTTTACAAAAAAAGCCTCTTAACATTTTTGGCTAAATTCACTCAATCAAAAGTTATTCAAGGTTAAAGTTGAAGTCAAAACGAAATTTTTGTTTTTTCCTCTGTAAATTTATTTTTTATGGGTGATAATTTGATTTTTCTCTTTATAAATATGCATTATTTAACAATTTCTAATAAAAAAAAATAACATGATTGTTATTATTTAAACGATTAAATAGATAACAGTGAAAATAATATTTTCTAATTTTCACTAATTTTATCAATAAAGATTATTATGATTGTAAGAAAACGGTTCATCTGATGGGAAATTCCAATTAAACCTTTTTTGTAGAACATTCAATTTTCTTCAAAAAATATTCTTAAGTCAATTTTGTTAAACTCAATGGTTTGGAAGTTCTGAGACAAAAACTCGATCAGGAAAAAAAAATTTAAAATTGCGATGATAGACCTCTTAATATTAATATTATGGACCATAATTTTTTTCTCACCCCAAACAATATTTTCGATATACTTTACAAAAAAAAAATAGCCGATTTTTTGGCCCAGTCTAATGCTCATATTATTTTCGGGTTTAAAACCCGAAAATGCAGTTTTTCCGAACAAAAACCGTTGTTTGAATTCAGGGCATGAGGCAGCTGCGCATGCACATGCTAGCGGCGCGGGGTTACTGCGTGGTTGCCATAGATTCGCGCGGATCTCAGCACCGAGGCCTGCAGTTCGAAAGTTACATCAAACGGCGGATGGGCACCGTGGAACTTAGCGATCAAGTCGAGGTGCTCAATTGGCTGGCGGACACAGTCGGATACATCGATCTTAAAAGAGTCGCGATCCACGGATGGTCCTACGGTAATTCCCTTCACTATGCCCAAAAGGTGCTTTACAAAGTAAAGGAGACTTTTTCATGACATTTAGATCATTTGACATCAAATTATTGCGCCTAACGTCATATAACATATACCTACGCTAAAAAAGTATCGGCTTTTATCATCGTAACAAAAATACTTTTGATAATCATATGGCACGCGGTTTTAGCATTTATTAGATAAAAGTTTAAAGATTAAAGTTTACCACTTAAATTATGTTTTAACAGAAATTTATAAAGTTAAATTTTTTTAAACTCAAAACAATTGATAGTCAAAAAATATAAAATGCAACAGTAAAAATTTATGTTTAAAAATATTGATTTTTAAAAGTTTTGGTCGTAATATTTTATTCTAAAAAATTATTGGTTTAAATTTTTAAAGAGTTATTTAAATGAGAGTTGATAAATTTTTGATACAAAAATTCTCACATTACATTAAATGTAAGTTTTAAATTTTAAAGAAGTAAATGACTCTACAAATTTAAACCAAATTTTTTTATTTTTAACAATTTTAAAGTGATATATTTTTAAGACAAATTTTATAACTTTACATTTAAATGTAAGTCGATAGTTTTTAAATTACAAAGTGTAAACGTAGTTTTAGTAGAAGGCACAAGAGTCTGGGATCGGAGCCACGATGCAGCCAGTTTGATCCGTTGATGTTTTTTAATTGACGTACTTGAAGTACAACAGGCACTAAAAATATTGTTCTATTATTAAATTTATGTAATAAAGAAACGATAATTTGTAAAACGCGTCAAATATTTATGGAGCAAGCACGATTTGGCAACACTGCGGATCAAACTGGCTGCATCGTGGCTCCGATCCCAGACTCTTGTGCCTTCTACTAAAGCTACGTTTACACTTTGTAATTTAAAAATTATCGACTTTCATTTAAATGTAAAGTTATAAATTTTGTCTTAAAAATGTATCAATTTAAAATTGTTAAAAATAAATTTAATGGTTTAAATTTGTAAAGAATCATTTAAATGATAGTCGATAAATTTTTAATGCAAAAAATACCACTTTAAAATTTAAAACTAACATTTAAATGACTCTTTTAAAAATCAATATTTTTAAACATAAATTTTGACTGTTGCATTTTATACAAATTCAAACCAATAATCTTGAAGAATAAAATATTAAAATTCCATTTTTTAAAAATTAATATTTTTAAACTTAAACTTTTGCAGTTGCATTTTATATTTAAAATATTTTTTGATTATCAATAGTTTTGAGTTTACAAAAATTTAACTTTTTAAACTATTTTGGTGTTTTTATTTTAAATGGCTTTATACTATTTTTAAATACTAAAAAATTTAACTTTACCAAATTAATCTCAATAATTTTATAAAATATTTATTTAAGTTAACAAAATGCCACCCAAATAAATTATACTTTGGAAATTATTTTTATTAAAAAATGATAGTTAAATTTTTTTTCAAAAATTGATAGAAAATAATATTGTTTAATACAGAAGTGAACTGTTTGTCTTTCAATACATATTTATACAATATTATAAATTTATAAATGTAAACCTAAAATTTTTAGTTGAGAAAATTTTAAACCAATAAAATTTTAAATAAAAAATTATTTAATAAATGTTAAAACGGCGTGCCATATAATCAGCTGTCAAACGCGTGTGTTACAAATGAGTGTTTTTGAGAATAAAGCCGGAAAATGTTAAAAAATATCAAAAAAAAACCGTGGCACGATTTGTTGTGTTGTTGGTTGTATTTCAAGAGGAAATCCTGGGTTGAGTTTTTATCGGTTTTCCAATAGACAGTGTTAATCCGAATGAAGAAATAAATTTCATACAGTCCCAGTAAATATAAATTGTATCTATTAGATACAATAAATACTCATTTTAGTAATGATTAACGTGAAAAGTGTAAACATTTCAATTTAGTAATAATCGTCAAACAAATAAGTCGTCTAAATTTAAACAACATTTAGCATTATTAAAACCGTTTATTAAATTCTTTAAAGTCTCCACTCAACGATAAAATACCATTTTATTATGTATTATATATAATATTATGTTGCCATGAATTCGTAGCTATATTTTGTTGTTTAAAATGCAGTTGTCGGCGTTTTTTAGAGAACTCAAATATAAAAATGGTTGATTTTAAGGTTATGTTTGTGCAAAAATTATTTTTTGCTAATTTCTTAAAAATGTCCTAACTTAAATATAAATTATATTAGGTAAAGTAACTTTACCTAATATAATTTATATTTACTAAAGTTATCATTAGTTAATTCTGCACCAACAAATGTACTTACCGAATTGGATCCTTTGGCAAAACATGAAAATGCAACGATTTAGTTCTTGAATTTTATTTACAATTAAAAACACAATAATTCACCATGATCCCTTAGATAAAATACACACACTAACGTATACTTTATAAGCATTTAAGCGTTGAGTTTCTTAATCAATGATATAAAGAATAATCAATCGAAATAAATATTTATTAAACCTTTGTAAAACACAAATAACGTACGCGATTTAGCTGTGCAATTGAACAAAATTTGTCGAGTAAGACTTCTGCCTCTCTTAAAAAAAAAACTACCTATTTATTTAAAAATGATGTACAGTTCGTATGCTTTAAATGTATTGTTGACAATTCTTAAATTCACGCAATGCTTTTGAAGTCCACCAGATGGCGCGCGCGTTGCGAAAACCCGATACTTCTTTAGCGTATATGCAGAGTTGCAAAAATGTTAATGTAAAAAATAGTGCAATCGTCATTTTTTTTTACATGGCAATGTAGTTTGAATACATTAATCATTAAAAAATTGTAATGAGAAATATTTTCGTTACACATTAAAAAATTAATGAGTAATGTCGAACAGTACATTACTCATTAAAAAATAAAAAATGAGTAACCCATTAAATCAGTGAAAAATGATCAGGGGTAGGGTTGATGGGGTGATTTTTTATATGGGGCATTTTTCACCACGTTTGACAGTTTGAAAAATGTTGATTTTCTTTTTCTTTTATTTTTTGATATTTTTAAGTACCCAATAAAAATACTCTTTCTGGTAAAGTTTGATATTTTTTTGATTACTCGTTCAAAAGATATCAAATTTTCAAAACATTTTTGCTGCTAATTTTTCAATAATGGTCCAAAATTTCATTATTTCTTAACATTTTCGTGTATCAAAATTATCCAAAGCATATTTGCATGCGAATTTTGAGTTTTAAAATTTTAATTTTCCAACCGTTTGTATTCTTTGATGTCCTTGCAAATTTTTACGTTATACTTCTACCCACTTAAGAAATTTTAAGCCGGAGTTGATACTGAGATTATGACAATTAGGTGAAAAGGCGACCTAAACTCAAAAAAGTATTGAATGATATGAATAATTAATTTTGAACGTCTGTTACTGGTAAAAAACCAATGAGTAGTGTAAATTGAGTACATTAACATAAAAAAATGTAATTGAAAGTGTCAAAATACTCATTACAATTTAAAAATGAGTAGGTAATGTAAAAAAGAATACATTACTCATTGGAAAAAATGTAAGGAGTAATTAACTTAATTTTCATTAAAAAAGAAGTAATGCATAATGAAAATTAAACACATTACTGATTATTTTAATAATGTGTATTGAAACCTTAATGCATTAAAAAAATAATGCATTATTTGCAACTCTGCATACTTGAAGAAGTCCTGTATACTTTGAAACGCACCCTGTTTGTAGCACAGTTCTACTGTCAGAACATTTTATCTGAATTTGACTGGGCTATCATTATTTACTTGCTTCAAATACAGGTGGATACTTAAGTCTGATGGGTCTGATTCAGTATCCGGATCTGTTCAAAATAGCCATCGCTGGTGCTCCGGTCACCAGTTGGAACCTTTACGATACCGGTTACACTGAAAGGTACATGGACCTTCCCGATAAAAATATTACCGGATATATGCAGGGCTCCGTCTTAAACTACGTTACCAGATTTCCAGACGAGTAAGTGTATTTTTTTAGCGTATGTACGTAAAAAGTCCTTCAAAATGAGGTGTCGCATGATTTTTTGACAATTTTAACAAATGACCGCCGCTAACGTAAAAGCGGTCATTCTTTAACGAATCAGTGTTAACAAATGACCGCCTTTGTTTATGGGCGGTCATTCTTTAATAATGCGTTGAGGGATGACCGCTGCCGTGGTGCAAGCGGTCATTCTTTAATAACAGCCGTGCGACGGCTCATTTTAAAGGAAATTCGACAGTGATTATAAATTTAACAATAATAACAGGGAAAACAGACTGTTAATCATCCATGGTCTCATCGATGAGAACGTTCATTTTTACCACACTAGCCAACTCATCAACACCATGATTAGAGCGGGGAAACCTTACCAGTTGCAAATTTACCCCCAAGAACGACACTCGTTGAGGCATTTGGACGCCAGCAAGCATTACGAAACGACGTTGCTATCCTTTTTGCAAAATAATTTGTAAAACTCCTCCATAATTGCCCTAGGATTTTTTTTGTGATTTTGTTTAAGAAGCAAGTATTAAGAAAAAATGTTTTTTTACGCAAGTGATTTATTTACTTAACTAGTTAAAAGCAACGCGCCCAGTATTGATTTTTTATGAACAATACTTTTTTTTATTACTTTCTACCCATTCTGTATTTATTTATTCGTTACAGTCATTATTAAAGCATATCAAGTTATACTCAATTTTCATAATTTTTTATATATTTTTTATGTTAACAATATTTTTTTACAATAGTAAATGTCCTTAAAATTAGGAACACACCAGCTTAGCAAAAACAAAATAAACTGATCTTATGCAATTTTATTGTACATATTTATGTGATTAGGAGCTTATATTAAATGTATAAAATAGCTTATTTATATTGAATTTCTAATAAAATACATGTTTTTGAGTTTTTCTTTTATTTAAAACCAACATAATATTAAAAACATACATTTTAGATACTTAGAACGTTTTAAGTTATTTTAAACAGTTTTAAGATTCTTAAATGATTTTATAAGGTTTTAGGACAATTTCTAGATCGTTTTGGATATTTTAAGACTCTATTAAATAGTTTTGAATCCATTTTTAACATTATTTTAAATAGTTTTAAAACATTTTAGAGTTATAGTGTATTTTAGAGTTTTGTAAAATTGGAGATTCTAGGATTCTTTTAAATGGTTTTCAAACGTTTTGAGAGCAAAATGTACGTAAAAAGTCCTCCAAAATGAGGTGTCGCATGATTTTTTTGGGAATTTTAACAAATGACCGCCGCTAACGTAAAAGCCGTCATTCTTTAACGAAGCAATGTTAACAAATGACCGCCTTTGTTTTATGGGCGGCCATTCTTTAATGATGTGTTGCGGGATAGTTAGAACGTTTTAAGTTATTTTAGACAGTTCTAAGATTCTTAAATGCTTTTATAAGGTTTTAGGACAATTTCTAGATTGTTATAGATATTTTAAGACTTTTAAATAGTTTTAAATACATTTTTAACAGTATTTTAAATAGTTTTTAACATTTTAGAGTTATAGTGTATTTTAAAGTTTTGTAAAATTGGAGATTCTAGGATTCTTTTAAATGGTGGTCAAACGTTTTGAGAGCAAAATGTACGTAAAAAGTCCTTCAAAATGAGGTGTCGCATGATTTTTTTGGCAATTTTAACAAATGACCGCCGCTAACGTAAAAGCGGTCATTCTTTAACGAAGCAGTGTTAACAAATGGCCGCCTTTGTTTTATGGGCGGTCATTCTTTAATAATGTGTTGCGGGATAGTCAGAACGTTTTAAGTTATTTTAGACAGTTCTAAGATTCTTAAATGATTTTATAAGGTTTTAGGACAATTTCTAGATTGTTATAGATATTTTAAGACTTTTTAATAGTTTTAAATACATTTTTAACAATATTTTAAATAGTTTTTAACATTTTAGAGTTACAGTGTATTTTAAAGTTTTGTAAAATTGGAGATTCTAGGATTCTTTTAAATGGTTTTCAAACATTTTGAGAGCAAAATGTACGTAAAAAGTTCTTCAAAGTGAGGTGTCGCATGATTTTTTTGGCAATTTTAACAAATGACCGCCGCTAACGTAAAAGCGGCCATTCTTTAACGAAGCAGTGTTAACAAATGACCGCCTTTGTTTTATGGGCGATCATTCTTTAATAATGTGTTGCGGGATAGTTGGAACGTTTTAAGTTATTTTAGACAGTTCTAAGATTCTTAAATGCTTTTATAAGGTTTTAGGACAATTTCTAGATTGTTATAGATATTTTAAGACTTTTAAATAATTTTAAATACATTTTTAACACTATTTTAAATAGTTTTTAACATTTTAGAGTTATAGTGTATTTTAAAGTTTTGTAAAATTGGAGATTCTAGGATTCTTTTAAATGGTTTACAAACATTTTAAGAGCAAAAATATTTGCAGAAATCTTAGTTTCTGACTTTAAAAGGAAATACAGAAACAATGAATATTAATTTTTGATACCTATATTACAACAAATAATTATTAACAAACTATTTGGCCATGCCAGTTTTAGTTTTCCTATTTAAATACCTATAAAGCCACTGTATTCTTTTTTCCAATTGATTCCATTTTGTTGGCCTAGCCAAGGGATACGCAGTTTTCCCGAGCATCTTCTTCTTCCTTATCATCACTTGAAACTCGTTACCTCCCACACCCCTCAACCAAGGCGGCATATTGTACAATATCCTCGTAGGATGAATTCTTTCATTGCCTAGTATGTCGATATAGTCGTTTTGACCAAACAAGGCTCGTTTCTCAGACCAAGAGTTTTTAGGTTTGTATGTTGGCATTGGGAGCTTTTCTGCATCCTTTATCCTCGGCAATAATCCTCTGGGCATAATGCTATCATTGTATCCATGTCTACGAACCAAAGGACCCTTGGCAACTTTTTCCGCAAAGTATCTGTATCTCACGGCCGTTATTTGTGGGGACAACGATTGAACTATGTTGCATATACTTTTACTTACTGTATTTATTACAGACATTGCCGAAATAAAACGATTAAAATTGTATTTACTGGTTAACCTCACAATGTCAAATTTATTCTAACCCAACTTAATTCTGCCCATAGATGACTGAAGAAGAAGAAGAAGAGCTTTATTCTGTCATTTATTTTATTTACGCAACAAAATTACAATTTTCATATTAATTACCTAATCTTCTGTAACTGACAATCGACAATTAGTTTATTCAATGTATGAATTTTCTATATGAATGAATTTTCAAACGAATTTGAATTTACCGCGTTAAAAAAGGTCCCTGTTTTACCGACAGTACAAAATACGACATTTCTCTGAGCTACATGCGGTAAATTACACTTCAAGTCGTTAATAATATTGTTATTGTTAGTTAGTGTTGTTTATTCGAAAACATAGAATTAATAAAAAATGTCGAAACGAAGAATCGAAGTGTTAGACCCGTTTATTAAAAAGAAACGGTAAGTGAGGTTTTCAAAAAATGTCATCCAATGTTTTTAACGTTTTAGATAGTATTGGACATTTTTAATGCACTTTTAAATGGTTTTAATAATAATAATAATAATAATAAACTTTATTGCGAAAAAAAATATACACAAGTACCTAAAAGTGCTAAAATTTCAAAACTGTTTTGAAACTTGCTAGTTTTATGGATTGGTATTGAAAATAGTTCATTGCTATGTGTGTTAATATTATGATAAGCTGATAGCCTATTTAATAGCACAAAAATGTAACTAGGTCTATATGATTTAATAACATTAAAAACAAGACAAAACATTTTGGATAGTAATACAACATTTTAGAGAGTTTTGGACAGATTTTGGTAATTTAAATGTTGTTTACAGCGAAGAACGCGGTATAAGCACGGCAGTAACGACCCCGCAAGCAAATGGCTCGTTTAACCCGTACACAGGGCTCCCGTTCACCCAAAAGTACCACGAGCTGTTCAGGAAAAGGATATGCTTGCCCGTGTTTGAGTACAAAAACGATTTTATGAGGCTTCTTGCCGAACATCAATGCATTGTGCTTGTGGGTGAGACGGGGTCGGGTAAAACCACGCAGATTCCGCAGTGGTGTGTGGAGTATGCAAGATCGGTGGGGACCAAAGCGGTGAGTTGCACACAGCCAAGAAGAGTGGCAGCCATGTCGGTGGCACAGCGTGTTTCGGAGGAAATGGATGTGGCTTTGGGACAGGAGGTCGGTTATAGTATTCGTTTTGAAGATTGCTCCTCTGCTAAGACTATATTAAAGTAAGTTAATAATGTTTTTCTTTTTAGTGTTAGTTGCAACTATTTTTTATTTTATTAATGAAAAATATAAAGATTGTAAAATAAGCAAAATTTGGCGGAATTTTATATAAAATTGTGAAACAAAATAAAAATATGAAGAAAATCACAACTAATCATCATCATTACCTAAGCGTCTTTGTATTAATATTTTACTAATTTATATTAATAAATCTTTGTAAAAAGTAAAAACAATAATGATTTTGGTTTTTTCACTTTTTTAACTTTTTTTATTTTTTCTTGCTAATTTTTTCCCTTTAATAATTTTTTTTTGTACTTTTTAAACTTAACTTTTGGACCTTTTTTAAAATAATAAATGTTTATTTATTTTTCTCCCAGGTCATTCTGCCTTTTTTTTACTTTTTGATTTTTCTTTATTTTTCTTCTTAATTTGTTTTACCTTTTATAACATTTTTTGACTGTTTGGTTTTACTTTTTTGTACAAGAACTACATGGTTCTTTTTTGACTTTTATTTTAATTTTATACTTTTAAAAAAATTATAAATGTTTTATTTCCAAAAGGAAATTTTGTACTATTTAAAATAGTCCATTTTTAGAATTGAAACCTAGTTTTTGTAGTATTTAATCTACAAATATTTTTCCTTTTTAATTTGATTTACTTTAACTTTTTCACTTTTTTTCTTATTTTAGCTTTATTTAGACCTCTTTTGTTGTGTATTTAGACTTTTTAATCCTTTTTATTTGTTTATATTAATATTTTGGTACTTTCTCCCTTTTTTACTTTATTTAACTTTTTAGGCTTTTTTAAAATTTATTTAGTATTTTTTGGACTTCTTTTTTTATTTTTTTTTTATCGAAGTGTATATGTACAGAGGCGCCTCTGTAGATAAAGTTACGGTTATGTACAGAGGCAGATTAAGTAGTGTCTAGAGGCACCGAATTATCTTGGCTCCCTGGCTCCTAGAGATGCGCGTTTTATAGAAATGTACTCAAACTCAACAACACAACCCAACCGACCCCGCCCCATTGGGCCCCCCCCCCGCCCCATTGAGCAAAAAACCCAACTAAAATGGGATAATTTATGTAATTAAAAAGTGTTTTATTTTTATCGTAACATAAATTTGCCCATTTTAGTTGGGTTTTTTGCTCAATGGGGCGAGGGGGCCCAATGGGGCGGGGTCGGTTGGGTTGTGTTGTTGAGTTTGAGTACATTTCTATAAAACGCGCATGTCTAGGAGCCAGGGAGCCAAGATAATTCGGTGCCTCTAGACGCTAGCATTTCAAATATATGGTAGGTACCTAATGTTTGAAAATAAAATGAATTTAAACCATATAACACTATAGTATACTTAATACAAGTCAACGCGTCTCTGTATATTGATATTTTTTACAGGGACGCCTCTGTACATAACCGTAACTTTATCAACAGAGGCGCCTCTGTACATAACCGTAACTTTATCTACAGAGGCGCCTCTGTACATATACACTTCGTTTTTTTTATTTTACTCAAAAAAATTTTCATACCACATTTTAGATATTTTTTAATCATTTTAGTCATAGTGGATAATTGACAGTTTTTAACAGAGTTTTTTTAAAGTTAAAACAAATTTTATAACATTTTTAAGAATCTTAAATATTTTTTTCTACTCCCACTTTTAAAACGCCCTTTATCGTACATGTTTCCATGACACTAAGTGACCTTTTAAATACAAATTGACAAGTTGTGGCTTTATGGCGTTTTAGTCAGGGGCTGAAGTTAGCAACAGGTTTTTATTCACGGGCTGAAGTTAGGTTTAAGTTAGTTGACAGTTGTCAAATGTCATACAATCATTAAAATAAAGTGTTTTTCTTGTAAAATAATATTAAATGTGAAAATTATTTTATTATCTCAATACAAAAATAGTTTCTCAACGCCAATATTTGAAAAGTTTATATGAACATTGTACTGACCTTTTAATTTCGCCGGCAGTAAACTGTAACTTAAATTCGGGCACGGACTCTACTGTAAAGTCCTCATAATACATTTCCGTTTCTTTCACTGTGAAAAACTGTCAATTTTCAAGATACAATTCGATTTTTAACCTTTATAATTGTGTTTATAAAATGTAAAAATGTTACATTTGACAGTTTCCCCTGTTGTTTCATAGATGGCGTTCTATACAAATTTTTGATTTAAATCATTTTAAGATAATAATCAGTATTTGTCGTAGAAAAAGTATAGTATGCACCTCGTTTATAAACTTTTCTATACACTCATTAACTTAAGCACCCCCTCGCAAGCTCGCTCGTGCCTAAATTAAATTCGTGTATAAAATGGAGTTTATCAAACTTGATACATAATATACTATTAAACATTTTAGACAGTTTTGTAAAAACTTGGATATTTAAGACTATTTTAAATAGTTTTAATACGTTTAAAATTTAGAATTTTTTGGACTCTATTTCAGTACAAAAACTCCTTAATTAGACTTCTTTTTGACTTTTTAAACCTTCTTATTGCTTTTTTTCTTTATTTCGTTACTTTTTTCTCTTTTTTGACTTTATTTGGCTTCCTATTGACTTTGTTAGGCTTCTTTTTATTTTATTTACTTTATTGGAGTTCTTTTTATTTTAGTTTTGGACTTTTTGTACTGGTACTAATTATTATGGCTTTTATTTTTTTGTCTTTTTAGCTTTTTTGACCTTCTTTCTTATTTTTTTTACTTTACTTTTGTGCTTTTTTACTTCTTTTATTTTCATTTACTAATTTTTTTCCTTCTTTTTGACTTTTTTATCTTTTTGTTTGACTTTTTAATTTCTTTGTATATTTCTACTTTCTTTGACTTAAATTTTCTTTTTTACTTTTTTTGAAAAATATTTATTTAAACTTCTTTTTGACTTTTTAAACCTTATTGCTTTTTTGATATTTCATTACTTTTTCGTCTTTTTTTACTTCATTTGACTTTTTGTACTTGTACTAATTATTATGACTTTTATTTTTTTGTCTTCTTTTTAGCTTTTTTGACCTTCTTTCTAACTTTTTTAGACTTTATTTGAATTTTGAAACTTTTTTGTTTTCTTTTGATTTTTTGTTACTTTTTTACTTTACTTTTCGCCATTTCAAGCAGACGGATGGGACAAATTACAAACTTTTTTGGGACAAATTACAAACTTTTTTTTATAAAAAAAATTCTAGGGAATTTATTATTTATTATTTTTGCATTAAAATTGTCAAATATATTCTTCTTTTATTAGGCTATACTAGGGTGTCCCAAAAAAAAAAGAATATATTTTTTTTCTTGTCTCTTGTAAAAATATGTTAGTTTATCATGCTGTAAGAGCCCTTTCAAAATATCAGCTCGATTAAAAATTTTGTAGGGGTCGCTCAAGATTTTTAAAAATTTTCAAAATCGTCAAAAATTGAATTTTTGTTTTATTTTAATTCTTTTTCTCGTCTCGATATTATTTTTTAGGTTGAAAATAATAAAAATTCTGTAAATTTCAAATCAATTTTTTGATTTCTAAAGGTCGTTAAAAGTTTGTTGATATTTATATTCAGACGTCGCTCGAAAACAATCAAAATACTCTACTTTGAAAGTTAAAAAAATCTTGAGCGACCTTTAGAAATTAAAATATCGATTTGAAATTTTTAGAATCATTATTATTTTTAAATTAAAAAATAATATCGGAACGAGAAAAAAAAATAAAATTAAAAAAATCCAATTTTTGACGATTTTGGTAATTTTTAAAAATCTTGAGCGACCCCTAAAAATTTTTTAATGGTGCTGATCTTTTGACAGGGCTCTTAAAACATGACAAACCAACATATTTTTACAAGAGACGAGAAGAAAAAAAATATTCTTTTTTTTTTGGACACCCTAGGCTATACATTAAATAAAAAAATCGCAAGAAATATTTTATGAAAGTAAAGATAATTTCAAACTTTGACAGGTGTGGACGGGACAAGATAAATCTTTTTTTGTCCCGTCCACACCTTTCAATTATTAAAATTATGAGTATGAGTATGAGTATGGGAACGTATGGCAAGCCCCAGATATATTGTCATCCACTGATCTCCCGGGGTTATATTACCCCCTTTCCGTTCTCCTGCGTATCCCGCCAAATCACAGCATTACCTGTGTTTGTTGGATCCGAAGTTTTTACGCCGGCTGGTAGATCCACCCTAGGAGTTCGTGGATGACAGTGTCAAAGGTTAAGGCAGCTCCCGGGATTTTTGTCAGCCGGGTCGGGCCATACGTCCAGTTTAGGAAGGGTTTTTGGAGGACATTGAACTGACCCAAAACTAAGTACAATCCGGAATCCTCCTCAACCTAGGCCTTAGTAGTATCCCCATTCAATTGGTATTCATGAATGGGGGTGGGTATGTTAGTTTTTTGCTTACTCCGGCTACCAACCTTGTATATTCTTTATTTATTTTATTGCTATATTAGTGTTCATACCGTTTTCATTTATTTATATCTTTGCCATCTTACTTATTTAATCAATTAATCAATATTAACGTTAATATCAGTATCAACCAACTAATCAATCAATATTAATACTAATATCAATATCTATAATGCCAATATCAACATCAACATTAATACCAACAATATTACCATCAATACCAATACCAATACGATTATATCAATATCAATCAATCAATTAATATATTAATTAATTAATTAATCACTTTATGTAAATACCAATCTTCAAAATAGAGCCGGTCCTGTAGTGTATATAGTGGATTGCGGCCTTATGGCCTGCTTGGCTCTTGAGTTCTGTGTATTAGTTTGGCTTTGATTTATGGGTGTGACCCTAAATTTATTTATGATAAATTTTTGTCTTCATGCTTGAATTGGTTTATTTACTTACGCCTTTTACACTGGTTGTTTACGTTTGTCTACTATGAGAAAATTAGGTTGTTTATTTAACAGTTACGGAAATGTTCTTATTATTTTTTAAAATTTAATTTTTAAGACGAATAGAATTCTTAGATTTTTTTGCAACATTGTGAAATGCTTATATAAACATTTAACGATTATACGGTAAGACATGCAATTAGAAGAATTACTTAGCTTGATTATTAGGCTATAAACCTGATGCTTTGTCTTTCGCGGGGTGGCCTTCTCCTGCAGGTTTTTGCATAGAAAAAGGATATTTTTGGAACGCTCCGATCCAGGTGCGCCGGTTGACTTATCGTTGCTGCCTAGCCTCAATTAGGTACTTATTCCCTTGCACACTTTTACGGCGTTATCTCACAATTTTCGCACTTCTTGCACTTGTTTGTTTATTTATGTATTTATTTATTATTTATTAACGATTACCGATATTTCCGGATACTTTGTTTCGTTTTTGGTACTTTACGTTTGTATCGTATACGCCACTTAGGAGGGATCTTGACGCATCCGACCTCTTCGAGTGTCAAGACGGTACTGTATAAAATATTTATTGCGTTTTTTTTATTTAATGTATAACCTAATAAAAGAAAAATATACTTGACAATTTTGATGCCAAAATATTATATAATAAATATTCTACAATTTTTCTTATAAAAACAGTTTTTTACTTCTTTTATTTTCATTTACTAATTTTTTTCCCTTCTTTTTAACTTTTTTATTTTATTTATAATTTTCTTTTTTTACTACTTTTTAATTTCTTTGTATATTTTTACTTTCTTTTACCTCTTTAATTTTCTTTTTTACTTTTTTAAAAAAATACTTATTTAGATTTCTTTTTGACTTTTTAAACCTTATTGCTTTTTTGATATTTCGTTACTTTTTCGTCTTTTTTTTACTTTATTTGACTTCCTAATGACTTTATTATGCTTCGTTTTATTTTATTTCCTTTATTAGAGTTCTTTTTATTTTACTTTTGGATTTTTTTTAACTTTATTTGACTTTTTGTACTTGTACTAATTATTATGGCTTTTATTTTTTTGTTTTCTTTTTAGCTTTTTTTACCTTCTTTGGTACTTTTTTAGACTTTATTTGAATTTTGACTTCTTTAATTTTCTTTTTTACTTTTTTTAAATTCTAACACATAATAATTTTTCCATGACAGATACATGACGGACGGTATGTTGCTGAGAGAGGGTATGAGCGACCCGATGCTGGAAAACTACCAGTGCATACTGCTGGACGAGGCGCACGAGCGCACCTTGGCCACCGACATCCTCATGGGCGTCCTGAAGGAGGTCATCAAGCAGAGATCCGACTTGAAGTTGGTCATCATGTCGGCCACGCTGGACGCCGGCAAGTTCCAGCAGTACTTCGACAACGCGCCGCTGATGACGGTGCCGGGCAGGACGCACCCCGTCGAGATCTTCTACACGCCGGAGCCGGAGCGGGACTACCTGGAGGCGGCGATCAGGACCGTCATACAGATACACATGTGCGAGGAGATTGCGGGCGACGTGCTGCTGTTTTTGACCGGACAGGAGGAAATTGAGGTAGGGAAAACATGTTTTTCATACATTGAGATACTTCCAGCTTAATTTTACATTTTATATATTTGTTGACAACTAAATTGTGTTTGATTTTACTTTTTTCACATGCAAGCGAATGAAACTTAAAATGAACTTTTATGACTCTTTTAAATGGTTTCCAAACAATTGTAAAAGTTTTAGATAGTTTTGGACAACAATCTCCCGTCAGACTAAAACTGAGTAAATTGAGATAATTGATTTTGGGATTTAAAATTCTAGATTTCAGGGCTCCCACACCTCCTAAAATTCATAAAATTCCTAAAATTTGGCTTAAATCTTAAAATCTCCTAAAACTCCTAAAAATTATTTATAAGTAGGCCAACTTGACTGCGTTTAATTAAGGTAGTTGTGCTAAAATATTTCTTTTTTAAAAAATATATATCTTTGGGTACTAGTTTATTAAATTTTTTTTTAAATGATATATATATCACAACCTACATTTTTCTCAAAAAACAACAAAATATACCATAAAACAAAATCCTTGTAGTAGCTTCTAGACTTCTACAAAATTGCCATTTTTAGCCATATTTCGTTAATTATCGACAAAAATATACCGTGTTATATATCAAACAAAATGATTTTTAATTTTCTTTTAAATGATAGCTAAAGTACTAAAAAATCTAAAGAATGTTTTGCTGCATCATGCACTTTATATTTTTTCTATTATGAGATTTTTTAGTAACAATAACATTACAATTATTGTTAGTTATTAACTAAACTGTTAATTTTTTTTCAAAATATAAATATAACATCATTAAACTTTGGCCTACTTTTTTAGCCATATCTATCGACGCTTTTTTTTAATAAAATTAAAATTGTGGTGAAATTTCTACTTGTAGATATATACAAAAGTAGTAATTTTACCTCACTTTTCATTTTATTAAAAAAAAAACTCGTCGAGCGATTTGGCTAAAAAACTGGTCAATATAACATATTTGTACAAAAGAAGTAATATTTATTTATATTTTTGTTAAAAAGCATTACTTATTTTTTTTCTTATTTTTTAAGTATAGTGTAAAGTTGTTTTATTTAATTAAATAAATTCATTTGCATAAAAAATTTTCTCCTAAAATTCTCCAAAAAACCTCATAAATTCCTAAATAAAATTTGTAATTTAACCGTGGGAGCCCTGAGATTTGTAATTTTTTTATTATATTGAAATATTGTTGTTAGTTTAGTAGCAAACTACAAGGTCACCAGGATGCATAGTGTAGGTGAAATTATAAATTATAAATTGGAGATTTCTGACTTAGATACGAATTGCTGGAGATTGCTCATTTTGTTGTAAACGTTTAAGGAGATTTAGAAAAATAAACAAAAAAATAATTGTATTTTTTTCCTTCAATGGTTATAAAATTTAACTATACAATCAATTTGGAAAAATTCTGAACTGGACCACATAAATCTGGAGTTTCTTCTAAATCTGGGACCAAGATGCCTCATGCAAAAAAGTTTTTATAGTACAACAACTCATCATCTTCTTCCCACTTTGCCCCGGCCTTTTCTTGCTTTATCTTTACGTCTTATTATGGTATAATAGCACAAAATAAACAAGATAATTTTTTTTTATAATTCTTAAAACAATAAAACGTATATATACCTATTTTAAATATATTTACTGCAATAGAACTTTACAGTATGTACCAGTAAAAAAACACAAAATTAAATTTCTAAAATACGTTAGGATATCAGGTGACACAAATTACTAATTTCTAATTGTGGAATCGGAGATTGCTGCAAATCTATCAGTGGAGATTGTCGACTTTGCACTAAATGTCATTTTTAAAATAGGATTTTAGGCAGGAATTGTTCCTTTTGCAGCACATAAACTTTATCATCTTATAGATAATTAGTTGAAGTACAGTCTCCGCCAAAAATCTAATTTTTGACCAAAAGTGGAGATTATCGGTTTTGCTATGACAGGCCTCAAATAGTTTCAAGGCTTTTTGGATGGTTAAAGTGTACAGTTGTACAGTTATAAAACATTTTACAGAGTGTTCCAAACTTTTGACATTTTTAGGACTGGTTTAGGTTTTAGGTCTCTTAAATGTTTTATAAACAATTTAGACAATTTTTTGAATGTTTTAGATGATTTTGGTCATTTTTAAAGTGTACAGAGTTATAAAACATTTTACAGAGTTTTGGAAAAGTTTTGACATTTTTAAGACTAGTTTAGGTTTTAGGATCATCTTAAATGGTTTATAAACAATTTAGACAATTTTTAGAACGTTTTGGATAATTTTAGACGGTTATAATGTATATTTAGTTAGTTTAGACACAATTTTAGGACATTTTAGAGAGTTTTTAGACATTTTAAAGGCTTAGGTTTTAGGAGTCTTAATGGTTTTTAAACAATTTAGACAATTTGTAGAACGTTTTAGATCATTTTTGACATTTTAAACTTTTTTAAATAGTTTTAAGGCTTTTAAGGCGGTTACAATGTATATTTAGACAGTTTTTACTAAGTTGTTACAGTTTTGAAAAAGTTTTGACTGTTTTAGGTTTTAGGACCCTCTTAAATGGTTTTCAAACAATTTAGACAACTTTTAAAACGCTTTAGATCATTTTGGACATTTTTAAGACTCTTTTAAATTTTAAAGGCTTCTTAGATATACCTACATTTTAGAGAGTTTTGGAAAGTTTTTTAAAGGCTTTTAGGTTTTAGGAGCCTTTTAATTGGTTTTCAAACAATTTAGTCAATTTTTAGAACTTTTTAAATTATTTTAGACAATTTAAAGAGTTTTAAACAGTTTCAGTTATTTTAAGACGGTTAAATTGTATATTTAGACAGTTGTACTGAGTTAGAACATTTTACGGTTTTTTTAAGTTTTGACATTTTTAGTACTGTTTTAAGTTTTAGGACTCTTTTAAATGGTTTTTAAACAATTTAGACAATTTTTAGAATGTTTTAGATCATTTTGGACATTTTAAAGGCTCTTTTAGGAGTCTTTTTAATCGTTTTCAAACAATTTAGACAACTTTTAGAGCATTTAAAATTATTTTGGACATTTTAAAGAGTTTTAACTAGTTTTAAGGCTTTTAAGACGGTTAAAGTGTATATTTAGACAGTTTGTACTAGTTATAGAACTATTTACAGAGTTTTGGAAAAGTTTTGACATTTTTAAGACTGGTTTAGGTTTTAAGACTTTTTCAAATGGTGTTTAACAATTTAGAAAATTTTTAGTGTTATAGATAATTTTGAAAATCTTTAAATCTTTCATAATATTTCATATTATGCTATCAGGCTTTTTAGATGGTTAAATGTATATTTAGAAACAGTTATAACTACGTTTTAGAAAGGTTTAGACATTTTTAGGACTTTTTAATGGTTTTTGATATTTTAAGACTTTACATAGTGTCTAGACTTTTTGGATGGCTATAGTGTATATTTAGACAGTTTGTACAGAGTTATAGAACATTTTACAGAATTTTGGAAAAGTTTAGACATTTTTAAGATTGGTTTAGGTTTTAAGATTCTTAAATTTAGACGATTTTTAGAACGTTTTAGATAAGTTTAGACATTTTAAAGACTCTTTTGGGTTTTGGGACTTAAATGGTTTTCAAAGAAGTTAGACAATATTTAGATCGTTTTAGATGGTTTTGGACATTCTTAAAACTTTTAAATAATTTCAAGGCTTCTTAGATTGTTAAAGGGTATATTTAGAGAGTTTGTTACAGAGTTATAGAACAGAGTTTTGGAAAAGTTTAGAAATTTGTAAGACTGGTTTAGGTTTTAGTTTTCAAACAATTTAGACGAATTTTATATTGCATATTTAGTTAGTTTATACCCATTTATAGGACATTTTAGAGAGTTTAGGAAAGGTTTGGATATTTTTAAGACTTTTAAATAGTTTCAGGGCTTTTTAGACTGTTAGTGTATGTTTACACAATTTTTACAGACTAATAGAATATTGGAGTTTTGAAAAAGTTTTGACATTTTTAAGACTAGTTTAAATAGTTTTTAGACCTACAAGGTTCTAAGTAGGGTTGGGAAAATTTCACTTTTTGCTTGTATTTGAAATTTTACTTGAAATTTTCACATTTATGAAATTTATTAAAATTTCATAAATGTCTGAAATTTCATGAAATTTATTGAAACTTTCAATAAATTTCAATCACTTTAAGTGTAATAGGTATATTAATATTGAAATAAGCCCACTCGGTGACCATGGCAAATTGCCTCTCTTACCTCCTACCCCTGCACCAATAATATAAATAGTAAATACCTATGTTTATCGCAAATTTCTTGAGATTTTCTTTTAAAATATTTTTAAAATTACTAAAACTAAGAGAGATATAGCACTTTTTGGTAACCTAATGAGATTGTGCCACTTTCATTGTTTTATATTTATTATTTTTATATATTTTACTGAAATTTTACAAAAATTGAAGAAACTTCATCAAAATTTTATGAGCCAAAGGCATTTTTCAACCGTTTTCTGATGCAATTTTAGCAAAAGTAAAAAATTAAATTAATCATGATTTAAAAAAAAAAATTTAAAGTCTGATTTAATTTACAAATTAAATTGGTAACTGAATTAAATTATTTAAATTAATTTATGCATATAAGTAACAATAATTACTTATAGTGTATTCAAATCCAAGCCGAACTAAACAAAAACGCCCAGACGCTTGATAACTCGTTCTTATTGGTCGATTCGGAATCTGTTGTAAATTATTATTAAAGGTTCCAGGGGAGGCCGCATGTGAAATTTATGCGAAATTTTCAGTAAATTGCGAAACTTTCAATGAATTTTCTGAAAGTTTCACAGGCAATGTTGAAATTTTCGAATTGAAAATTTCATTTGAAATTTTTAAAAATTTTACTTTTCCAACTAAATGAAATATTTCAAAGTTGAAATTTTCATTTGAAAATTTCAACTGTCCCAACCCTAGTTCTAAGACTTTTAATTAGTTTTCAAACAATTTTTAAAACGTTTTAGTCGTTTTAAGACTCTTAAATAGTTTTAAGGCTTTTTAGACAATATTAATGTATATTAAGACAGTTTGGACATAGTTTTATGATATTTTAGAGATTTGGAAAAGTTTATACATTTTCAAAACTCTTTTAAATAGTTTTGATGACATTTTAAAAAGTTCCGTAGATTCCAGAACGTCTTAGATAGTTTAGGACATTTGTAAGGTTTTTTTAAACGGGCAACATTTTAACTTTGATAACCAGGTGGCGTGCAAGCGGATAAAGCGCGAAATAGACAACCTGGGTCCGGAAGTGGGCGAACTGAAGTGCATCCCGCTCTACTCGACCCTCCCGCCCAACTTGCAGCAGAGGATCTTCGAGGAGGCGCCGCCGAACAAGGCGAACGGCGCGATCGGCCGCAAGGTGGTCGTCTCGACGAACATCGCCGAAACGTCGCTGACGATCGACGGCGTCGTGTTCGTCATAGATCCCGGATTCGCCAAGCAGAAGGTCTACAATCCGCGGATTCGCGTCGAGTCGCTTCTGGTTTCGCCCATCAGCAAAGCGTCTGCGCAGCAAAGAGCGGGTAAGTGATACACTTTAAGCACCCGGTATAGACGTATAGGGGAAGGTGGGGGAATTCTTTGCATCTAAGCAAAATCTTTAGTATCTTTGTTAAGTTTAAATGTGAAATTTTGCAATTAATACCAGCGATAGTCTACTATGTTTATAAAAGAAAAATGTTTGGTATGCAAAAACTACATTTTTTTAAATAATGCATTTGCGCAAAATTACCCACCTATCAGGGTAATTTTGCGCATCATAGGCGGAAAATTTGCGCTGTATAGAGAAAGATTTGTAGGTATCTAAATAAACCGTTTATTTCTATAATATTATTATAATAAAACATAAAAATAAAACAAAACTATTTTCTCTATGAAACAAACAAAACAACCAAAATAAAAAATAAATAACTAAAAATAAAATTTTTCTTCTTAGAAATAAGAGGGTCTACATGCAGCATTTGTCACATATGTAGTTTTAGGGTTTTTTTTACGCTACACTCCGCGTGTGCCCAAATGGAACTGTTTATGCTGAACAATCTAGGCTCCTGTATACCAAAGCTCCCATATTGGCCAAATTTTGCAGCGCAAAATTACCCCAATTTTTCAGCGTAAAATTACCCGCATTGCAAGAAAAATATTGTGATACTAAAAAACTTTCCAAAAGTTAACCTGAACAATTTAAACATACACCAGATTACGAGGAAAGATCATATAAAGTTGTGTTATAAACATTTAAGCGATTGGACAGAAATTTAAACTTAACTCGTACCGGAAACGACATGGATTTCTTAGATCAAAGTACATGTATCACAGTTAGCTAGTGACCATGGTCACTAGCTAAAAGCTACAAGCTTAATTGCGGTACACTTTAGTCCCCGTATACCCAAAGCAACGTTTCCAAGTTTGCAACATTCAAAAAATGTATTATTTACTTCATATCTGGAAGAATTGTTTATGCGTAAAATTACCCACCGCGCAAAATTCCCTCACCTTCGTATAAATAATCATCATCTAACGTATATAGATATTTTTGGACATTTTAAAAAATAGTTTTAAGACATTTTAGAAGGTTAAAAATATGTATGGTGTTTTTCTATTGAAACGTTGAAATAAACACCAAAAAGACGAAAGTACAAACATTTATTTCACATCTTTTATAAGGTTTTAGGTAGTTTTAATACATTTAATAGTTTTAATACATTTAAGAAGGTTATAAGACTCTTTTAAATAAACTGCGCACCACTCAATGTGTCGCGACCAAAAAGTACGTCCTTTTTTAAAACGACATAACTTTTTTGTTTCCTGAACGATTTTATTTTGGTCTGTGATGTCTGCTAGCCCCATATTCTGGCAATTCATGCTATAGATATTAATCTCACGTTTCTTCAAGTAAATTTTCTACAGGGTGATATGTTAAACGGTGAAAAATTTTAATAACTTCATCCAAGCCCCGTTTGAAAAAAAAATATTTTTTCTCGTTTTTACTTTGAAATAATGAAGTATTATGTCTTACCTTGAAACGGTTTTCAAATTTTTCGAATTGGAATCTTTGCAACGAAAATATGATTTTTTTTTAAAGAGTAGATTTAAGGCTTTCTTGTAGACAATACACTCAGTCTTTTTAAGAACAAGAAGATAAGATGGTGAAAGATTGTTCCTTAAATAATTCTGAACAAGCGACAAGCAACAAACTTCCATTAATTTCAGAGAAACCTAAGCAAAGACCACTTTTTCAAAATGACATTTTGGAGAAAATTTGCAAATTCGTGACATGTTAGCTTTATAATTTTGACCTCCTGATGTGATTCAGTTGTCAAATTTAAGTTTAATATAAAACCAAAATCAGCAAGAATCAAAATTCGAAATCAATTCCCGGCTGTTAAATGTCTCAATAACATGCCTTTGCCAATGCCATTTGGGGATTCATTTTTTGGGAGAAATTACTGCAATTTGTTTAAGTGGTTAGGATAATGTTACATAAATCACATTTATATTGCCCACTAGTGATAACTTATTACTGATAAGTACCTCAGGGCTCCCAGCAGGTAGTTTTTTTAAAGACTTGTCTATATTTTTGTCGTAAGTCTATAAAAGTCTATTTTTTTACCTAAAATCTATATTTTCTGTTAAAATCAACTATTAAAGAAACATAATTTTTTAAATATACATATTCACAGTTTTATAAATATCGTTTCCAACAGTAAACCAAGTGAAACATTCGAAAACTTTGCAGTTTACATTTAAAGTTCCCGCCGTCCAGACCCGACCCGCCCGCCAGAATTATTGCTGAATTGTTTCTGGTTGGCTAGGCTGAATTGTTTCGGTTCGCTAGGTCCCCCCTAAAGCAATTTTTTATATAAATGTGATTCTATTTATTATAAGTTATAATTTATTACAGAATTTAATATTTTTTTGTTATTTATGTATTTTATAACAGATATGGTTACTTGTTAAATTTAATTCAATAAAAATTTATAATTTCAAGTTATCTCTATGTATTTTAAATTTAAATTTAGATCTTTTATCCCAAAAAAAATGTAAACCTCCATTTTATAGTTATTTCGGTAATTAATTTGGTCTATATTTAGTCGTTTATTTTTTATTATTAGTCTATCACTATTTCTCGCAACATGGACTGCTGGGAGCCCTGAAGTACCTACCTAATTGGTAATAAAGTTAAAAAGAAAATTTGTTTGTTCATTTTTGAAAATTTTATGCGAAGATATAATCATAATAAAAACTACAACATTGAACAGAAAAATTAACAAACAATAATAATAACTTTCAATATTTCGTTGGCCCTCCCCTAACCTGTAATAATTCGTTAACCCTCCTGGGCATTCCCTAGACCAAGTTCCTTAGAAATTCCTGGGGTATGGCTTCCCATTCTTCCAGCTCCACACATGCTCAATAGGATTCATATCCGGAGACAAAGGTGGCCAATTCATTCTCTCAATATCATGGTCCCTTAAAAATACTTATTTATGATATTAGCGCGATGCGGAAGGGCATTATTGGCATTTAATTTTCATCATTTGATCCTTGATTTGATCATGTACTAAAGATGCAAAACACAGTAAAAAAACAGTAAAATCCAGCAATCATATTTTACTGAGACATTTAACAGCCAGGAATTGTTTTCGAATTTTGATTCTTGGTGATTTTGGTTTTATCTGAAACCTAAATTTGACAACTGAATCATAATTAGGTCAAAATTATGAAGAAAACATGTCACGAACGTAAATATCGGTTCAGGTTTAGTTTTCGAAAATTTTCACCAAAATGTAATTTTGAACAAGTGTTCTTTGCTTAGGTTCCTCTGAAAATAATGAAATTGTTTTCTACTCCAACCTTTAAAACGCCCTTTATCGTACATGTTTCCATGACACTAAGTGACCTTTTAAATACACATTGACTAGTTGTGGCTTTATGGCGCTTTAGTCACGGGCTGAAGTTAGTTTTAAGTTAGTTGACAGTTGTCAAATGTCATACAATCGTTAAAATAAATTGCCTTTCTTGTAAAATAATACTAAATGTGAAAATTATTTTATTATCTCAATACAAAAATACAAAAGTATTGAATAGTTTCTCAACGCCAATAATTGAAAAGTTTAAATAAACATTGTACTGACCTTTTAATTTCGCCGGCAGTAAACTATAAATTAAATTCGGGCACGGACTGCACTGTAAAGTGGTCATAAAACATTTTCTTTACTTTCACTGTAAAAAACTGTTAATTTTCAAGAAATAAATTTCGATTTATAACCTTTATAATCTGTGTTTATAAAATGTAAAAATTTTACATTTGACGGTGACACACAGATTCCCCTATTGTTTCATAGATGGCGCTCTATAAAATTTTTGATTTAAATCATTTTAAGATAATAATAAGTATTTGTCGTAGAAAAAGTATAGTATGCATCTCGTTTATAAACTTTTCTATACACTCAATTCGTGTATAAAATGGCGTTTTTCAAACTTGATACATAATATACTATTAGTACGTTTTAAAATAGATTTAGATATAGATAGAAATACATAAATTTTAAAATATCAAAAACACACCATAATGTTTTAAAAATCATATTTTAGAATGTATAATAGGGTGATTCATTTCCGCAAAGTTTTTGTTTTCTTCGGTGCTCAAGCAAAATATTAATCTGCATATAGAAAAAAAAAATTCTCAACAAGTTTGAGCTCTTAATATCAATTTTAAGTACTTGCAGTTTAAATTTAAAGTTTTCCCATTTAAAAAGCATGTAAAAAAATGTTTTTTTTTTCAAATTTCTAATGCTTACCCACCTTTGACAATATTGCAAATCGGTTTAATACACCTTATGGGGAATTTCACGCTCTTTAAAATTGCTTTTGAGTTTTTTTTTGTAACTCGCATTGGTTCACCAGTAGGAGTCGTCAAAGGACAGTTTTTGAAAAAAATCGTTTTTTTTTTTTAATTTTTTCTAACAAACCGCAAAAAGTAGGGAGAAAAGTTTTTGTTTTCTTCGGTGCTCAAGCAAAATATTAATCTGCATATAGAAAAAAAAATTCTCAACAAGTTTGAGCTCTTAATATCAATTTTAAGTACTTGCAGTTTAAATTTAAAGTTTTCCCATTTAAAATGCATGTAATAAAAATGTTTTTTTTTTCAAATTTCTAATGCTTACCCACCTTTGACAATATTGCAAATCGGTTTAATACACCTTATGGGGAATTTCACGCTCTTTAAAATTGCTTTTGAGTTTTTTTTTTGTAACTCGCATTGGTTCACCAGTAGGAGTCGTCAAAGGACAGTTTTTGAAAAAAATCGTTTTTTTTTTAAATTTTTTCTAACAAACCGCAAAAAGTAGGGAGAAAAGTTTTTGTTTTCTTCGGTGCTCAAGCAAAATATTAATCTGCATATAGAAAAAAAAATTCTCAACAAGTTTGAGCTCTTAATATAAATTTTAAGTACTTACTATTTAAATTTAAAGTTTTACCGTTTAAAAGGCATGTAAAAAATATATTTTTTTTTTCAAATTTCTAATGCTTACCCACCTTTGACAATATTGCAAATCGGTTTAATACACCTTATGGGGAATTTCACGCTCATTAAAATTGCTTTTGAGTTTTTTTTTGTAACTCGCATTGGTCCACCAGTAGGAGTCGTCAAAGGACAGTTTTTGAAAAAAATCGTTTTTTTTTTTAATTTTTTTTAACAAACCGCAAAAAGTAGGGAGAAAAAAGGGCTGAATCATAAAAAAAAGTTATCCAACCAATATTTAATGAATTTACAGCCATTTTTATAACTGAAAACGTAAGAAATTGATAATTACCAACTCATAATGTTATTTAGATTGATTTTTTCTATTTATTATCATTATATTTCCCCACACTAAGAAGTTTTTTAAAATTATTAATTTCTCACTTATAATGAATATGAAAACAACAGATAAATTCATAAAAAAATAGCAAAAAAGTATAAATGAAGATTATTTAATTTTTTGAAGCGAAATTTGAAATATGTTACATAACCTTCTGTATATTCCGATTAAAGTTTTGTTGTTTTTTTATGAATTTATGTGTTGTTTTCATATTCATTATGAGTGAGAAATCATAATAATTTTAAAAAAGTTCTTAGTGTAGCTAAATATAATGATAATAAATAGAAAAAATCAATCTAAATAACATTATGGGTTGGTATTTATCAATTTCTTACGTTTTCAGTTATAAAAATGGCAGTAAATTCATTAAATATTGGTTGGATAACTTTTTTTTTATGAATCAGCCCTTTTTTCTCACTACTTTTGGCAATTTGCTCGAAAAAATAAAAAAAAAAAACGATTTTTTTCAAAAACTGTCCTTTGACGACTCCTACTGGTGAACCAATGCGAGTTACAAAAAAAAACTCAAAAGCAATTTTAAAGAGCGTGAAATTCCCCATAAGGTGTATTAAACCGATTTGCAATATTGTCAAAGGTGGGTAAGCATTAGAAATTTGAAAAAAAAAACATTTTTTTTTACATGCATTTTAAATGGGAAAACTTTAAATTTAAACTGCAAGTACTTAAAATTGATATTAAGAGCTCTACCTTGGTGAAAATTTTTTTTTCTATAGGTAGATTAATATTTTGCCTGAGCACCGAAAAAAAACAAAAACTTTGCGGAAATGAATCACCCTAATGTATAAACATAATTAAAAAGGTTAAAATAAAAAAATTAACCGAAACCGGTGGTGATTGCAGGTCGCGCCGGTCGCACGAAGCCGGGCAAGTGTTTCCGCCTGTACACGGAGAAGGCGTTCAAGAACGAGATGCAGGACAACACGTACCCGGAGATCCTGCGCTCGAACCTCGGCTCGGTGGTGCTGCAGCTGAAGAAGCTCGGCATCGACGACCTCGTGCACTTCGACTTCATGGACCCGCCCGCGCCCGAGACGCTGATGCGCGCGCTCGAGCTGCTCAACTACCTGGCGGCGCTCGACGACGACGGCAACCTCACCGACCTCGGCGCCGTCATGGCCGAGTTCCCGCTCGACCCGCAGCTGGCCAAGATGCTGATCGCCAGCTGCAACCACAACTGCTCCAACGAGATACTGTCCGTCACCGCGATGCTATCAGGTATTTAGAACGGGGTTTCGGGTTTATCTGCAGGGGCAGGGTTGCCAACCCGCAGGGTTTAATCTGAAGAAGCTTTTTTTTCGACCGTTTTTTGACTTTTTCTTTACTTTCTCTCAAATTATTTTATTTATTACATTTATTATGTTTTTTATCTTTTAGACCTATTTAGATATTTTTTCGACTTTTTTTACTACTTTTTTGACATGTTTGTCTTTTTTCTGAATAACATTTTTTCGACTTTTCTGACATTGCTCTTTTGACTATTTTAAGTTTTTTTTGTGAGTCTTTTTTACGTTTTTAAGTTTCTTCCTTTTTTTAATTTTTTTTGACTTTTTTGACTTTTAACACTTTATTTACATTTATGTCTTTTTTGCTTTTTTGTGACTTGACTTTTTACGTTTTTTACTTATTTTTACCTTCTTTGGATTTTCTTGACTTCTTTTTATTACATTTATGACGTTTTTTATGTTTTACACCTATTTAGATATTTTTTCGACTTTTTTACTACTTTTTTGACTTTTTTAAGCTTTCGAATTTTTACCTATTTGACTTCTTTTTACCCTTTTTTGACTAACATGTTTGTCTTTTTTCTGAATAACATTTTTTCGACTTTTCTGACATTGCTCTTTTGACTATTTTAAGTTTTTTTTTGTGAGTCTTTTTTACGTTTTTAAGTTTCTTCCTTTTTTTTTTTTAATTTTTTTGATTTTTTTGGCTTTTAACACCTTATTTACATTTATGTCTTTTTTGCTTTTTTGTGACTTGACTTTTTACGTTTTTGACTTCTTTTTACCTTCTTTGGATTTTCTTGACTTCTTTTTATTACATTTATGACGTTTTTTATGTTTTACACCTATTTAGATATTTTTTCGACTTTTTTACTACTTTTTTGACTTTTTTAAGCTTTGGAATTTTTACCTATTTGACTTCTTTTTACCCTTTTTTGACTTTCTAACATGTTTGTCTTTTTTCTGAATAACATTTTTTCGACTTTTCTGACATTGCTCTTTTGACTATTTTAAGTTTTCTTTGCGAGTCTTTTTTACGTTTTTAAGTTTCTTCCTTTTTTTTAATTTTTTTGACTTCTTTGACTTTTAACACTTTATTTACATTTATGTCTTTTTTGCTTTTTTGTGACTTGACTTCTTACGTTTTTGACCTTCTTTTTACCTTCTTTGGATTTTCTTGACTTCTTTTTATTACATTTATGACGTTTTTTATGTTTTACACCTATTTAGATATTTTTTTCGACTTTTTTTACTACTTTTTTTACTTTTTTAAGCTTTCGAATTTTTACCTATTTGACTTCTTTTTACCCTTTTTTGACTTTCTAACATGTTTGTCTTTTTTCTGAATAACATTTTTTCGACTTTTCTGACATTGCTCTTTTGACTATTTTAAGTTTTTTTTGTGAGTCTTTTTTACGTTTTTAAGTTTCTTTCTTTTTTTTTAATTTTTTTGACTTTTTTGACTTTTAACACTTTATTTACATTTATGTCTTTTTTGCTTTTTTGTGACTTGACTTCTTACGTTTTTGACCTTCTTTTTACCTTCTTTGGATTTTCTTGACTTCTTTTTATTACATTTATGACGTTTTTTATGTTTTACACCTATTTAGATATTTTTTCGACTTTTTTACTACTTTTTTGACTTTTTTAAGCTTTCGAATTTTTACTTATTTGACTTCTTTTTACCCTTTTTTGACTAACATGTTTGTCTTTTTTCTGAATAACATTTTTTCGACTTTTCTGACATTACTCTTTTGACTATTTTAAGTTTTCTTTGCGAGTCTTTTTTACGTTTTTAAGTTTCTTCCTTTTTTTAAATTTTTTTGACTGTTTTGACTTTTCGTCACCTGAGTATTGGTTTGTGCTATCTCCATTTTTTACCATTTTGAGATTTATGCATTTTCGGAAAGTTGAAGTTGGTTTGTTCCATCTCCATAATAGTATTTTGATATAATTTTGTCAGTTTTTATTTTAGGTTAGTCTAAATCCGAGTTTTGTATAAAAGGTTTAAAATTGGTTTACTCTATCTCCAATATTTCGCTTACAGGCTTTCTTTTGCTCTATGTGTTTGTACAAATCTGAAAATAATTAGTATTTGTTTGTGCTATATCCATATGGAAAAAATATTTTATTACTGTTTTGTGCTATCTCCAAGTAAAGCTTCCTTATAAGTATAAAATTGTTTTGTTCTATGTCCTAAAACTTTGTTATATGTCCAACATTTTGTTTCTAAATCCAAAAATAGCACTTTTTGTTTTATCTCCAAAACGTTTTTTCCAATATTGAGGCATAAATCCAAATTTGAGATAAGAGTTGCTCAATAGAACTAATTAAAGGCTAACCAAGAATATTGTTATTAATGTTTAATTCAGTTTTCATTAAAAAACAAATAAGATATTTAATGTAAAAGTTTTTAAACCCGTTTATCTCGATTATAACATATTGGACATAGAACAAATCAATACTCAGGTGACGTTTTAACACTTTATTTACATTTATGTCTTTTTTGCTTTTTTGTGACTTGACTTTTTACGTTTTTGACCTATTTAGATATTTTTTCGACTTATTTTACTACTTTTTTTACTTTTTTAAGCTTTCGAATTTTTACCTATTTGACTTCTTTTTACCCTTTTTTGACTTTCTAACATGTTTGTCTTTTTTCTGAATAACATTTTTTCGACTTTTCTGACATTGCTCTTTTGACTATTTTAAGTTGTCTTTGTGAGTCTTTTTTACGTTTTTAAGTTTCTTCCTTTTTTTTAAATTTTTTTGACTTCTTTGACTTTTAACACTTTTATTACATTTATGTCTTTTTTGCTTTTTTGTGACTTGACTTTTTACGTTTTTGACCTTCTTTTTACCTTCTTTGGATTTTCTTGACTTCTTTTTATTACATTTATGACGTTTTTTATGTCTTAGACCTATTTAGATATTTTTTCGACTTTTTTACTACTTTTTTGACTTTTTTAAGCTTTCGAATTTTTACTTATTTGACTTCTTTTTACCCTTTTTTGACTAACATGTTTGTCTTTTTTCTGAATAACATTTTTTCGACTTTTCTGACATTACTCTTTTGACTATTTTAAGTTTTCTTTGCGAGTCTTTTTTACGTTTTTAAGTTTCTTCCTTTTTTTAAATTTTTTTGACTGTTTTGACTTTTCGTCACCTGAGTATTGGTTTGTGCTATCTCCATTTTTTACCATTTTGAGATTTATGCATTTTCGGAAAGTTGAAGTTGGTTTGTTCCATCTCCATAATAGTATTTTGATATAATTTTGTCAGTTTTTTATTTTAGGTTAGTCTAAATCCGAGTTTTGTATAAAAGGTTTAAAATTGGTTTACTCTATCTCCAATATTTCGCTTACAGGCTTTCTTTTGCTCTATGTGTTTGTACAAATCTGAAAATAATTAGTATTTGTTTGTGCTATATCCATATGGAAAAAATATTTTATTACTGTTTTGTGCTATCTCCAAGTAAAGCTTCCTTATAAGTATAAAATTGTTTTGTTCTATGTCCTAAAACTTTGTTATATGTCCAACATTTTGTTTCTAAATCCAAAAATAGCACTTTTTGTTTTATCTCCAAAACGTTTTTTCCAATATTGAGGCATAAATCCAAATTTGAGATAAGAGTTGCTCAATAGAACTAATTAAAGGCTAACCAAGAATATTGTTATTAATGTTTAATTCAGTTTTCATTAAAAAACAAATAAGATATTTAATGTAAAAGTTTTAAACCCGTTTATCTCGATTATAACATATTGGACATAGAACAAATCAATACTCAGGTGACGTTTTAACACTTTATTTACATTTATGTCTTTTTTGCTTTTTTGTGACTTGACTTTTTACGTTTTTGACCTATTTAGATATTTTTTCGACTTATTTTACTACTTTTTTTACTTTTTTAAGCTTTCGAATTTTTACCTATTTGACTTCTTTTTACCCTTTTTTGACTTTCTAACATGTTTGTCTTTTTTCTGAATAACATTTTTTCGACTTTTCTGACATTGCTCTTTTGACTATTTTAAGTTGTCTTTGTGAGTCTTTTTTACGTTTTTAAGTTTCTTCCTTTTTTTTAAATTTTTTTGACTTCTTTGACTTTTAACACTTTTATTACATTTATGTCTTTTTTGCTTTTTTGTGACTTGACTTTTTACGTTTTTGACCTTCTTTTTACCTTCTTTGGATTTTCTTGACTTCTTTTTATTACATTTATGACGTTTTTTATGTCTTAGACCTATTTAGATATTTTTTCGACTTTTTTACTACTTTTTTGACTTTTTTAAGCTTTCGAATTTTTACTTATTTGACTTCTTTTTACCCTTTTTTGACTAACATGTTTGTCTTTTTTCTGAATAACATTTTTTCGACTTTTCTGACATTGCTCTTTTGACTATTTTAAGTTTTTTTTTGTGAGTCTTTTTTACGTTTTTAAGTTTCTTCCTTTTTTTTTTAATTTTTTTGACTTTTTTGGCTTTTAACACCTTATTTACATTTATGTCTTTTTTGCTTTTTTGTGACTTGACTTTTTACGTTTTTGACTTCTTTTTACCTTCTTTGGATTTTCTTGACTTCTCTTATTTTGTTCGACTTTTTTACTATTTTAAGTTTTCTTTGTGAGTTTTGTAACTTTTTACGTTTTTGACTTTTTTTATTTTACTTTTTTGACTTTTTTTTAAAAAACTTTTACATTTGTTTTTTCTTTTTTGTAATTTCAAATTTTTTTCGACTTTTATGACGTTTTTTTACTGTATTATACTTTGTTGACTTTTAATAATTTATGTCTTTTTTCCTTTTTTCTGACTTGAAATTGTTTTCAGCTTTTCTGACATTACTTTTTTAACATTTTCTTAACTTTCTTTTCGACTTTTTACGTTTTTTACTTTTACCTTATTTTTAAAAAATCGAATTTTCTGACAAAACGTTTTTGATTTTTTTTACCTTTTTAACTTTATGTCCGTTTTTTCTTGACTTTTTTTTTCATTTTTTATTAGTATTATTTTTATTTATTACCTATTATCTTTTTTGTGAGTAACATTTTTTCGACTTTTCTGACATTGCTTTGTGAGTTTTAAGTCTTAACTGAGGCACTTGAAAATTAATTCTGCCAAGCAATTCAGGGCTATCTATAATCCCATTTAAAAGTTTAAATAGGAAATGCATATCAAATTTATCCCTTCTTTTGCCTAGGTTATCAACATTAATCAAGTGTCTCAATTGTACATAATCATAGTCGTCAATAATTAAATTTAATTTAAATGCACAAAATCTTAAAAATTTATTTTGTACTCTTTCTATTTGCATACAATAAGTTAAGTAGTGTGAGGAGACCATACTACACAACCATAGTCCAAAATACTTCGAACAAATGAAAAATTAAAATTTTTTAAGTTCTGTTTAACAAAACCTAACATTTTTAAAGCTATACTAGACTATTTTAAGTTTTCTTTGTGCGTTTTGTACCTTTTTTGCGTTTTGACTTCTTTTTGCCTTTTTTTATTTTACATTTTTTTACTTTTTTAACATTTTTTTTACATTTATTTGTGTTTTTACTTTTTTGTGATTGAAAATTTTGTTCGACTTTTCTGACAATATTTTTTTGATTTTTTTTACTTTTTTAAGTTTTTCCTTTTTTTCAATTTTTTTGACTTTATTTTACTTTTTGACTTTTAATATTATTTTTTCTTTTTTGTGACTTGACTTTTTACGACTTCTTTTTACCTTTTTTAGATTTTCTTAACTTCTCTTATTGTTTTTGAATTTGATTTAACTTTTTGCGAGTTTTGTAACTTTTTTCGTTTTTGGCTTCTTTTTGCCTTTTTTATTTTACTTTTTTGACTATTTTGAACATTTACTTTTTTAAGACCTTTTTAAATTTTTTTTCTTTTTTATGACTTTGTGAGTTTTTACGTTTTTGGCTCCTTTTTACCATTTCGACTTTTCTGTTTTTAATTTTTTTGTTCGTTTTTTAATTTTCTTGACTTTTTTTTTCATTTTTTAACACTATTGATTTTTTTGTTTCTATTTTTTTGACTTTCTTTGCGACTTTACGTTTTTGACTTTTTACGTTTTTGCCCCTTTTATTATTTTACTTTTTTTAACATTATTATTTCTTTTTTTTTTAATCTTTTTACATTTATGTTCATTCTTTTTTCGACTTTTCCGACATTGGGTACGTTTTTATATCTTTTTACTTTTTTTTATTTTCTTGACTTTTTTTACTTTATTCTACTTTATTTTATTTTTTTTTTAGTTTTAATAATAGTATATTCTGTAACAAGTTTGGAATACAGCATATTCCGCTCGAGTGAGAAGTTTGTCACACGAGCCGAAAGCGAGTTTGACGGTTTCACGAGAGCGTAATATGCAATTCCAAACGTGTTTCAGACTATACTTTTTCTACGTTTCCAAACAATACCATAGAAAAATAATTTAATTGGAAGAAAGTGAGGTTGGATCGGTCTAAAATTTGTTAGATATTAAAAACCAAGATGTCGCCACGAGTGTTTTCTCTGTCACCAGATAATAGAATATTTCATTCTGTAACACTTTACGGAATATATGTCATTCCATAGATAAAAGTGATATTAGAAGGGTCAAATTCCGTAATAGGAGTAGAAAAAGATATTTACATTTCTCTTTTTTGCTTTTTTGTGACTTGAATTTTTTTTCGACTTTTCTGACGTTACTTTTTTGACATTTTTTGAACTTGGTGACTTTGAATTTTTACGTTTTTGACTCTTAACCTTATTTAGATTTTCTTGACTTTTCTTCTTATTTTCCACTTTATTTTGCTTTTTTGTGACTTGAAATTGTTTTCGACTTCTCTGACCTTTTTAGACTTTTTTAACTTTCAGACTTTTTTTTCTTTTTTAACAAATTTTTTTGTTTTAATTTATTTAAAAATTTCCGGGTTAAGCATCACTTGTAGTTGGCAACCCTGTTTAAATCATGAGGGTAATATATATCATTTAATGATTGATTTATTGTTTTTGGGATCAAATGTCTTAAATGAAAAACAACGAAAATATGTTGTTTTTCTCTAGTCTATGCCTTTTTTTGATTCATTATAATTTTAATTATAATCAATCAAAATAACGCTACCGAATTATAAAACACACTGGCCCGGTCAAGTCAGGCAAAAAAAATTGGGAAAAAATCCTAGTGAAGATTATTCTTCGGAAGTTTGTCTATTTGGGCACCCGGAGTAGTATCTCGTAAATTGTCGATTTTACGAAAAAATTTGTGCATTATAGAAATCGATTTTGTATACATAATAGGGTGATTCATTTCCGCAAAGTTTTTGTTTTCTTCGGTGCTCAAGCAAAATATTAATCTGCATATAGAAAAAAAAATTCTCAACAAGTTTGAGCTCTTAATATAAATTTTAAGTACTTACTATTTAAATTTTAAGTTTACCGTTTAAAATGCATGTAAAAAATATATTTTTTTTCAAATTTCTAATGCTTTCCCACCTTTGACAATATTGCAAATCGGTTTAATACACCTTATGGGGAATTTCACGCTCTTTAAAATTGCTTTTGAGTTTTTTTTTTTTGTAACTCGCATTGGTTCACCAGTAGGAGTCGTCAAAGGACAGTTTTTGAAAAAAATCGTTTTTTTTTTTTAATTTTTTCTAACAAACCGCAAAAAGTAGGGAGAAAAAAGGGCTGAATCATAAAAAAAGTTATCCAACCAATATTTAATGAATTTACAGCCATTTTTATAACTGAAAACGTAAGAAATTGATAATTACCAACTCATAATGTTATTTAGATTGATTTTTTCTATTTATTATCATTATATTTCCCTACACTAAGAAGTTTTTTAAAATTATTGATTTCTCACTTATAATGAATATGAAAACAACAGATAAATTCATAAAAAAAACAATAAGAAAATTGTAACGTGGATTTTGCAATTTTTCAACATTTCTGTCATATGGCAAAAAAATATAAATGAAGATGTTTAATTTTTTGAAGCGAAATTTGAAATATGTTACATAACCTTCTGTATATTCCGATTAAAGTTTTGTTGTTTTTTTTATGAATTTATGTGTTTTCATTTTCAGTTATAAAAATGGCAGTAAATTCATTAAATATTGTTGGATAACTTTTTTTTTATGAATCAGCCCTTTTTTCTCACTACTTTTGGCGATTTGCTCGAAAAAATAAAAAAAAAAACGATTTTTTTCAAAAACTGTCCTTTGACGACTCCTACTGGTGAACCAATGCGAGTTACAAAAAAAACTCAAAAGCAATTTTAAAGAGCGTGAAATTCCCCATAAGGTGTATTAAACCGATATGCAATATTGTCAAAGGTGGGTAAGCATTAGAAATTTGAAAAAAAAAAATATTTTTTACATGCATTTTAAACGGTAAAACTTTAAATTTAAATAGTAAGTGCTTAAAATTAATATTAAGAGCTCAAACTTGGTGAGAATGTTTTTTCCTATATGCAGATTAATATTTTGCTTGAGCACCGAAAAAAAACAAAAACTTTGCGGAAATGAATCGCCCTAATACATAATACACAAAATTTAGTCAAAGTTAAATCACGATTCGCGTTGGGACTTTCGGGACCCCACCCGTGGCGCCGAAATAAGGAAAATTCCGAGGGAAAACCTGCGCTAGGATTTTCTCCGAGGTGCCGAGCGGGCTAGTAAGAGGGGTAGCTTGTAGCTGTAGGATGAGGCTAGCTACATAGCTATGTAGGCGAGCGCAACTATATCGGTTGGATACGGGCGCTATTCGCCCTGCTCCAATGTTTAGTCCCGCAGTGTTTCGTGCGCCCGAACGAGGCCAAGAAGGCGGCGGACGACGCGAAGATGCGATTCGCGCACATCGACGGCGACCACCTCACCTTGCTCAACGTCTACCACGCATTCAAGCAAAGTAAGTACCCGAAACGCCTTTTTTAGGTTTAAAAATGATTACCGCACGCGGTGGTCAAAACTAAAGTGTAGGACGAACAAAAATGCCAACCAAAACTGATAGCATATTTTGATTTTGGTAACACTAACATGTATTTATCAAAATCCCAGCTGATCCTATTTTAAAGTTTTGCAAACTTTTTTGTTTTTCTATTTCTATATATTATTTTGCAATTATTGTACTAAAACTACCTGTACAATTTTAATAAAATTAAGCAAAATAATAAGCTTTGTATCATTTAAATTACTTTACTCCCCAGTATTAATTTATTCAGTCACTTATTATTTTTTACCACTCAAAACAAAACATAACAAAAAAAAAACGATTATATCTTAAACATTTTTTATAACAAAAAATACTGGGAGTTTGTCTATGAAATAATTACAACTTACAAATTTTGTAAAACAATAATTAAGGTGGTTATGAAAAAAATTGCTATACGTTATAACGCAAGTGACATTTTGCTTTAGTTGTTTATTTAATGTATACTTTATAAAGTTAAATATAGTATTTTTTTTAAGATGTGAAAAAAACATGAAAAAATTTTTTTTCGCCCAGCACATATAAAAATGAATCATATCAAACCTAAAAATATGACCGAAAATAATATTTATGCACGATGACATTATAATATGACAATTATAACAAAAATTCTTTGACGTAAACGTCTTTTTATAGCCCGCGGGCGTTATTATGGCCCAGCGGGCTATAATGAAACGTCAAAAATTAAAAACAACAATGTTACACCATTTGATATATTCGAAGTAAGTTTTTTCGTATAAAGATTTTGATTTTACCGGCAGCAGGCCGCAATTTTTCGCCTTTTCAGCTGCTTCCTCAATTTCATTTATCTTTAAACTTTAAAACTGACTGATGTCAGTTGACATTATAATATGACAATTATAACAAAAATTCTTTGACGTAAACGTCTTTAAAAACAATAATATATTAAAAATAATAATATATTAATCGTGCATAAAGTTTTGTATGCATTGCTGGCATAACTGGTTTTTATGGTCCTACGACGCTTTTCTAGCCCTCGCGCTAACGCGCTCGGGCTCGAAATAGCGCCTCGGACCATAAAAACCTTATTATGCCCTTAATACATAAATAACTATTATTGTCTCTAGGGTCGCTAAACTCATATCATCCCTAGTTTTTCACATTCTAGACACCTTTGACTGACATTTATGTATTTTGGCATTTGACATTTTGACATTTGAGATTTTCAGACGTTTGTGTAAATCAAAATAAAAACGGACAACAAAAGTATAAAATAACAATAAAACCTAATTTAAATTTTGTAATAAAGTGAAAATGAATGGTAACTCGGACAGTGACGAAAAATTTACGAATACTTGACCAGATTTGAAAAAGAGGAAGCTAGCTAGCTGTTAAGACAATGCGTTGCAACGGTACGAAAAGTGCTATGAATTATTTAAAAACTGGAAAAAGGATCAAAAACCCAAAAACTTAACAGAAAATGTATTAGTTGCTTATCTACCGGAAAGATCAAAGATAATGAAACATCAACTTCATCTGTAGAAATAAGCCTTCAAATTCTGGTACTATCCACAATTGTGCTCAAGGCATAATTAACATTAATTACAACAATAAATAAATTCGTAAATTGTTACTGAAGTTTTTTATAAAATTCCGTTTATATTAATAAAATTTAAAAAAATAATTTGTTTGATGCTAGGCGAAAAACAGGTGTGTGTCACACATTCAGAAAACGCATTAGCAGCCCTTAGCTATCAACTGCCCTCGCTTCGCTTCGCTCGCTCAGGCAGTTAATAGCCGCGAGCTGCTAAAGCTAGTTTTCTGCCCTTGAGACACAATATACTATTTATGCCCTTTATATCTTGCCATTTTGCAGATAAAGCACATACATTCTTGGCTGCCGCGAAATTCTCTAGCAATTTCTAAATTTTGAAAATACCGTTTTTACCGTATTGAAGTAGGTAATTTTGAATCACTTAAGTTAAAGTGTTCGTTTGAAAAAGTCTGCAGTAATTTTTATATTTTCTCAGAAACTTTGAATTTTTCGATTACCAAAAACAATTTTGTCTCCACAGCCAGCACATACCTTCTTTCGATTTTCTTCATGGCTTAACTTGAATTTCGGTTTAATTTTCATTTTAAAATACTATTTTTAACTTTATAAAGTATACATTAAATAAACAACTAAAGCAAAATGTCACTTGCGTTATAACGTATAGCAATTTTTTTCATAACCACCTTAATTATTGTTTTACAAAATTTGCGAGTTGTAATTATTTCATAGACAAACTTCCAGTATTTTTTGTTATAAAAAATATTTAAGATATAAATCTTCGTTTTTTTTTGTTATGTTTTGTTTTGAGTGGTAAAAAATAATAGGTGACTCAATAAATTAATACTGGGGAGTAAAGTAATTTAAATCATACAAAGTTTATTATTTTGTTTAATTTTATTAAAATTGTACAGGTAGTTTTAGTACAATAATTGCAAAATAATATATAGAAATAGAAAAACAAAAAATTTGGAAAACTTTAAAATAGGATCAGCTGGGATTTTGATAAATACATGTTAGTGTTACCAAAAGGGTCTATAATCAAAATATGCTATCAGTTTTGGTTGACATTTTTGTTCGTCCTATACTTAAGTTTTGACCAACGTGCGCAATGGGGTATACGCTAAAGAAGTATCGCTAGTAGCGCTACCACTCGGCTGTTATCATCGTAACAAAAGTACGACTTTTAATAATCAGCTGTCAAACGCATGTTACAAACGAGTGTTTTTGAGAATAAAACCGGAAAATGTTAAAAAAATATCGAAAAATATAACCGTGGATCGATTTGTTGTATTGTTGGACGTATTTCGAGAGGAGTTTATGTACGAATGTGGCGCAAAATAATTATCCAAACACGGATGGCATAAAAAATCACGACATGATTTTTTATGCTATCGGGCATATTGGATATTTATTTTTGCGCCACATTTGTACATTGTGAGAAAATGAATGTTAAAAATTGAATTAACACTTTTTGCGGTTAAATACATTTAATGTTTTCTTGGATGTAAATTAACTATACCTAATTTAAATCCAAAAATAAATATAATGTATTTAACCACAAAAACTGTTGATTCAATATATATGTAGGTATACTTTTTCTCTCAATGTACGAATGTGGCGCAAAAATAATTATCCAAACACCGTTGGCATAAAAAATCACGACATGATTTTTTGTGCCATCGGTCAATCGCAAACAGCGATGGCATACAAAATCAGGACATGATTTTCATTTCTTACGCAGTGACATCCGGATGATGTCCGTATGAATAAAATTTGTGAAAATCATGACGTGATGTTCGTATGAATATCACGAATGTTGTCCGGGAAGTTGAAGTATTTTTATACAAAATTTCATAAAGTTTGGTAAAGACGTTTTAGAGTTGAATTTTTGTATATATTATCCGATAATTTTGACGGGCAGTGTATATTAATTATATCTCATTAGGGCAACCATTTTACTTCGCTTTTATAAAAAAAGGCTGTCATCAAACAGTCATTTCTAAGATTAATAATTGTTTACCATAAACCACAAATTAAAATTGAATTGAATGTGTCAGTTTAATGACAGCCCTGATAAAATAAGGTTTATTTTTTACAAACGAGTAGTAAAATGGTTGCCCTTGTAACTTTAAGACTTCTTTTAAGGCTTACAAGTGCCTCTGTAAAAAACACAGCGTTTAAAAATCTGTATAAACAGCACCAAACTGAAGCACAAGAATTGTAAACAGCTAGTGGTGTTTTTTTTACTTGGTCAAAATATTGATTTGGTGATTTGGTGATTTTTGTTTTGATTCAAAAAATCTACATTTTTTTTACTTGTGATATCGAAAAATTGATTGCTAGGCGCTTCAAAAGAAGTCCTTCCTACGCATAAACTAATAATAGTGATTCTCCATCCATCACTATTTTCATATAAATCTATAAAAAAATTACACATTTTGGTAGGAAATTGAATGCTCTTCAAAAAAGGCGTGTCATGTTTATTTGTAAACCCAGCCATTCAAAAGATATCTAAGGTCAAATTTATTAATGATTTCTTTAAATTTAACTGATGTACACAAAAGTTTTCTTTAGTTTTTTCTAAAAATGTAATGGTTTGTTTAATATAACCTATATCCCGTATGGTCTAGTGGTTAGTTGGAGCATTTAATTCCCTAGCAAAATAAATATTGGGCTGCGTTAAATTGCACTAACGGATTGTTCGAAATAGGCATGGAAGATCCACAATGGTGTTACGATAACTTCGTCAACTACAGATCCTTAAAATCTGCAGACAATGTCAGACAACAACTCTCCAGAATTATGGACCGATTTAATCTAAAACGTACATCCACAGATTTCACTAGCAAAGATTATTACCTAAACATACGGAAAGCTTTAGTGAATGGGTTTTTCATGCAGGTAAAGTCATCGGTGTATATATGGCACGCCGTTTTAGCATTTATTAGATAAAAGTTTAAAGATTAAAGTTTAGCACTTAAATTATGCTTTAACAGAAATTTATAAAGTTTTTTTAAACTTAAAACAATTGATAGTCAACAAAATATTTTAAATATAAATGCAACAGTAACAATTTATGTTTAAAAATATTGATTTTTAAAAGTTTTGGTTATAATATTTTATTCTACAAAATTTTAAAAGAGTCATTTAAAACGCGTCAAATATTTATGGAGCAAGCAAGATTTGTCAACACTGCGGATCAAACTGGCTGCATCGTGGCTCCGATCCCAGACACTTGTGCCTTCTACTAAAGCTACGTTTACACTTTGTAATTTAAAAATTATCCACTTACATTTAAATGTAAAGTTAGAAATTTTGTCTCAATGTATCAATTTAAAATTGTTAAAAATAAAAGTTATTGGTTTAAATTTGTAAAGAGTCATTTAAATGATAGTCGATAAAATTTTAATGCAAAAATTACCACATTAAAATTTAAAACTAACATTTAAATGTAATGTTGAAACTTTTGTATTGAAAATTTATCGACTATCATTTAAATGACTCTTTACAAATTTAAAGCAATAATTTTGAAGAATAAAATATTAAAATTACATTTTTTTAAAATCAATATTTTTAAACTTAAAGTTTTACAGTTGCAATTTATATTTAAAATATTTTTTGATTATCATATGTTTTGAGTTTACAAAAATTTAACTTTTTAAAATGTTTTATGTGTTTTTATTTTAAATGGCATGATACTATTTTTAAATACTAAAAAATTTAAGTTTACAAAATGCCACCCAAATAAATTATAACTGGGAAATTATTTTTATTACAAAATGATGGTTAAAAATTTTTGCAAAAATTGATTGAAAATAATATTGTTTAATACGGAAGTGAACTGTTGGTAAATTTTGTCTTTCAATACGTGATAGTTGAAAAGATTTTAAATTTATAAATGTAAACCTTAAATTTTTAGTTAGGAAAATTTTAAACCAATAAAATTTTAAATTAAAAAATTATTTAATAAATGTTCAAACGGAGTGCCATACGTATACTTTGAAACGACTTTCATTCGTTGTCACATTTTTGTAGGTCGCCCATTTAGAACGAACAGGTCACTACTTGACCATAAAAGATAACCAAATTGTGCAGTTGCATCCGTCCACCTGCTTGGACCACAAACCCGAGTGGGTCATTTATAACGAGTTCGTGCTGACGACGAAGAACTACATCAGAACGGTGACAGATATAAAACGTACGTAAAAAACATCCCTTTTAGACGAGGTGTAGTCCAGGAAACAAAGATTGTAGAAGGAAAACTCGATGGTAGTCGGGTTTTATTTTTTTATGTATAGTCATGCTGATAATGAATCAAGAATATTCCCTAAAAATTTCTTCCCGCGTCCCCTAATTTTATCTCCCGAAAGGGGAGTTTCTTGCTTTTTGGCTCATAACTCGCTAACCGTGCATTTTTTCAGAATTTGACCTCTAATACTTTTGGGTATGTACTAAATAAGGCACACGTTAAACCCCATTGCGCACCTATATGATGTGCCCTTTTGCTATGCGCAGTGTGCAAAGTTGAGCGTTGCACTCAAAATCACTTTTTTGTTTTGTTTATTATAGCCCAATATTAAAAGTAATCGATCCCAAACCTTACGGTAATCAAACATAACCGAATGGACGATTTTTTGAGGTACTAGACTTTTTTCAAAAGTTACTGCTTTTCAATATAAAGGGGGTTCTTTTTTCAAAACTTTAATTTTTGTGGGGCACTTGCAATGAAAATAATTAAAAAAAAACTACGGATTCGTTACGAGGATAAGTGTAAGGACTATGCTCCACACCTCAAAGTCCCACCACGTGACCACGTACGGAACGCAGTCTTTTGAAAATTTGGCATTTAAGGCTTTTCAGGTTATGTATCTGTCAAAGTATAGTCAACGAAAGAGATAATAATATTATTATGTTTAGGTGTTAAAAATGTATAAATCTTTATAACATTACAATAACAATGGATGGTTTAAGAATTTAAGAATATAAATACTGCATTTAATGAAATTCTAAAGTGTATGGTGCCAAATAAGTAATATTTTTGTGCATTTGGTCCAAATATCTGGTTTTCTCCATAAAATTATTTTAACTAAACAGCATTTATTTAAAAAAATCCAGCTTCTCTATTATGGAATAAGAATATCTGTATTAAAGGTAGGTATATATTATAACAAAAATATCATCTAATTTTGTAATTTTAACGTTAGAAAAATTTATTTTGACCAAAATAAATAAGTATTTTGGATTATTTAAAAGACTGTATAATATGGTATTTAAAAATATGGTAGTTTTTTTTATCCAGCTTAAAGTGTACCTACATAAAGTTTTGTCAATACAAAGCTTCGACTGAATTTGATCTACATCAAAAAATCATTATAACTTACATGTCATGGGAGTATTAAATAATTTCACATTGCAAGTTTCTCTAAAAATTGTTTGTTTTCTTATAATCTAACTTAAAGTAAGTATGCCGAGAGGTATGCACAAGTTTTGTCATTAGAAGTATAAAGCTTCAATTTAATTTAAACTATATTCAACAATTATTTAGTATACCTATATTTATTTATGACCATATTAACACACTCTTTCAAATAATCCACTTATTTATTTTGGTCAAAATAGATTTTTCTAACCTTAAAATACAAAATTAGATGATATTTTTTGTTCTAATACCTTTGATACAGATATTCTTATTTCATAATGGAGAAGTTAATTTTTTTTTAATAAATGCTGTTTAGTTAAAACTATTTTATGGAGAAATGTAGACCCAATGCACAAAAATATCACTTATATTGCACCTTACACTTTGGAATTTCATTAAATGCAGTATTTATATTCCTAAATTCTTAAACCAACCATTGTTATTGTGATACTATAAATATTTATTAACTTTTAACGCTTAAACATAAGCGGTAACACCAGGCCCGGCTTAAGGCAATTGAGCGCCTTAGGCACTTAAAAATCTGTCGCCTATAACTAAATAACATACTTTCGGGTCCCGGGTCAAATTTTAAAAAAGCTTATCAGAGCCACCCCAAACTGTTAGCTTAAGGGGGCCCGGGCATACTAACCTAATTATCCCCTATGATTTGAAATAGTTTTCATGCCTCCATTTTACTTAATTTATTACTTATTATTTTCCTTGCTTCACCACGCGACTAACCTCAAATTATTTAAATCTGTTAATTTCCTAACCACACAGAAAAAACGCTAGCATAGCATGAATGGGTGAGCCATTAAACCAATGGGATCTTGTAATCCGTATTCCTGAATAACAGTTCCTTTAATACCAATAGGTACTTAGCACTTGTTTTATAATCGTTTACTGTTTTTAAATTAACACCAAAAGTTATCGCTCTATCTATCTATTGATATTCATATTGATATTTATTTGTTAGAATGGTAGAATTTTATTGCATTAAATACTAATTTGATTTATTAAATAACGTTACTATTGTATGTATACTATGTATACATTTAACGCAATAAATTCTTTGACATTTAGGCAAAATATTTCCCTATTTTGGTTTAATAGTAATTAATTGAGCAAATAACAAATTAGATTGCTTCAGTTTTAATGCATTCAATGACAGCGCTGTTCTTGGTACTATTTTTTTCTGTGCATCCATTATTATTTTTTGGTGTTATTATTTAACTCTTTTTCTTCTTCTTCTTTCAACTTAGGGCGGATTTATGGCTTAACCACCGCCCTTGTGGTCCTGGACACAACCATTGGACAACGGTTGTCTAACAAACACGTGTACACAAATAGGTTATGTAACCTTAAAATTTATAATAGCTTTATATAAATTCCTCTATTCCTTTAAAAAAGTACAAAACGAGGAATATTATCTAGGACTGGAATCCGATTTTGTCCTCCCTGAGTCAAAGTCAACTATTTTTCACACTTTTTCATGGAGCAATGCACGAGCGATGCGCTTCTCACCGAGGATAAAATCGAACTCCATTAAATAACTCGCAGCGCCATGTTTTATACTTGTTCAGTAGTGCCAACTTCACTACAATGAGAAGCGACATCTATATTTTTAGATGTTAACTACACAACAATTACAAAGGAAGCTGCATTTTTATAAAATAATAAAAATAGTAAAGAATATTCGGTACCTTACTTATAATTAAATATTTTTTATTTGTTTTATTTTTGGGAAAAATTAACCATTTGGTACAATTTTTATTTTTTTTTAAGTTGACTGGGGACAAGGCGCCTATTTTTTCGTGGCGCCTAAGGCAAGTGCCTTGCCAGCCTAATGGGTAAAATGGCCATGGGTAACACTATAAATATTATTTCTTTCATTGACTATACTTTGACAGATACATAACCTGAAAAGCCTTAAATGCCAAATTTTCAAAAGACTGCGTTCCGTACGTGGTCACGTGGTGGGACTTTGAGGTGTGGAGTATAGTACCTAAAAATCTAGGGTAGAACGAACTGGCTCATTAAAGCCGTTTGGAAAATAAAAAATGGGTTTTTTGAAAAAAGTACATTGAAAAGCAGTAACTTTTGAAAAAAGTCTAGTACCACAAAAAATCGTACATTTGGTTATGTTTGATTGCCGTAAGGTTTGGGATCGATTACTTTTAAAATCGGGCTATAATAAAAAAAAAAACAAAAAAGTAATTTTGAAAGCAACGCTCAACTTTGCACACTGCGCATAGCAAAAGTGCACATCATATAGGAGCGCAATGGGGTTTAACGTACACGTGTGTCTTATCTAGTACATAATCAAAAGTATAAGAGGTGAAATTCTGAAAAAATGCACGGTTAGCGAGTTATGAGCCAAATAGCAAAAAAACTCCCCTTTCAGGGGATGAAATTAGGGGACGCAGAAATAAATTTTTGGCGAATATTCTTGATTCATTATCAGCACCCCTGACTCTACATAAAAAAAATAAAACCCGACTACCATCGAGTTTTCCTTCTCCAATCTTTGTTTCCTGGACCAGTGATCAAATAGTAACATAAAATAATTTTTGCAGCTGATTGGCTATTGAAGATAGCCCCGCAGTATTACGACCTGCAAAACTTCCCGCAGTGCGAAGCGAAACGACAGTTGGAAATCCTGCAAAGTCGGTTAGAGTCGAAGCAGTTTCAGCAGGGATTTTAGTTTTATTACTATAACACTTCTTCTATTGTTTATTATTAGCTGATGTATCTTTGGTTCTTTTATGTGTGTGTATTTCATTCCACGATTTATTATGTTACGTTATGAGCAACATAAAAAAATAATTATGTTTTATTAAAGTAAATTAGATTTAAAAGATGTATGTAGCTTTATTTTATACCATCCACAACCCAACTTTTTTAAATAAAAAAATAACAAAAAACTTGCATTTTCATTTTTGGTGTAACATTTTAGTCGCAGCTGTGGCGCTGCGCAGTGGTTTATCTACTTATTTTGCGTTCATAATGACTTCATTGTAACACCGCTTTCGGTGCTGTAATGAGGTACTTTACCCCACCCAAAATTTGTGATACCAACTATCTAAAGTAAAATTCGACAAAATTAAATATAAAGTAGGTATAAAATTAATTTTTTTTATAGAATTTTTGCAAAAAAAAAAGCATAAAGAACTCACATTATTATAGTTGAATGCAACATGTCAGCGTACTATTCTCATAACGTTCGCAACAGAGAAGTTTGACGAAAAATTGAATTTTTGTATACAGTTCATTTTTTTTGTCTGAACTCGTGTTTTTTTGTTAGGTTGGTGGCTTATGCCAGTTTGACTTGGTATTTTTAATATTTAAAAATGGTACTTCTGCTAAAGAATTTAATTAAATACTTTGACAATATTTACTTGTCAATTATAAATAAAAAGATAATTATGCCAAAAATAATAGCAACGAATTCGAATGTAAAAGCCCTTTTAAGGGCAAAACTTCATTTTGATGAAATTATGCCAAATGCCACAATGGAAGAAAAAGTATATCGCCTTATGGACATTTTTGGAGTAAAAAAGTAACGAATTTGGTTTTATAAATATTACATCACACATTATTCACCATTGGACAACATTTACGTTCACAAAAAATTTTAATTTCTTTTATATAAATTCTTTTCAAAGCGAAGATTATTATCCGCTAGGAATACTTTCTCTGCTGGACCGTGAAGCAACCTATATTTAACTACTTTTTTTAAATGATTTTACTCATCCAAGCACCACCAAAGCCAAATTAATTGCATTTTTAACTACGAATTTCGACAACTCAACTTGACAACTGCACAATGTAACCTACAATAATTTATACATAACCACAATTGGATTTATAACTAGCTTAGTTTGTTTTAATCAATGCGACCTACTTGACAACTGCAGTATTTACCAACCAAAACCCTAAATTTGCAACGTTGCCGCAGTCCAGATAAAAAAATGAACTTTAGGCACAGATGAAACAAATATATGAGTACATTAGATGCAAAAGTCGGTTTTTGCACATTTTTTAAAAATATATATTTTATCATTTATGTTCATAACTGCACTGCCCACAGCATACCTAAGTAAACCAGATGCATAAGTTAATATTTGTAGAATAAAATACATTTATAAACTTACTGCAGCTGCAAAACTGGGTATTTGTTTTTTCTGTCGGATGCAAAACTCGGTATTTGACCAATCACCAATCACGTCGCTAGTATACGCATTAACTGACGGTATAACAATTTTTTTGGTATTTGCATTTTTCACTTGCAAAACTTGGTCTTTGAATGAGGAAGATGCAAAACTATGTTTTTAAATCTTTTGATTTCAATTATTTACTAAACTACTTAATTTTAAAGGACTTTTTTTTACTTTTTTGAATAAGAAATGATGCAAAAGCACGTCTATACGATTTTTGTATTTTTTTTTCAAATATGACCTTATGAGCGGTTTTTCGTGTTTTTCTTAAAATCACTTATCCTGCAAATACAGAGTTGTGCATCTAATGTACTCATATAGTTTATGCAGAACCGTTAAAAATGATGCAGAACTATAAATTAGTAGAAATTCAAATGCTATTTGGTAAATCTAAATAAAAAAACAATAAAGTCGAAACAAATTTACTAAAAAAATAAAACCTTATTTAACAATTTTACAGGATCACATGGTTACAATTTAATACCTATATAAAACAAAAATACTTAATCAAACCTAAATAAAAAAAGTTATCTCAAAACTCAATTGTATTCGTTGACTGGGGCGCTATGAGCGTCAAATAAATTGTCAGCCAATTCGATTATGTCCTTGTATTTTTCGCAGTGCTTCATTAAATTTTTGTTTAGGGCATCTTCCCCCAAATACGCTCCACAAATGGCTCCCGCCATGCAAGCTATGGTGTCTGTATCACCTCCCAAACTTATGGCGTATTGTATCGTTCTTCTGTAGATATCATCAGTCTAAAATAAATATTTAATTTTTTATGATGATTTTTGTAGACTTACGCATCTAAGCTGATTTTTTTCGCCACTAGTGACGAAAAAAATCAGATGTAACCGCAATAGTTACAACTAGGGTAGGGAAAATTTCACATTTTGCTTGCACTTGAAATTTCACTTGAAATTTTCATGACATTTATGAAATTTATGGAAACTTTCAATATATTTCAATCACTTTAAGTGTAATATATATATATATATTAGGGTGTTCCTTATTTAGGGGTCGGAAAAAATTTAACAGAGCCGCCCCCCAAATCGGTTCCAAATCATAAAAAAAAATTCCTGCAAAATTTTAGGTCATTCGGTCAAAGGGAACACGTGCCCCACAGGGGTTTTTTAAGAAATAATTGAGAAAATTCGGAAGGCTGATTTAACTCCGAAACGGTCCATCGTAGGAAAAAAAAGTGTATATAAATTTTATGTGTTTTTTTTAGATAAACAACTTTCGTAATAACAGTCCTGCGTTAAAAAAATTTATTCGGGGTCAAAACGCGATAAAACGCTTTTTTGTGTACTTTAGCGCTACCTACTTTTTCAATTTTCTGTCCTAGAGCATCGACCCAATGTCATAAATTGTAGGGGACAATGCACCCTACATTTTTTGTTGACAAAATTTTTTTCTTAAACTAACCGATTTTGAAAAAAATTAAATCCAAAACTTTTTGAGTTTTCACTAAAAACACGTTGTGCTCCGAAACTACGAAACGGTTTATCGTAGGAAAAAAAAGTTAAAATATATTTTGTAGTTTTTTTCAAGCTAATCAACTTTCCTAATGCCTTTGTCACAATAGTGTTAATGTTAATGGTAATGTTAATAAAGCATAGACAAATGCGTGTATCAACGCAAAAAAAAAATCTTGCAAAATTTGAGGTTAATCGGCAAAAATAACACGTGCGTACGTGTTAGTTTTGACGGATTAATCTTAAATTTTGCAAGATTTTTTTTTTGCGTGAATCATTGTGGCCTTATAAGAAAAGCCTAAACTCAACTGCGTTATCCTAGTCCGTATTAAGGAGAAAACTCAACTGCGTTATCCTACTCCGGATTAAGGAGAAAACTCAATTTTTGTTTTTTTATATTTTATTTTTCTCAAAAACGATAAGATTTAGAAGAAAAAAAATTAATCAAAAAATGTAGTCCCTACAATTTATGTTATTAAGTCGATCGAAAATTTCAGCAGTAGGTAGGGCCAAAGTACCAAAAAAAGCGTTGTATCGCTTTTTGAACTCGATTTTTTTTTAACGCAGCACTATTATTATATCTCACAATAGTGTTAATGTTAATAGTAATGTTAATGTTAATACCCAAAGCATAGAAATATGCGTGTATCCGTTCACAATGATGGTAATGTTGATGGTTACGTTGATACACGCATTTGTCTATGCTATATAAACATTACCATTAACATTAACACTATTGTGACAAAGGCATTAGGAAAATTGATTAGCTTGAAAAAAAAACTACAAAATTTATTTAAACTTTTTTTTCCTACGATAAACCGTTTCGGAGTTTCGGAGCACAACGTGTTTTTGGTGAAAACTCAAAAAGTTTTGGATTTAATTTTTTTCAAAATCGGTTAGTTTAAGAAAAAAATTTTGTCAACAAAAAATGTAGGGTGCATTGTCTCCTACAATTTATGTCATTGGGTCGATGCTCTAGGACAGAAAATTGAAAAAGTAGGTAGCGCTAAAGTACACAAAAAAGCGTTTTATCGCGTTTTGACCCCGAATAAATTTTTTTAACGCAGGACTGTTATTACGAAAGTTGTTTATCTAAAAAAAACACATAAAATTTATATACACTTTTTTTTCCTACGATGGACCGTTTCGGAGTTATATCAGCCTTCCGAATTTTCTCAATTATTTCTTAAAAAACCCCTGTGGGGCACGTGTTCCCTTTGACCGAATGACCTTGAATTTTGCAGGAATTTTTTTTTTATGATTTGGAACCGATTTGGGGGGCGGCTCTGTTAAATTTTTTCCGACCCCTAAATAAGGAACACCCTAATATATATATATATATATATATATATATATATACAAAAAAAATGTATATTAAGCATATAATATATTAATATTGAAATAAGCCCACTCGGGGACCATGGCAAATTGCCTCTCTTACCTCCTACCCCTCTGTGGGCCCCTGCACCAATAATATAAATAGTAAATACCTATGTTTACCACAACTTTCTTGAGATTTCCTTTTAAAATATTTTTAAAATTACTAAAACTAAAAGAGATATAGCACTTTTTGGTAAGCTAATGAGATTGTGCCACTTTCGTTGTTTTATATTTATATATATTTATTATTTTTAAATATTTTACTGAAATTTTACGAAAATTGAAGAAACTTCATCAAAATTTTATGAGCCAAAGGCATTTTTTATCCGTTTTCCGATGCAATTATAGCAAAAGTAAAAGTTTAAATTAATCATGACTTTTAAAAAAAATTTAAAGTCTGATTTAATTTACAAATTAAATTGGTAACTGAATTAAATTATTTAAATTAATTTATGCATATAAGTAACAATAATTACTTATTATGTATTCAAATCCAAGCCGAACTAAACAAAAACGCCCAGGCGCTTGATAAGGTCCCAGGGGAGGCCGCATGTGAAATTTAGGCGAAATTTTCAGTAAATTGCGAAACTTTCAATGAAATTTCTGAAACTTTCACAGGCAATGTTGAAATTTTCGGATTGAAAATTTCATTTGAAATTTTTAAAAATTTCACTTTTCCAACTAAATGAAATATTTCAAGTTTGAAACTTTCAAAGTTAAAATTTTAATTTGAAAATTTCAACTGTCCCAACCCTAGTTACAACAAAACAAATACAAAATTAACATAAATCAAACAGTAATTCTAAAATATTAATAAACATATGCATATAAAAAGCAAAAAATATTTTTTATCTCCGCGCGGTCTATAATTTAAACTTTATTGTTGTCAACATTCGATAAAGAAATACCTTGTTATGGCCTAGGCCGATAAAAATTTTTATGAGGCAAGTAATTAGTTTTTTCTCGCTAGGGGTATTGTTTTGACAAATTAATCCTTTTCTAAGAAATTAACGTTTAACTGCAGTTAAACCATGGTTTAATTTATTTATAATAAGTACTAATTTGTTTGTTTTACTGTTAATGTTTAATATTTTTTATTAAATTATTGTAAAATTAAATATGAATAATAAAACAAAAAGTGAGGTTAGGCAACCAAGAAAACGCACGATTCTTTTTCTACGATTTAAATTATCTTTAAGTTTTAATTTGCTTTAAGTTTTCAGTGAAATTAAATGTTAAACACAGCTTAAACATTTCAAACTACCTATTTTTTTAAATAAAAATCCAAACAAATTGAAATTAGATACCTACATAGCTATTTATTAAACAATTAATTGAATTCAATGTAATAGCAAAAATCCATTTCTACTTAAATCATGTTGCTAGGTATTGTCAAACTATTACTGCTTCTAAAAGCAATAATAATTATTGTATTTTACTGTAATCTTTAGCTAATAAATAAATGAGATTCTAAAAAAGTGAGGTTAGGCCGCTTTGATGTTGAATTAAATTGACCTATATAAAGTGCTTTGAAGATAAAATGTTATATGCCATTCGGCCAAGAAGTGCCTTTTAGTGCTTCGCTCAATTGTAGGCCTTCGCTGCGCTTCGGCCTTCAAACCTTGAGCTTAGCACAAAAAGCCTTACTTCTTAACCTAATGACATAAATAAATATTTTTTGCTTTTTTAATAAAAAATTAAATTAGAAACATTAAAAAGACAAAAAATACAGTTCGGTTCCAGCGCTCGAGTAGACGGGTCGCGTGCGGGCGAGCTCTTGAAACGTAAAGGTTTAAAGATGAAACCAACAATAATTAAAAAAAATAAAGTGAAACAAACATTTTCATGGAGTGCAAGCTGGAGTGGTGTAGTGGTGTAGCGGTCATTGAGGAGTGGAGTGTTGGAGATATGAGTGACTTGGGTGCCACCTGTCATTGGAGGCTTTTCACTGGACGGACGGGGGAGGTCGAAGAAGAGGGGAGGTGGTCATCCGCAAGGGGAAAAATCTGATAAGTTTTACTTTAAGAGTATGCATGACCTGATACAAATCTGCAATATAAATACGGCAGATCCCGGCAAGCATTTTCCGTTACTTGTCTCCATTAGCATTGCCCGTATTCATTTCATTAAACATAACATTTATTTTACTTGAAAATGTTAAAATAACTTTAAAATATGATTATGTTAAGAACATATTTTACTCTTTAAACAATTGTTTTGTTTTTAATTACTATCATTGCAAAATTGTATTAAAAAGTGTTAAAAATTCTTACACGGGCAATGCTAATGGTGTTAGGCATCGTTAAAGTGTTTATTGGGATATCTTTAAAACCTATGAAGGGCGCGCGGCGTGGGGCAATAAGCCTGTCAACGGCAAGTGCGTAAAGCGGTCCCAATCGAGACCGAAATAAACACTGGACTGACAGAGTAAACTAACATTGATCACATAATTCTAACACATTAAAAAAAAGGGCCTAATAGCCAAACTCGAGATTTGTAAACATTAGACGACAGAATGATCGCGCTTGTGATTTGTTGGACTAGTGAATAAATGCAATGCATTGGAATTTGATAAACAAAGACGGAACTCTACCACAAAACGTGCTTGGGACAAAAATTACTAAAAACAACTGACACACTTTACCAAGGGCAGGAGCTATCTGACCAGGACACGGACAACGACAATAACGAACAAGACAAAGACCTCGACTACACCCCTGCAGCGAAATAACAACTCCCCAACTCCAAATAGTAATCCCAAATGTTTGGAGTAAAACTAATCGACTGGTCTAGGGGGATTCCGCGTCGTACTTAGTTTTAAGTCGGCGTAATTGTCCCCCAAAAACCAACTCCCTCCCGTCCCTCATCCACACCCCACCGAGCGTATAGCATAGGCTCGGCGAACCCGGGAATGGCTATTATAACTATTCGCCTCTCGCTCTCGAGCCCCAAATAGGGGACAGTACGAAACGCAATGGACATTCGCACCCAGCAAACACGGGTGAAGCCGTGCAGTTGCTGGGGAAGAACAAAAATCGGCGCAAGTAAACATAGGCCTGTACGGGGTTCGCGAGTCAAGAGGAAATGGGGCTGGTTATACGTCTCTTATACTCATACTCATACTCATACATTAAAAAGACAAAAAATAAAAAAACAAAAAATGAACAAAAACCATTTAAAGAAAGTACAACAAAACACAAATTAAACATATTAAAAAAAACATAAATTCAAAAACAACAAAAAATCATTTTAATTTGTTTACAATTTTAAATAAAAAACAAACAAAAGAAACAAGACAAAAAATTTAAAGAAATAAACTTACCAAAAAAACAAATAAAAAAAATTATACAGAAAAAACAAAAACCACCCTTAACCTTAATTATTTCTTACCTTAATGTATGGAATATCATCATCCAGAGCCTTAAGAAAGCAAAATATAGCAGTTGCTACTGATTCGTGCGCGGAAACGCCATTTCCCAGGCATATAATAACTTCATCGTCAAACTCGTCGTCAAATTTTCTCGATAAGAAGTTTTCCACTATTTTCATCTTTAGTTGATATGTGCATTCCTCACTTTCAACATCATGTCTAAATATTATAAAGCGGCGTTAAAAAATAAAATTTTTGTAAAATCTGGCAACACTGAATATGTTGGAATAATTTAATGAACTTTCATTTTGCACATTTTTGTTTGTATAATAATATTATGTCCTGTCATTTTACTTTTACCACGACAAATACTTATTATTATCTAAAAATGATTTAAATTAAGCAGAAGTAGGTAAGGTAGACAGTTATCGGACACTTTATAGTTATTGGACAATTAACATTAATACTGTAAAAACAAGAGTTCTATAAATAGTTGTATACAATTATAAATATCTCAGTCGGTAATAATATAGGACAAAAAAGTTCGCACGTTACTTTGGTGGTAAGATTTTTGTTTTTTTGTTAAGAGCAGGGCTGTGTTTAAATTACAATAAAAAATATTTCTAAAAAGTGTTCAGATCAGTGTGTGGTATAAATGTGTTCCTCATGGTTTAAACGGTGTCACTTTAATGCGTTTTAATTTTAATTCTCAAAACAAACAGTAAAATGGCCAGTGTCCAATTAATGGTTGGTAAAAAATGTGAATTTCTATTATTGGACATATGTCCAATATTATACTCTATTTGTATCCCGGACATTTACCAATTCTTATGTAAAATTGTCCCCTGAATCCGAAAAGACATTTAAAAACTATAAAAGTTAAGCAGTTTTTGAGATATAGTCAATTTCATATCATATGTAAAATTGATTATATTTCAAAAACTGTTCTACTTTTACGGATTCAGCGAATAACATTTCATAGGAATTGACTGGTAAATGTCCTGGATACAAATTGCTGTTGACGAGAATTATTAGTGGCTGCTTTTTTGGTATGACATTTTTGACTAATTCATTTTTAGAAAGTAAGTAATATAGTGATTTCTTCATCACAGGACATCTTGCAGAATAACAGTGATCTAAATACAGTGCATGATAGAGAACATCAAAAACTAATGGCAATAAAATTAATAAATTCGGAAAATACTTTTAACATACCATCCGAAAAAATATTAGATATATATAATAGTGGTCCAAAAAAAATTTTTTTTTTTGCTTATAATCTCAAAACCTTCTTTTAGGTATAAAAAAATTCCCTCCAAAGCGCAGCTTAATATCTCAATTCTCCACTAAGCTCAATGAATTTTTATTTTCCCATTTAAATAACACGTAAAATTTTTTTTTTCCTTTTTATCCGGTAAACCGAGGAACATTTTTTTTTTTAATTTCTCCTCAATGATTCTTATGGAAAATTTAATTTTCTACAAAAAAGTCCTGAAGTAGTTTTTTTGTATCCTAACGGGTAAAAAGTTATTAAGCTTCAAATACTTGCTACTTAGTAAATTTGAAGGAAGATCGTTTCAAAGCAACTTTTTGAAAATATTGACTCAATATCTTCAAAAAGTTGCTTTGAAACGATCTTCCTTCAAATTTACTAAGTAGCAAGTATTTGAAGCTTAATAACTTTTTACCCGTTAGGATTACGAAAAAACTACTTCAGGACTTTTTTGTAGAAAATTAAATTTTCTACAAGAATCATTGATGAGAAATAAAAAAAAATTTTCCTCGTTTTACCGGATAAAAACGAAAAAAAAATTTTTTTACGTGTTATTTAAATACAAATTCATTGAGCTTAGTGGAGAATTGAGATATTAAGCTGCGCTTTGGAGGGATTTTTTTTATACCTAAAAGAAGGTTTTGAGATGATGAGAGATGGACCACTCTAATATATAAATCATCCTGTTCTGGCCTAAACATTATAAATGCTTCACAAACTAGAGATGTGATATTTGCAACAAACTGTTTAGAAGTCAGATCAAGGAATTAGTAGTTACCTTCAAATTCCAGAAAAGGGATAAGGAATTAAATTATATTTACTAAAACAAAATAAAAAAATTACCTAAAACAGCAATTTTTCTTTAAAAAATATTTAACAATTTATGTTATTTGACCTAAAGTTGTTATGTTTAAATAAAAATTGTATGTCCAATAACTATGGTCCATGTGTCAAATTACTATATAAAACGTCCAATTACTATAATTTTTTGCATATTTTTATAAAACTATTATTAAAAATTCAAATATTCTTATTTTTAAGTAAACGTAAATAAAATTTAAACAAACAAACTATCCTTTTTATATATTTATAAGAAAAAAACTAAAATCTTTAAAACAACAGCATATATGCATAATGCAACCTAAAATCCCATCTCTTATTACTTTAAAATTTTTAATTATACCACAAGAACAGTGCTGCCGTACTTTACAAGCAATTGTTGACTTAAGAATTGCGACTTACCGATCCTGTCCTCCCTTAGTTTCGAGGAAGCGAATTTTTTTGAAGATCTCGTGGCAGAACTTTTTGGCGTTGATTTTGTTTTTGGGATCGATCATCAGAGCCTGCTGAACGGCTATGCACTGCAAAAGCGCCCCGTTGACGCCCAGCAAATGCGTGTGCGTCACGTTTGTGGCCTTCTCCGCCACCTCGAGCATTTTTTGGTAGTCCGAGTGGTAAAAGAGCGCGACGGGGGCTACGCGCATCGCCCCGCCGTTGCCGTACGACCCCTGCCCGTTGAACTGCGTTTTGGCGGGCGAAAAGGCATCGCCGCATTTCGTGTCTCGCAATTTGCAGAACACTTCCACCACATTTTCCCCGTAACCTCGTCTCGGTTCAGAGAAAAATTCCTTCACAAACAATTTGGCGAGGAAGTTAAAATCCGGTTCCGGCTTGTCGATAAGGAATTTCGCCATCGATTTTAACATTGCCGTGTCGTCGGTATACTTTTTAAACGGTTGTGCTGAAAGGTTTCTTTTCGTTATAAAACACTAATTTTATATGTTTTAATAAAACATTAATTCTTCAATTTATCTTACGTTTAAGATTGGGGTCCCCCAAATCGTCAAAATACTTCTGTATCTGCATCTTGGTTCCAGGCGTAATATCGCAAAACTCGTAAGGGGCCCCGAGACAATCCCCCATAAGGGAACCCAACATTGCGCCCCTAAATTTACTTCTCATCGTTATTTGGTCCATCATGACGATTTTTCTTAAAATAGACATTTTATTTACAATCCATAAAAATAGGTGGTCGAAAACATAACCTCAATAAATATATTTGGAATACAACGTTATATTAAGGCATACAAGTAGTACGATACAACATGCGTTTAGTATAATTAAATGGTGTATTTTCATCCTTGTTAAGAAGTAATAAACAACAAAAAACTCACCAAAATAACAACAAATAAACAAACAACAAAACCGGGCTACAAATTTATTCGGTGAGAATTTTAGCTAAAGAAACCAAAACTTGCTTAGCAATCGTTCGGAAAGTAGTTTTAAGACAAAAGAAGTAACGTAGTTCTAGTGTTGCCCCCAAGTAGTTCAGGTATAAGCAATGTTGCCATGTCTTCACCGGTTTAAATAAAACTCAAAATGTACAGTTAATTTTTTTTTATCTGGACTTTTTTTTTGTTAGGTTGGTGGCTTATGCCAGTTTGACTTGGTATTTTTAGTATTTAAAAATGGTACTTCTGCTAAAGAATTTAATTAAATACTTTGACAGTGTCAAATTGACAATAACATTTATTATTGATTATTTCCCTCATTATAATATGAACCAATCAAAAGCCTTGAATTTTCGAATAAATTTCGTTTAAATAAGCTATTTAACAGCGATTAAATTTTAGCCTCCATATTGGATTTTTGTTTACGATTTTATGGTGTTATTTACAAGTTTTAACAAACATTTTTTAAAAAACAATAAAAAATGAGTTATCTAGTTTACGAAATATCAATTATTACTTATTACATACGGACATCATCCGGATGTCACTGTGTGAGAAATGAAAATCATGTCGTGATTTTTTATGCCATCGCTGTTTGCGATTGACCGATGGCACAAAAAATCATGTCGTGTTTGGATAATCATTTTTGCGCTACGTTCGTACACTAAGAGAAAAATTATGTTGAATCAACAGTTTTTGCGGTTAAATACATTCAATATTTTCTTGGATTTAAATTAACTAATTTAAATCCAAGAAAATATTGAATGTTAACTGTTGATTCAATTGTTAACATACTTTTTCTTTCAATGTACGAATGTGTCGCAAAAATGAATATCCAAACACCGATGGCATAAAAAATCATGTCGTGATTTTTTATGCCCAAACACCGATAGCATAAAAAATCATGTCTTGATTTTTTAGGCCATCGGTCAATCGCAAACAGTGATGGCATAAAAAATCACGACATGATTTTCATTTCTCACGCAGTGACATCCGGATGATGTCCGTATGAATAAAATTTGTGAAAATCACGACGTGACGTTCTTATGATTTTCATTTATCACGCGGTGACTTTCGTATGATATCAGTATGAATAAAATTTGTGAAAATCACGACGTGATGTTCGTATGAATATCAAGAATGTTGTCTGGGCTGTTACCAAAGCTTTATTAATGGGGGTTCCTTAAAGGTTTTTTAAGTAAGAGTTATGTTATCTTTTAATAATAATAAAATAAATAAATAAATAAAGTTTTTATTGCATATTCAGTACAATACAGAACATATAATACAAAACATACAAAAGGCCATCGACCGGGGTCCTTCAGCCTACTTTTAATAAAATTGATTAAGATGGATTTGTTTTTGATTTATTTCCACGCTTTATATCAGAAATAAAATGCATGCTGTATTATCAATTTATAATCGGGGTTGCCTGCCTAGGCAGTGCCTACATTTTAAAACACGGCTTTTCCAACAGCAGGGCTCCCACGGCTAAATTACAAATTTTATTTAGGAATTTAGGAGGTTTTTTGTAAAATTTTAGGTGAAATAAAGTAAGGAAATGAATTTCTTTAATTAAATAAAAACAACTCTTTACTACTTACTTAAAAAATAAGCAAAAATTACTACCTCTTACTTCTTTTGTAAAAATAATTTATATTGACTAGTTTTTTAGCCAAATCGCTCGACGAGTTTTGTTTTAAATAAAATTAAAAGTGAGATAAAATTACTACTTTTGTATAGGTATATCTGAGGAACATATATTATACAAGTATAAATTTCACCAAACTTTTAATTTTATTTAAAAAAATGCGTCGATAGATTTAGTTAAAAAACTATGCCAAAATCAAATAATGTTATATTTATATTTTAAGAAATAATATGTTAACAGTTTAGTTAATAACTAACAGTAATTAAATCGGTAAGATTAAGAATAGTACAAGTCCAAAAGTAAAATATTTCAAAAAATCAGTTTTATAGTTCTAAATGCATTTTTGTTAGAATAATTTAACTATTTTATGAAATATAATATTCATATTCTATAAAATAATTTATATTTTCTCTCAAAAATGTATTTTAAACTTTAAAATGGATTTTAGAAAATAAATTGTCAAAATTAAATTTTTGGACTTGTACTGTTCTTATTCTCACCGATTCAATTGTAATGTGGATCTTAATACTTAAATCTCATAACAAAATATATAAGTTTGCAAAATACAGCAAAACATTCTTTAGATTGTTTACTATTTTAACTGTCAATTACAAGAAAATTAAAAATCCTTTTGTTTGATATAATATATATATATATATATATATATATATATATATATATATATATATATATATTATACGGTATATTTTTGTCTAAAACAAACGAAATATGGCTAAAAATGACATTTTTGTAGAATTTTTTTTTGTTGTTTTTTAAGAAAAATTTTTTTTTTAAAGAATTTAATAAAATAAAATAGAACCTAAAAATATATATTTTTAAATTACTTTTTAAAAAAGATTTTTTTAGCACTACCTTAATTAAACGCAGTCAGGTTGGCCTATTTAAATTTAGGAGTTTTAGGAGATTGACTACAATTTTAGGAGAATTTTAGGAGTTTTCAAGATTTAAGCAAAATTTTAGGAATTTTATGAGTTTTAGGAGGTGTGGGAGCCCTGCAACAGAAAAATTTAAATTTGTGTTTTTGGGCGTTTTTCCACCCAAGCCTTAACATTCGGCACCGCCAAAACGTTCTCCTTAACCTTTTGCAGGTTGCGGTAATCTTCCAACAAGTCAATTTGGGTCATTCCGTTCATGTAGTCCAAAAGACTTACGAAGAAGAGGTCGGCCCAAGTGAGACGGTTGATGGCCAAAAATCCCCCATTGGTTAACCAATGGGGGATTTTTGGCCATCAACCGTCTCACTTGGGCCGACCTCTTCTTCGTAAGTCTTTTGGCTGCATCGTCCAGTTTGATCAGGTAGTGAGGGATTTGTTCTTCGAATAGGGGCACTTTAAGGCTCTCTTTAATGGCTGGGTCTGTCTCGTAGTGGTATCTGCCAATTTTAGCATGAAAATCGTATACTGTATCAACTGTGCTGTCAATTATCAAGTCTTCCCAGTCATCTTTACCAACGAGCCCAACTTTCTTGGCCAAAAATCTTGAAATAGCCACGCTTTGATGAGCCATTTTACCTTCATGCTCCAAAATTGGCATTTGCCCGTAAGGCATTTTTGGTTTTAATTCCTCCCACTGTTGACTGGGTACGCCGGGTTTGATGTACTCCACACGAAAATCTTCCCAGTCCAAATTGCCGTAACTGCAAAGGAACCTCAAAGGTTCTCCCAAAGCGGTCAGGTCGAAATACGTCACTTTGTATGCCCTTTTTGTAACACTGCGAAAGGTCGTTGATAACTGCAGGTTTGCACATTTTTTTAAAATTGTCGTTAAAGCCATTTGGGAAATTGTTTTAGTCAACATCACGGACCAAAACCGCGCTAAATTTTAAAGCACGAATTGTCCTCTATATACGCATTTAAACCGTAGACCACTGATGAGAATTATATTTAATTATAATATATGCTATAGCATAATAGGAAATTTTCGGAGATTCCCAGGGAAAGATAACCCGAAGGTTATCTTAGCAACGTGTTTGTTGCAAGTTTATTTTATATTATAAGGGTAATATTTGAAGTTTAATATTTAATATTTTCTTGGATTTAAATTAAGTATATATAGTTAATTTAAATCCAAGAAAATATTGAATGTTAAACTAGTTGATTCAATTGTTAACATACTTTTTCTTTCAATGTACGAATGTGTCGCAAAAATGAATATCCAAACACCGATGGCGTAAAAAATCATGACGTGATTTTTTATGACCAAACACCGATGGCATAAAAAATCATGTCGTGATTTTTTATGCCATCGCGATGTTTGGATATTTATTTTTGCGCCACATTCGTACATTAAAAGAAAAAGTATGTTAACAATTGAATTAACAGTTTTTTGCGGTTAAATACATTTAATATTTTCTTGGATGTAAACTAACTATTAATTTAAATCCAAGAAAATATTTAATGTATTTAACTATAAAAACTGTTGATTCAATATATATGTAGGTATACTTTTTCTCTCAATGTACGAATGTGGCGCAAAAATAAATATCCAAACACCGATGGCATAAAAAATCACGTCATGATTTTTTATGCCATCGGTGTTTGGATATTCATTTTTGCGACATATTCGTACATTAGAAGAAAAACTATGTTAACAATAATTGAATCAACAGTTTAAACTAACTAAATTAACATTCAATATTTTCTTGGATTTAAATTAACTATATATACACTCACAGGCAAAATAATCGATCCACACAAATTTTCGATGAATTTCAATCGCAAATAACTTTTTTATTTGATTTCGGATTTAAACAAAGATTAAAGAATATTGTAGATACATTAATGGAGAATCGCTCACATTTTAAAAATTACTTAAAAATACACGTACGTTTATAATATACAGGTTTAAGCAAAAATATGTTTTTTACCATAAGTTTAAGACACTCTGTGGAGTGGCAAAACCGTATATTGTTCTAAATTAAGTTTTAATTATCAAGTCACATCTATTTTTAACAGTTTTGTTTTTGGTTCACCTTGATATATTTATTTTTGTTGAAAATATGGATTTTTTTTTAAAAACATTGCAATTTCCAATATTTTTCCTGTATGAAGAACTAAGCTTGCCATCCATAGCCTACGGAGGATGACAGTGACAGTTTTGTCGAATCATCCCATACTTGGACATGTCATATACAGCTTTTAAAAGCTATCAAATTGTTTTTTGTAAATTAATGTGTTAATTTTGAAGTGTCTTCTTACTTTTAAAAATGTCTCCGACTGATGTTGCCCTTTGTACTTTACTTCTTGTGACGTTTAAAACACTTGCCACGTAATACTGTGACCGTCCATCCTGGATTAAATTAATGGCTCTGGCAACATCAGTCGGAGACATATCCATTTTTTAAAGTAAGAAGACACCTCAAAATTTAAACATTAATTTGTAAAAAACAATTTGATAGCTTTTGAAAGCCGTGTATGACATGTCCAAGTATGGGATGATTCAATAAAACTGTCACTGCAGTGACATGTCATTCTCCATAGCATATGGATGGACCATAGCAACCTTAGTTCTTCATACAGAAAAATATTAGAAATTGCAATGTTTTTTTAAAAAATCCATATTTTCCACAAAAATAAATATATCGAGGTGAACCAAAAACAAAACTGTTTAGAATAGATGTGACTTGATAAATAAAACTTAATTTAGAACAATATACAGTTTTGCCACTCTACAGAGTGTCTTAAACTTATGGTAAAAAACATCATTTTGTTTAAACCTGTATATTATAAACGTACGTCTATTTTTTAGTAATTTTTTAAAATGTGAGCGATTGTCCATTAATTTATCTACAATATTCTTTAATATTTGTTTAAATCCGACATCAAATAAAAAAGTTATTTGCGATTGAAATTCATCGAAAATTTGTGTGGATCGATTATTTTGCCTGTGAGTGTAGTTAATTTAAATCCATAAAAATAATAAATGTATTTAACCGCAAAAACTGTCGATTCAACATAATTTTTCTTAGTGTACGAACGTGGCGCAAAAATTATTATCCAAACACCGTTGGCATAAAAAATCACAACATGATGTTTTAGGCCATCGGTCAATCGCAAACAGCGATGGCTTAAAAAATTACGACATGATTTTCATTTCTCACGCAGTGACATCCGGATGATGTCCGTATGAAGAAAATTTGTGAAAATCACGACGTGACGTTCTTATGATTTTCATGATATCAGTATGAATAAAATTTGTGAAAATCACGACATGATGTTCGTATACGAATATCACGAATGTTGTCCGGGTACATATATGAAGGGAACGATTCATATTACTTCACGATATTGTTAAACTTGTGACAAATAATAATAACTGTATTTTTAAGTCACATTATTAATAACCATGTAATGATTTTTAGCACTTTATGTATTTATTATTTTTTGTAACATGTTAATAAATTATTAAAATTATTTATTTATTATTATGTTTGTTTTTTTCTTACTTTCGTAAAATTGTATGTTCTAGTTTTCATTCTTTTGAATCTTTGACTCGCGATAATCGAGAAAGGTTAATGATAGAAAACCCAGTATAAAATTAAATAGATTTACAAATTAAATAAGTTATTTATTTAACATTTTATGTACAAAAAGTTGCTCTTAAATCTACAATTGAATAATCTTAATTAATTTGCTAACAGTCTCACTTGAGAAGTTGCTGGACTGCAATTTGCTCATCACCTCCAAAAGTTCGCCATTCTTCAATTCAAAGTTGTAGGGTATATCATACAAAATCACATAGTTCGCCAACTTGTTTTGCATTTCCAAACTCTCACTGAAAACGTCACCACCTAACAAATAGGTGTTCAGTTGATGTCCCATTGTTTTTTCCCACTCTCCAAAAATATCAAAGATTTCCTGCTGAACCGAAATCAGAGCCTCTTTGGAAATTAAATTGCAAAGCATGGTCTTCATGAAAGTTTGTTTCCTGATTATTTTTAACTGCCAAATATTATTTGTGCTTGGATTTTTGGCGAGATCTTCCACCATCTAAAAATTAATTTTAATAAAATTTTAAATTCTTTACAATGAACATTACCTTAAAAAGTGTTGCAAAAACGTAGATAATAATTAGCTTATCCTTAATAACAGCATCATATGTGACTTTTATCAACTTCTGCTTCAATTTTTGCTCCTGCAAGTGGAAATTCTTCCTTTTCAGCTTGAGGAAATGATCGCAAAAATACTTTATCATTTTTTCAGACGTAAATGAACTAATTGAGTCTGGAGTGGGGTCCCAGGGCACAATTCCAGATTGCGTTAAAGTCCTGGCCAAATGACTTTGATAACCAAATCTGTCCATTATGTAGCTTAGGCAACCTGCTCTTTGTTTTACCTCCACATGGCCATCGGTAAAAAGTATTTTTCTAAAAGTGTCAATTGGATTAAAGCAGGGCGGGATCACGAAAACACAATTTAAAAAAATTGAGTAAATTAACATAGTTTTTTATATTTTTTTTGTATGTACTCGGTGGTCAAAACTTAAGTATAGGACGAACAAAAATACCAACCAAAACTGATAGCATATTTTGATTATAGACCCTTTTGGTAACACTAACATGTATTTATAAAAATCCCAGCTGATCCTATTTTAAAGTTTTGCATACTTTTTTGTTTTTCTATTTCTATATACATATTATTTTGCAATTATTGTACTAAAACTACCTGTACAATATTAATAAAATTAAGCAAAATAATAAACTTTGTATCATTTAAATTACTTTACTCCCCAGTATTAATTTATTGAGTAACCTATTATTTTTTACCACTCAAAACAAAACATAACAAAAAAAACGAAGATTTATATCTTAAATATTTTTTATAACAAAAAGTTTGTCTATGAAATAATTACAACTTGCAAATTTTGTAAAACAATAATTAAGGTGGTTATGAAAAAAAATGCTATACGTTATAACGCAAGTGACATTTTGCTTTACTTGTTTATTTAATGTATACTTTATTATTATTCAAGTTAAGCCATGAAGAAAATCGAAAGAAGGTATGTGCTGGCTGTGGAGACAAAATTGTTTTTGATAATCGAAAAATTCAGAGTTTAGGGTTTCTGAGAAAATATAAAAATTACTGCAGACTTTTTCAAACAAACACTTTAACTTAAGTGATTCAAAATTACCTACTTTAATATGGTAAAAACGGTATTTTTCCATAGCCAAATTTTTAAAATTTAGAAATTGCTATAGAATAGAGAATTTCGCGGCAGCCAAGCATGTTGGTACAGAGACTGAAGAATTTAAAAATATTGTTTCCATGTTAAAAACAAAATATGAAGTTTGCAAAATACAGCAAAACAGTCTTTAGATTGTTTACTATTTCAGCTATCGTTTAAAAGAAAATTAAAAATCCTTTTGTTTGATATATAACATTGTATATTTTTGTCTAAAAGAAACGAAATATGGCTAAAAATTACAAATTTGTGGTTTTTTTTTAAGAAAAATGTTGGTTGTGATATAATATCATTTTAAAAAGAATTTAATAATATAGAACCTAAAAATATATATTTTTAAATTACTTTTTACTATTTTTTTTTAGCATGACAACTACCTTAATTAAACGCAGTCAGGTTGACCTATTTAAATTTAATTTTTAGGAGTTTTAGGAGATTGAATGCAATTTGAAGAGAATTTTAGGAGTTTTCAAGATTTAAGCCAAATTTTAGGAGGTCACAGTGGTCTGAGAAGCAAATTTACGCGGCAAAAATCCAATTTTTAAAACACTTTAAAAAGGCATTTTGATGCATCTTTATTGTTCGTGACAGATTAATACCTAAGATTTTAAACTGCGAAGTAGAATTTACTGCGTATGCGTTGCGTTATACCAAATACATGAAAAGATTGTCAAAAATACTCTTACTTTCGGAATCTTGTCTTTTTCGTGTAAAAAAGGTGTTGCGTTAATATAATAGTGAAAATTAGTGTCAAAAATTTATAGTAGGGATAATGTTGAGTACAAATACAACTTTAAAATGTCTTTTTTGGATTTTTTGCCAAAAATATAGCGTTTTTTAACCTACAAATCCTCAAGTTTTGTAATTACAAATAATAAATGGAATATAAGTAAAAATTTATAATTACTTTCCCAGAACCACACAGTGCATTCGAAAATATGAACCTCCAGCTCCGACTTTATAAAAATTCATCTGCCTTTATGCGCCTATAAGAGAGTTATGCAAAAATGAAAAATGGCCGACAAATTACCGCTAACCTGGTCATAAAAGTAATATATTTTTTAAATTTGACAATAATATTGCATTTAAGAATGGTAATACAATTTTCTTTACTAATATTACATAATATTATTTTTTCAATATACTTTGTATATTATACAGTGTGCCCACTGATGGTAATGACAATAGAAAAAACTTTTTTATTACCTATATACCTATGATACGAAAAAAATATGTTTTTTAAAAACTCTTGCTTGTTTCAAAAATAAGATTCCTACACAAACATTTTGAATTAAATGTACAGGGTGCTCAGAAACTAAAAAAACCCAAAAAACTAGAAGTGCGTTTTATGGAAAAATGAATTCATTTTAAAAATATTTGATGGTTAAAAATTAAGACTTTCATAAAAAGATGAATTATATATACAGGGTGCTCAGAAATTAAAAAAAAATTATATATCAAAATAAGAGGAATGTGGTAAGATATTCGTAACGGAATCGCAAAAAATCATTGTTCATAAAAACTTCTGCTTGTATTTAAAAAATGAGATACCTAACAAACATTTTTAATTAAATGTCCAGGGTGCTTAGAAAATAAAAAAACCGCAAAGTGATTTAAGAGGGTAGTACAATAATTATTATTCCATAGGAATCTCATTTTTAAAACAAGCATGAGTATTTAACGCATAATAAAAATAAGTTTTCCTATTGTCAACCATCACGATATTGGCTAAAGGGTTGTTAAAAAGAAATATGGTGAAATGTAAAATGTTGATATAATAATATATTTTTGATACTTTGAAGGTAATGGTAAATTATGCTTGCGCCATGTTGCAATCGCCAACATTGGCGATCGCCGCCTGGTACGAACTATAAACATTTATTTATTTAATAAATAAATTATTAAATATAAAACATAAAAAAACAAAAAATACACAAATATTAAAAAAAATCATTTTATATCATTTGGCTAGACCCTCAATACCAAATATTTTTGAAAAAAATTAATATAAGAAGTAAATTTAGCACCCTAAAACATAAAAAACACACGTCTTGGGAAAAATATTTAAGTCGTTTTTTCGCGTAAATACCATGAAATACTATGGTTATTAAACTTAACCTTGGTTAATAGTTAAGGCTTTTTTACGTTTAGAGTGCGTTCAAAAATCCTAACTATGACGTCACAAATACCAGACCATAAAACTATATCGCTGAGCTAGTTATTCAACGTGGTTAATAGTCTTTCTCTTTTTAATATATATTTTTCTGTTACGATCTGTCAAAAAGTTGTTTACATTTGCCGTCAAAAAGTAATTTAGAATATTTTAAGTAGGTACAATCAAAGATATTATCTTTGGGTACAATTGCTCTTAAAACGAATTTAAACTTTGTATTAATAATAATAAATGATATATATCTTCAAAATATCTCATATAAACAGTTTGATCTTCATAATTTCTGTACGTTGAATAAATATTTTGGCAATTTAATATGTTTATGTAGGAATAATGTTGTGTGCTAAACATATCTTCTCCAAAACATACCGCCAACCTTCGTCTTTTTCTTTGGAGTTCCATTCTAAATTTTCACAATAATAATTTTCGTATAAACGTTAAACACTACATGGATTTTAGTTATGGTAAACCAAGATACATACACCTTAAGATAGGATGGTACGCATGTTGGCCGGGGCTTAATTACGTCACTTGATGAGTGTTTTTAAATCTTTAACGTGCTTTTTAATTATCTGCTGCTAAAATTCTTGTTTTTGCGATGCTTTTGGATGTTAACTTGCTCTACTTTTTGTTTAACTTGTCGTTTTTGTGTTCGGTAAGGTTCGAATTAATTTTCAGCGTTCAAATTATTGTTATTGTGTTAGGTTTGTTTATTATTGTTTTTGTGTTGCGTTAACTTATTTTGTTTGTGTTTTAGATTGTATAGTGCCATTTGCATTTATTAAAATGCGGTGGCATATTTGGATGCAATTCGGACAACCAGTCCAAGAAAAACCCTTTAAATAAAAACATTAAATTTAATCGATTCCCGAAAAAGTTTGATTTGTGGAAACAGTGTTTAAATGCCAAAAAAATAATAAACAATATTTACGTTAAGACCGCTTCTGTTTCCTATAAACATTTTCTGGACAGTGACTATAAGTTTAATTTAAAACACCAACGCTTAAACTACAGCCCTAAATGTTATCAAGGACTGAAAGCATCTATTATCCATATTATAACACTCTCTTCAATATAAAGCACTATGTCCAGAAATTTCTCTATTTTCTTTAATAATATTACTATTATTCGTGTATTCGCACGGCAACTACTTATCAAGTGACGTCATGCGCGGGACGAACCAAAGCTCGTACACGGGAGCATCCAGCCCTGTGGTAAACGACAGGGAAGAACTGTTTTTATAAAAAGAGGTATCGAAAAGGTAGGTATAAGAACTGGGGATCATAGAAAAAGAATATACAATTGTATATTCTTTTTCTATAATCCCTAGTTCTTAAGGTATAAGAAGAGGCAAAGAAATTTATTTACACCGGTAAAAGCATAGAAATTAAATATAAATAGGTAAAAAGACATTTCAAAAATTATAGGTTATGAACAAGTAAACAAATGTCAAATGTTAGAAACCTAACCATGGTTATAAGAATTAACTGTAGTATTGCATAGTATTTACACGAAAAAAAGACTTTAAAGAATAATTTTTGCCGCGTAAATTTACCTCTCAGACCACTGTGGAGGTGTGGGAGCCCTGCTTGTTTTCTTGTACCATGGAAAGAATGAGCTTTACTTACATTAACAGATCCCAGTTGCGTCCCCGTTCGAACACCACCGGCCAGTAGCGGTCGTCCTCGAGGGAAACCTTGGTCAGCGTGCTTAGATCGGGCAGAATGCCGGGACCTTTGACGCGCAACTCCGAGCCTTCCAAAGTGACGACGCGCAGGTTCGCGTAGCAAGTTTTACCCAAATGCACGTCCCTGGGTATGACGACGCGAGGCTCCACCGCCAAAACGTACAGGTGCCGGAAAGCTTGCAGGTGATACCTGAAAATGAAGCCGCGCCGTTAGTTAGTAGTATAGGACGAACAAAAATGCCAACGAAAACTGAGAGCATATTTTGATTATAGACCCTTTTGGTAACACTAACCTGTGTTTATCAAAATCCCAGCTGATCCTATTTTAAAGTTTTGCAAACTTTTTTGTTTTTCTATTTCTATATATTATTTTGCAATTATTGTACTAAAACTACCTGTACAACTTTAATAAAATTAAGCAAAATAATAAACTTTGTATCATTTAAATTACTTTACTACCCAGTATTAATTTATTGAGTCACCTATTATTTTTTACCACTCAAAACAAAACATAACAAAAAAAACGAAGATTTATATCTTAAATTTTTTTATAACAAAAAATATTGGGAGTTTGTCTATGAAATAATTACAACTTGCAAATTTTGTAAAACAATAATTAAGGTGGTTATGAAAAAAATTGCTATATGTTATAACAAGTGAAATTTTGCTTTAGTTGATTATTAATAATGTATACTTTATAAAGTTAAAAATAGTATTTTAAAATGAAAATTAAACCGAAATTCAAGTTAAGCCATGAAGAAAATCGAAACAAGGTATGTGCTGGCTGTGGAGACAAAATTGTTTTTGGTAACTGAAAAATTCAGAGTTTAGGGTTTCTGAGAAAATATAAAAATTACTGCAGACTTTTTCAAACGAACACTTTAACTTAAGTGATTCAAAATTACCTACTTCCATATGGTAAAAAAAAAGAGAATTTCGCGGCAGCCAAGAATGTATGTGCTTTATCTGCAAAATGGCAAGATATAAAGGGCATACAAAATTATTAAGGGAAGAGGACGGACGAACGAACTAAAGTTTTGATATGCTCTTCCTTTCTAGGGGATATCGCTAGATGTAAGAAGCATTTTTGTACAGAGACTGAAGAATTTAAAAATACTGTTTCCATGTTTCCATAAAAACAATTTCATGTAAAACCCAAGAAAAAGTTTTACTGAAAATTTAAGGCAAGCAGTAATCGATTTTGCTTCAAAGAATCTTTAGTTATTTATTAGTTTTGTATAAGGTACCTTAAAACAATAAATAAGATATTGCAAACTGTATTTTACATTATTTTGTATTTATAATGTAATTTATCCATATTTCAGTCATGTATCTGCCAAATTTTTAAAAACATTTGATAATGGTACTAGAGTATTTTATCGAAATGACATAAACAATTTTAAAATACTAAGAAATATGCAAAACTTTAATAAAGGATCAGCTGGGATTTTGATAAATACATTTTTGTGTTACCAAAAGAGTCTATAATCAGATTATGCTATCAGTTTTGGTTGGCATTTTTGTTCGTCCTATACTTTAGTTTTGACCACCGTGTGTAGAGATGTAAAAAACGGTTTTTTCATGTGAAAAAAACAAGAAAAAAAACTAGAAAAAAAAGAATTTTTTGTTTTTTTTTTAATCCGCTACAATAAAGCATTTTCTGTCAATAAATAACATCAATCTTAAAAAATGGAGTAATTTTTCAAAATGAAATTTTGAGTAAAATTTATATTAATAATAAAGTGAAATGTAGATTATATTACATTTTTCATTATTGAAAATATTGACCGAGACTAAAAAATCTGATTTTATTATTTGGTAGTTTCCACCTAAGAAACCAATAGCAATGTAAAACTTCTACACTAATAGTGAAAAAAATTAAAGGATAAAAAATTTTTTGCGATTTTTCGGATAGCTGTATCTTCGTTAAAAATGGTCGTATTGGAGCCGTAAAAAAAGCAATTTAAAGCTTGAAGTTTCTAGTTTTGAGATTTTTAGATGAAAAACGTGCAACGCTCAATCCTAACGAATAGCGTAATAAAAAAATTCGAAATTTTATGGCTTTCTTTTTTGGTCCACGGAATGTTCTGACTTAACCACCAATGAATAAATGTTGTACAAGAATTTGCTATTTTGAAAAACAAAAATTTCCATACTCTAGGAACATGAATTTGAAAAATCATGAAAAAAAGTGCTTTTGGTAGCTTTTTGAAAAATCAAGCGTTGAATCAAAAATATTATAGGTAGTTACTTTTTTTAGGACCATATCAAAACAAGCGCGGCCCTTATTGGTCAATTCGGTGGTGGTGGCGCGTGCAAAGCGCGAGACTGTATTTACATTTACTAAATATTATTTAGTGGCTAATTTTAGTCCATGAACTGGACTGGAAACATAAAAAATTAGACAAATGGGACTAATCCTAAAAAAAACTTAAATATGTGGAAAAAAAAATTAATAATAAAGTGAAATGTAGAATATATTACACTTTTCATTATTGAAAATTTTGACCGATACTAAAAAATCTGATTTTTTATTATTTGGTAGTTTCCACATAAGAAACCAATAGCAATGTAAAACTTCTACACTAATAGAAAAAATTAAAGAATAAAAAAATTCCAAATTTTTTGCGATTTTTCGTATAGCTGTATCTTCGTTAAAAATGGTCGTATTGGAGCCGTAAAAAAGCAATTTGAAGCTTGAAGTTTCTAGTTTTGAGATTTTTAGATGAAAAACGTGCAACGCTCAATCCTAACGAATACAATAAAAAAAATCGAAATTTTATGCCTTTCTTTTTTGGTCCACGGAATGTTCTGACTTAACCACCAATGAAAAATGTTCTAAAAAAATTTGCTATTGTTTATCTGAAGAAAAAAAATTTCCATACTCTACATGAATTTGAAAAATCATGAAAAAAGTGCTTTGGGTAGCTTTTTGAAAAATCAAGCGCTGAATCAAAAATATTATATGTACCTATAGTTACTATAGTTACTTTTTTAGGACCAAATCAAAACAAGCGCGGTCCTTATTGGTCAATTCGGTGGTGGTGGCGCGTGCAAAGCGCGAGACTGTATTTACCTCGGTAATTACATTTACTAATTGTCATTTAGTGGCTAATTTTAGTCCATGAACTGGACTGGAAACATAAAAAATTAGGCAAATGGGACTAATCTTGAAAAAAACTAAAATATGTTTTGTATTTTTTTTCAAATCTGCTACAATAAAGCATATTCTGTCAATAACATCAATCTTAAAAAATGGAGTAATTTTTCAAAATGAAATTTTAATAAGTGAAATGTAGAATTTATTACATTTTTCATTATTGAAAATTTTGACAGAGACTAAAAAATCGGATTTCTTATTATTTGGTATTTTCCAATTTTTTTCGATTTTTCGTTAAAAATGATTGTATTGGAGCCGTAAAAAAAGCAATTTGAAGCTTGAAGTTTCTAGTTTTGATATTTTTAGATGAAAAACGTGCAACGCTCAATCCTAACGAATACCGTAATAATGTTCTACAAAAATTATGTTCTACAAAAATTTGCTATTGTTCTTTTGAGGAAAAAAAATTTCCATACTCTACATGAATTTGAAAAATAGCTTTTTGAAAAATCAAGCGCTGAATCAAAAATATTATAGGTAGTTACTTTTTTTAGGACCAAATCAAAACAAGCGCGGCCCTTATTGGTCAATTCGGTGGTGGTGGCGCGTGCAAAGCGCGAGACTGTATTTACATTAACTAAATGTCATTTAGTAGCTAATTTTAGTCCATGAACTGGACTGGAAACATAAAAAATTAGGCAAATGAGACTAATCTTGAAAAAAACCTAAAATATGAAGAAAAACCATTTGAAAAAAAAACAATGAAAAGAACCCTGAAAAAAAAACAAAAAAACGTTTTTTTTTCAAGTCGCATCTCTACTTGCCTGTTATCGTTGCTGTGCGTGGGAAACTTGGGGTACAAGGCGCAGATGAGCGCGGCAACGCTGGCCGGCGAGTTCGACAGCGTGTACCGACCGCCCCCCAAGTACAGCAGACCCAAGGCCATGTGAGTGGCCAGGTGGGAGCCGTAGGTGACGACGGCGCTCGAAGAGGCTCCGACGCGCTTGCGCAGATGTCTCACCAGACGCATTATTTCCAGGTTTCCGGTACCAGCCATCACCTAAAACGATTGACACCTTCAGAAACAGTTTTGTAGGGGTTTTTCCATTTCAAAGCGACCAGGCAAAAAGGGGTAGCTGGCAGTGTTGCCAAGCGTACGATAATTATCGTACCTGTACGTAATTTATTTAAAAATACAAAAAACGTGCTCTTTTAGTTCCACCCTTACTTCTTAAGAAGTCCCATAAGCCAACTAAATGGCTTGTGCGGGTTAGGGGTAGGAACGGACCGCGAGCTTAAAGTCCCCTCCGAAGGACTAATACACAATTATTGTGTTTATTTGTGTTTGTCCTATTATAGGACAAACACAAATAAACAGCCATACCCCTGGTGGGATTCGAACCCACGACCTCCGGCTTGTAGTCAGCAGCACTAACCACTCGTCCACCGTCGGCGATGAAATATATCTATATTTAGAATTTATCACCTGCTCGTATTTAATTAATTATTTTGGGTGTATTTCATATTTAACCGTATTTTTAATAAATCTTTCATTTTTTGAAATATTTTTTTATAGTTTTATAAAATTTATACATTTATTCTATGAAAAACTTTTAAAAACAACTTTTTAGGCTAAAAATAATATTATTAAGTTGTAGTTTCTTTAAACTTACTTACATTTTTGAGAACTAGCAATACAATATTCCACCTCATAGAAATAAAAAACACATTTTTTAACTTGTTGCACGTTTATGTGTTAAAATTAAAAAATATATTTAGAATTTTTATATTTTATATATTTTTAAATTAAATTTACTAGGATTTATCAAAAAACGTTTGATATAATTATAATAAAAAAGTTAACATACATATAAAACTATAAAACATATAAATATACATAGGTATGTATAAAACAATAAAATATATATTATATATTTTCTTATAATTATTTATGTTTTAAAATTAAAAAAATATAGGTATTTATTTAGAATTTTTTTATTTGGTATATTTTTAAATGAAATTTGATTGATCAAAAACCGTTTGATATAATTATAATAAACAAACATACCTATGAAACTATCTAAAAAAATGAGCCTGTTAAAATCTAAGCTCTTAATATTAAATTTACAGATCCCTCATCATTTAAATATATTATTTTATTAATAACAACTAATTAAATGTAGTTTATTAAATAAATTTTAGAACATATATTATATTAAAATTATTTCAAAATCAATTTTATTCCTTAAATATTTAAAAGGTTTAGATTTTTGTATAAAAGCTAAAAGTCAAATGAAATGTGAGTATACTCACCTGCTATTTATATTTAGTAAAGTTTAAAATTAAATATGTTAATTATATTACCAAAACCCAAACAATAATTATTACGATGAAGCATTCAAATGGACATTACTATTTTCCTTAACTGTACTATCGTACGCAAAAATACGATAATTTTGAAATTATTTCAGCATTTAATATAAATATTCCTTAAAAGAACTAAATTAACTAATAAATAAAAGTTAAATTTATTTTGTATACTTTCAGAGGGTATATATGTATATATATAACTTAAAATTGTGAATAAAAAAATATTTGTTGTAATAAATTAACTATTTTTATACTTTTATAGGGTATATATTATATACCCTCTGAAAGTATAAAAAATAGTTAATTTATTACAAAAAATATTTTTTATTCACAATGTTAAACAGAGTTTAAGTTATTTTTACGTCCTTGTATATATACAACCAGCCAAATGTGATATTCATTATTACATATTTTTTGTGTAACTACGATAATTTATTTGAAAATACGATAAATTTATGAGGTTGGTACGATAAATCAGTTTTCAAGACTTGACAACAACCACCTACTACTCACCCGTAGGAAATTTTTGAAAATGCGATAACATGGCCAAAAATGTTTCGATCGTTACATTTTTTTTTTAAATTGTAGGTAAATGTTTACTACAGGGTATTTCCATTGTAACGGGTACGACACTAAAACTGCGTTTTTTCAAGATACGTTAATATAAAAAAATAGTATAAAAAATTAGTTATTTAACTCAAACAAAATGTCAATAAAAACTTGTATAGAAAACCTTTTATAACGTCATGAATAGCGTAACGGGCGCGACCTTAGAAAATCGGCAAATGCGACCAAGTTGGCTTCTAAAGTTGATACTGTAAAATTTTGTATGAAAGCATATAGTAATAATTTTTTGTGTAAAACTTTAATAGTAACCTTAAACAAGCACGTATTTTAAATGCACAAAAATTGCATACTTTATTTTCTAAAATTTTCTCAAAATGTAACGGGTGCGACATTTAAATATTTTATCGAGCATTGAAACTCTTCCGTATTTATTCTTAATGTATTAATAATATTTTAAGTTTATAAATTACGTCGCAATTAAACTATTTGACTTCAGATATAGTGGTTATTTTGTTAAATAACACATCTGATTTTTTGTCAAGGTGGGGTAAGGTTTCGTGGAAATACCGTTCATACAAAAAAATATATAAAAAATTGTGAATTCACTCAATTTTTTTAAATTATTTTTGGTAAAAAAGGCAAAATTTTGACATTGCCACATTTTTTTTACTTCATATTTTTTTCGTTGTCACTTCTGGTTTCACCGAAAATGGTTTTAAGAAAGTAAATTAAATTATTAAAGATTTTAGAGTAAAATGGAAATTCTTAATATTTTTCCAATTTGAGATGAAAAGGCCCATAGATCAAGGGGTGTTAATTGTATTTCATAGATAATATTAGGTATACTTACCATTGATGCTGAAAGTAAAACAGCATTTAAACACGTTTCAATCGTTGCTCTGCCGGCCAATTCCGCAATTGATTTGTTGGTAAGTTTGGTAAATAAATGGCAAAAATAAATAAGGGTATCGAAAGCGTCTTTATCTGAAGAACCGGCGAATTTTAAACCCAATGCGAAACACGCTCCGGCAATAATGTTACAGTAGGCTTGACTGAAAAAACGAAAATAAAACTTGGATACTTTTACTAAAACAATGCTAAAAACGTACTTCATTGCTTCATAATCCACATCTAAAGTGGGGTTAGGTTTAACCATACAGTAAGGCCTTATGGTTGATGGTACTTGACCCTCTACCCACTCTTTAGAGGGTTCGATGTCATCCCATAGAATAAGAGCTAAAATTTAATTTAAGGTATAAACATGAATAAACCATGGCCATTTTAAAGTTATTTTATCTTAAACTATTTAAAAAATAACGAAAATAATTAATATTTTGCTATTTTTTGCAATGAGTTTAATTACACTGGTTTACAGCCCAAATGTAGATTCGATGCCAATATTTTTTTCTCGCCAAGAACGAATGAAAATCATCGAAATACGACCATTTTTGAATTGGTTACAAGTCTACACTTGTGCGAAGAAAACAAGGTCTTTACGAAAAAAATCTATGGAAAAATGACAAAGTTATGACCGTTTAAAATTCAATTTTTGTTTATTTTTGTACTTGGCGCTCGATAGAATTGTGGGAATTCAAGAATTTTCAACAATACCTTTAAAGCATACAAACTGCACATCATTTTTAAACAAATAAGTAGATTTTCACAAAAGAGAGGATATTTTATTGGCAAAGTTTCAATTGCACAGCTAAATCGCGCTATTTGTGTTTTACGTTGCAAGGAAAAAACTTTTTTAGTACTCGATTTCGATTGATTATTCCTTATATCATTGATAAAGAAACTCAACGCTTAAATGCTTACATAGTTACGTTAGTGTGTGTATTTTATCAAAGGGATCATGGTGAATTATTGTTTTTAATTGTAAATAAAATTCAAGAACTAAATCGTTGCATTTTCATGTTTTGCCAAAGGATCCAATTCGGTAAGTACATTTGTTGGTGCAGAATTAACTAATGATAACTTTACCTCATATAATTCATATTTAAGTTTGGACATTTTTAAGAAATTAGAAAAAACTAATTTTTACACAAACATAACCTTAAAACCATTTTTATATTTGAGTTCTCTAAAAAACGCCGACAACTGCATTTTAAACAACAAAATATACCTACGAATTCATGGCAACATAATATTATATATAATACATAATATAATGGTATTTACCGTTGAGTGAAGACTTTCTTAATCAACGCTTTTAATAATGCTAAATGCTGTTTAAATTTAGACGACTTATTTGTTTGACGATTTTTACTGAATTGAAATGTTTACACTTTTCACGTTAATCACTACTAAAATGTGTATTTATTGTATCTAATAGGTACAATGTATATTTACAGAGACTGTATGCAATTTATTTCTTCATTCAGATTAACACTGTTTATTGGAAAACCGGTAAAATCTCAACCCAGGATTTCCTCTCGAAATACACCCAACAACACAACAAATCGACCCACGTTTTTTTTTTCGATATTTTTTAACATTTTCCGGCTTTATTCTCAAAACATTCTTGTAACATAAGCGTCTGACAGCTGATTATTAAAAGTTATACTTTTGTTACGATGATAACAACCGAGTGGTGGCGCTACTAGCGATACTTTTTTAGAGCATAAGGCGATGTACGTTTTCTGCCATTGAGGCATTTTCATCAAAATGAAGTTCTTTTCTTTAGAATCTGATATTATTTTTGGCATAGTTATCTTTTTATATTGATATTATATAAATTGTCATTGACAAGTAAGTATTCATGTCAATTTGACAGTGTCAGAGTATTTAATTAAGGTCTTCAGCAAAAGTACCATTTTTTAAAATACTAAAAGTACTAAATCAAACTGGCATTAGCTACCAACTTAATAAAAAACACGAGTCCAAATAAAAAAAATGAACTGTATTACTAATAGTAATTTACCATAGTATAGACAGCTAATAAGTTTTTTTAATTAAAAAAAAACTATATTATACAAAGAGTTTAAAAATTAACAAAACATGAAAATTGATAAAATTCATGTTTTAATTAAAAAAAAATATTAATGAAAAATTTTAGTTATCAATAAAATTAATTAATTTCAATGTTCTTTAAAAAAATGATAAATTGCTGGATCCAGCTGGATTGATATTAAATGTTTTCGCGGTGCTAATCCAGAACTAGTTCGGACATCCTAGGCATGCGCATTTTAATATTTGTCATGCGCACTTTACATTTTGAATCCCAAATTTTAAAAAGCGCATGCCTAGGATGTCCGGAATTAGTTCGGGATTAGCTTCGCAAAAATAACCATTGATTCAGCAAAAATCCAGCTGAATTAAAAACCCAAACATTGGTATTTGTTTTATTTTTTTTACATTGCATTATTTGGTTAAATTGTTTTATTAACATGCCTCAATATATCCCTGATAATTTAAAAAAACGTCAGTAATTAATTAATAAACATCAATGTCAAAATGTATTGTACATTAATTTAATGTTAGTCAAAAAAATAAACAGAAGGTTGAATTTTTTTACTTGTACATAAACTGTCATAACTTTGTAATTTACTCATAGATTTTATGATGATTTTCGATGATTTTTATTTATTATTGGCGAAAAGGTAGTTGTGGCATTCCTATTTTTGCTCAAAAATATTTTAAATATTCGAACCCATCGTACTCAATTGATTGAGCATTAAGAGAGCGAAAAATTGGCGGAAAATTTTAACTCAAGATATAAACAATGAAAAAAAATCATATCCTTAAAACCACAATACGTAAAATGTGTGGAGCAAAAGGTGTAAAGTCTCATTTTTTTTTATTTTCCATGTTACTCTGTCGATATCACTGATATTTCAAAAAGTGGACACCCTGAAAGAGCGCAAATTTAATAGTAGTTTCATTACTTACATCTGGACAAAATCCTGAGCAGCAAAAAATCGGGACGGACAAAATCGAGCAGGTACTGCGTTTCCGGTGGCGCCATCCAATCGGCTACCGCCCTGTTGCCAGTTCCCAAGTACATCAAACCCAGGGCCATGGTCGCTCCCGGAGCGGTTACGTCCAAGTTAACGCACGAACCCTCTTTGACTTGGAACGATGGCACCTTGTACTTGTCCTTTTGCGAACCTAATGGTGTTTATCAAATTGATTTGTGTAGATTATTTATAAGCTAGGATAACCACAAATCTCAATTTTGAAGGTTCTACGATGATTACACAGCAAACGGAAAAATATAGAAGTTTATTGGATGACGCCACATTTTAATACAGTTTTCTAAACCCTTGCCACGGTATAGAGTTCCCAAGCAACAATTTATGTATTTGTTATGTATATGGAACTATTGAAGAAACTTAAAAGTGTTTTGCGACAGTCGCCGGTCTCTTTATATTACTCTTACGACTAAAGTGGGGAACAATTATTGAGTTCCAAAAAGGTAACAAATATGTCACTAGCTATAAACCCTGCTACTATTTGGAACGTACTATCGCTAACAAAAAAAACTCATACAGCTTAAAAATCTAGTGTTCCTGATTTTCTATCATTTCGTTGGAGTAATTATGGCTTTTAACATGATACGTCACATTTGAAAGGTCTAAAATTAAATACAAAGTTAGGTTGAAGTTTGAAAAAAAAATATTTCGTCATCCCTCTGTTTTTGTCAATTACTGCCCGCAAACGGCAAAGCATGGAAGTCGCCGTCTTGCTTTATCTAGTTCCAAATGGCTTCAATGGCTTGCCAGAGTTCGTCTGCATTGTTTGGTTGAAAATGTTGTTAAAAAAGTCATAATGGATGTGACAAAGCTCGATGTCAGCTTGACATTGACGGAAAAGTTTTATTCACACAGCCACAATATTATATGAGTTTTTTTTGTTAGCGATAGTAGCTGCTACGTTACTAGAACGTTTCAATATCATTGCTAGAGCGTTAAAATTACTTTTATTTATTTGTTTTTACTTCTATATTAACTGTCTTTGTCAAACTTATATTAGATTATTATAATCTAGGGATAGTATAATACTATCCCTCCTTTTTTAAATGGAACCACTACGGACTTGGCTTTTCAATGTCGTCGTTTATTAAATATGTACTGGTAGTTTATAACTTCCAGAATAACAATATAATGTTTAATTAGGCAGGTAAATTTATAAACCCCTTAAATTTTACTGTTGAACTTATGAATTTAATTTTGTAAAATAAATGCGCTTCATCAATATTTAAGTATAAACAAATTATTTATTTAATAATGTTTATAAATAAAAAAATCTTAATATGTATTATAAATTTTTTATTTCATTATTAATACCGTCTATTACCAACAAAATTACTATTTATTAAAAAGTAAACAACCATTTACAAACAATTAAAATAATTTATTATTTACATTACCACGTGGTACTGTACAGTAAAAAATGGCCGATAAGAAGCATTTTCCTTTAAAGTAGTTTTCGCTACTTTAAAGTTTTTTCCACCTTAATTTACTTTACGGTAGTTTTGGTTAGTACCATAAACGTTCCAAATACTAAAACTTTGTAGTTTTTAACTCATGTTCCAGTTTCGAGATTTTAACTTGCAAAGGGACTACAAAATATAAATAATTATAATGTAATCTTTAGGTAGCAACCGAAAGTAACTGCTACAAATTAAATTTAATTTAATTTTTTTTTTTAAGTTTTTTTTACTTAACACTTTTTTTAAAGTTGCAAAGTCTTCTTGGGGGCAATCAAGTTTTACTTAAATGTTTATTATTTTATAGTAACCATTTAAGAAAGAATGAAGTTTCTGTTACAAAATATTGCTATTTAAAACTTAGAATTACTTTTAAGTAAAAATTAAAGTAGCTGTTTAGTACCCATACTTAACTAATTTAAAGTTATCACCACTTTGGTAATGGTTTTTGGAACCAAAAATGCTGCTTGAGTTGTATTCGTCAGTCGAGCGTTTCAATACTCTCCACAGTATAGAGGTCGTAATTTGACTTTTGAACTAGTATTAACATGAAAATTATTTTATGCTTGAAAAAAAAACTATATACGACATTATTGTGATTTTTTTAATTTTATTAATTAAGTTGAATATTTTTCCCAAAGGAATAATTGCCAATGGGCCATTAATTCATTTGTTCGTAGATGCTACTATAACCTGCACTGGTGTGTACTTTTTGATCAACCAGATTTAAATATTGCTGTACTAACATATACCAGTGGAGATAGTGCAGGGTCTACCAACAGACCTCATTACTAAATTATTAAAGATTAATAGCATATCGATCGGGTTTTCAACATAACCTCTCAAATTTTTAATACAAATAGGTATAGGTACTTTATATAATACATAAATATACTTTACATCATATCCTGTGTGCTTTACATACCTGAGTTGTTACGGTAAATAAAAATCAGACAAAGGAACCAAAGAAAGGAACTGTTTTCAACAAAATCATATGCAGAAATGAGAATATTCAAAATACTTGCATCCATCAAAAGATCAAAACTTCTTGCGATATTGAATTACACCCTCTTTTTATGCTCTCAGAAATATTGACTAGAACAGTATTAGAGAGACTCCAGTTTCTATAACTTGGTAGAGTAAAGAGAAGTCGAAACCGTTGCGATATTGCATTGCGCTATTTTTTATAATTCTCGGGGACATTAACGAAAGTCGTTGCCAGTAAAATTCGAAAAGCTTCAGTTTCTATGTCTTTGAAGAGAATAAGAATCCGAAGTTTTTCAATAATTTCTAGAGACATAAATGATTGCAGCATTCGACAGGTTCGAGTTTCTACCTCTCTGTTGATCATAGAAAATCAAAATAATGTATCTTGTAAGACACCATTGAGTTTGACTTTAACTATAGTCGTGCATAGGTATATAGGCGAAAAATATAAAAACAAAGCAAGATTCAATACAGTTCTGATAAAACTTTAAGATTTAGTATTCAAATGGGGAGTCATCCTATACACTTCTATATTTTTCCGTTGCTGTGTAATTACCGAGAAATGAATTACCTATTGTAATATTTTAACTTTTCGTAAGATGCGTCATATTTTTATTTGTTTTTAAAGGTGGTATATACCACTACTTCCATAAAAAAAATCATCTTCGCTTCTTGCCTTGATTCTGGGGAAAAAATTCCTAAACAAACCAAGATGGTCCTGATCAAACATGCCAAAAAAATTAATTTGATTTTTTTTAGCAAATGCAACGATCATACAAATGAATGAATTTATGAAAAAAAACAGACAGTGCCTCAGCACGCAAAGTCAAACGACCTGCAAAAAATTTAAAAATTACAAAAAATAATTTCTCGGTAAAACCTTCAAAATCAAGAATTTCTGTTATCCCAGCCTATACAGGCTGTTTCACATTCGTAATTTATTAGAAGTTTCTGACATCAACTTTGTTATTTCAAATAGACCACTCCATATATTTTTACATTTTTAAATTCTACATAAAATTCTGAGTAAATCAATCATAGCCTATAACTTTTTTGTTATTAGGTTTGCAAATATGGGGATGGAATTTTTGGTTTCACGGAATTTGAGGAAAATCTATGTTGTGTATATAGAATTGAATACCTGTCAATGTTCTTTTGTTTCCGCCAACCATGTAGTAATGCAAAGTATCGGGCACATTTAAATCCGACAATCCTATTGGTCGACCGCCGTGTTTTAACGTGACCATACCCAAAGCCAGGCCCGCCGCCAACGAGTAGGATTCTCTATCGACGCAGTTTTCCATTTCCGGACCTGGAGGTCTTCCTACATAAAATAAAATTACATTTGCTATTTGCTAAATACACTGCGCGTCAAAATTAACGCATAATAAGTAAAAAAATGCTAACTCTAAAACGTCTTTAACAATATTTTTGAAATTTTGTATAGGAATACTTTAACTTTTATCTCAGTTTACATGTTCGAGGGTTTTTCGATAAAATATTTTTAAAGTCCTTTTATTTAATAATAAAAATAACTTTTAGGGAATTTTTTTATAAGTAAATAAAAAATATGCTATTAAAGACCGTATGTTTGTTAGTACACCCTGAAAATTTTGTACAAATCAAACGAACAGTAACAAAGATACAGCGCTTCAAAGTCGGTAAAAATGACCCCTTTTTGATTATTTTGCTGAAAAGTGGTCATTTTTGACGACTGAAGCGCTGTTTTTTTTTTCGTTACTGTTCGTTTGATTTGTACACCAAAATACGGTATTTCCCAGCATATTTTTTATTTACTTAAAAAAAATCCCTATAAGTTTTTTTCGAGCGTTTTTTTATTATTAAATAAAAGGGCTTTAAGGATATTTTTCGAAAAACCCTTGAACACGTAAGCTAAGATATAAATTAAAGTATTTTTATCCAAAATTTTATAAAGATTAGTAAAGGCGTTTTAGAATTAGAATTTTTTTTACTTATTATGCGTTAATTTTGACGCGCAGAGTAATATTAATTTACCTATTTCAGATAGGAGCACCTCTGTTATATGACGATGAGCGGTTCTCTGATACACAAGTCCTACGCCGAGCAAAGCGGCAACCTGGAGATTTTGCGGAACATCTAGTTCCATTGAAGTAGGCGGTAATAGAGCCTCTATATGGATGCTGAGCGTTTTAGTTAGGCTCATATTCGATGTGCCTCTATACGCCGCCGACAAACCTAAAAAAATGTTTTGATTTGATCGAAGAAACGGTTTATTAACTTTAATATCATTACTAAAAAGGAGAATTTCAAAACACAATAAGGTGATTATTTTTAAAATCGGCGACTCAGATACAATATTAAATATTATAAAAAGTTTTTATTAAATCTCTAGATTGGCTCAAAAATCTCTAAAACTAGTTAAACTTCACTGGATCTGGTAAATATTTTAAAATTTGAATATTTAAAAATTGGATTAGGTATTTGAATATTCCAGTATGTACTCGATATTCGAAATAATTTTCACTAGTAATACCACTAGAGGTCAAATTATTTCCGGAAATTTTTTCGAGCTCATGAATATTTTGAAAATTATCTAAAAATATTCATGAGGGAGAAAAAATTTCCGGATTTAATTTGACCTCGTGTGGTATTCGGTAAGAAAATTCCACACCAAATTGCGTTTAAATAATTAAAATTTATTTTTTGATTTAACTTGACCTCGACTTGATTATTTAGTTACCATGGCAACTAAGTCAACCCCAACCTAAAAGTTATTTCAGTTTTGAAGCTGTCAAGCGGCACGACGTAAAAAAATGTGAAATTGTCTGCTGTAATTGTTCACGAATATTTGCATCTTAACTATTCAAAACTCAAAGTGCTAAATGGAAAAAAAGGTGAATAGAATAGTGTCTAAATATTATATATATTTCATTAGACATAGACATTTAATTTATTTCAAGTCCTGGGTCATTCCACGTTACTCGGGGATTTTTGTCCCGCCCGTCACAATTAAAAATTGTGAGTAAAAACTACACGTTATAAAATTTATTTAAAAATATTGTTTTATTATGCTTTTAATAAGTTAAAAGCACAATAAAAATAATATTATAAAATATTAATTTTATAACTTGTAGTTTTTACTCACAATTTTTAATTGTGACGGGCGGGACAAAAATTACCGAGTAACGTGGAATGCCCCTCCTGCATTTTCGCCATTAAGAAGAAAGGAGGTGTCCAACGAATATAGAAAACATCGTAACTTTGTAATGGAAATGTATTAAAATTATCATGTAAACAAATAAAAACCAGATTGTCAAAAAAATATTCTGTCATTATAAACGTCAAAAAAATTTCCAGTATAATTCGCTGTTGGGTACCCACGAGGAAAAAATGTCCACTAAAATTCAACCGTTGCCATGGTGATCTATCAAAAATACACGTTTTGATTGGTTAAAAATTACAGGTGTGGAATTTTCACTTATAATACCACAAGAGCTTCAAAATTATCGGGTATTTTTCCCGATAGGTTCGTTGCAAACAAATGAAGGAGTCAAGTTTTTCAGGTTAAAAAATCACGAGCGCGAAGCGCGAGTGATTTTTCCTGAAAAACTTGACGACTTTATTTGTTTGCAGGGAACCTTGAGGGAAATGCCAGATAATTTTGAAGCTCGTGTGGTATTCGGGGGATTATTTTTCCGTCCCAAATGTCGGCCAATAGAATTGCACCATGAGACGAAATGTACAGTTAACAAATAAGAATTTCATAATGAATAAAACAACATTTAATTAAGATTTAATTTGTTTTTTATATATAGCAACTACCAGAGAAAATTTTCAAAAAATTATCGCTGTAATTCGCTGTAGGTTCCCTCAACAACAATGCCTCAACAATGTCCCAACAATACAGAGAACTGTCAAAAAAAATAATCAAACGAGTATTTGAATTTCTAAAACTAAAAAATCCCAGCACTAGTAGAAACCCACCTAGCAAAACTCCCATGCTCGTCATTTCGTGCAGCTTGGCGAGGTAATCGTAGATCCTGAGCACGTCCAGGTTCCTCAGATGGCCGTTCAAACCGAGCGCCATCAGGAACCCGGCGTGTTCCATCTCGTGGTCGGAACTTTCCTTGGGCTTGTTGAAAATGATCCAGGTGGTGTCGACGCACCGCGCCTCCAGCGATATGCGCAGGCCGTTGGCGACGCCGTTGTGGAACAACGGCCAGAGACTCATGTTGGCGGGCGTGTCGATGTGGCTGAGGTCCACGGTGGTGCCTCGAGGTGGCGCTTTTCCCGTCAAGCACAGCGGCGGGCACGGCATCGGCTCGGTGATCACAGGAGTGGAAGTGCGCATGGTAAACATGCCTCTACAAATTTAACCAAATGATTTTTTTATACCTAATATATATTTTTTTTTAGTTCAATTATAAATCCTTGTTTTTCTATATACGGGGTGTTATACTAATATTTGATTTTTTTTAAATTTTTAAAACACCCTGTGGATAAAAGTGGCAGTAATAGCAAATCCTACATTAGTAGCAATTCCGGAAAAGTCTTGGCCCAGCATGGGTCAAGATACTTTGGACAGATTTTTGCTCAAGAATTGTACAAGAATTGTTCCAGATTCTTGGCCAAGATTATTGGGCAAGACTTGAGCCAGACTGTGGCCAGAATTTGACAAGAATTTGACCAGAAATCTGAGGCCATCTATCATTCACAATAATGTATACTAGTCGAGAAGTGAGTTCTCTGTAGGAAATGAGTATAGTTTTTTTGTTTATGTGAAAATACGAATAAGAGCTTATTGGATTCGTCTTCTAGCTGAGAAAAAAATTGATTTTTTGAAAAATAAAAATTGTTATTTCTAAAAATCAAAAATAAAAAAAAAGTGTGTGTCAGCTCTGACGCATAACTAGAGTTTACTCTTTATGAACATGAAAGATTATAAAATACATGTTTATTTTTACGGGCACCTGGTTTTTTTTAACATAGAAAATTAAAAACTTAAACTCTTTCAAAATTTGTTTCGTTTTTAATTCTATTGTTTACCAGATTTATGGATAAAAACCGAATTTACTGGAAAGAAATCGTGGAAAATTAATGTTTTTAGTAACATTCTTAACTTTTGAAGTTCAACAAAATTTTGTATTGACCAAAAATCTTGAATTGAAAGTTCCTATTTAACGTGTAATCGTGTAAAAATTCTTGGCCAAGAATCTGGTCAAATTCTGGTCACAGACTTGTCCAAGTCTGCCACCAGTCTGGATAAAGAATTTTGATCTAGAGTCTTGGTCAAAAATTGTCCAATTCTTTACAAAGTGCTTCTCCAAGTATCTTGACAAAGAATCTTGTCCAATTCCATTGCTACTAGGGTAAAAAGAATTAAACTATGGCCTTATCTATCCTTACCATTCTCTTTTTTGATTCACCTTTTTATCTCTTTGATTAAAGGAGATACACATTTTAATAACACTGCATGTGTTATTTACCTTTTTATACACATTAAAGAAAACAGGCTGTTGCGTCTTGTTAAAATTATTTATATTATTATTATTATTGCTAAAGAAGTATCGGGTTTTCGCAACGCGCGCGCCATCTGGTGGACAAAAGCATTGCGTGAATTTAAGAATTGTCAACAATACATTTAAAGCATACAAACTGCACATCATTTTTAAATAAATAGGTAGTTTTTTCAGAAAATAGAGGAAGGCAGAAGTTTTACTCGACAAATTTTGTTCAATTGCACAGCTAAATCGCGCACGTTATTTGTGTTTTACGTTGCAAGGAAAAAATTAAAAAACTTTTTAAGTACTCGATTTCGATTAATTATTCCTTATATCATTGATTAAGAAACTCAACGCTTAAATGCTTATATAGTTACGTTAGTGTGTGTATTTTGTCAAAGGGATCCTGGTGAATTATTGTGTTTTTAATTGTAAATAAAATTCAAGAACTAAATCGTTGCATTTTCATGTTTTGCCAAAGGATCCAATTCGGTAAGTACATTTGTTGGTGCAGAATTAACTAATGATAACTTTACCTAATATAATTTATATTTAATTTTGGACATTTTTAAGAAATTAGTAAAAAATAATTATTGCACAAACTGAATCTTAAAATCAATCATTTTATATTTGAGTTCTTAAAAAAAATTTCATGGCAACATAGTATAATGGTATTTTACCGTTGAGTGGAATTCTCAATCAACGCTTTTAATAATGCTAAATGCTGTTTAAATTTAGACGACTTATTTCTTTGACGATTTTTACTAAATTAAAATGTTTACACTTTTCAAGTTAATTATTACTAAAATGTGTATTTATTGTATCTAATAGGTACAATTTATATTTACAGAGACTGTATGCAATTTATTTCTTCATTCAGATTAATACTGTTTATTGGAAAACCGGTAAAAACTCAACCCAGGATTTCCTCTCGAAATACACCCAACAACACAACAAATCGAGCCACGGTTTATTTTTATATTTTTTTAACATTTTTCGGCTTTATTCTCAAAAACACTCGTTTGTAACCTAAGCGTTTGATTTTATGTGTAGACATAAAATTAATTATATAATTTTATCTGTACACATAAAATTATTTCTAAATTTTTTATTTTATAGTCAAAATTTTAATTACAAAATAAAAATTCAGTGCACGCCGTTTTACTTTTTAATTGTATAAGAAATATTAAGTTAAATATTAATGTGTCACAAAAATATTGCACAAAAAAATTACATTAAGGAAATAAATAATTCAACATCTTATATAAACATTTAAAAAAAAGAATAACTTCTTTGACATGTATAATTATAATTTATGTATTATTTTGGAGATATTATTTTCCAGTGCAATTTATTTTTTAAAGTCTTAATATTTCTTATCCGTTTAAAAAGTGAAACGGCATGCCCAAGTTTAGATTGGATTAATTATATTTTAATGAGGTGATTATAAGAGCAAATCCGAAGAAATTGTTAATAACAAATGTATTTACTTTCATCGTCTCAGATAGCCGTGATCGTCTAGTGGTTAGGACCCTACGTTGTGGCCGTAGTAACCCAGGTTCGAATCCTGGTCACGGCAATGCCATCAAGCATTGTCACGGGGAGACTTTTTTATTATAATAGTTAACTTGGTTGTAATAGTATTTTTCTTACGTGGCGACGTTAAATATACAAGGGTATCTGAAATGCCTGTACAAATAGATACCACATATTCCTAAGACCGAAATAATGCGTACAACTAAATTTACCTCAAGGTTGAAAGTTAGTTTTCGATTTTAACAATTATTTAAAAAAAAAATACGTTTTTGTATAAAATTTTAAATTCGGGTTGTTTTAGGCCGCGGAAATTAAATTCTTTAAAAAAATTAATGTAGGTAGTATGCGTTTAAATGATCACATCTTTTTTTCGCCTTGGTGTATTCAGAATTTATTACAAATATTTTTTTAACTTTGACACCCTGTAGTAATTTACTACTAGTAAATAATATTTTTTACCGCCTAGTACATAAATAACCTAACCCGATTGGTTTAAATAATTTTTAAGTGCCTAGGCCATAAGTAACAAGTGTTGAGAACAAAGGAGTTTAAATTATAGACTGATTGAAGAAAAAACATTTTTTTATACTCCCACCTTTAAAACGCCCTTTATCGTACATGTTTCTATGACACTAAGTGACCTTTTAAATACACATTGACAAGTTGTGGCTTTATGGCGCTTTACTCATGGGCTGAAGTTAGCAACAGGTTTTTAGTCACGGGCTGAAGTTAGTTTTAAGTTAGTTGACAGTTGTCAAGTGTCATACAACCGTTAAAATAAATTGCCTTTCTTGTAAAATAATACTAAATGTGAAAATTATTTTATTATCTCAATACAAAAATACAAAAGTATTAAATAGTTTCTCAACGCCAATATTTGAAAAGTTGACCTTTTAATTTCGCCGGCTTAAATTCGGGCACGGACTCCACTGTTAAGTGCTCATAAAACATTTTCTTTACTTTCACTGTGAAAAACTGTAAATTTTTAAGAAATACATTTCGATTTATAACCTTTATAATTGTGTTTATAAAATATAAAAATTTGACATTTGACGGTGACAAACAGATTCCCCCATTGTTTCATAGATGGCGCTCTATACAACTTTTTGATTTAAATCATTTTAAGATAATAATAAGTATTTGTCATAGAAAAAGTATAGAATGCACCTCGTTTATAAACTTTTCTATACACTCATTAATTTAAGCACTCGCTCGCAAGCTCGCTCGTGCCTAAATTAAATTCGTGTATAAAATGGCGTTTATCAAACTAGATACATAATATACTATTTTAATGATGTTTCAAAAATAATAGCATATTATGTATCAAACGCCATTTTAGACACGACTTTAATTTAGGCACGAGCGAGCTTGCGAGCGAGTGCTTAAAATAAGTGCCTAGAAAAGTTAACAAACTTTTTCTACGACAAATACTTAATATTATCTAAAAATTATTTAAATTAAATATTTTTATAAAACCACATCTATACGAAAATAAAGTAATGTTTACCAATAAACAGTTTTGTCGTAATTTTCACCATTAACATTGCCCTTTATTATTTTAATTAAACTTAACAATTATTGATACTTTAAAATGATTATGATGTAATATATGATTATGTTAAGAAAATATTTTATCCTTTGATTTTTTAGTTAGTATAATTGCAAAATATTATCAAAAATAATTAAAAATTCTTAAACGGGAAATGTAAAAAAGTTACAGTTGTACTTATTGGAATTCCCGTTATAACTTAAATGCTTGATGCTTAAAATCGAAATTATTTTATACTTATATAACCCCCTATAGAGTGGTATGGAGTTAGTGCGCCATTTTGGGGACACCCTGTATAGATTTAATTTCTCACAAAATATAATATATTATGAAAAATATTCCTGCTTATTTAAATCCTCTAAAACAACAAAAATATATAGAAATATCGAATTATAGAAACGTTTTTTTGATAATACTACAGTTTTAAATTTTTTATATTTTTAGTAATTAAAAAATTGTACTTCTGCTGAATACCTTAATTAAACACTCTGACACTGTCAAATTGACAGTAATATTTATTATTGATAATTTAATTGTTACTTTTTCCACAGAAAAGCATAAAAATATATTTTTTAATGCTAAAAAAGTCTTCCCGTGACAATGCTTGATGGCATTGCCGTGACCAGGATTCGAACCTGGGTTACTACGGCCACAACGTAGGGTCCTAACCACTAGACGATCACGGCTACCGGAGACGATGAAAGTTTACACATTTATTATCAACAATTTCTTCGGATATGCTCTAATAATCACATCATTAAAATATAATTAATCTTATTGCAATCACTTTCTTAAACACAAATTAATTAGAATTTGAAACGTTTCTACTATTTTTATAAACTTTTTGTTTCTTGAAACATAATCACTCTCGCCTCAAAATTTTAATACACTGCCCGTCAAAATTAACGTTTAATAAGTAAAAAACTCTAAAACGCCTTTACCAATCTTTATGAAATTTTGTACAAAAATACTTATATCTCAGTTTACGTGTAATGTAAAGCTTTTATTTAATAATTAAAAAAACGTTCGAAAAATAACTTTAAGGGAATTTTTTTTAAGTAAATAAAAAATATGCTGTTAAAGACCGTATTTTTGTTAGTATACCCTGAAAATTTTGTACAAATCAAACGAACAGTAACGAAGATACAGCGCTTCAAAGTCGGTAAAAAAAATATATTTTTTTTTATTATTATGCTGAAAAGTAGTCATTTTTGACGACTTTTAAGCGCTGTATTTTCGTTACTGTTCGTTTGATTTGTACAAAATTTTCAGGGTATGCTAACAAAAATACGGTCTTTCACAACATATTTTTTATTTAATAAAATAAAATTTCCCTATAAAAGTTTGTTTTCAAGCTTTTTTATTATTAAATAAAAGGGCTTTAAGGATATTTTCTCGAAAAACCCTTGAACACGTAAACTGAGATATAAGTTAAAGTATTTTTATCCAAAAATGATTGGTAAAGGCGTTTTAGAGTCATTTTTTTACTTGTTATGCGTTAATTTTGACGCGCAGTGTATAACAATAAAAAAAATATTCCCTGTAAGTTTCAGCTCTTAATATTATTAATTACTTACCCTTGGCGTCTAAAGATATTCAATTGAAAATACTGTACCTTGGATTTTTTTATAACTTAATTTTTGTATACAATTTTTGTTTTTTGCTGTTATTTTATAAAGGACTAGAATTATGGGAAAAATTTAAATGACAAATTTATTAGAAATTAAGAGATACCTATTGAGCTTTGACTTATTTAAGATTGCACCTTCAGATGACTAGATAATTCGTTACCTTGGAGTGACAAGCTTTTAAATGCAGCTGCACCGTTTAGCGAAAGTAACTTATCTAACAGGGTAGCTGCACTACCGAATTATCTACACTGAGAAAAAAGTTTAATGCTCCCAAATAAAAAAAATATGTAAATATGGGACAAGGGAACAGTTTATTTATCCTAAATATATTTTTATTCCCGACACATAAAGTTTTACTAAAGTATATTTATCGTTATTATTTCGACTATTTAGAGGTAATAAACAATATATTCACTATTAATAAAAGTATTAGCTACACAGTTTATTTGTCCCATTTTTTTCTCAGTCTAGGGTTATAATCTGTACAAATTTCATATCACAAATAAGTGAAATCTCAATATCTCGAGAAGTTTAAATCTTAGAGATTCAGCTACTAATTCTTTATTTTTTTTTTTGGGTAAGTCTAGTCTTTTATAAAATAACAGCAAAAAAAACAAAAAATGTATACAAAAAATAGGTTAAGGGGTTCACCAATGTAAGTTACAGTTTCTCTGCAATGCTTTTGGATCGTTTAGGTCTAACAAATTTAATAAAAACAAATCCAAAAGTATGTGTATTTTCAATTGTAAATTTTAATATTCAGAGCTGAAACTTACAGGGTATTACTTTTTTTATTGTTACAACAAAATTTTGAAGAGGGAGTGAAAACAAAATACTTTGTTCGAAAAAAATTATAATTATACAGTGTGGCCCATTTGTTTGCGACTCACACGTGTAAAATCTCTTTATTGATATTGACGAAAATCTAATTGTAGAGAATTTTTTGTTTTATTGTTGTTTTAAGATTCTATTGCGTTTTTTATTTGTCAAAACTAAGCATAGGAATATTTAGTACTAGGACTCAAACATTCACAATAATTTATTTTTGTTACCCCAAACAATATTTTCGATATACTTTACAAAAGTCGATTTTTTTGGTCCAGTCTGTGCTGGTAAAAGGGTATACCCGCTAACCATAAATGTATTTCCTAAATTAATGCGAACACGTTTAAAATTGATTTTTTTGACTTATCCCCTACACAGCAAACGGAAAAATATAGAACTGTATAGGATGACTCCGCGTTTGAATACTAAATCTTAAAGTTTTATCAGAACTGTATTAAATCGTGCTTTGTTTTTATATTTTTCGGCTCTATACCTATGCCCGACTATATTTAAAGTCAAACTCAATGGTGTCTTACAAGATACATTATTTTGATTTTCTATATTCAACAGAGAGGTAGAAACTCGACCTTGTCGAATGGTGCAGTCATTTATTTCTCTAGAAATTATTGAAAAAGGGTTCAGTCCAATGGTGTGGATTCCTATTCTCTTCAGAGACATAGAAACTCAAGCTTTTCGAATTTTACTGGCAATGATTTTCGTTAATGTCCCCGAGAATTATACAAAAACAGCGCAATGCAATATCGCAACGGTTTCGACATCTCTTTACTCTACCAAGTTATAGAAACTGGAGTCTCTCTAATACTGTTCTAGTCAATATTTCTGAGAGTATAAAAAGAGGGTGTAACATTGCAAAAAGTGTTGATCTTTTGATGGATGCAAGTAGTTTGAATTTTCTCATTTCTGCATATGATTTTGTTGAAAATAGTTCCTTTCTTTGGTTCCTTTGTCTGATTTTTATTTACCGTAACAACTCAGGTATGTAAAGCACAGAGGATATGATGTAAAGTATATATATGTATTTTATAAAGTACCTATATTTGTATTAAAAATTTCAGAGGTTATGTTGAAAAAATGATCGATATGCTATTAAACTTTAATAATTTAGTAATGAGGTCTGTTGGTAGACCCTGCACTATCTCCACTGGTATATGTCAGTACAGCAATATTTAAATCTGGTTGATGAAAAAGTACACACCAGTGCAGGTTATTGTAGCATCTACGAACAAATGAATTAATGGCCCATTGGCAATTATTCCTTTAGTAAAAATATTCAACACAGCTTAATTAATTAATAAAATGAAAAAAATCACAATCATGTCGTATATAGTTTTTTTTTAAGCATAAAATAGTTTTCATATTAATACTACACCTTTTCCAGTTGATATTCAGAAAGTAGGAATTGTAATTCAGTTATTCCAGTTGATATTCAGATAGTAGGAATTGTAATTCAGCTATTCCAATTGATTTTAAGAGAGTAGCATATGTAATTCAGATAACACAATTGATTTTAAGAAAGTAGCAATTGTAATTCAGATAACACAATTGATTTTCAGAAACTTGCAATTGTAATTCAGAAAGTAGCAAATGTTTTTCAGATTAAATCAAATGTACTTCAGCCGCAGCAATTTTTTCAGGAACAGTGGGTTGCATACAGTAAATCGATGATGAATGAAGTACACGTTTTCTTTATTAACTAAGTAAATGAAATTTATATAAAGCACAAATGAACAAAATTCGGTCCTTACTTGCAATAAGTTGACAATTATGACAAATATACCTACTTAAATGGTGATAAATTTGTTTATTATTGTCAATTCCATGGAAACAAAGAAATACATTAAATTGAGATTTTAGAAAATAAGGAAAATGAAGTATGAAAATGTTATCATTTGTTAATTTCTGAATTTCAATTGACATATTCTGAATTACAATTGTTACTGTCTGAATACTATTTGTAATTTCTGAATATCAATTGCTCGTGTCTGAATATCATTTGCAATATCTGAATTACATCAGCTACTTTCTGAATATCATTTGAAATATCTGAATTACATTTGTTATTTTCTGAATTTCATTTGCAATATCTAAAAATCAATTGCTGCTTTCTGAATATCAATTGCTACTTTCTGAATATCAACTGGAAAAGGTGTAGTTCAAAAGTGAAATTACGACCTCTATACTGTGGAGAGTATTGAAACGCTCGACTGACGAATACAACTCTATACCCTGGCGAGATTTATAAAACTGTATTCAAACGTGGCGTCAGCCAATACACTTCTATATTTTTTCTAGGGATAGAACGATACCGATATTGATATCGGTATATCGGCATATCGGCAATTGTTTCCGATTATCGGTATCGTATCATATCGGCAAGATAATTGCCGATATATCGGCAAAAAAAAATTGCGCTTTTCACTCTTCAGTGCATAAATGAAATACTTTATTAAACAAAATAAAAAAATTTATTCTAAAGGTAACATTTTTACTAAAAAAGTAAAACAAATCCTAACACCACTTACAACAAATATACCTAATGTAGCAGGTACTAAATACAGGTATACTTAAAATTTAATTTCTTGATATTATAATGCAAAAACACCAACATTTCAGCCCTATCTGCATTTAGTCTATTTCTTTTAGGCTCGTAAATATTAAATATTATATTGTTTTAATGCATTTCTGCCAGAAATGCATTAAAACAAAACAAACGAATTCGATAAAAATAAAACCTATAAATTCTCAATCCCTACCACAGTGGGCGGGGTTTGGCACTTGTTTTATTTAAGTGTATCTATTCGTTTTAATACACACTGTATAAGCTGCTTCCCAGAAATCCGAAATGTCACTCACTACCAATCACAAACGTTTCCTCGCAACGGAATTAAAACGGGACTTCCCTGATTTTTCCTTCGGTCGTGTATAAATAGATGGCATTATGTTTGCCGATACGATATATCGGTATATCGGCACGTAAATATCGGTATCGGCCGATATATCGTATCGGCAAAAAAAGTGATATCGTTCTATCCCTAATTTTTTCGTTTGCTGTGCAATGCCTTTTACCCACAGAAATACCCCTCCACCGTTCGACTTACCTTCCGATCGGCAGCGCCATGGTCCTGGTGCACACGGCAAACAAATGCTTCTCCTGCTCCTCGATGAAATCGTGATCGGAGACGTCGGGACGCTGCACGAGCGCGACGCCGACGGGACGCGAGCTGCGCAGCATCTTGCGCGTCTCGCGCACGCGCAGGTCCCGCGCGAAGCGCAGCTTCAGCAGCGGCGACTCGGTGTCCTCCATGCCGTCCGGTTGCTCGGTGTCCGCCGGCGGAACGATGTACTTCAACAGGTCTTCGTCGAGCATTCGGTACTTTTCCGTTACGGTCTCGACTACCTCCTGTAACGCGGTACGACAAAATTTGATTTTTTCCCTTCCATGAAAAAATCCTATAGATTTTGCCGGTTTGACCGGAAGTGACATCAACTTTGTTATTTCAATATTTTTACATTTTTAAATTCTACTTAAAATTGACGACCTTGCTGCAAGAAGGATGCAGTTCCAATTTTTGCATAAATTAAGCTTGTGGACCCATTCTAGGCTACAAATCCAAATAACAGTTATCCCTAAACAAGCAAAATACGCAACTTGGCGATTGTAGCAAGAAAGACGTAGGTCCAGGAGCTACATCTGTCTTGCCCCAAACGAGTATCAGTGGCGGATTGTGGATTTTGGGTAGGTATACGGATATCTCAGTTAGTAGACATGGGACCCACACCAAACTTATTATTTTATAATGACATAAAATAGAAAAGTTTTGCGCAAGCAGAATTTAAATTGAAGTTTGCGAAAAAAAGTTAGTTTTTCAGCGCGCCTCACCGCTAATTAAGATTATTCAAATTAAAAATTATCGTCAAATTTCAAAATTTATTTAAAAATCTAAGAATTACAGATTTAATATCATTAAATTTTTATTATTACTTTAACTAAAATTTAAGAATATATAAACAAAAGTTACAATTACAAAAATTGAAATATGACAACGTAATGCTATTGGCAAGACCAAGAATGATTTACCTTTTTATGAAAATCTAACATTCTACCAAGCTGATGATAACGGTGGAGTCGAATGTACTGACGATGATGAAAATGAATAAATATATTCATATTACTAAAAAATATATGTAATACATCAACTGAAAAATGTTTCTAGAAAGACTTATTTTTTTATATTTTTATAAAAATTGTAATAAATAAAATTTTAGAATGTTTGTTATTTTTGAAATTAAGTTTAAATTATAATTTATTATTTATTATATTTCTCTTAAAGTAAGTACTTTTGTTAGGTAAAACTAAAAATTGCATATCCAATGAAACAAAAAATATTTTTGATTGACGCGCATTTGTCAAAAAAAATTAATAACTAGAAAACTATTTACTTTAGGTATAGGACATGGTAAAGTTATTTTACTCAGAATTTTATGTAGAATTTAAAAATGTAAAAATATATGGGGTGTTCTATTTAAAATAACAAAGTTGATGTCACTTCCGGTCAAACCAGAAGTAGCATCTTTTTCCGTTCCCCAGAAACTTTAAGTATAATTTTTGAATTATGTAAAAACATACAATATTTGAAGAAAAAAAAAATATTTATAACAAAATAGGGAATTAAAAAGGTGTAGGTATAGGTTAAAATAATAAGAATGTATAAAAAATTGAAATGACCTGATTTCTTTATTTATAAAATCTGTTAAAATTTTTCATTGCAGAAAAAACGTGTTAAACTGTGTTATATAACGAAAACTATGTCGAGGGTACTTGAAAAAGGACAACTTTGGTAATATGTTTAACAAATATTAGAAATATTACCCAACACCTAAACAAAACACAAAGACGACTTCTGGAAGGGATTTTTCGAAAACTGGACTTCAAAATTGCTTTTAGTTCAAGCAGTAACACACTTCAGACCCTTTTAAGCCTAAATTATAGATTGCCTTCCTTCCTCCCGTAAAAGATGAAAATCGTAGTGCCATTTATAGATTTCCGTACGGAACAACAGGTTTTTGTATTGTTCTTTTGCTACGGGAGGGAGGAAGGAAGGAAGGAAGGAAGGCAATCTATAAGTCAGGCTTTAGGCAACTCCAAAAATAAGGTTACTAAAATTGAAAAGTCGGGAAATAGTAGTATTTAGCAGAAGTACCATTTTTTAAATAGTAAAAATACTAAATCAAACTGGCATAAGCTACCAATTTAATAAAAAAAAATGAACTGTATATTTTTTATTTGACTGAAAAACCATATAAAATAGTTTATTTCATTAATAAAATTTTCTTGAAATTGAAAAGCAGTAACTTTTGAAAAAAGTCTAGTACCTCAAAAAAATCGCCCATTCGGTTTTAATTACCGTAAGGTTTGGGATCGATTGCTTTTAAAATAGGGCTATAATAAAAAAAAACAAAAAGTGATTTTGAAAGCAACGCTCAACTTTGCACAATGCGCATAGCAAAAGGGCACATCATATAGGTCCGCAATGGGGTACATAAAAAAAATAAAACCCGACTTCCATCGAGTTTTCCTTCTACAATCTTTGTTTCCTGGACTAAGGGGCCATAAAAATGTCAAACGTAAAAAGAGCGAACAAGTAGAGTAAAACGCACCTTTTTCAATTTGAGCGCCTGCGCGGCCAGATCCTCCCTCCACAAGAGCCTGTACGCCTCGGCCGGCCAATCGGACGGCGGGTTCTCCCTGCACATCCAGAGGGCGCTGTACAACAACAGGTAAATCCCGACCGGTAGGGTGTCGAGGTAACTTAGAGTGATGCCCATGTCTACCATGAGCAAGATGGCGAGTTCCACCGAAGACATCTCGGCGGTTTTTCTCACTCTAGTGTGACAATGCGGCGGTTCTTGGGCGTTCGGGGTTACGTCCCTTACGAAGCTGTCCAGTTGATTTTCGGCGGGTAGATTTTTATGGCGGCCAGACAGAATGCCGCACAACTAAAAAAATGTGTCTTGGTTCAAGTTGTATTTATTGGATTTTCTGTTAGAATTTCTAACTTGGGAACTTGTAAATTAAAATTTATGCGTTGAAAATAGACTAACAATCGTTATAAAAGCAGTTTTTCTCAGTAAAAGAGATGAGAATGTTTTATGGGACCAACAATATATTATGACACATTAGGGTGTTTCATTTAAAACGAACATTTTTTTTTCTTGCTGACACATAAAAATTTTGTTTATTAGGCTGAAAAAAAATTCCCTGAAAATTTAAGCCCTTAATTTTGATTCTAAGTACTTCCTTTTTAATTTTGTAGTTTTTCCATATAAAAAGCATGTATTTTTAATCATTTTTACTTTAAATTTCTATATTTTGGCCGGGTTTTGAATTATAATTTGTATCACCATAATTTCCTGTATAGTATTCACGGTTTTAAAAGGTTCTGCATCAATTTTGTTTTTGATTTATTTACGTTGATTGTAGTAGCTCCAAAAGTCGTTTTTTCACTTTTTCTCACATATTTTTGAGAAAATCGAGCGAATGACTGGTTTTACCGAAAAAGTTCAAATGAAAAAGTGGTAGGGAATTTAATTTTTGACAAAAAAGGTTTTTACGTTCATATCACTAATGTGCTTTGTTTAAGAGATATAAGCAAAAATAGGTTTTATTGAAATTTATATAAATTTATATGTACTCGTATATTTAATTTGATTCAACAACTATATATAGTTATGATAAAAAAATACCCAAAATACTTATGTTTTGTTATAAAATTAATAGTTTTTACAAAAACAACTATTTGGATATCGATAAAATGCACTATTTTCGAATATGAATTAAATAACAAATTAAAAAATATATATATTTCTTTTCCAATTTAATATACATATTTAATTAGGAATATTAATATAAAAACATATGGGGTAAAGTAGACAGTTATCGGACACTTTATAGTTATTGGACAATTAACATTAATACTGTTAAAACTACAGTTCACAATCGGTAATAATATAGAACTAATTTATTTTGGCTCCAATATAGGACAAAAAAGTTCGCACGTTACTTTGGTGGTAAGATTTTTGTTTTTTTGTTAAGAGCAGGGCTGTTTAAATTGCAATAAAAAATATTTCTAAAAAGTGTACAGATCAGTGTGTGGTATAAATGTGTTCCTCATGGTTTAAACATTGTCACTTTAATGCGTTTTAATTTTAATTATGAAAACAAACAGTAAAATGGCCAGTGGCCAATTACTGGTTGGTAAAAAATGTAAATTTATATTATTGGACATAGGTATGTCCAATATCATACTCTATTTGTATCCCGGACATTTACCCGCCAATTCTTATGTAAAATTGTCCCCTGAATCCGAAAAGACCGTCAAAAACTATAAAAGTTAAGCAGTTTTTGAGATATAGTCAATTCCATCTAATTTTATAACTTTTGACGACATTTTCGGATTCAGCGAATAATATTTCATAGGAATTGACTGCTAAATGTCCTGGATACAAATTGATTTTGACGAGAATTATTAGTGGCTGCTTTTTCGCTATGACATTTTTGACTAATTCATTTTTAGAAAGTAAGTAATATGATTTCTTCGTCACAGGACATCTTGCAGAATAACAGTGATTTAAATACAGTCCATGATAGAGAACATAAAAAACTAATGGCAACAAAATTAATAAATTCTGAAAATACTTTTAACATACCACCAGAAAAAATATTAGATATATATATATATATAAATCATCCTGTTCCGGCCTACACATTATAAATGCTTCACAAACTAGAGATACCACACTTAATGATATTTGCAACAAACTATTTCAGAAGTCAGACCAAGGAATTAGTAGTTACCTTCAGAATCCAGAAAAGGGATGAGGAATCCGAGAAAAAAATATATGAATTATATGATATTTACAAAAACGAAATAAAAAAAATTACCTAAAACAGCAATTTATCTTTAAAAAATATTTAACAATTTATTGTCCAATAACTATGGTCCATGTGTCCAATTACTATATAAAATGTCCAATTACTATACTTTTTTGCATGTTTTTATAAAACTATTATTAAAAATTCAAATATTCCTAGTTTTAGGTAAACGTAAATAAATTTTAAACAAACAAACTATTCTTTTTATATATTTATAAGAAAAAATCTAAAATCTTTCAAACAACGGCATATATAAATTTTAAATAAATAATATTCCTAAAGTGTCCAATAACTATGTGGTTTACCCTATCATAATAAGTACTATAACATAAGTATCACTTAAAGTGACTTTTTTAATGTCAATTTTATGGTAAAATGTCCTAAAAAGCGTTTTAAAATCACTTATGTAGTTCTAAAATGCATTTTTGTAATGAGATTGACTAGAAAATTTGTGAGCGTCTAATAAATTGGTCAGGGGTTGAAATTTTAATTAAATATACTATATAAAATCTTACTTGAACAATATCCCTGGATCTGATGTTGACATTCGATAGAAACGGATACTCCGGCACATCTCCATCGCCCAACAAGTTCAAAACATGTTGCATGACGCTGATTGGCTGACCATTGAACCCGGCAAAAAAGTTGACGCTTTTAAGATCGTTTTGCGAAATGACGCCGCTATTTTTGACCACTCCGTGTCCGGGGAAATCCTTCCAGTACAGCAGGGAATAATCCATCAGGCCCAAATCGTTCGACAATTTATTCAAGACCTTCATCAGAGGCAAGAGGTCGCTCGATCTGAGAGCGTTTAGTTTCAGATCTTCATACAGCAAATGCAAGGTGAAATGCACGATTCTAATGTACGGAAATAAAACCGATTTGACGTTTATCGTCACAGGTAGAGTTTCGTCTTCGCATTGCGAACCTTGCGCAAGATTGAGGTACAGTTGATTTCCTAGGTGTTGGTTTAGTTTTTGATTGTGATCCGAGTTAATCATGAAATTCCAATCGTCATCGCAACCCTCGCAATTTTGTTTTACACGCTTTATTCCGCTAGATGGGGTCACTGGCACTTCCTTTGATATTTCGCTCGGGTGGTCTTCATCATAACCGAGAAGCTCTAAATCATACAAAAACGTTTTATAAAGTTCATTTTTTTTTATCTGGAGTGCGGCAACGTTGCAAATTTAGGGTTTTGGTTGGTAAATACAGTTGTCAAGTTGGTCGCATTGATTAAAACAAACTAAGCTAGTTATAAATCTAATTGTGGTTATGTATAAATTATTGTAGGATACATTGTGCAGTTGTCAAGTTGAGTTTTCGAAATTCGTAGTTAAAAATGCAATTAATTTGGCTTTGGTGGTGCTTGGCTGGGTAAAATCATATAAAAAAAGTAGTTAAATATAGTTTGCTTTACGGCCAAGAAGAGAAAGTATTTCTAGCGGATAATAATCTACGCTTTGAAAAGAATTTATATAAAAGAAATAAAAATTTTTTGTGAACGTAAATGTTGTCAATTGTGTCAAATGTGTTGAATAAAATAACAATAATTGTAATAATTGGATGAAGTAAAAAAGACCTTACTATGGACACACATGAATTCTTTTTTTTTGTTTAAAAGTACCATATTTTCCCTTCATTTCCTCAAAAAATTAGAATTGTTCATTAATTACACAACCACAGCCATTTTTTTTTTGTTTTGATCTGGGGGTCTGACCATATTTCTTTTATGTTTTTGGGGTCGCTGAATCCGAATCCAAGGTCTATTTAACCCCATCACATCAGGATTTTGACATAACCTCAAAAAATCTATAATTTAAGCTATTAAACGCATATAACCCTAAACATTAAGTTGTTGTCTAAAAACCCAAGCTCCTAAACCCTATAAGCCTAAAACTCACTTAACTCCATAACCCCATGACCCACTTAACCCCATCATCTATTTAAACATATAATCCTTAGGATGAAATTGTGATCTGAAAACCCAAGCTATTAAACCCAATAACCATTTTAACCCCATCCCATAAACCACTTAAACCCATAACCTTGTAACCCATTTAACCCCATCAACATCAATTCCATCTCAGACATTTAGCTTTGAAGAGACTAAAGTTATGCGGTTATTAAAATAACGTACATATTAAGTTAAATATCTGACAAACGTGGTTGATGTACATTGAGTTATGAGGTTAAATATGTTATGGGGTTATGGAGTTATGTGAGTTATGAAGTTGTGATATTTAAGAGCTTTGATTTTTATATGAAAACCACATTCTCAGGGTTATATATAGTAATAGCTTATATGATGGGTTTTTTAAGGTTATGGCAAAATCCTGATGTGGTGGGGTTAAATAGACCTGGGATTCGGATTCAGCGACCCCAAAAATATATAGAAAATATGGCCAGGCCCCCAGATCAAAACACAAAATTTTTTTTGTGTTTTGATCTGGGGGTCTGACCATATTTCTTTTATGTTTTTGGGGTCGCTGAATCCGAATCCAAGGTCTATTTAATCCCATCACATTAGGATTTTGACATAACCTCAAAAAATCTATAATTTAAGCTATTAAACGCATATAACCCTAAATATTAAGTTGTTGTCTAAAAACCCAAGCTCCTAAACACTATAAGCCTAAAACTCACTTAACCCCATAACCCCATGACCCACTTAACCCCATCATCTATTTAAACATATAATCCTTAGGATGAAATTTTAACCCCATCCCATAAACCACTTAATCCCATAACCTTGTAACCCATTTAACCCCATCAACATCAATTCCAACAGTTACGTATGTCAGACATTTAGCTTTGAAGAGAATAAAGTTATGCGGTTATTAAAATAACGTACATATTAAGTTAAATATCTGACAAACGTGGTTGATGTACATTGAGTTATGAGGTTAAATGGGTTATGGGGTTATGCAGTTATGTGAGTTATAAAGTTGTGATATTTAAGAGCTTGGATTTTTATATTAAAACCACATTCTCAGGGTTATATATAGTAATAGCTTATATGATGGGTTTTTTAAGGTTATGTCAAAATCCTGATGTGATGGGGTTAAATAGACCTTGGATTCGGATTCAGCGACCCCAAAAATATATAGAAAATATGGTCAGGCCCCCAGATCAGAACACAATTATTTTTTTGTGTGGCTGCGATTATAATTATTATTACTTACAGTTTTTCATATAGGGGATTTTTGCTTTAAAACGCAATAATTTTATAAAATCATTAATAATTATTAATAATTTTATAAAATTATTGCGTTTTAAAGCAAAAATCCCCTATATGAAAAACTGTAAGTAAAAAAGACCTTAGGATACAAATACATGAATTCTTTTTTTTTTTGTTTTAACTAACTTATATCCTCTACATTTTCTTAAAAAATTATACTTTTTCATAGATTTATAGTAATTTTAAAAAATTAATACAATAAAGGCAAAAATCCTCTATCTGGAAAACTTCTTGTTGTTACAGGCAATAGAAGGAAATAAGTTAGGACATTCAAATTTGGCATACATTTTTTTTATATTTTTTAAAAACAAATGAGGGGGCGGCACGATTAAAATTTCGACATCGGTCAAATACCCTGATAGCACAGTTTATTCTAAGAATGTTTTTTAAACCTTCCAGTGGGAATATTCTTAGGATCATGCTATATTTCTTCTAGTCATTTTCTAAGAATGTTTTTTAAACCTTCCAGTGAGAATATTCTTAGGATCATGCTATATTTCTTCTAAAGATCATGCTTAAAAGAAATATAGCATAATCCTAAGAATATTCTCACTGGCCTATAGGCAGGTTCTTAGAAGGTGCAAAGTTTAGTGGTAAAAATTAATCCACTCTAAACATATGCTTAAAATGTTGAGAAAGTAATTGCTATAGAAAGTTAATTTAGGAATATTCCTGGAACATTCTGTTAAGCATATTCAGTTCAGTTAGGTACCTATATAATAGTAAAATATACCATATCTACGTATAAAGGTACCTATACTTAGTATTAAATACTAAGTAAAAAACACAACCCAAAATATTTTTTATAGTTATTTGTCAAATTAAAACAATATTCGATAACAAAAATTCTTTTACTATAGGTATCTAAATTATCCGGCTTTTACATAAAATCTCCTATTCAACTTAAATACAATGAAAAATGTTTTTTTTATGAAGAACTATTTGGTTTTTTTCTTTTATGAAGAATTATTTTATAAGGAAATATTTTGTTTTTTTATATTTTATTTTATGTTAAAAATAAATATTTATTAATTTGTATACCGATTTTTTATTTCTGAATTAACATTTTTATGTATAATAATCATAACTATCTTCAACTTCAATCTAATTTGACTTATCCCACAAAATTATCCAATTTTACTTTTTATGAAATAATGTCATACAACTTATGGTTTAGAGGTCAAATTGTTTATTTAATATTTTTAAATAAATATACTTATATTAATATGTCGCAAAATTTTTTAAGGGGACGACAAATACATTTCACTGTCATATTATGACAGTGAGGCGTATTTGTCGCCTCCTGAAGAATTTTACGAATGTAGAATCCAACATATTAGAACGTGGGTATCTGACATATTTGGAAATATTCTCAAAAGCTTCCTAGAAGCTCCATAAGAAACCTTCTAAGAACATTCCAAAAACGTATTCTTAAAATGTTCTTAGAATGCTTTTTAAGAAGGTTTTAAGAAGCTTCTAAGAATCTAATTGCATAATTAAAAGGGTATCTATTGAATGTTTTAAAAGTTAGCAATAAGGGAAGGTTCTAAGAATATTCCATTATTCCGGGTGATATCTTCTTAGAAGATTCTTAGAATCAAATTTTGCCATCAGGGTACGAACCACCTTAATGCGCACATTATTTTTGCGTAAATGACTTTCTTTCTAAATTGACAGAACTCACCGAATAGAAGCAGGGAGAACATGTTCCACTCTTGGTCGACCGTGACTTCCTGGCTGCCGAGAAGGTTTCTTGTGGCGTACCAGCGCGCCAAGAAGGTGATGGAGGCGTCGCGTTGCAAGGCCTGTCTGATGACGACGAGACAGCTTTCCACCAATGGGGAAGAGGCGAGATTAGGCAACGCTATGCGATAGTACGTGCCGTCGGAATACTTCAGAGTCAGCCGGTTCTCGATCGCGTCCGTCAAGCTGACCAACGTCGTTTTCGACGAAGGAACTGTGAAGGATTTCGTTTTTAATGTCGTTTCAATTTTTCATTAGGAACGGGGGTTTAAAATTACATGGTTGTATTGCATGGTTCTAACGAAAAATCAGTTTTATTTGACGTTCACTCTCAGTCATTTGGAACTTATACTATCTCTTGACACTCGTTTTTATTTTAAACACTCGAATATTTGAATACTTGAATATTAAAAAACTTTAAATCAGTATACGAGGTGTGTTCAGAAAATATCGGAAATTTTCGTTTTTTGAAATTTTTTTTTATTTATTCGTCTACATTAATGTTGTCGCCTTCAAAATAGTCCCCATTGGATATTATGCATGCACATGTGCCAGCTCTTCTTTCAATCCTTGAAACACTTCTAAAACTCGATCTTTGGGATAGCCTTTAGTTCTTTCAGCGATGCGCTTTTAATGTCATTTATGCTTGCAAAACGACGGCCCTTTAAGGTTCTCTTTATTTTTGCGAATAGGAAAAAGTAAGACAGAGGCATGTCTGGCGAATATGGAGGCTGGGGCATCATTACAGTATTGTTTTTGGCCAACAATTTTGTTCAACATTTAACAATTTTGGAACAAATTTTGCTGCAACGCGTTTTATACCCAAAACATTCGAAAAAATTTCATGGGATGAGCCAATCGATATAACTTCATCATCAGCGACTTCTCTGAGGTTTAAAACCATTTCTTCCACTTTTTCCATGTTTTTATCGGTTTTTAATGTGCTTGTGCGTTCGGGGCGTTCGTCATCTTCAACGTCTTGGAAACTCTTATACCACTTGTAAACTCTTGTTTTACTTATAGACTCACAAAGGCCTTTGTTTTGTTCACAGAATTTATTTCATTTATTAAGCAAAATTGGATACAAATTCTTTGATCCATTTCTTTTAACGAACGAAAAATCGCCGAGCTCATAAAACATGTCTAACCTTAGCGGCTGCCATAGACAAAGTAAACAATGAAAACAGCTAAAGTTTTTATCATACTTCGGGGGCATGTATACCAACATAATAAAGAAAATTTTATGACAACCGGACCCTCCGAACCAGCGAAATTTAACAATTCCCGTTATTTTCTGAACACACCTCATAATATGTAAAAGTGGCGCAAAAAAACTTTTTTTCGAATATGTTAATTTGTTATTTTTATTTTAAAAAATTAAGAGCTTTCATCAAAAATTACAATTTTCACGTAAATCATTACTAAAATGTGTATTTATTGTATAATAATTTATTATTTATATTTACAGGGACTATTGGGAAATCTGTAAAAACACCCAACAACAAAACAAATCGTTCCACGTTTTTTCTCTCGATATTTTTAAAATTTTCCGACCTTATTCTCAAAATCACTCGTTTGTTACATTAGACTGGGCCAAAAACATCAACAATTTTTTTTTTAAAGTATATCGAAAATATGGTTTGGGGTTATTGTGAAAGTTAGAGTTCATAATATTAATATCTATTATCGCAATTTTAATTTTTTTTCCTGAGCGAGTTTTTGTCTCAGAACTCCCTAACCATTGAGTTTAACAAAATTGACTCAGATATATTTTTTTAAGGAAATTAAATGCTCTACAAAAAAGGTTATAATGAAATTTTGCGTCAGATGAACCGTTTCCTTAAAATTATGCCTTAAAAATTGGTAGTTTTACATTTTGATCTTTTAACTTTGGAATTTTGTAATTCATGTAAAAATCAGTACCCACAAAAAAACCGATGAATATTCTTATGGGAAAAAAGTCTCCTAACATTTTTGGCTAAATTCACTCAATCAAAAGTTATTCAAGGTTAAAGTTGAAGTCGAAACGAAATTCTTGTGAATTTAGCCAAAAATGTTAGGACTTTTTTTGTGGAGCATTAAGAATATCTAACGGTTTTTTTTCGGGTACTGAATTTTACATGAATTACAAACTTCCTAAGTTAAAAGATCAAATTGTAAAACTATAGCAATTTTAAGGCATGATTGTAAGAAAACGGTTCATCTGACGGGAAATTCCAATCAAACCTTTTTCGTAGAGCATTCAATTTTCTCTAAAAAATATTCTAAAGTAAATTTTGTTAAACTCAATGGCTTGCGAGTTCTGAGACAAAAACTCGCTCAGGAAAAAAAAATCTAAAATTGCGATGATAGACCTCTTAATATTAATATTATGGATTCCAACTTTCAGCATAATTTTTTTTGTCACCCCAAACAATATTGGTGGCGCTACTAGCGATGCTTTTTTATCGAGTGATTATTAAATGCTAAAAATTAGCAGATGAAACCCTGTAATTTTAGAACTGTGTACCAACCGTCAAAATTAAATTTAATGGTAGTTCTGGGGGCAGAAGTAGGTGGCAACACTGGAGAAAATAGGTGTTCATCAAATTGCGGGTCCACCTGGCTGCAATGAGGTAACAAACTGCTACGTCTGAAATAATTAAAAAATAAAAGAGGCGGTATTTATATTATTATTCGTAAAACTGTATGATGGTTATTTTATGGTTAGAACTTTTTATGGTTAATTTTCTTTAAATTTTATCACCAACCAAAAGTTAATAATGAATTATTATTATTAATAATTTATTATTAATAATTTATTAATTAATTTTTTTAAACTTATATTAAATATACAGATAAATACATTTATAACTGACTAAACCTTATTAATAATAATATTATTGACAAAAATTATATTAAATAATATTATTGACAAAAACTTGGTTTAGAGAGAATTGCTGAAATATAAAACATGTTCTTGGTTTGCAATGTGTGGTATAAGTAAATTTGCATTAGAAGGTATAAAAAACGAAAATTACGGCTTAAAGCCTCTGAAGGGTTAAATTAAACCCAATGAAAAAAATTATGCATGCCTTATACACTTTGTTTTTTAAATAATTTATTTTCCGTTTTGGAAAGTTTTCAATTGGGAATTTATTTTCATTTTGAAAGTTTCTTTTAAGCTACCGGAAACATTCCTTGAAAACATTCCTTGGAAACTTTCCTTGTTTTTTTCATTCAAATGTCAATTGTTTAACCGCTGATTTTCGTTAAGGCCATAATACAAGGCCAAGAAACTTAATAATAATAATAATAATAAATCATTTATTGACCAAAAACAAACCAGAAAATAACAAATTTTAGTTACATTTTATTGGACAAAAGGGATATTGCTCAGATTTCCGTAAACAGAATCTGTTCTTCCGCAATTACCAAAATAAAATAAATTTAATTCTATTAAATAGTAGATGACAACATTTTCTTAATTTAACAAATTATTTTAAACAATTTTTCAAATTCAAATTTAATTATATTATTAGTAGATGACAACACTTTCTTATTTTAAAATTTTCTTTGTAACAATTTTCTAACGATTTTTTATGTATTAATAACATTTACTTTTTAATAATTCATTATACTTCTAACAATTTTTTTTTAATGTATTGATGCAAGGAGCGAACGGAAATGCTGGTATCAGTTATGTTGAACCTATTTAGAAGTTGTGGCAGATTATAGGACATGGACCTTTTGAATATTTCTTTTTTGTGGCGTGGTATATCTATTGTTTTACGTCTAATATTTATACAAAGTATATCACCACGGTATTTAATTTTTTTCGCTAAATAAACTGGTTTATTCCATTTGATTATTTTATAAAAAAAACAGCACATATGAAGCGTTCTTCTGGAGGCCATATTTAACCACCCTGCATCTTTGAGCTTGTGCGAGATATGAAATCTCCTATTAATTCCATAAATCAGTCGCAAGCAAGCATTCTGTAAGGTTTGAAGGCGTCTAACATCGGTGTTATTCAGACAGGGACCGTAAACAGTGTCACAAAAATTTGCATGACTTAGTACTAGAGTTTCACATAATAATTTTTTAGGGTTTCTATCTAGATATTGCCGATGTGGATATATTTGTTTTAACCCATAGTAACTTTTCTTAAGAAATCGCAATTGATTATCAAAGATAACACCAAGATTCCTAACTTGATCCACCACTTTAATAGGCCCACCATCCAACTTAATACGAAGCCGAGCCTTTACCACCCCTTTAATATTTTCTTTTGCAAATATGATTACTGAGGATTTATCAGGGTTTATCCGCAACAGATGATCATGAGATTTATGAAGTAATATTTCTAGATCTTTATTTATTAATTCACGTGCATCATCTATCTTAGATAATTTAAAAGAATGGTACACTTGCGTATCATCTGCATATGTGTGGTATTGGCACGTTCGAAAACTATCGTAAAAGCCGGAGGTGTAAACCGTATAAAGCAGAGGACCTAAAATGCTGCCCTGTGGAACCCCATTAAGTGATAAGAAAGGCTCAGATAGGACATCTTCAATTTTAACCCACTGCACCCTGTCTTTTAAAAAGGATCCAATAAACTCTATTGAAGATTCGTGAAGCCCTATATAATGCATAATTGTCAACAATATTTCATGGTTAATCATATCAAAGGCCTTAGAATAATCAATCAATACCAAAACACTAACTTTACTATCATCAAATCCTTTTAAAAGATCATCAGTAATACAAGACAGAGCCGTAGCACAACTATATTGAGGCCGAAAGCCAGATTGCCTTTCCGGTAAAATATTATAGTTCTCTAAAAAAGCTCTGAGTTGCATTTCCATAACTTTCTCTAGAACTTTAGATAGTATCGGAAGAATGCTAATAGACCGAAATTCATTCAAAGATGCAGGTTGGCTATTTTTAGGCAGTGGTATTAACAGAGCCTCCTTCCATGCCTTGGGGAAGTATGAATATTGAATTCAACAATTTATCATATGTGTTATAACAGGTAATATTATTGGGCAACACATTAATATCAAAGTTATGTTCAATTTGTCCACTCCAAAGGCTGTTGTCTTAATAGAAAACAATAATTTATTGATTTCCTCTTCACTAGTCAAATTGAATTTAAATAGTTCAGCAAAATCAAATTTAGTGTGTTCCTGATAAAATTTCAGAACCTCTTGTCTTGGATGAGATGGAACTTGCATTTGAGCAAAATGATTTTTAAATATTTCTACGTTTTTCAGAGGCTCTGGAATCTTAGCAGGTTTTTTTGAGCCAATATTTAGTCTATTTAGCTCCCGCCAACGTTCGCGTACATTTGAGTTTTCGAATTTGTGTTTTAAGTAAGCTCTCTTTTTGTTATTAATAGCTGTTGTTGTAAAATTTCTCAACAGTTTGTAATAATTCCAGTGCCCAGGGTTTTTCGATGTTTTAAATTTACTTAAAGCTTTATCACGTAACTTTTGCATTAACTTTATATTATCAGTTATAAAAATAAGAATTTAATTTGTGTTAATTTAAAGCAGAAGAAGAAGTATAAATAATGTAAGTTATGTTACATAACCTCAATGAAGCCGGATTATTCAGCATCAACACAAAAAACTTTTTTAAAAAAATAAACAAATTTAAAATCATTCTTACATTTTTGTTGTTTATTTATAGGCATAACACAATGCCAAGAGAAAAATCTAGTGTTTGGAATTATTACAAAATAGTGCAAAAAAACAAAAAAAGAACATGCTCTCAAGCAAGTTCTGTAAGAAAATCTATGTCGTTAATGCAACCAAAAATTTGACAAAAAGTTAATGTGTTATATATTTTTGCAAATCCCTGGCATAAAAAAAATATTTTCGCAATAAAAATTTTTTTTTTGAAATTTCGGGAATTTTCGATGGAAAGTTTCCGGGAATTTTCGTCAAATGGGAATTTTCCCATCTCTAATAATTTATATTGAAAAATATAGGTAAACAAATTTTAAAAACTGTTGCAGATCTACACTCACGTGCAAAATAATCGATCCACACAAATTTTCGATGAATTTCAATCGCAAATAACTTTTTTATTTGATGTAGGATTTTAACGAATATTAAAGAATATTGTAGATAAATTAATGGACAATCGCTCACATTTTAAAAAAATACTAAAAAATAGACGTACGTTCATAATATACAGGTTTAAACAAAAAGATGTTTTTTTACCATAAGTTTAAGACACTCTGTAGAGTGGCAAAACCGTATATTGTTCTAAATTAAGTTTTATTTATCAAGTCACATCTATTCTTAACAGTTTTGTTTTTGGTTCACCTCGATATATTTATTTTTGTGGAAAATATGGATTTTTTTAAAAAAACATTGCAATTTCCAATATTTTTCTGTATGAAGAACTAAGGTTGCATGGTCCATCCATAGGCTATTGAGAATGACAGTGACAGTTTTGTTGAATCATCCCATACTTGGACATGTCATACACGGCTTTCAAAAGCTATCAAATTGTTTTTTGCAAATAATGTTTAAATTTTGAGGTGTCTTCTTACTTTAAAAAATGGATATGTCTCCCACTGATGTTGCCAGAGCCATTACCCTGCTGAAAATCCCGCATAAAAACTTATAAAAAAAAACTTATAAAAACTTATAAAAGTTGATGAGATTTTATAGGGCCTATGAAACAGCAATTTCTGATACAAACTTTTCAAATTCTATAGGTTTTTAAGAGAAACTACTTTTCAACTCTGGTCAATACTAATTAAACTTTATGAGTATTTACGCATCAAGGTATATAATATTTTATGAGTATTTATGAGTTTTTAAGAGAAATTACTTTTCAACTCTGGTCAAAACTTATTAAACTATCAGTATTTACGCATCAAGTTATATAATATTTTATGAGTATTTATGAGTTTTTAAGAGACATTACTTTTTAACTCTAGTCAGTAGAATAGTAGTTATAATATTAAATATAATATACATATTTTATGAGTATGTATACGTTTTTAAGAGACACTACCCAGCTGACAGTATGACGTTCTTTTAACGTATTTATTTCGTCACCCATTACGTCGTTTTGACCTGTTGGATGACGTCGAATCGATCAAAATATTACGTGAAGTAGTAAATTGTGGGGGTTCGCGGCTTTGGCCTTGCAAAGCAGGCACTGTTTAAGCAGAGGACCACGGAAATTCCATGACGATCTAGACGGAACAATCCTGGCTCCAACAAAGAATTTCAGTGAAAAAGCTAAATTGTCGTAGGCCACAATTCGTGACTCGTTTATTTGCCGAGGTTCGTATTCCTAAATCTTAAATTGCAATGCAGCCAGTGTCAACTTATATACTTAACGAATAGTGCCACATAAGCGAGATGTATTATGCAATAATGGTTGCCCATGATAAGTAGATTTCTACTATATTATAGTAGATGCCTACTTATCATAGGCAACCTTACTCTGGTCAATACTAATTAAACTTTATGAGTATTTACGCATCAAGGTATATAATATTTTATGAGTATTTATGAGTTTTTAAGAGAAATTACTTTTCAACTCTGGTCGAAACTTATTAAACTATCAGTATTTACGCATCAAGTTATATAATATTTTATGAGTATTTATGAGTTTTTAAGAGACATTACTTTTTAACTCTAGTCAGTAGAATAGTAGTTATAATATTAAATATAATATACATATTTTATGAGTATGTATACGTTTTTAAGAGACACTATATATGGTGTCTTACTTTTAAGCTCTAGTGAAAACTTATTAAACTTTATCAGTAGGTATTTACCGATCATGTTATATAATATTTTATGAGAATTAAAAAAGTTTTAATAAGACACTATATAATCATAAAACTTTATAATCACTTATCCGATAAATACTCGTACGCAGCTGTTACGTGTAAGAGTGTTACACTGTAACTCCAATAGAATATTGATAACATAATGCGTAAATACGCATTATACGCGTATACGCATCATGTTATCAATATTTTATAGGTGTTACATGTAACAGCTGGGTATTATTATTTATTGGATAAGTGAATGAAGGGTATATATTATGTTTTATAAAAGTTGGATGTAAAAAACCAATAAAAACCGATAAAATTAATTTCTTATAAATACTTGTGGCTTCTTATAGACATATAATAGGTAAGGCCTTATACAAACCAATAAACTTACATCCCTTATATAGTCTCATAAACACTCATAAACAATGATCAAATCGGGACCATACTGAAACTGATAAAAGCCATGTGCACATAAAATCTTATAAGTACTGTACCACATAAAGTCTTATAAAAACTTATATAGATGTAAAAAAACAATAAAATCCGATAAAATTATTTTCTTATAATTACTTATACCTTTTTATAGACATATAATAGGTAAGGCCTTATACAAACCAATAAACTTACATCCCTCATAGAGTCTCATAAACACTCATAAACAATGATCAAATAGGGACCATACTGAAACTGATAAAAGCCATGTGCACATAAAGTCTTATAAGTACTCTTTAACATTTTAGCTGGAATTCCTTATAGACATTTGCACCTACCATATAAAGTCTTATAAAAACTTATAAAAGTTAGATATAAAAAAACAATAAAATCCGATAAAATTCATTTCGCATATATGCTTATAGCTTCTTATAGACATTTAATAGTTAAGGCCTTATACAAACCAATAAACTTACATCCCTCATAGAGTCACATAAAATCTCATAAAAAATTATCAAATAGGAACCACATTAAAACTGATAAAAGTCTTGTGCACATAAAATCTTATAAATTCACTTCAAAATTTTAGTTGGAATTTCTTATAGAAATTTGTACCTCGTAAAGTCTTATAAAAACTAATAAAAGTTTTATAAGTCACGGCTCATAAAACTATTTCTTATAAAAACTGATAGAATTCTGATAAAACCCTTATGAGCAATTAGACAAAACCTTATAGAAACTAAGAAACCGCATACATCCTTATTAAATATTATAGAACTTTTATAAGTTTTTATGCGGGTTTTTCAACAGGGTAATGTAATCCAGGATGGACGGTCACAGTATAACTTGGCAAGTGTTTTAAACGTCACAAGAAGTAAAGTACAAAGGGCAACATCAGTCAGAGACATTTTTAAAAGTAAGAAGACACCTCAACACATTAATTTACAAAAAACGATTTGATAGCTTTTGAAAGCTATATATGACATGTCCAAGTATGGGATGATTTAACAAAACTGTCACTGTCATTCTCCATAGGCTATGGATGGACCATAGCAACCTTAGTTCTTCATACAGGAAAAATATTGGAAATTGCAATGTTTTTTAAAAAAATCCATATTTTCCACAAAAATAAATATATCGAGGTGAACCAAAAACAAAACTGTTAAGATGTGACTTGATAAATAAAACTTAATTTAGAACAATATACGGTTTTGCCACTCTACAGAGTGTCTTAAACTTATGGTAAAAAAACATCTTTTTGTTTAAACCTGTATATTATGAACGTACGTCTATTTTTTAGTATTTTTTTAAAATGTGAGCGATTGTCCATTAATTTATCTACAATATTCTTTAATATTTGTTTAAATCCGATATCAAATAAAAGTTATTTGCGATTGAAATTCATCGAAAATTCGTGTGGATCGATTATTTTGCACGTGAGTGTATTTACAAACAAAAATACTGACTATTTTTATACTATAAGTCGTTAACGATTTTATCACCCAATTTACATTTTAGATGATTTTATTATCCTAAAAACAAATCCAGTAAACCATGACTTACATTAGCGAAATTATTTTCTATGGTTAAAAGCAAATGTCAGAAATATCAAATAAATCTTGATGTTAAATGTCATTGTTTTATGTCTAATTTAAAATGTATAGAAATCGACTTTTTAAGGGAAAATATAAACGTTGAAAGATAATTACCCAATTTATTTTATAAAACAACAGTTTTTAAAGAAAATTACGTTGCCATGTCGATATGCTTAATCAGTTGATATAAATAAATCAAGGTTTTTGCATACGGCCCTTGGACTATTGAAATATTATTTAAGTATTTACTAGAAGTAGTAAGTTTTCCATAATTTTCGTTAAAAACCTTATTTACGGAAAATTTAATTACAATGATTGTTCTTACTTTGGAAATTGGTCGAGGTTCTTCCTTATATAGGGCGAAGGAGTGTGTTCCACCAAAGTTCCTCCCAAATGTAGTTTACCTACTGCTGTTAGGCCGGAATATAACGTAACGTTGCCGGTGTGTTCCAAAATGGCCAGCATGTGTAAATGCTTGAAATAAAATTAAATAAATTTTCGACACAAAAATTAGATTTTGATACCATACCGGAATCGGAACCGCATCCTTCGCACTAATACTGGTCAACATGCCAAATGACATTTGCGAAGAATTCGAGGTGAAGTCCACCTTAACGATGGACAGTTGGTAACGCGCTAATAATATGTAGCAAAGGTACCACTGACCAGTGTAATCCTCGCTAAAGAACACCTTAGTGGCCGGACCTGCGAGCGCCCCATCCCTAAGCGACAAAAAAAAAATTTCAAAGCCGGACATGTTAAATTTTTTCTGACCTATACTTTTTATGGTTTTATTCAAGGCGTTTTGTAATTTTAAACATTTCTGTGAAATCGGAATTTCAATTGAGTTTACCGTTTTCGAGATATTTACAAAAAAAATCTCCTAATTACGTCACTAGGCTATTGACAACGTTGCCAGCTTTTTCTATGGTTGCCAGTGTGTTTAGTTTAAGATTCTTACGATAGATGGCGCCACGTTATAATATTTTAGTTTTAAAACCACTTGATCTATAATTTTAGTTGAGAAGAAGAAGAAGAATTGATTTTTTGACGTTTATTTTTTTCGGGTTATGTTTTTTTTTAAATTTAGATTATTGAAAATCAATGTTATTGTTATGTTATTTGTAATTGATATTAGATAAGTGATTCCAAAGCAGAGGAATCTTGTGGAATGGTTGGTTACATTGAACATTGGAGCTTTTAAACAAATAAAGTAAGTACCTATAATTATAATCATATTTTGTCGTAAATGCATTTTATTAGTATAATGCCTAGTTCTTTATATTCTTTTAGATATATCTTGGACTCTAAAATATCAAACAGTAATATGATACCTCGTAATAAGGAAGATAGGTACTTAATGAATTTGGTGACCATCTTTTACTCAACTGACAGTGACAGTATTTGTACATAACCTCTTCGGGTATTTTCTGACATAACCGAATGAAATCATTAACAAGACAACTTGACAACAGGGTAATTTTCAACCAATAGAAATCTTAGAATGTTGGTCACATGGCGAGGTTTGTGACGTCATAAAAATTTATATTTTTTGTAAATATCTCGAAAACGGTAAACTCAATTGAAATTCTGATTTCACAGAAATGTTTAATATTACAAAACGCCTTGAATAAAACCATAAAAAGTATAGGTCAGAAAAAATTTAACTACCCCATTGTGGAGAAATAAGCGGTCAAATGTACTGAGCTTTGCCGGGAAGCAAAACGCCAATAGAATGGGGTTCTATCGGTTATTAGACAATAAGAGCACGGCATCCCCCGCGCACTAGATTGCTTATTGAGCTCTGATAGAAACCAGGGCTGGATGCTCCCGTGTACGAGTTTTGGTTCGTGCCGCGCATGACGTCACTTGATGAGTAGTTGCCGTGCGAATACACGAATAATAGTAATATTATCAAAGAAAATAGGAAAATATCTGGACAAAGTGCGTTTTTATTAAACATAATATTGAAGAAAGTGTTATAATATGGATAATAGAGGCTTTCAGTCCTTGATAACATTTAGGGCTGTAGTTTAAGCGTTGGAGTTTTAAATTAAATTTATAGTCACTGTCCAGAAAATGTTTATAGAAAACAGAACCGGTCTTAACGTTAATATTGTCTATTTTTTTGTGGCATTTAACCACTGTTTGCACAAATCAAAGTTTTTCGGCAATCGATGAAATTTAATGTTTTTATTTAAAGGGTTTTTCTTGGACTGGTTGTCCGAATTGCATCCAAATATGCCACACCGCATTTTAATAAATGCAAATGGCACGACACAAACTAAAACACAAACAAAACTACTTAACGCAACACAAAAACAATAATAAACAAACAGAACAGGTTAACACAACGCAATAACAATAATTTGAACACTGAAAAGTAGTTCGAACCTTACCGAACGCAAAAACAAAAAGTTAAACAAAAAAATGGAGCAAGTTAACATCCAACAGCATCGCAAAAACAAGAATTTTAGCAGCAGATACTTAATTAAAACGCACGTTAAAGATTTAAAAACACTCATCAAGTGACGTATTTAAGCCCCGCCCAACATGCGCACCATCCTATCTTAAGGTGTATGTATCTTGGATAGAAACCACCTTAAAAATAATAGCCATCAAGAAAATAAAGTATATTCTTGCGCATATGTTTCCACCACTCCATCAGTATTTATTAATTACATTATTATTATCAGTATGTAATTTTGCCGCGCAGTGTATATATATATACAGGGTGTTTCATAATATATGCGCAGGACTTCAGGATGTGATAGCTCATCCAAAAAGATGAAAAAAGTCGCTATTAACTTACCCTCTAAAATGCACAATTTTCGAGATACAGGGTGTTGACATTTTAGGAAAAAAATCGTTTTTTTCGATTATCTCTGAAACCGTTTGTCGTACAAAAAACAGCTTTTGTAAGCATTTTCTACTCATAATAAGCTATGTTTTGTGCCAGAAAAAATTTTTTTTACTCATAATTGGTGGAGATTTTGAAGGGGTAGCGGGTGTTTTTCTCCTCAACTTCAACGCCCCTGAAAAAAGTACGGTTTTGAGAGGCCCATTCGAACCGCCAATGTTTTCTACACAAAAAAGGTACTCTTGGTCATAAGCTCTAAAGTTGACCGTTTTCGAGAAAAATCAACTTTTATATTTAAAAACATGTTCAATTTTTTGAAAAAAAAATTTTATTACCAATTAAACAAAATTTATTTTAACGTTAGAAAAAGTAACAAAACCAAACGATAATTGCAAAATTAAAAAAAAAATAAAAATGATTTTTTACACAAATGCTGAAATGTTCGAAATGTGTTACCTTTACGGTTTGGAGAATTTAGCAAAGACAACTTTTGAATCATTTTTTATTTTGCAATTATGGTTTGGTTTTGTTACTTGTTCTAACGTTAAAATAAATTTTGTTTAATTAGTAAAAAAAAATTATTTTTTTTTAAATTGACTATGTTTTTAAACATAAAAGTTGATTTTTCTCGAAAACGGTCAACTTTAGAGCTTATGACCAAGAGTACCTTTTTTGTGTGGAAAACTTTGGCGGTTCGAATAGGCCTCTCAAAACCGTACATTTTTCAGGGGCGTAGAAGTTGAGGGGAAAACACCCGCTACCCCTTCAAAATCCCCACCAATTATGAGTAAAAAAAAATTTTTTTCTGGCACAAAACATATCTTATTTTGAGTAGAAAATGCTTACAAAAGCTGTTTTTTATACGATAAACAGTTCCGGAGATATTCGAAAAAAAGTTGTTTTTTTTCTAAAATTTCAACACCCTGTATCTCGAAAATTGTGCATTTTAGAGGGTAAGTTAATAGCGACTTTTTTTATCTTTTTGGATGAGCTATCACATCCTGAAGTCCTGCGCATATATTATGAAACACCCTGTATATATATTAAAATATAATTTTTATATAAGTTGATACAATTCGAAAATAGTATATTAAAGAAAAAATTTCATAAGACGTCATTTTGTCGCACGCGGACAATTTATAAAACGAGCGACGAAGGAGCGAGTTTTGTAATCGACGAGTGCGACAAAAGGTTTTATGACATGAATTCTTTATGCTATTTTATTTATTTTGCAAAAATTCTATAAAAAAATTTAATTGTATACTTTTTTTTTAATTTGGTCGAATTTTGCTTTAGATAGTTGGTATCACAGTCATTGGTTTGACAGTTTATGTCAAAATCGATTCGCCATACCGTCCTTAATTTACTTATTTACAATAAAAGGCTGTTAATGTTAAAGAAGAAAAAAAGGATTTTCTTTGGTGTTAATAAAAATTTATTGCCAGAAAAGTCTCGCGTATTAGAAAAATCATAAAAATATTTTAACCAATATGCAAAATATTACGCTGTATAGCCAACCTATAAAATCAAAATTTTGGGTGGCATAAAGTATCTCATTACAGCACCGAAAGTGGTGTTATAATGCAAAGTTCGATATAAAAATGTTTTAGTTTAAAAAATCCCCGAGCGATGGCGCTACCTCTTCATGAATTTTGTTTTTGTATGTATAGTTACTTTAAATACCTATATATCATTAATAATATCGATGAACCACCGTAATTACGGCCGTATAATTAACAAATTAACCGCCGTTATCTAAAAAATACGTGTGCAAATGCAAATGATGATTTTTTCAATTTGAATACTTTATTAATGCAACACACCAAAAATCAAGAACAGGTAGCGCCATCACTCAGGGACTTTTTAAACTAAAATTTTTTTTATATCGAACTATACATGGTGCTAAATTCAATATATATATTTAAGTATATATTTTCAAATCGTATCCAACTTATATAAAACTTGAAATTTTAATATACATAGGTATTATACATGTATATATATATATGCAAAATTGAAGTAAATTTTACTTATACATATATTGTTTTCTCTGCAAAACCTTTTATGTATCAAATGTGAAATAATTATGGAACATATGGCGCCTCATAAAAAACAATATATTTTATTTGATTGAAAAACCATATAAAATAGGTTTTTTTTCATTAATATTTTCTTGAAATGTTAATTTTGTGACTGATCTTCAAATTATTCGACTATTTAATCTAAAAATCGAATAATTTCGTCCTACTGAAGAACATAACTTGTTTTCTTGTATCAGAGAAACCACATTATAAAGAAAGTAAAATCGCAAATTTCAAAACTCTGGGTAAACCGCAAGAAAATAAAAACTGCAAAAACTATTGTACTTACTGGGTGGAATAGTTGTCGGTCCACAAATAATCTAGACAAATCGTCGGGTTTGAACGTAAATGCGACATGGTTTTCGACGAGTCGAAAAACGAATTATTGTTCGGCAAAATTTGACATTTTTCCAATAGTGCACTAGTGCTTATTCGCGACCTTTGCGGCATCCAGGGGCTTCCCACAGAAGACGCAGCTGGCGACTGACACCGACTAAAAAGTTTAATTTAGAATGAGACTCATATCATAAAATTTTGTCCCATATTTTACTGTTTTTTTTATTTTGGAATATTTAGTGCTAGGATGTTACAAAACAAATTAACTATGGGCTAAAAACTAAGTAAAATATGTGTAATACTTAATATTTATGTGTCCTTGAATTACCTTATGGTAGCCATAGAACTGAGTGATCTAGACTGAGGACAAGGGCTGCTTGGTTTAGTACTGCTTGGACTAGAGAGTATATTTTGGCTATTGACAATGTCCCACATTGAATATCTATGTTTTAATTGCTAAAATATAAAATAAGCATATCATTTTTGCCCTTTCATTTAATATTTTTCCAAATTATTTCTCTACAGATAGTTTTTGATTTAAAAGAGCAAAAATTAAACTTTTGAAAGTTTTTTAAGACAATAAAAAGAAAACAATATTTTTTTGACGTTTATTTTAGTTAATTATATTAATTTAATTTTGAATTATAAATCATTACTAATCTGAGAACAAAATATTCTTAAATTTTTCCTGCTTATTTAAAAACTTGAAAAATACACTGCGCGTCAAAATTAACGCATAATCATATATTATATCATGAGAACTATGAATTAAATCGGTTAAACTAGGCTCAGTACACTGAAAGAAAAAGGCTGTTAATAGTTAACTCTTGATTAGTTTTGGGTAATTTACTGATATTTAGCTCACGATTTTTTGTTTACAAGCATAGGTATTAATATTCATAGATGCTAATTTCGGAGAAAATAATGAACAATTTTAAAATTAAATGACCCTATGTTTGAAGATTTTATTTTAATATAAACAAACTGCTTTAATTATTAAATTACTTTATTATATTTTATCTAATCTGTAACATACTCATAATTGTTAGCGAAAGGTATTTTACCAGTCACCGGGGTGTTAGTTAATTAGGAAGCAATGGAAAGAATTATAGCAAAATAATCATTTTCTAATAGTTAAATTCTATATTTAAGTATTAACTCGTGAGTTAATAATTAACTTTCGCAGTGTAAATACTTATTTATTGTTTATTATGGCGCGCGCATCCCCCCTCTTCCCAAACTAACTCCACTGTGCGTTTGCCTGTGATACATGCTGATGGATGATGCATCGATAGTTTTTGGTTAAAAGTTACCTAATAAGTGAATAAGTGATTTTAAAACGTGATCTTATATAATACATATTATTATATTAAATTATAAGCTTTATTTATAATGACCGAAGAAGAGGACTGCACAAAATTTCTGGAATGTTGTGGCTTAGGTCATCTTGCCGCCAAATTCGAAGGTACGTAATATTAATATATATTTTCCCCCCTTTACCACTGGTAACCAGGCAGATTAATAAATCTGTTGTAGTTTCTATAATAATAATAAAGCAATATCGGCTTTAACATTGCCTTCTTTAATAATTAGAGAAGGCAATGCCTTAACAGAGTATTAGCAGCCATTTCTTGTCGTCGTAAGTAAGAATTGACTGTGATTTAATATTTACGAATCGGGCAAACGAGTGTAAATTTAAATGACGTAAGTTAAATATAAACTAAACCCTTAATAGGGAGCTAGCCAGAAAAGTATATTTCTTCAGTTTTAAATTTACTCTTTTGTAACAAACATCTGTGTTTTATGGAAAAGCATTAAAACTTTAATAAATTCTTTATCATAAACTAATTTGTACTAAACAATTTGTCTTTTAGATGCAGAGGAAGCCATTTCAATGAAAGTATTGTGCACACTAACACCGGAGAATTTTAAGGAGCTAGTTCCAAAATTAGGAGAGAGATGTATCCTTATTAACCAAATATCATATATGATCATACGTACACATTACCCGAACGAATTCGTTTGCAACTGTTCTTTCGCCTTTTAGAATAATATTTAGTTTTTATGAAGTTACAGAATGTGCAATGTTTTTTTATATTTTTATAAAATATTTAAATAAATCAATATTATTTACATTAACTGTTTTATTGCCAACATTTGATAAGTTAATATTAAAATTGCATTAGTTTATAATTAAGTCAACACCAGAACTACCATAGATTTAAGAATCTAATATTAATAGAAAGTAAGTGATATAAAGATTTATAAGATTTCTATTAAAACTAAACACTAATTCATAAGTTGTTATTAAGCGCCGCTAGATTTATATTACCAAGTTATTAGTTAACATTTAACTCAATAAAACTACACACTAATACATAAGTTGTTATTAAGCGCCGCTAGTTAACAATTACTACAACCACGGTTAAGATTAATATCGTGCATTTAATAATTACCTACGATTTAGTGCAACAGTTAAATGATTTAGTTTAAAAATAATACATGATGAATTAGAATTTCTCCAACGAACCATATTTTAGAATCAAACTCACATTATGTGCGCCCTATTCTAAGTTGTAGCTCGTTAAAAATTAACCAGTTACTTTAACAGTTAACGACCATTTTTCTCAGTGTAGTTTTTTGTTTGGTTTTTGTGGGAAAATGTTGAATGCAAAATAATTTAATAAAATTTTTATTTTTAATTATTTTCCATGAAACTATTTTCCAAAAAGAAAAATCAAATAAAAAACTTACTGAGCATAGTTTGACAGATTAAATTTATAGGTTGAGTGATATACGTCTAGATTATTTCTCGAATTAAAGGAAACTATTTGACAATTCATAAAATCTGACGTATGTGTCAAAATTTATAAATATTTTTTTAAAGAAAATTCCAATAATTTAAGGTATGTAATAAGTAATAATTGATATTTCGTAAACTAGATAACTTATAAAATCGTAAACAAAAATCCAATATGGAGGCTAAAATTTAATCGCTGTTAAATAGTTCTAGTGATTTATTCGCTTATTTAAAAAAAATTTATTCGAAAATTCAAGGCTTTTGATTGGTTCATATTATAATGAGGGAAATAATCAGTAAAAAAACACTTTTCAGCAAAATAATCAAAAAGGGGTCGTTTTTACCGACTTTGAAGCGCTGTATCTTCGTTACTGTTCGTTTGATTTGTACAAAATTTCAGGGTATACTAACAAAAATACGGTATTTAACAGCATATTTTTTATTTACTTAAAAAAAATCCCTAAAAGTTTTTCGAACGTTTTTTAATATTAAATAAAAGGGCTTTAAAAATATTTTTTTGAAAAACCCTTGAAGTATTTTTATACAAAATTTCATAAAGATTGGGAAAGGCGTTTTAGAGTTAGAATTTTTTTACTTATTATGCGTTAATTTTGATTCGCAGTGTATTTAACTGTTTATAAGAAAATAATTTTTTTTAAATGGATTTTTAAAAAATCGATTTGATTTTTTTTACTTCCTGTTACTATTATTTTTATCAATAAAAAAATAATTTCTCAGAAAAATTTAAAATACAAATAAAGTAAATTTTACAGAAAGGTTTCAAGTAATATTATTTTATGAAGAAATACATTTTGATCATACCTTACTGGATGTGGTTAAATTTCTGGAATGACTCATGCTGGAGGCTTTATCGGAAAAGTTTTTCTCCTCAGGTTTGAGGTGTCTTATCCTAAAAACGCTGTGTTGCCTAGTGGTGCTATCATAAATCATGCAAATGCTAGGTTTATCACATGTAAATACCACAGTCCAGTTGGGGTTATTTAAAATTTGCATGAGGCAGTTTTGATGCAATGTAACTTGACAAACATCATCTAAAGGGTAGGCTAGTGAATACAAATTTGCCTGGTTATCAAACTGGGTTTCTTTTGTGGTATTGAATGGTGTTTTTTCAACCAACAAACCAAACCTTGTAGTCCAGACTTTGTTTATTTTAAAGGGCACCGTAATAACAAAATCTTCCCCTTTTTCCGTGAAAATTCTTATGTTATGTTCATCTATGATGCAAATTGATGGTACAGGAATCCCACTAGGTTCATCAATTTTCATATAACGTTCTTCTAAATTTGTATCGTATATAGGACGTTCACAATAAAAGGTGCACCATAGAGCTTGTTTAACTGGAAGGGGTGAAGTATAGCAACAAAGTAAAACCCTACCATTATCCAATTCTTCCTCATTGGTTACCAAACCCCTAGACCAAATTGTTGTGTTACCTTTTACATACAACTCATCCTCCATAACCTCTGGGGATAACTTTGTATTCAATGTACTTTCGGTTTTTTTACTCTCAGCGTTATTTTTTGGCTCATCAACTGACAATCTCTTATTACCCAACCTCGAACCACTTGCATCAGAAAAATGCTTTGATTCATCAAAATAAGAACTGTACGACTTACTTGTAGTGTTACTGTAACTTTTGTTGTTGTGCGATTTTACAGATTCAAAAAAACTTTCGTTATTCGAGCGAGGAGTTTTTCTGAGTATCCACCATTCATCCTGATTTGTGTCGGCTAGCGATATATTTTCTAGTTGCTTAAGCACAAGATCCTCTGGTCTTAGTAACACTTCTAAGTCAGCATCTTCTGCTAAAGCATGCTGAGTTGCTTGCTGCCTTCCACTTGGAACAAACTCCTAAAAAAGGTTTTAAAAATGGTTTAACGAAACGTTACAACGTTACGTTAGAAATGTTACAAAGACAACAAATACCTGTGGTTCTGAGGCAGCAATCATTATTTCTGCTTTCTCATCCAGATTTGCAAGTTAAAATTGACGAACTTAATTTATTAACTTTTAATGTAGAGGTTTTTTAAAAACGGGCATTTTTTAACCTGTCATTTTCATAAGTTCAAAAATTTAAAACGTTTTCACTGGATCAAAACAACAAAAATAATTTTAGTTCGCAACCTCCAATAATAAATTAACACTGCCGATAAAATTATGTTTTTTACTATAAATTAAAAAAAATTGCTGTTAAAAAATAAATAATAACAGAAAAGAGTGAAGAAAATATATATTGTAGCAAAAACTGTTAACAATCTTCTCTCGTACTTTAATGTGGTCTACCAATGAAAGTGCACAGTTTTTACTTTCAGGAGTTTTGATAATTCCCATTATATAAATTTTACGAGTTTACCCGAAGAGTAACTAAAATTATGGATTTTTCACTCTAATTTAAAAAATAAGAAGTAATTTGTAAACAGTATGTTTTCTTCTTGTTTATTAAAAAAATCATTTATAGATATTCCCCAAAAACAAGGATAAAAGGATTATAATAGCCACTCGTAAATGTTCGGAATAGGTGGTGGGAGCGTCAGTGCTGCCAACAAAAAGTTACTAGTTCCAGGGAAATTTCGTGAAACCTCGTGGCCGTGTCTTTCTCTCGTAGACTCCATTGAAAATGGCCACTATTTCAAAGAAACGTAAGTTCGTTGGAGACGGTGTCTTCAAGGCAGAATTGAACGAGTTTTTGACCCGTGAATTGTCTGAAGATGGTTATTCCGGTGTGGAAGTACGCGTCACCCCAACGCGTACCGAAATTATTATTATGGCCACGCGTACCGACCGTGTTTTGGGCGAAAAGAACAGACGTATCAGGGAATTGACTTCCGTGGTACAAAAGAGATTCAACTTCCCCGAAAACTCCGTAGTCTTGTACGGAGAAAAGGTCGCCAACAGGGGTTTGTGCGCCATCGCCCAGGCCGAATCTCTGAGATTCAAACTTATCGGAGGTTTGGCTGTACGTCGTGCGTGCTACGGTGTTTTGAGATACATCATGGAATGTGGAGCTAAAGGTAAGTCCTAAACACCTATTTATTCCCATTAAAAGTCCACATTTCACGATTTTTGAGGTTAAATGTCAAGTAAACATCAGAAGTGTGCGCTGGAGAATGACATGCTCTCATTGGTTAATTGTTCTCAAACTTGAGAATTAACCAATCAAAGCACAGTATGTTCCTAGGCACGCTAATTGGAAAAAATGCAAATCTACTCGAATGCCCAAGTAATCTCTAAAGCCAATTTTGTCTTATTTCAGGTTGCGAAGTGGTCGTTTCCGGCAAACTCCGTGGTCAAAGAGCCAAATCCATGAAGTTCGTGGATGGTTTGATGATCCACTCTGGTGACCCGTGCAATGACTACGTCGACACAGCCACTCGTCACGTGTTGCTCAGACAAGGAGTGTTGGGAATCAAGGTGAAAATTATGTTGCCTTGGGACCCCACCGGCAAAACTGGACCCAAGAAACCACTTCCAGACAACGTTTCTGTGGTTGAACCTAAAGAAGAAATTTTGCCTACTGCTCCCAGCAGTGAGATCAAGCCTGTCAAGCCTGACGCTCCTTTGGCCATGCCTGTTGTAGGGTAATTTTAAGGTGTAACCGTGTTTATAATAAAAAAAAACGTAAAACTCGGTTGAGGTTTTATTTTTTGAACATTTTTTTCAGTTACAGGAACATTAGCACAAGATTTAAACTTTTAATATAAGAATAGTCTTGTAGTCTGCTGTATTTTATCATTAAAATAACTTAAAACTAATTTTTAAATTTATTTAAGAAAAAATCACAAAGTCGATTTTTTCAATCAGCAATTTTTTTATTGGTAAAAATTATTTGGTGTATAATTTTTTTCCAACCTCTACTCAACAACCTTTAAAGGTTCTAAATATGTAGGGCCCAAATATCTACCATACTATGGTAACCATAGATAACAAAGCCTTTGATATCTACCAAGTGATAGATATATACACTGAGAAAAAAGTTTATTGCTCCCAAATAAAAAAAATATTTAAATATGGGACAAGGGTACAGTTTATTTATCCTAAATATATTTTTATTCCCGACACATAAAGTTTTACTAAAGTATATTTATCGTTATTATTTCGACTTTTTAGAGGTAATAAACAATATATTCACTACTAATAAAAGTATTAGGTACACAGTTTATTTGTCCCATTTTTTTCTCAGTGTATATGGTGGGGCGATATATCGCGTATATACAAGGTGTCCCGTATCGTTATGTTCAAATTTTGAGAGCATAAAGTAGACTTATTTTCAGTAAGAAAACCCGCAAAACTTGTATATCAATTTTTATTTGTTTCAAAGTTACAGGCCTTTGAATTACACAGGTCCACAAAAAAAAGTGGTCTGTGCTGGGTGTTGGACAAAGATTTTCCGACGTATTTTTTACCGCTGAACACGAATCTGAAGATAAATTCGGGGTCAAACTGCAAAAAACGAAGAAAAATTAAAAAAAAAACGATAAAATCCATTATACTAATATCGGTTATTTTAATTTTTCTCCGTTTTTTGCAGTTTGACCCCCAATTTTGACTTAAGATTCGTGTTCAGCGGTAAAAAATACGTCGGAAAATCTTTGTCGAACACCCAGCACAGACCACTTTTTTTTTTGTGGACCTGTGTAATTCAAAGGCCTGTAACTTTGAAACAAATAAAAATTGATATACAAGTTTTGCGCGTTTTCCTCCTGAAAATAAGTCTACTTTATGCTCTCAAAATTTGAACATAACGATACGGGACACCTTGTATACAGTTCATTTTTTGGACTCGTGTTTTTTTGTTAGGTTGGTGGCTTATGCCAGTTAGACAGTTGTCAAGTTGGTCGCATTGATTAAAACAAACTAAGCTAGTTATAAATCTAATTGTGGTTATGTATAAATTATTGTAGGTTACATTGTGCAGTTGTCAAGTTGAGTTGTCGAAATTCGTAGTTAAAAATGCAATTAATTTGGCCTTGGTGGTGCTTGGATGAGTAAAATCATATAAAAAAGTAGTTAAATATAGGTTGCTTTACGGCCCAGAAGAGAAAGTATTCCTAGCGGATAATAATCTTCGCTTTGAAAAGAATTTAGGTACCTATATAAAAGAAATTAAAATTTTTTGTGAACGTTAATGTTGTCCAATGGTGGATAATGTGAAAATATTGTGTGATGTAATATTTATAAAACCAAATTCGTTACTTTTTTGCTCCAAAAATGTCCATAAGGCGATGTACTTTTTCTTCTATTGTGGCATTTGGCATAATTTCATCAATATGAAGTTTTGCCCTCAAAAGGGCTTTTACATTCGAATTCGTTGCTATTATTTTTGGCATAATTATCTTTTTATTTATAATTGAAATAGTAAATATTATTGTCAATTGGACAGTGTCAAAGTATTTAACACAGATTATAAAGGTATTTAATTAAATTCTTTAGCAGAAGTACCATTTTTAAATACTAAAAATACCAAGTCAAACTGGCATAAGCCACCAACCTAACAAAAAAACACGAGTCACGAAACACATGAACTGTATGTTCTGCTTTAGGTTTCCACGGGCATTATACTATAGTATAATATATAATTATAATATAATCAGAGCTGCAACAAGTCAGTTTTAAAAAGACTTAAATCTTAAGTCTTAAGTCAATTCTAAAATCAAAATGATTTAAATCTTAAGTCAATTCTAAGATAAAGTTCAAATGATTTAAGTATTAAGTCTTTGAATTAAATCATTTTCTTTCAAGTCAAGTCATTTTCGCAAATTCTTAAATCAATATAAAGTGATTTAAGTCATCTTATGACTTAATTCCTTTAGTAAGTCTATATTTTTTATTTAAATCGTGATCTAAGAGTTAAGTCAATAAAATGACTTGAATCAAAAATTGTGATTTAAATCAAAATAATTACAATACAACGATTTTTTAAATGTTAATAATAATTTTATGGTATTAATGATACTAATATTATTAATCTATTGTAGATACAGATGATAATAAACCACTATGTTAAGAATTTAAAACGATTTATTTTCAGAACACTTACAAACAAAATAAAAACTTTATACACATTTTTGAGTATATAGTAGACAATAAAAATAAAAACTTAAACCACCTTTTTTAGTAGAGTAGACATACAGGGATGCTACTTTTTTATATACATAAATGGGTAACTTCTAAACGGTCATAGATTCAAACTCTGTTAAAATAGATAAAAGTTGAAGCATTTTTCTTAAAATCGCTGTATTTCAAAAACTGATAACTTGTTGTTTTGTTAACTTTTGTTAAGTAGCTGGTTCAACATCCATCTAGAAAAAAAATATTCCTCCCTTAAGGGAGTAATGATGGGAAGTTCCAAACTCTCGATTCACGACCGCTCAGATTGTTTTCACTTTGCACTAATAATCACAAATTAGACATAACTACGCACGAACATGACGAATGTTGGCAAACAAAATAACAAAATTATAAATCCCCACTTTTTTTAATTCATTTTAGACAGGACATTTTTTAATGTAGCCGTCAAACGGTTCCAAAAGGCTAACTTTAACGCGGCGGTTTTTTTATCCTCTAGCGGTAAAAATTGTAGGTAGGAAATTAAAGGAGTTTTTGATCTGCTGCCGCGTGAACCCCTTGCAGTTCAAAAGAAAATGCCGCTGTTAAAAATTTATAAAAAATATATGAAAAATCTGACTTAAATATTTTCTAAAAAGACTTAAATCTTTTTCAAAAAGACTTAAATCTTTTTTTGACTTAAATCGTATGTACTGATTTATAAATGACTTAAGTTTTTTTTATTTTGAAAAAAATATTTAAGTCACAAATCATTTTGAAAATTACTTAAATTTTAAGTCTTAAGTCAGTTTTAGAGAAATGACTTATTACCAAATGACTTAAGTCATTAAAACGATTTAAGTTTTCTGAGAGCTTGCAGCTCTGAATATAATATATAATTATATAATATAATATATATAATTATAATTATATGCCTTATTTATAGATTGCCTTCCTTTCTCCCCTAAAAGATGAACAATACGAAAATCGTAGTGCCATTTATAGACTCCCGTACGGGAATTTTTAAACAGCACAACGCTTTTTGTATTGTTCATCTTTTACGGGAGGAAGGAATGCAATCTATAAATCAGGCTTTAATGGTTTTCCGGGATCTGCTCCGTGTTGTCGGTTTTTGGTTCTTAAAAGAACCATATGTCTGACGACGTTTCGGTACAATCTCATGTACCATCTTCAGGTCTTATCTGCTAACAGAATACTGTTTTTAAATAATCACTTTAGGGTGAATTGCCCAGTTAGCCGGCCACCATGGTGCTCCAGTTCTCGGCCGTTTTTTAAGTATATATTGAATAAATTATAAGCTTTTGACGGTTTTTAAATATACTCCTAACTTCAGACTTCTTATCCCCACCACTCTGTACTAAGCGCCATTTTTCAAGCTTTGGTAAAAAAAGAAACGTCAGTTAAAATTTGTCGCTGATGGAAGATTTGATAATGGCTGTTTACTAAAAGTTTCGTAGTGTGCATCCCATAGTGAAATAGTGAATATTTTGTAAAATACTGGTTTTAAAGGTAAGTTTTTATTGTTTTAGATAAGTAATATGTTAAACTATTCTTATTAAATTAAGAAAAAATGATAAATTATGGATTTTAGGTGTTTTTTTTGGGTGGCCGAGAACCAGTCGAAAGTAAAAGTAATATATTGTCCATCTTTTTTCAATATACTGTTTTGTAATTGTGGGTATCTCGTTTTCTGGTGTATTTAAAACATGTTGATTGTTTCGACCTTTACTTGATGAAACTCCATATTATTAATATATGAATGAAAACAACACTGTTTTAAAGTTTCACTAATTTATTTATGTTTTTAATAATTAACAATTGTTTCGCTACACTGTAGCTTCTTCAGAATTAGTACTTATTTTAACAAGTGGCGGTATTTATTAAACAACAAGCAGGTAATTTGAGAAGATAAATGTTATATAAACATTATACCTGAAGGTAAAATTTATATAATTACATAATTTTGGAAAAACTGAGGGTTTGGGAAATCCTATCTAATATAATATTATAATATTAATAAATATTACTTTTTAGTACTACAAGTACACACTCTAAAATAAATTTAGCAAAGGAGAGCTGTTAGTTTCAATTTGGTCATTAAGAACAATATCAGATTTTTTCTTTAATTTATTAATTTCCAAAGACTCTAAAAGATTTAAAAAAAAAAAAAATCTTTTAGAGTCTTTGGAAATTAATAAATTAAAGAAAAAATCTGATATTGTTCTTAATGACCAAATTGAAACTAACAGCTCTCCTTTGCTAAATTTATTTTAGAGTGTGTACTTGTAGTACTAAAAAGTAATATTTATTAATATTATAATATTATATTAGATAGGATTTCCCAAACCCTCAGTTTTTCCAAAATTATGTAATTATATAAATTTTACCTTCAGGTATAATGTTTATATAACATTTATCTTCTCAAATTACCTGCTTGTTGTTTAATAAATACCGCCACTTGTTAAAATAAGTACTAATTCTGAAGAAGCTACAGTGTAGCGAAACAATTGTTAATTATTAAAAACATAAATAAATTAGTGAAACTTTAAAACAGTGTTGTTTTCATTCATATATTAAGTATTTAAAACAGTTACTACTATAGCCAGTTTTCGGCCGGGCCATCTACAAAAACGCTACATGTAAAAAGGCCGAGAAAAACATGGTACTATTACTATAAGTTTAATTTTATTTCAATGTTGTTTTCATGGATAACTTGACAGAATAAATTTTTGTAGTTATTATTGTACATTTTTCTACTTAAAATTTTTCAATAAAATTTAGTACCTATAGGGTCGTTTTGAGGGGTGGTGAATCCAATGCCGTGCAGAGATTTTGTTTAAAAAAATCGCTAATATGAATTCTTAAAAATTTACTCTTAAAAACTAACATAGTAGGCCTTGTATTTTATAAAATTATGGCGTTTTTTGTTTTAAAAATACAGTTTATCAAGATCTACACTTTAAAATAAATCCGGTTAAAATCGCACAATAAATAAGATTTTACATGCATTAATTACGTCTTATAGATACCTACGTATTCTACATTTATTGGCAAAACTTTTCCAAAGGTGAAAGGGCAATTCTTGGCCAAGTTTTGACCTGTTATGGCTCTCTGGGTACCGTCACAAAAAAAATAATTACCATTAAAAGATCTTGTAAATGACCAATAGAATCCAATAAAAAATAAGAAATTGGTTTAAAATGTGTTTTGGCGCTATGAATTGCCAATTCATTCCAGTTGAATTCCTATTGGTAATTTGAAATTACTAATTTCCAATGAAGTCAGCGGCGTGAATTGCCATGCCTATGCTTGTCTCTATTGGCTAAATCCAATAGAAATGCACATGGAATGAATTGGTAATGCATAGCGCCAAACCCATTCCAACCAATTAAAACCAATTAATTTTTTTAAATTTGGATTAGAAAATAACTACCAGTTTATTTTTCATTCAAAAATAATTTTAGATCCCAGAAGGATAACCGGGTAAAAACCAGAATTCATTTTTCACAGAAGAGACAAAAAATTTATTGTTACCGAGTAATTTTATTTCTTTATTATTTTTTTGTGATATATGTATGTATTGATACATATAACTTACTATCACAAAAAAGTAATACAAAATAAATAAAATTACTCGGTTATAATCATTTTTTTTGTCTTTCTTGCAAAGGATGTTTGTAGGCATGGTCGAAGTCGATATTTTTTATGTCAATTTTTTTTATTTTGTCCGCTGTGACATTCTTACGCCATCGTCCCTAAACCTTACACATATAAACATTTTTTTAATAAATAAGTTCACTACTAACACTAGGCACAACACTGAAATCGACTAATAAAAAAACCGCTAATAAATGGCGTCTCAACCTCGTTGATTTTGCGCAGCTACACGAGAGCCCTCTTGCGATATTTGTATTGTATTGGGAATAATCAATTAGCAGATTTTTCGAATCTTACACTGGGAATGTTCAATTGAATTCAATTGGAAAGTACCTTTAGGTAGCTTTATCCAATCCAAACCAATAAAAACCATTAGAATCCTAATTGGACTTTTCCATCATGGAAAATACCAGTAAAAACCAATTCAGACCCATTGATACCAACCAATACTTCAATTGGTTTCTAGAGGAATTAATCGGTCATTTATAACAGGGGATTCTTGTTTGAGTAAAATTCAATTAAGTTAGCAAACTATCAACTAATAAATAGGATCTGTAACCGTAGTAAACAAATTTCTCCTAGATAAATAAATTGTCAATCTAAGAAAACCAGTCAAGATATTTTAATTTTCAATGAAAGGACTTGTGCTTTATCTAAAAGAATACACGAAAGTGTCGAGCATTCACGGGGTGCGTTATTTGGGCCAAAAACGCACCAAAGAGGAAAAAGTCGTGTGGACTGTATTTTTGTGCATAATGTTTGTGATAGGCCTATTTCTGCTGCTGTCCGTGTGGAAAAAATACGAACGCAACCCGACCGTTTTGGAGATGGATCAAACCAAAACCTCCATTTACAACATACCCTTTCCGGCCGTATCGATTTGTCCGTTGGTGCAGAATACATTCGACGATTACCAAAGGTACATAGAAATCAACGAAAGAGCTCAATTACACATAAATTTGACTAAAAAGGAATTGACGGAGTACTTGTATTGGTCCATACTATTGGAACACTCTGAAGCTTATATTGCAGCTAATGTTGAAGAACTTGCTGTAGATCTCATCGAGTTCATAAAATTCGCGCAAGAAAAACTTCCAAATCCATTTGAAAACATGTACTGCGTTCTCAACGACAAGGTTTACGATAACTGTTTCGACCTGTTCACCCCGATAATAACGGAGCTCGGTTTGTGCTACACCTTCAACATGCTCAACGTCAACGAGATATACAGACCGGAAGTGCTCACTTACGAGTTTAGCAACCATAGCATGCAATTTTTCGACGTGAACAAGTACGAGTACGTTAACAATTACGCGCAGACTTATCCCAGGAGGCCTCTCTACTCCAGCTCGCTCTATCCGCTAATGATCAATATGGTGAACGAACCCTACCCGGAGTTGGTGGAATACAAGCTTAACGGCTACAAATGCATCATCCACGATCCCACCGAACTGCCGCCGTTCCACTTCGACTACACGCTGCTGCCGTTCGAGCACGTGATCGAAATGATTGTGGAGCCGAGCGGAGAAAAAACCCCGGTGAATTTGGCGAAAATGCGGCCCAACAAGCGTCATTGCCAGTTCGCGAACGAAAGACAGCTCAAGTATTTTCAGTTTTATTCGGCGAAGGCTTGCCAGAGCGAGTGCCAGAAAAACTTGACGCTCCAAATGTGCAAATGCTCGCCGTTCTACATGCCGGCGTTGGCCGACGAGCCGATTTGCGGGCCCAGAGAACTTTCTTGCGTGAATAGCGTGAAAACCATCATGTTTGACATTTACGAGTCGTCGCGGAGAAATTTGACGTGCAACTGCCAATCGCGTTGCAACCACGTCGAGTACGCCGCGGATACGATAGAATACAAATGGAACGTAAGGAATGACAAGCATTTTCAAAGTTATTACCACACAAAAGTTGCAGTAAGTGTGACTTCAAAATCTTTTACGCGCGTGCACGTTTTCTTCCGCAGCAACTTGTTCATCTACTACAAACGCAACGATCTCTACGATCTGACCACCTTTTTGTCCAACTACGGAGGACTGTTCGGTTTGTTCTTCGGTATTTCCATCCTGTCGCTCGTGGAGTTGTTTTACTTTTTCTGCATTCGCTTTTTTTGCAACTTTCAATTGCACGGAAGAAATTGGTTATTCCCGAAAAAAGAAGTCGGCGTAATGAATAAGATGAATATCGCACAATTATTGTCGCAATATTTTAAGATTGAAGAGGAGAAAAAACAATCATCATAGTTTTTAAAAATGTTGTAATAGTTTAAGTAGGTATTTTTGTTTTATTATTGTATACAATAACAAAGTTTTTTCTGCCTTTATTTTTTTTATCCTTAAAATGAAACTTAATTCATTGTTTCCACACTAAATATCAAACAATACTTTCTGTATCAAAAAACGCCCAAGCTGGATCAAACCAAATCCTCCTTAACTAATATACCCCCCTCAACAGTCGATTTGACTTTAACTCAAAAGTCTCGAGTTAACTTTAACAAAGAAGAATTGGGGGGGCTTTAGGGACTATACCCAGACCGCTTCATTCTAGGAATATTAATTGGGAGTATTCCATAGAATCAGGGCCGTACCGAGGCACACTTTTTTGGGGGGGTGGAGACGATAAAAAAACCAAGTTATTTTTTACCGATAAATTAGTAAAAATTTTCAGTAGTTTTATCATGTATGTAAAGTGCTGAAAAGTGTAGATAAAGAATGTCTTTACCTACCATAAGCATGCTCTTTCGAAGTCGATGGGATTGATTCTCGTTCTCTATTTTTTTGACTTGCTGCCAATGTAAATGGATTATCCGGAACAGCAACAATTTTAATTTTAACCAAAATTCCACCGTGAATATTTTTCTCATGCATTTTTTTCTAGTCCTTCACAGTTCGGTTCCAGCGCTTCAGAAGACACGTCGCGTGCGGGTAAGCTCTTGAAACGTAAGAGTTTAAAGATAAAACCAACAATAATTATAAAAAGTGCAAACTAATAAGTGAAACAAACATTTTCATAGAGTGCAAAAATGGTGTAACGGTCATTGAGGAGTGAAGTGTTGAGTGATATGAATGAAGTGCCACCTGCCATTGGAGGCTTTTCACTGGACAGACAGGGGAGGTCAAACAAGAGGGGAGGTGGCCAAAAATCTGATAAGTTACTTTAAGAATTGCATGACCTGATACAAATCTGCAATTTAAATACGGCAGATCCCAGCAAACATTTTCCGTTATTTGTCACCATTAACATTGCCCGTTATTCATTTTATTAAACATAACATTTACTTGAAAATGTTAAAATAACTTTAAAATATGATTATGTTAGGAACATATTTTACTCTTTAAACAATTGTTTTGTTTTTAATTACTATCATTGCAAAATTGTATTAAAAAGTATCAAAAATTCTTACACGGGCAATGTTGGTGGTGATAGGTACCGTTAAAGTGTTTATTGGGATATCTTTGAAACCTACGAAAGGCACACGGAATGGGGCAATGAATCTGTCAACAACAAATGCGTAAGGCAATCCCAATCGAGACCGAAAATAAACACTAGACTCAGAATAAACTAGCACATTAATCATAATTCTAACATTAAGAAAAAAGCCTAATAGCCAAACTCGAGATTTGTAAACATTAGACAACAGAATAATCGCGCTTGTTTGACTAATAAATAAATGCAATGCTTAATTTTGGAAATTAATAAAAAAAAAGACAAAACTCTATCACAAAACGTGCTTGGGACAAAATTTATTAAAAACAACTGACACACTTTACCAAGTGCAGGAAATATCTGACCAGGACACGGACAATGACAATAACGAACAAGACAAAGACCTCGACTAGGAAACTACACCCCTTCAGCGAAATAACAATTCCCCAACTCCAAATAGTAGTCCCAAATGTTTGGAGTAATACTAATCGACTGGTCTAGGGGGATTCCGCGTCGTACTTAGTTTTAAGTCGGCGTAATTGTCCCCCAAAAACCAATACCTTCCCGTCCCTCCTCCATACCCCACTGAGCGTATAGCATAGGCCCGGCGAACCCGGGAACGGCTATTATAACTATTCGCCTCTCGCTCTCGAGCCCCAAATAGGGGACAGTACGAAACGCAATGGACATTCGCACCCAGCAAACACGGGTGAAGCCGTGCAGTTGCTGGGGAAGAACAAAAATCGGCGTAAGTAAACATAGGCCTGTACGGGGTTCGAGAGTCAAGAGGAAATGGGGCTGGTTATACGTCTCTTAAACTCATATACTCATACTCATGCATTTTTTTCTAGTCCTTCTTAAACACAGATCCACATAATGAGCATTTTACTAGAACTCGGCCCGGTCTAGCTTTCTTTTCCATATTAAAAAAAATAATTCCTATTTATTATTTATTATATTATTACATACAAAATGGCGTGGGCGAGTATGGATGCGCGCGATATACCGCCGGATTGTAATAAACATTTTTGTCATCCAAACAGAGAAATAAAAATCGTTAGTTGTATTATTTGTGAAGATGGATACTGCAAATCTGAATTCAAGAGAAAAGTGGAAGCTGGAAAAGGTTTTTACGTCTCCAGGCAACTAATAGTGTGCCCCAAGCATGCAAACCTAACCTTCAAAGATATGATTAAATATGATGCTAAATGTGGAAATGATATTGAAAAACTTGTGTTGAACAGAAAAAGTGTATTAATTGCAAAACAGTTACAAGACAGGGCTATAGGATTGGATACACCATCAATAGAAGAATTTACAGAAGAGGAAGTGGAAGACGATCAAATGTCTGTTGCGAGTGATACCAGCAAAAAACGTAAATTGAATCAAGAGGAAAAGGAATGTATCAACTGCCAAGAGATGATGAACGACTTAAACTATGAAAAAAAAATCAATAAGGAGTTGTCACAACACAATACTGAACTTAGAGAAAATAATAACTTTTTAAGAACATTAGCCATAGAAAAAAGCTCCCCTGTACAAAATAAGACCTATTCGAATGTTGTATCCAATAATATACCAAAAAAGCAAAATTATGTCCAACTGGTCATTAAACCTAAACCGAACTACAAGGGAGATGCATTAAACATAGTCCAAAAACAAGTGTACGAGAAAACAAAGGCCAGAGTGATCGAAATTAATAAAATTAATAATGGAACCATATATATCAAGTGTAATAGTGAACATGATGCGCAGGATATATCAAAAACGCTAAATAACGAAAATAGTGATATAATAACAGTATCATCGCGAACAAAAGATAATCCGCAACTTCGTATAACAAATATGGTATCAAATGCAGATAAACAGGAGCTAGAAGAAGATATTATACAAAGAAATCAACTGTTAGTAGGGAGTGTGAAAATATTACATATATATAAGCAAAAAAACGAAAAATATGGAGCAATAACAGAAGTATCAGCTGATGCATATGCAAAGATTATGAAAACAGAAACAGCGTTTGTAGGATATCAAAACTGCAAAGTATATGATGAATACAATATAAACAGGTGTAAAAAATGTTGTGGATATAATCATAGCTATAAAAAATGTCAAGAAAATCAAAATAGAAAAAAAGCATGCCTGAAATGTGGAGCTGAGCATACTCTAAAAGAATGTAAATCTGAAATCAAAAACTGTACAAATTGTGTAAATGCAAATCAATACCTAAAAAATAAAAGGCAAACAAATCATGCAGCGGATGATGTACATAAGTGTGAAACATTTAAAGTAAAGTTTGAACAACATGTTACAAACAGTGTTGCCAATGGTGTTGACATAATTTACACACAGATTCTGTCAAAATTCCACAATTTTGCCAACTATTCCACACATTTGGGATTTTGGTTTTGTTAGGTTTCTTTGGTGATTACCGCAGAAAGAGTTTCTGAGGTGAATCACAACAAAAACTCTGTCTGCGGTAATTACTGGTGATTAGACGTTTTCAAAAACTTACTAGATTACTTACTTTGTCAAAAAGTCTATTGTTATAACCGGTTTTAAATTACTCGATAACTTACGCTTGCAAGTTTCCAAGAACACCAGATTTTTTTAATTTGCTGTATATATAGAAATCTGCACAGAAATTCGTCCATAAAGATAAATAACTAAAATGCGCATTTGCAGATTATCTGCAATATCTTTTTAAATGCTTGTTATAAGCATTGTTAATTTAAAGATAAAGTTTACACGCAAATTCCACACATTTATGTATTACACACAAATTACACACAACAAAATAAATTCCACACAATGCGTGGATTTCCACGTACATTGGCAACACTGGTTACAAATACGAACTACCCATGGAGACCTGTCGCACCGTTTGAAAAACACACAGTAGTAAACCAAACTACATAAAAACAAACAAAAACAAATCAACAAAACAAAAAAAAAAGTAAATAAATAAATAAACATAATAGAACTTATAAAGCAAATAAATATAAACCAAGAAATTATAATAGAAGTAGTTGAAGATCTAAATAGCACAAAAGCCATTACACAGTCTGGAATGTATATATTACATGTAAATATACGTAGCATAAATAAAAACAAATCAAATCTTCTAGATATGATAGAACAAATGGACAAAAAACCAGAAATTATAGTCTGTACGGAAGCCTGGCTAAAAAAAGATATAACATTTATAGATTTTCCAGAATATACACAACTAGACAATGGCAGTATGATAAATCAAAACGATGGAGTAGTTATGTACATAAAATCTGGATTACAATATAACAGTATCAATGAACAATATGGTGAACTAAAAGTAGTAAGTGTGATTGTGCAATTAAAAGATGAAGAAAAAATAAAAATAACGGGTACGTATAGATGCCATGACTATGAGACACAGAACTATATTAATGATATAAAGTTACTTATACAAGATAATGTAAGAACAAAACATCATATTCTCATAGGTGATACAAACATAGATATATTAGAATTAAATGACAGAACTGAAGATTACTGGTATCAACTTCAAGAATATGGATACGAATCGCTGATTAACTCTATAACAAGACTGAGTAACAATAACCAAGGTGGAACATGTATAGACCATGTTTTTATAAAAAGTTCATTTAGAACAATGGCTGGAAAAATATTACAGTGTATTACAGATCATTATCCCATCTTTGTAACTCTAATGGAAAAGGATACAGCATGCAATACCAAAAATCAAACAGGACTAAATAAAAACAAATTTAATGACTTATGTAGCAAAGAGGAGTGGCTTGAAATTACCAATGGAAGAAGTATAGAAGAAGCAATAGATATATTAATAAACAAACTACAGAACATAACAAAACAAGCACTAAAAAATATACCAAAAAATCAAAAGCAAAGAAAAGATTGGATTACTCCAGCTATAGTCAATTCTGTAAATAGGAAAAAAAGATTATACAAAGTATGGAAAAAAGAAAAAACTAGTCAATCAAAAGAAGATTATCTAAGGTGCGAAAAAATTTTAAAAAATGTAATAAGGATAGCAAAATATAAGTATGAAACAAAAATACTACAAGACGCTGAACCCAAGGATATGTGGAAATATGTGAATACAAAACTAAAATCTAAACCAAAAAATATTAATGTTGATAATGTGTTAGTACAAAATAAAAAGATCGTAGAAGATATACGAATAGCAAACAGCTTCAATGAATATTTTAGCACAATAGGACAAAATATTAAAGATACGCTTGTTCCACCACAACAGAAACAAGAAATTCAAGAAATATTAATGAACGAAAAAAGCCTATTTCTACTACCGACAACTGAATTGGAAATAATAAGTATAATAAAAAACCTAAAAAATAAATCAGGTGGATATGATGGTATACATGCTAAAACGCTAAAACTGGCGGTAAACTTTATAGCTCCAGTATTAATGGTAATAATTAACAATGTTATGGTGCAAGGAGTGTGTCCGAAGCAGTTTAAATTAGCAGAAATATGCCCCATATACAAAAATGGACCAAGAAATTATATTGGAAACTATAGGCCAATTGCACTAATATCAAATTTATCGAAGGTATTTGAAAAAATAATACATAAAAGGATTTATGAGTTTTTGATAAACTGTAATATTATAAACAAAAAACAATATGGTTTTGTCAAATCAAAGAGCACGGAAGATGCGGTGGCACTTACAACAAATTTTATTTATTCAAACCTAGGGAAAAGTAAACCAACAGCTATGGTCTTCATGGATTACTCAAAAGCTTTTGATACCGTAGATCATAGCATATTATGTAATAAATTGTACAATGTAGGTGTAAGAGGAGTTTGCTTGAATTTAATTAAAACGTACTTGTATAACAGAAAACAATTAGTAAAAGTTAATGGTATCAAAAGTGACTCTGTTGTGGTAAATGTGGGTGTGCCGCAGGGCTCAATTTTGGGACCTCTACTTTTTATAGTGTATATCAACGATCTACTAAATCAACATACGGAAATGGTAGCATATGCAGATGATATTGCGGTCCCAATGACAGGTCAGAATTGGATCCAAATACAAAATGGTCTAAACACCAAACTTAACCAAGTATATAACTGGCTATATAATAATAAATTAGTCTTAAATTTTAAAAAACAGTATATATGACTTTTGCCAATTATATGGATTCTATACCAACCAATATACAGATATTCATAAATGGAAGTAATATCGAACATGTTAGTACCTGCAAATACCTTGGCCTAATGTATGATCAACATTTGAGATGGAAGACTCATACAAATTATATTACAAATAAGCTAAAGTATCTAGTTGTTGTATTTTATAAACTAAAGAAAATATTATCTATCAAACAGCTGCTCCAACTATATTATGGAATTTTCAACAGCATATCAACGTATGGTATCATAGGATGGGGAGGAGTTTTTGAAAACGCATACAAACAACTGGATACTTTACAAAAAAAATTACTCAAAATAATTGGTATAAAACAAGATGACATAATCAGGCCATTAGACATAAAACAAACTTTTGTTGTAAAGGCTATATTGAGGCAATATGAAACATTAAAAAGCAAATACGATGAACAAAGCACAAACACAAGAAACAAGAGTCTGCAACTACCAAGACACATATTATCAATAGTGCAAAGAGGCTATGAATACTATGCTATATATTATTACAACCAATTACCGAACAACATAAAAAATCTAAATGAAAGCAAGAAGTCCATAAAAAAGAAAATTAAGATGGTGATACAAAACTTAAATGTAAAGTAAAAATATGTTTTAATTAAGTTAGGGTTAATAATTTGTACAGCAAAAATATTTTATTTTTTTAATTAAGTTAGGGTTTAATAATTTGTCTAACCAAATAATTAGGTACATTAATTATAATTATGTTAAATTATGACATATTAAATTTAGTTTTAAGGGACCAACCTATGTACGGGCATTTGCAATGCCCCCTATAGGTCCTTGCAATGTAAGGAATTTGGTGATAATAAATAAATAAAAAATAAAAAAATATTGACACTAGTTTTACTTAGCTTAGATAAGCTTTAACTAAATAATAATCTAGAAAAATAAGACGCCGAAAATTGAGGTGCGTAAAAAGAGTCAAACGCCGCCAAAGCCAAAGACAAAGCCGCGAGGCTGTGCCGACTTTGTACATGCCGCTTGTGTGAAATATAATGTCCTTTAATAAAAATAGGGTTGACCAATACAATTTTCATGACGGTAACGATTATAGGAGGTTATTAAATAGAAAATTATAATTTTGTAATATGTAGGTATAGTTTAAAAATTATATTTAATTTTATTTATTGTGATGGGTTGGTTGGTAGGGTAGGTATACCCAACCAACCGACCCAAATACTAAAGATTTTGCCAACCGTGTATGGATTTGGAACCAACTGCCAAGACTTTGGGGGGGGTGACTCTCCCCCCTACACCCCCCTTAGGCCCGGCCCTGCATAGAATGGTCCTCTAAAACTTCCAAGCACCATCTAAGAACATTCCCAGTGAATATTTATTGGGAATATTTCATATAATGATCCTCTACAACTTCCAAGCAACATCTTGGAACATTCCCAGTGAATGTTTTTTGTATTCAAAAAACAATAAATAATTTTTTTTTTCTACAAATTGATTATATTCTAGGAATATGCGCTATCATCTAGGAGTAATCCGCTTCATTCTAGGAATATTCATTGGGAATATTCCATAGAATGAAGATGGTTGAATCGAAGCTTAACGGCTACAAATGCATTATCCACGAACCCACCGAACTGCCGCCGTTTCACTTTGACTACACACTGTTTAAAATATATGTGGTGTAAAAAGTAATCTTAAAATGGTGTCAAAATCCAACACCAAGTGGTGTTAATATAACACCATGAATTATGGTTGAAAATGTGTACCGATCGCGGCAAAGGCGGTGTGGATCACGTGATGTTCATAAATCTCGCCTCTGTTGACTTCCATGAAGAATATATAAACTTAGGTGATCCTTTGCTTTGGTGTGACACTACAAGTTGTTCGATACTATAGAGACCTTAAATAGGTGGAAACAGTTGTCAATACTTGAAGTATTTTAAGTTAGTGGAACGCACTAAAAGCATTATCTCTAGCGAGTTGAAGGTTCCTTTTTCTGGAATAATACCACTGGTAATATACTGGTAATGCGTCAAGGAACTTCCTGTTTCCTATTTTTTTCCTTTTTTCTGTGTAGTATGATTTAATTTGACTACAAACACATAATATTTAACACTGAAAAGGAGTTCAATTTACACCAGGTAAAATTTATTTTAATACTGTGTGAAAGTTAAATTTACACTATTTTAATATTTGAATTTACACTGGACCAACGAACCTTATTTAACACCATTTTGGTTTGTATCGATATAGACCATGTATGGTGTTAATTTGGTGTTAAAATGGTCATGAAATTTTGAACAGTTTAGATACGTATTGTACATTTAATGGCAAAACTTTTCCAAAGGTGAAAGGGCAATTCTTGGCCAAGTTTTGACCTGATATGGCTCTCTGGGTTGTGCTACTTGGGTACCGTCACAAAAAAAGAATTACCATGGTTTTAAAAGATTCTTGAACTGTTTGAGTAAAATTCAATTTAGTTAGCACACTATCAACTTATAAATAGGATCTGTAACCGTAGTAAACAAATTTCTCCTAGATAAATAAATTGTCAATCTAAGAAAACCTGTCAAGATTTTTTAATTTTCAATGAAAGGACTTGTGCTGTACCTAAAAGAGTACACCAAAGTGTCGAGCATTCACGGGGTGCGTTATTTGGGCCAAAAACGCACCAAAGAGGAAAAAGTCGTGTGGACTGTATTTTTGTGCATAATGTTTGTGATAGGCCTATTTCTGCTGCTGTCCGTGTGGAAAAAATACGAACGCAACCCGACCGTTTTGGAGATGGATCAAACCAAAACCTCCATTTACAACATACCCTTTCCGGCCGTATCGATTTGTCCGTTGGTGCAGAATACAATCGATGATTACCAAAGGTACATAGATATCAACGAAAGAGCTCAATTACACATAAATTTGACTAAAAAGGAATTGACGGAGTACTTGTATTGGTCCATACTATTGGAACACTCTGAAGCTTATATCGAAGCTAATGTTGAAGAACTTGCTGTAGATCTCATCGAGTTCATAAAATTCGCGCAAGAAAAACTTCCAAATCCATTTGAAAACATGTACTGCGTTCTCAACGACAAGGTTTACCATAACTGTTTCGACCTATTCACCCCGATAATAACGGAGCTCGGTTTGTGCTACACCTTCAACATGCTCAACGTCAACGAGATATACAGACCGGAAGTGCTCACTTACGAGTTTAGCAACCATAGCATGCAATTTTTCGACGTGAACAAGTACGAGTACGTTAACAATTACGCGCAGACTTATCCCAGGAGGCCTCTCTACTCCAGCTCGCTCTATCCGCTAATGATCAATATGGTGAACGAACCCTACCCGGAGGTGGTGGAATACAAGCTTAACGGCTACAAATGCATCATCCACGATCCCACCGAACTGCCGCCGTTCCACTTCGACTACACGCTGCTGCCGTTCGAGCACGTGATCGAGATGATTGTGGAGCCGAGCGGGGAAAAAACCCCGGTGAATTTGGCGAAAATGCGGCCCAACAAGCGTCACTGCCAGTTCGCGAACGAAAGACAGCTCAAGTATTTTCAGTTTTATTCGGCGAAGGCTTGCCAGAGCGAGTGCCAGAAAAACTTGACGCTCCAAATGTGCAAATGCTCGCCGTTCTACATGCCGGCGTTGGCCGACGAGCGGATATGCGGGCCCAGAGAACTTTCTTGCGTGAATAGCGTGAAAACCATCATGTTTGACATTTACGAGTCGTCGCGGAGAAATTTGACGTGCAACTGCCAATCGCGTTGCAACCACGTCGATTACGCCGCGGATACTATAGAATACAAATGGAACGTAAGGAATGACAAGCATTTTCAAAGTTATTACCACTCAAAAGTTGCACTAAGTGTATCTTCAAAATCTTTTACGCGCGTGCACGTTTTCTTCCGCAGCAACTTGTTCATCTACTACAAACGCAACGATCTCTACGATCTGACCACTTTTTTGTCCAACTACGGAGGACTGTTCGGTTTGTTCTTCGGTATTTCCATCCTGTCGCTCGTGGAGTTGTTTTACTTTTTCTGCATTCGCTTTTTTTGCAACTTTCAATTGCACGGAAGAAATTGGTTATTCCCGAAAAAAGAAGTCGGCGTAATGAATAAGATGAATATCGCACAATTATTGTCGCAATATTTTAGGATTGAAGAGGAGAAAAAACAATCATCATAGTTTTTAAAAATGTTGTAATAGTTTAAGTAGGTATTTTTGTTTTATTATTGTATACAATAACAAAGTTTTTTCTGCCTTTATTTTTTTTATCCTTAAAATGAAACTTAATTCATTGTTTCCACACTAAATATCAAACAATACTTTCTGTATCAAAATATCAAAGTACGTAACCTAGCCCCAGCTGGATCAAACCAAATCCTCCTTAAGGAATATACCCCCCTCAACATTCTCGATTTGACTTTAACTCAAAAGTCTCGAGTTAACTTTAACAAAGAAGAATTGACAGATAGCCCTGGATTAGGAATATTCTCTGCTTATCTGGAATGATCTGGCACATTCCCGGAGCATTCTTTGGGAATATGGCTGAAACAATCATTAAGAATCCTTCAGGAGTATTCTCTACTTCACTGGAATAATCCGGCGCATTTCAGGAGCATTTTTTGGGAATATGTCTGAAACAAGCTTTAAGAATAATTAAAGGCTACACAACATTTAAGTAAATGTGAAAATTCTTATTACCCAGACTGTAATGAAGGTTCGAAAATAATAATAATCCGCTTCATTCTAGGAATATTCCATAGAATGTTCCTATAAAACTTCCAAGCACCATCTAAGAACATTCCCAGTGAATATTCATTGGGAATGTTTCATAGAATGATCCTCTACAACTTCCAAGCAACATCTTGGAACATTCCCAGTGAATGTTCTTTATATTCAAAAAAACAATAAATAATTTTACCTTCTACAAATTGGTTACATTCTAGGAATATGCGCTATCATCTAGGAATTCCACTTCATTCTAGGAATATTCATTGGGAATATTTCATAGAATGATCCTCTAAAACTTTCAAACACCATCTAAGAACATTCCCAGTGAATATTCATTAGTTTAGTTGTAATACCTCTAACCATTGCTTACGCACGCTTGATAACTATAAATACCGATATGTTAATATTATCAGTTGGAGATGTGCGTCTGTGATGGCACAGCTAAACAATGATTAGAGTGGGACTGATCTACTCAGTAACTAATAATGACTAGTTAAGTTAAGTTCCTGGGTATAAGTGGCCATAAGGGCTAGGAGTAATTCCCAAATTATATTAAGGTACATTCTCCTAAGAATACTACTACTATAGTATATATTATGATATATATATATATATTAGACTGGTTCAAAAAAATCGAATATTTTTTTTTCTTCAAAGCCCGCATTGAAATATCTTCCTAGTAGTGAAAAAAGAAGCCTGTGAAAATTGTAGCTCTTAATATTAATATTTAGAGGTCGCTCATCGTGAATTTCTATTTTACGTTTAAATAACACAGGAATTCTTTTTTCTTAACTTTGAAATTTTATGACTCGTTTTTTAGTGAACATATTGGAATAAGCGACACATAGTTTTAAAGAAAATTGAACTCTACAAAAAATGTCTCCTATAATTTTTTCATAAATTCACTTCTTTTATAGTTATTCAAGGTTGAAATTAGACATATAATAAATTTAACGTTTTTTTTTCAATTGGTGGCATAATAATAAACATTATTGTACAGGATGGTCCAGTTTGTAATACATTAATTTTATTAGGTGATAAAGCATCAAAAATAAGGTAGACTTTCATAAAAAAACATTTCTTAAAAAAAATTGTTTTCTCTTCATAACTTTTAAACCACAACATTAATTTGGCACACAATGTAATATAGTCAGTGCCTTAATAATGATGTAGATAATTATTTAAAAAAAAACATCAGTGCCGCAGTTACTTGGGGGGCTGCTCCCCTTTTCACCTCAGTCTTTGACGCCACTGGAAATTTTAAAATAATAAATAAATGTTTAGGTCAAGTTTTTAATTAAGGGAAAAAATTTGCTCTTGTAAAATTTTGATTTGGGGCCTGGTTTCTAAAATATTTGCTCAAAAATGTTTCCTCACAAAATTACATTTTTAGATTGTCTGTTCAATTTAGAGATAAAAAAACTACTGTGCTAAAATTTTTATTTAGGGCTTCGTTTTTGAAATATTTGGGAACACACTCCAAAAAAACTGCGGCAAAAGAATTCTTGGATAAATAAAAAAATTATTTAAAAAATGAAGCACTAAATCAAAATTTTACATGAGTAGTTTTTTTCTCTAAATTAAACAGATAATCTAAAAATGTGTTTATTATTAAAAAAAATTCCAGTGGCGCCTAAGGTGAAAAGAGGAGCAGCCCCCCAAGTAACTACGCAACTGATGTTTTTTTTAAATAATTATCCACATCATTACTAAGAAATTGACTATATTGTGTACAAAATTTGATAAAAATTGATTAAGTGGTTTAGAAGTTATGATGGGGAAACGAGTTGTTTTTGTAAACTTTGACGGAAAGCGTCTCTGCGAGGAAACATTTTTGAGCAAATATTTCAGAAACAAAGACCCAAATTAAAATTTTACAGGAGTAAATTATTTCTCTAAATTAAAAACTTGACCTACAAATTTATTTAATATTTTAAAATTTTTAGTGGCGTCAAAGACTGAGGTGAAAAGGGGGGAAGTCCCCCCACATTATTATTAAGGCACTGAATATATATTACATTTTGTGCCAAATCTGATGAAAATTAATGTTGTGGTTTAAAAGTTATAAAGAGAAAACTAGTTTTTTTGTAATCTTTGTCGGCCTGTATTTTTCTTAGGAAACATTTTTGAGAAATGTTAATTAATGAAAGTCTACCTTAAAATTAATGTATCACACACGGGACCGCCCTGTATAATCTTTTTTCAAAATTTTATATAAATTATGTTTCTTTAAAAAAAATTATCGCTTGTTCCAATATGTCCACTAAAAAAAAAGTTATAAAATTAAAAGTTAAAAAAAAATCCTGTATTATTTAAACGTTACATTTATTATTTGTCTAATTTCAACCTTGAATAACTATTAAAGGAGTGAATTTACGAAAAAATTATAAGAGACATTTCTGTAGAACGTTCAATTTTCTTCAAAAATATATAGAGTTCATTCCAATATGTTCACTCAAAAACGAGTTATAAAATTTCAAAGTTAAGAAAAAAGAATTCCTGTGTTATTTAAACGTAAAATAGAAATTCACGATGAGCGACCTCTAAATATTAATATTAAGAGCTACAATTTTTACAGGCTTCTTTTTTTACTACTAGGAAGATATTTTAATGCGGGCTTCGAAGAAAAAAAAATATTCAATTTTTTTGAACCAGTCTAATATATATATATATATATATATATATATATATATATATATATATATATATATATATTATGATGACTGGGTTAACCAAAAAGCGGACATTTGATTACGCCAGGAATATTCCTGGGAATATTCTGGTAAGCTTGGAATAATCCTGGAAATATTCCTTTATATATATATATATATATTTTTATTATTTTCTTTTAATTTCTGAGCACCCTGTACATACAAATAATTTTTTTATGTAAGTCTAAATTTTATACCATCAGATATTTTCATTAAGAATTAATTTTTCCATATTTCTCACTTCTAGATTTTTAGATTTTCTTAGTTTCTGAACACCCTGTACATTTAATTAAAAATATTTGTATGTGAATCTTATTTTTTAAACAAGCAGGAGTTTTTATGAAAAATGTTTTTTTTCGTAGATAACATTTTTTTTCTATTGTCTACCCAATCCGTGGACACACTGTTTAATATACAAAGTATATTAAAAAAACAATATTATGTAATAGGAGTAAAAAAAAATAATTATTACCATTCTAAAATACAATAATTATTGTCACAACTCCAATATCCATTGATGATTGTGTGGATTGTGAGTAGGCGCTATTTTTGGGACACCCTGTGTAAGGTTCTCTATACCTGATTATTAACTAACTAATTAAAAAATAATCCTACGTGGCAACAGCGCTATATTTAAAATATATAAATTATAGGTTAACCTTCTAATGAAGATAATTTAACAGCACAGCAAACGGAAAATTATAGAAGTGTATAGGATGACTCCGCGTAATATCAAATCTTAAAGTTTTATCACAACTGTATTGAATCGTGCTTTGTTTTTATATTTTTCGGCTCTATACCTATGCACGACTATATTTAAAGTCAAACTCAATGGTGTCTTACAAGATACATTGTTTTGATTTTCTATATTCAACAGAGAGGTAGAAACTCGACCCTGTCGAATGGTGCAGTCATTTATGTCTCTAGACATTATTAAAAAAGGGTTCTGTCCAATGGTGCAGCAACTTCGGATTCCTATTCTCTTCAGAGACATAGAAACTCAAGGTTTTCGAATTTTACTGGCAATGATTTTCGTTAATGTCCCCGAGAATTATACAAAAAAAGCGCAATGCAATATCGCACGGTTTCGACTTCTCTTTACTCTACCAAGTTATAGAAACTGGTCTCACTAATACTGTTCTAGTCAATATTTCTGAGAGTATAAAAAGAGGGTGTAATATTGCAAGAAGTTTTGATCTTTTGATGGATGCAAGTAGTTTGAATTTTCTCATTTCTGCATATGATTTTGTTGAAAATAGTTTCTTTCTTTGGTTCCTTTGTCTGATTTTTATTTACCGTAACAACTCAGGTATGTAAAGCACAGAGGATATGATGTCAAGTATATTTATGTATTATATAAAGTACCTATATTTGTATTAAAAATTTCAGAGGTTATGTTGAAAAAATGATCGATATGCTTTAACTTTAATAATTTAGTAATGAGGTCTGTTGGTAGACCCTGCACTATCTCCACTGGTATATATTAGTTCAGCAATATTTAAATCTGGTTGATGAAAAAGTACACACCAGTGCAGGTTATTGTAGCATCTACGAACAAATGAATTAATGGCCCATTGGCAATTATTCCTTTAGGAAAAATATTCAACACAGCTTAATTAATTAATAAAATGAAAAAAATCACAATCATGTCGTATATAGTTTTTTTTAAGCATAAAATAATTTTTATATTAATACTAGTTCAAAAGTGAAATTACGACCTCTATACTGTGGAGAGTATTGAAACGCTCGACTGACGAATACAAATCTATACCGTGGGGAGATTTAGAAAACAATATTCAAACGTGGCGTCATCCTATACACTTCTATAATTTTCCGTTTGCTGTGAGGTAGCGGTTAAGACAATAATTATTATTATAAAATTATATAAGAATATATTAATATTAATATATAATAATTATTATTTTAAAATTATATAAGAATATATTTTTTAGTTAAAATAAAAAGTACCTAAATAAAAATTATCGCTAACCAATTACCGTTATCAAAATTTACCTACTATGGGTATATGAAAGTATTTTTAATATATTGATTACTGAATTATTATTATTGGTTCATCGTTACATTTCAATAATATTTTTAATCGACCTTCAAAACAAGTGCTTCCACATTTCAACAAAATCAACTATTTAATTTTTAGTAGGTACCTGCTAGTACCTGCTATAGCATAGAGTCTATGGTAGGTAGTGATTCGGCGGTCGGTCACATAACTGTAGTTTTAATTTATCCATACACAGACAAAATATACTTATAATCATTTTAGTTTTAGGTGTGCTCGATTGTTTTAGAAAACATGTTAAAAAATTACGTTCCTAAGCATGTGGTGGCTATGGTCATTTATATACCCTTAGTTGCTTTCTATATTTACTCAATAATGTTTAGGAGGGGTTTAAGACTATTGGGGAAGACCGACCCAGCTTTTCAAGTTACTGAAGAGGTGCGCGCATTAGCCAAATTCGGTCCGTTCTTTTTTACGTCATGGAATTTTGTAAGTTTATTAAAATATAATTTAATTTTTTTATTATTAGGTACATACAATTAAAAATATGCGTTCAAATACTGCTCGCAAAAAAAATATAAACATTTTTTTATACTTTAACAAGACCTATTAATTTTGCGAATAAATATTTTAAATAAATTACACGAATTCTGTAAAACTCATTAATTAAGTTCAATAATTTAAAACTTTTAATTTTTTTTATAATGTCTTATAAAGGAAAAAATGTTAAAAGAAAAATAGTATAAAAATATTTTCAAGCGTTCTATAATTTAAACTTCATTATTGCCAACACTCACTATTAAAGTGCAGCAATATAAAAAACAATTATTTTATAAACTTTGACCAAAACAGGTTTTTTTTTGTTTAATTATGTAGTTTTTTAATATGGTTTTTTATAATATAACTAAATGAAAATTGTTAATTAAACAATAAAATACTTTTAAAAATTGTAAAATTATATACAGGGTAATGCACTTCCCTGCTTGTTTAATTTTTTTTTATTTATTTTCAAAACCGACTAGTTTCGACTATTATAGTCATCCTCAGGGTTTACGTCATTTAAATAAAATATACAGATTAAAATTAAACATTTGTGTGTATATAGTTAACAAATATCAAAATCATTTCAGACTAACAACAAATATCCCAACATAACCCTAATATTTCTAATCGTATTTTTATTTATTTATAATTTATTTGTTTAGTCTGAAATGATTTTGATATTTGTTAACTATATACACACAAATGTTTAATTTTAATCTGTATATTTTATTTAAATGACGTAAACCCTGAGGATGACTATAATAGTCGAAACTAGTCGGTTTTGAAAATAAATAAAAAAAAATTATACAAGCAGGGAAGTGCATTATTCATTTAGAAGAATCTCCTTAATATATAAACATACCACTGCTAAAATGGATTACATAATAAAACAAATATATACAGGGTGATACACTGCCTGCCAAAATTTTATAGTATAGTATAAAGTGGTTTTAAATAAAACTAACGATTTTACTACTGAAAGTTATGAACTTTCGATTACATTTTTATCTTTAAAAATAAAATGAAAAGATTGAAATATACAGTGTGTCCACGGATGGACTTAACTATACTTCGTCACCTGAGAATTATATATTATATATTATATAATATATAGTGTTATATCTGCATTTTTTTTTAAATTGAGGTTAGTCTTGTTTTAAGTCTTAAAGATGCATATTGTTCTATCTATATATAATTGGGGTAGAAATTGCACAGTTTACGGCTTAAACTGTACAATTTCTACCCCACCCTGATAGCAAAATTTGATTTTAAGAATCTTTTAAGAAGATATTACCCGGAATAATGGAATATTCTTAGAACCTTCCCTTATTGCTAAGTGTTCTTAGGGACTATTAAAACATTCAATAGATACCCTTTTAATGATGCAATTAGATTCTTAAAAGCTTCTTAAAACCTTCCTAAAAAGCATCCTAAGAACATTTTAAGAATACGTTTTTGGAATGTTCTTAGAAGGTTTCTTATGGAGCTTCTAGGAAGCTTTTGAGAATATTTCAAAGTAGGTATGTCAGATACCCACGTTCTAATATGTTGTATTCTACATTCGTAAAATTCTTCAGGAGACAACAAATACGCCTCACTGTCATAATATGACAGTGAAATGTATTTGTCGTCCCCTTAAAAAATTTTGCGACAAATTAATATATATTTATTTAAAAATATTAAATAAACAATTTGACCTCTAAACCATAAATTGTTTGACATTATTTCATAAAAAGTAAAATTGGAAAATTTTGTGGGATAAGTCAGATTAGATTGAAGTTGAAGATAGTTAGGATTATTATACATAAAAATGTTAATTCAGAAATAAAAAATCGGTATACAAATTAATAAATATTTATTTTTAACATAAAATAAAATACCTATAGTAAAAGTATTTTTGTTATCGAATATTGTTTTAATTTGACAAATAACTATAAAAAATTATTTTGGATTGTGTTTTTTACTTTTAGTATTTAATACTAATTACTAATTAGGTACTTAAGTATAGGTATATATATACCTTTATACGTAGTTTATGGTATATTTTACTATTATATAGGTAACTGAACTAAATATGCTTAACAGGAATATGAGTAGACTAATTTTTACCACTAAAATTTTGCACCTTCTAAGAACCTGCCTATAGGCCAGTAAGAATATTCTTAGGATCATGCTATATGTCTTTTAAGCATGTTCTTTAGAAGAAATATAGCATGATCCTAAGAATATTCTCACTGGAAGGTTTTAAAAAACATTCTTAGAATAAAGTGTGCTATCAGGGCAGTTATATATATGTAGATAGAACAATATGCATCTTAAAACAAGACTAACCTCAATTTAAAAAAAAAAATGCAGGTGACGACTTGTAAAAATATTTATTTTAAATTTTTCGAAGAAAAGTCACTCCTCATCATTTTTTTGCTTGTTATATAAATACCATTCACGATGAGAAACTTCTATTTTGCTATACAGGGTGCGCGAAAAAAAATACAATTGTAGATTTTGCAAAATTAAAAATTGTTAAATATTTATTTGAAGGTCTAATATGAAGAGCTTGTAAGGAGAAACCAAAAAGCCAAATAAAGTTTTTTCATGTAAGTTGTTCTTACTAAGATATTTGTTATTAAAAATAAAATCAATTCAGGTCCTAACTTGAGTGGTCCTATTATTTTGTAGAAATTGACTGCTATCTCATTTTGAGATTATAAATCAAGGTTGTTGCTTTCAACGTCTACAATTATTTGTTAAAATTTGAAAACTAATATCTTAAATTTTCAATATCAAATATTTTAGTATCAATAACTGAAATAAAAAAAACTTCATTTGACTTTTTGATTTCTCCTTACAAGCTCTGTATATTAGCGCTTTAAAAAAATATATTTAAAATTTTTAAAATCTGTATTTTTGCTTACCCTGTACAACAAAATGGATATTTCTCAACGCAAATCGAATTTATATAACAAGCAAAAGAAATTATGAAAAATGACTTTTCCTCGAAACTACCTTATGAGGCTAGTAGTTCAATATTTACCGCGTTTGGACCAATCACAAAATTTGATCTGTGGGATCTATCTAACCTCACTTTCTACTTTTAATAATTGTACGTTCCATTTGTCTTAAAAAAAATAAAATTGTACCTTAATTTATAGTTGTATGTCATTTGGCCAAGATCTTTTTGTGCTTGGCTCAAACTTTGAGCTTAGCATAAAAAGACTCACTTCTTGGAATAATGACATAAATAAGTATTATTAATATAAAATCAAATTTTATTTAAAAAAAATAAAAAATGACTTTTGTCGATACAAATAATTAATCTTTTGTTGATATTTTAGGGTCTGCAAATAGTTTTTATGAGCGTTGCGATTTTGGACGCACTTGCAATGTTGTTAAACCTTCCAGTGACCATGCAAAAATTCCTGGGTCGTACCAGAAGTGGCATGTTTAATGGTCTGGTTGTTCCTGCTACATTGTTGGTCTCTTCTATATTTTGGTTTTTGTATAATTACGAAAGAAAATTGATATATCCAGATTCCGTTGAGAAGGTGCTGCCATCTTGGTTAAATCATACCCTGCACACTCTAATCGTGTTGCCTGTTTTAATCGAATTTTTGCTGCCAAAACAGTATAATTTTGTTAAATTTAGTCATGCTTTTAAGTTGTTAACAACATACTTGATAGTATACGAAATTGGGTAAGAATTTTATTTAATTATGTAGGAGTGTTCGTGGCATCCACTGCCTATTATAGAGGGTGGATCAATGGAAAGTTTTTTTCCCGGTTTTTTTCAAATGTAACGTAAAAAAACAAAAAACGCTCGCACACTTTCATTTTAATTTTACCAAAGTTTAAGATACTCTGTAGAGTGGCAAAACCGTATATTGTTCTAAATTAAGTTTTATTTATCAAGTCACATCTATTCTTAACAGTTTTGTTTTTGGTTCACCTCAATATATTTATTTTTGTTGAAAATATGGATTTAAAAAAAAAACATTGCAATTTCCAATATTTTTCTGTATGAACGGCTTTTAAAAGCTGTCAAATTGTGTTTTGCAAATTAATGTTTAAATTTTGAGGTGTCTTTTTAAGTAATTACTTTAAAAAATGGATATGTCCTCGACTGATGTTGCCAGAGCCATTAATTTAATCCAGAATTACTTTAAAAAATGGATATGTCCTCGACTGATGTTGCCAGAGCCATTAATTTAATCCAGAATGGACGGTCACATTATTACGTATTAAGTGTTTTAAACGTCAAAAGAAGTAAAGTACAAAGGCTAACATCAGTCGGAGACATTTTTAAAAATAAGAAGACACCTCAAAATTAACACATTAATTTACAAAAAATTTGATACCTTTTGAAAGCTGTATATGACATGTCCAAGTATGAGATGATTCAACAAAACTGTCACTGTCATCCTCCGTAGGCTATGGATGGACCATAGGAACCTTAGTTCTTCATACAGGAAAAATATTGGAAATTGCAATGTTTAAAAAAAAATCCATATTTTCCACAAAAATAAATATATCAAGGTGAACCAAAAACAAAACTGTTAAAAATAGATGTGACTTGATAATTAAAACTTAATTTAGAACAATATACGGTTTTGCCACTCTACAGAGTGTCTTAAACTTATGGTAAAAAACATCTTTTTGTTTAAACCTGTATATTATAAACGTACGTGTATTTTTTAGTAATTTTTAAAATGTGAGCGATTCTACATTAATGTATCTACAATATTCTTTAATATTTGTTTAAATCCGAAATCAAATAAAAAAGTTATTTGCGATTGAAATTCATCGAAAATTTGTGTAGATCGATTATTTTGCCTGTGAGTGTAGTAGTTACGTTAGTGTGTGTATTTTATCTAAGTGATCATGATGACTTATTGTGTTTTTAATTGTAATTTTTAAATCTAGTGTTCGAAATAGTTGGCTTAAAAATAATTGATATTGTAGCAACAAGTTTGTTGATTTGATAATTTTGTAATGTCATTCGAAATTTGTTAGAAAGTCACATAAATTTTAAAATGTTTCAAAATCCGGAATTTATTGCTAATAAGGCCCATGAAATCGTGTTGGATTTAAATCAAAATCGAAATGTGCGTTTTTTACGTAACACCTGAGAAAACCGCGGTGGAAACTTTCCATTGGCCCACCCTGTATATAATTAATTCAATATACTTCAAAAATATATAAAATGCAGTATTAATATATATATTTTAATATACTTATGTTTATCACTTAATATTAATTATTATTTTAATGATTGCAAAAAATGTTAATGATAGTTAAATTTAACATCTGGTACCACTAAATATGTATTTAAATTAAAATTTAATAAATAACAAAATTTTGATATACCTATATTAAGATAATCCATAAAATAAAAGCAAATGGGTAGGGTCTTGAATTTTAAAAATATTTGTTGCAGGATTTCACTTTACGTATATGTTAAAAAAAATTGCTCATAATCCTTCACTTTTTAAGATTCAAAAGTCGTCAAAATCGTGTGTGTGCCATTTATAGAAAACCTTCCAAGAAAATGCTAAATTAAAATTGTTTTTGTTTTAGGTTTTACTACATCTATTTTACAGAAAACATATTTTTATATCCAATCTTCACCAGGCTAAACTGGACTATGCGTTTCGTTTTTTCAATGCTTGTGTATGGACTTGGGTGCTTTTACACTGCGCTTGGTATTTTAATCCAAGGATGGAAAAAATCAAGTGACAACAAGAGAAGGAAAAAATTACCTTAACTTAGCAATTGTATTATATATTTTTTTATTAAATATTAGTTATTATTTATGTTTTTATTTATATACACTAGGGTAATACGCTAAAGAAGTATCGCTACTATCGCCACCACTCGGCTGTTATCATCGTAACAAAAGTAACTTTTAATAATCAGCTGTCAAACGCTTATGTTGCAAACTAGTGTTTTTGAGAATAAAGCCGGAAAATGTTAAAAAATATCGAAAAAATCTGTAAATATAAATTGTACCTATTAGATACAATAAATACACAGTAGAGATTAACGTGAAAAGTGTAAACATTTCAATTCAGTAAAAATCGTCAAACAAATAAGTCGTCTAAATTTAAACAACATTTAGCATTATTAAAAGCGTTGTTTAATAAAGTCTCCACTCAACTGTAAAATGCCATTATATTATGTATTATATACAGGGTGTCCCACAATTAGTGCGACAAAATGAAGGTGTATACATTATATATTATCTAAAGACCCCCAGGAATTTCAGAAAATCGTTTAAAAAATTCTTTCTTCATTATTTAATAAGATACAGGGGAGTCATATTTTCTTTATATGGCAACATTGCCTCATAACAAAGTAATAGTTTAATTCTTAATCATCATGACAACAAACAACAATGTTAGAAAATGCCAAATTTAAATGTCAAAATTTGTTACTTTATGTTATAGGTTATTTATTTTACGTCAAACAGGGACTCCCTGTATTTTTTCTATCCAGTGATATAAAGAATAATCAATCGAAATCGAGTACTAAACCAGTTTTTTAGTTTTTTGCTTGCAACGTAAAACCGTTGAGAGTTCCTTAGTCAATGGTAAAACACAAATAACGTGCGCGATTTAGCTGTGCAATTGAACAAAATTTGTCGAGTAAGACTTCTGCTTTCCTCTCTTTTGTAAAAAAAAATACCTATATATTTATTTAAAAATGATGTATAATCGGTGCTTTAAATTTATTGTTGACAATTCTTAAATTTGCGCAATGCATTCGAAGTCCACCAGATGGCGCGCGCGTTGCGAAAACCCGATACATCTTTAGAGTATACGACACAAAAGTCATATTTTTAATAAAAAACAGTTTTTGAATTCTACGAAAAAACGCCTGAGTTAGAGGTAAAAAATAAAAAAAACTTTTATAGAAAATTTAATTTCCTACAAAAATGGTTTTATGCATTAATGCAATAAAATGTATAGTTTAGAATATATAGAGTATTTAATAAATTCTACGGTCAACTATTGATAAAGTAGAAAGGTAATTAGTTTTTAATTATTAAATGCTCTATATCTTTTAAACTATACAGGGTGTTTCTTTTAACTTGAGACAGCTCAATATCTCGAGAAATACGCATTTCACGGAAAAATGTCTTAAATAAAAGGTTAATGTGACCAAAGGGGACATTATTTGGTGCTACCGCTAGCCACCCCCTACCCCTCCTTAAGGGTGAAACGGGGGGTAACTTTGGAAAGTCAAATGGAATGACCCGATTTTTTTCACAGAGTTTGGTAGTACATAAAAAAATAAATAACTTTTATTTGAAAGTTTTTTTCAATTTATCAACAGATGGTGCTGTAATTCAAAATTTAAGAAAAAGGGTTTTCCTTGTAAAATGTATTATTTGAAACGTTTGAAAAACAAAAATTAACATTAGATCAACAATAGTCGGCTCTGAAAACAATTTATAACAAATGTTCCAAATGTCGTCCTTCCATTTCGACACCAAGTGGAGCACCAGCGTCCCTGGTCGGTAAACGTTTGGTGCGGTACCTTAAGCGATCGGACCCTTCTTTATTGACGGTGCATTAAATGGCGAAAAGTACCCGAATTTTCTAGAAAACGATCTGACGGACCTTTTGGAGGATGTACCACTAGCACGGCTCCAAAACATGTGGTACCAGCAAGATGGTTGTCCTGCACATTATTCGACAATTGCTCGAGAGGTGTTGGATCGGGAGTTCAATGGCCGGTGCACCGCGGTGGATCGGTAGACGTGGTCCAGTAATTTGGCCTGCTCGATCACCTGATCTTACGCCACCAGACTTCTTCCAGTGGGGTTACTTGAAAGAAAAAGTTTACGCTGCAATTCCTACAACTTGGGAGGACATGGTGGAGCGGATCAGGAACGCCTGTGCGGCGATACCGCCCGATATGTTGGCGCGTTGTGTGCCAGAATTCATTACCCGCATTCAAAAATGTGTTGAAATGGAATGACGACATTTCGAACATTTGTTATAAATTGTTTTCATAGCCGACTATTGTTGTTAATGTTAATTTTTGTTTTTCAAACGTTTCAAATAATACATTTTACAAGGAAACTCATTTTTCTTAAATTTTGAATTACAGCGCCATCTGTTGATAAATTGAAAAAAGTTTTAAATAAAAGTTATTTATTTTTTTATGTACTACCAAACTCTGTGAAAAAAATCGGGTCATCCCATTGGACTTTCCAAAGTTACCCCCCGTTTCACCCTTAAGGAGGGGTAGGGGGTGGCTAGCGGTAGCACCAAATAATGTCCCCTTTAGTCACATTAACCTTTTATTTAAGACATTTTTCCGTGAAATGCGTATTTCTCGAGATATTGAGCTGTCTCAAGTTAAAAGAAACACCCTGTATAGTTAATACATATACTAATACATAATACATATGTATTCTATTGCATTAATGCATAGAATATTTTTGATAGAAAATTTTTTTTTATAAAAATCTTTCTTACTTTTTAACTTTAGAGTCAATCCATATGAAAACGCCGGAACTCGTTGCTCGACCATCTTGGATTTTGCTCAAATTTTATAGAAATATTCATTAGGGTCCCAAAGGACAAAATCCACCCTTATTTAATTTTTCGCATGTGTCAAATCCGACCTATTCGAATTAAAACTTTTTAAAAACGTCATTTTTATGCTTTAATAATTTAAGCTGTAATTTTTTTTCTATTAAAGATATTTTAAATTTTAACATGTCATTTTAAAGCTAAAAAATATCAGTTTTTATAAAAAATATAAATTCACTCAATTAATATTTCTAAATAATTCCAAAATAAAAATTGCTTGAAATTTTGAAATTCTAGAAAATCGCATTATTTAGGCCATTATATGAGGATGTTGACTTCCAAATAGAATTATGAAATTTACAGGATAATTCGCCCCTACCTTAATGTTCAAATGCCTGGTAGTTTGGTTTTGTTATTTTCATCTTTGAAGGTTATACAGTAGCTTCAGAGGCGGCTGGTGGATTTTGGGCACACCCATATCTAAGTTATTAGACATGGGACCCACATCAAATTTATATGAGTTTATAATGACATTCAGGCCAATTCACTAACATGAGTCGTTAACGTTAACCACTAGAATCAGTGGTTATCGGGCAATCCGGCCAATCGGGCCGTTTAAATATAACGATAACCACTGATTCTAGTGGCTAACGTTAACAACTTATGTTAGTGAATTGGCCTGATTATATAGACAAGTTCTGCGCAAGCAGAATTTAAATTAAAGTTTGCGAAAAAAAGTTAGTTTTTAAGGTGCAACCCCCAGCCTCCTGCTCCTCCAAATTAAGATAATTCAAATTAAAGTGGTACAATATTTAATTTACTGAAGTTTATCGACAAATTTCAAATTTTATTAAAAAAATTCAAGAATTACAGGTTTTATACCATTTATAATTTTTATTATTTCTTTTACTAAATTTAAAAAAATTTGAAATGGTATAAAATCTGTAATACTTGAATTTTTTTAATAAAATTTGAAATTTGTCGATAAACTTCAGTGAATTAAATATTTTACCACTTTAATTTGAATTATCTTAATTTGGAGGGGCAGGAGGCTGGGGGTTGCACTTAAAAACTAACTTTTTTTTCGCAAACTTTAATTTAATTTCTGCTTGCGCAGAACTTGTCTATATAATGTCATTATAAACTCATATAAATTTGATGTGGGTCCCATGTCTAATAACTGAGATATGGGTGTGCCAAAATCCACCACGCCAGCTTAGTAAGCTTTAAAAGGAGAAAAATATTAAAATAATAAAAAGTCGCATTATTTCATCCATTATATAAGTATGTTGACTTTAATATAGAAATACGACATTAACAGGATATTTATCTTCATCCATATTTCTTTTACATGGATTTTGTCCTTTGGGACTCTAATAAATATTTCTATAAAATTTGAGCAAACTCAAAGATGATCGAGCAACGAGTTTCGGCGTTTTCAAATAGATTGACTCTTTAACCGTTTTGGCGTAAAAGGTTGTATACAAATTCTTGCAAGTACTTTTGAAGAGCATCTATAGAATTATAATTATGTACAAATCCAACCTATGTAAATTGCAGTTGCGTAAAATACCGCCAGGCTATGGAAAATTTAAAAAAATATCTTTAATTTCCTACATATGTTACTTTAATGGGAAAAGTTTAAAATAAAAAAAAAGTACTTGGAAGTGAGATTAAGGGCATTTTTTACCCGATATGTACATAAATATTTTGCTTGGAAAGTGACAAAACGAATAACCCTAATAAACATAAAATAATATTATATTAAATATATATATAATATAATATAATATAAATTTTATAACATACCTATTAAGTTATAAATAACATTCTGCTCTTGACGCTTGAAGTGTAAGCATATGCTCATCGATCTCTCTTAAGCAGCGTATACGATACAAATGTAGTAACGTGATAACTGGTTAACGCCGTAAAATAATAAAAAATCAATCGATTCTAAACGTGATAACTGTCCCAAGTGCAAAAAAAGTGCAAATTGTGTGTGGTACCTCCCCCATTGATTAAATCCTCAAGTGTTGGACCTGGTTAAAAGGTGTGAGAGAGACGACACTTCCACGAAATTTACTGGACTACCACACGTGCGAGCGGCATGGTCAAGCTAAGTTATTTTTTCCAATTGCATGTCTTACCGTATATTCGCTAAATGTTTATAAAAGCATTTCACAATGTTTATGTAAGCATTTCACAATGTTGCAAAAAGAATACTAAGAATTCTTTTATTGTCTCAAAAACTAAATTAAAAAAGAATAAGAACATTTCCTTAAGTTTAAACAAACAACCTCATTTTCTCATAGCAGACAAATCATAAACAACCATCGAAAAAGGCGTAAGATAAATAAATAATAAACTAAATATGCAAGAAGACAAATAACATAAACAAGTTGAGTGTGAATAGCAGTATTGCCAGATGTAAAAGTTGAAATTAACGAATTGGGTAAATAAAATTATCGAATTTTCGGAATTAAGTTACAATAATTGTAATAATTATGTAACAATAATTATTATAATTTAATCATAAAAAAAAGTAAAAGAGAAAGAAGCCAACTTTTAGAACCAAAAATTTGTAAAAGTAAAAAAAAATACCCCCACTGGGAACTGCCTTATCGCAGCGATTGCGGCCTTACGCTCGGCACGAGTGATGGGCTCCTCCGCGGGGGGGTGCAGCCTCCCGTGGCCTATACGGGGGATGGTCTACACGGCGGTAGTCGTAGCACGATTGCCGTTGTGTGGATTGTCTTCCGGGGGGGCCGCGGGGGGTAGTATTTCTTTGCGGGGGAGTTTATCATGTGTGCCGATTATCGTACCAATGGGAAAAACCATTACCAAAAGGGTAAGAGTAGCCCAATTAAACACTGGGTCCACGTCACTCGTAGACAACGCAACAACATACTACAAGCCACCCTTAAACTAGATCTTAAAGACAAAAAAAATCGGTAGACCATGCTTCACATTTCATGACACGTAGCACAATACATGCACTTCTCACAAAGTAACAAGACCAGTTGGGAGCAACTAAACAACAATAAAAATAAAATAAAAAAAAAAAAAAACAACCGACACACTTTACCAAGTTCAGGAACTATCCGACACGGATAATGACAATAATGAACAAGACGAAGACCTCGACTAGGAAACTACACCCCTGCAGCGTAATAACAACTCCCCAACTCCAAATAGTAATCCCAAATGTTTGGAGTAATACTAACCGACTGGTCTAGGGGGATTCCGCGTCGTACTTAGTTTTAAGTCGGCGTAATTGTCCCCCAAAAACCAACTCCCTCCCGTCCCTCATCCATACCTCACTGAGCGTATAGCATAGGCCCGGCGAACCCGGGAACGGCTATTATAACTATTCGCCTCTCGCTCTCGAGCCCCAAATAGGGGACAGTACAGAACGCAATGGACATTCGCACCCAGCAAACACGGGTGAAGCCGTGCAGTTGCTGGGGAAGAACAAAAATCGGCGTAAGTAAACATAGGCCTGTACGGGGTTTAAGAGTCAAGAGGAAATGGGGCTGGTTATACGTCTCTTATACTCATACTCATACTCATACCTATTAAGTTATAAATATAATTTTTTTTATTACATCAAAGTGTTCAATGTACTACTAGAGGTTGTTGATCTCATCGAAACTAGCACTTTTTAAATAAATATTTTTCATTAAAGCTTTTGTTTTTGAATTATCGACCTTCTTTTGTTTTACGAATATTTTGTTTGTATTTTTTTCTGAAAGTACGTTTATAAACAATACATTTCAAATTTAGTCAAGATTAGTAAGTTTTTAAAAAGTTATGAGAATTTTTATATTCATAAAAAAAATTTAGGTTCAGTACTTAAAAATATTAAAGAAATTCGCGGTGTAGTTTACATAAAAATGGCAACCAAATCAAAATGTCATGAAACTTTCACAGAACAGGGTGTTCCTTTCCAACGCTTATACTCATTAATAGATAGCGTCACTAGAAATTGGTCATGTCTAACTTATAATAAAATAAATCTAAATAAATATAAAAAAGTATGTCCACTTTGAGATTTGGGGAATTAAACGCAAAAAAATCAAAGTTTTTCTTGTAAAAAAAATCGCGAATTTATTTATTATTATTATTTATTTATTTTCTTATAAAAAAAAAGTCGAATATTTCACCCCTCTTGGCTACGGCCCTGTATCGTGATATCTTTCCGCGTAAACCTGGCTAAAGTAAACAAAGTAATAAAATATTGTTTAATATAAATAACCCATGTTATTATTTTTTGTAAATAAAGAATATGGTACAATTTTTTATGAGTAATTCATTTTTTTACAAAAAACTTTTTAAAACTAGATGTTTATTATAATATACCTTGTACGCATTATGACAAAATTTATGGTACTTTACAAGGTTTAATATAAATGTAGAAACGTTAATTGTAAAACAAGTTTAAAAGTTATTCCAGTAATTATTACATATTTTTTACAGAAATTATTAAATTTGCCCTAAAACGCAAAACCCTTTGCGACGCCACTGGCAATTTATTAGAATAAATAGATAAATACTTAATTTATTTCTAAAATTGTGTAAATCATTATTATTATTAAAGTTATTGCTATAATTTTTAAATTGTGACCTTTGACAAAAACATTAGGTACCGCGATGCACGGTATATTTTGGATCACGTTTTAGTAGTATTTTAACAACCCGTCCACCATCTATTTTTTCTCCAAAACTACGTTTACATTCAATTTGTAAATAAGTTAATTAAATAATGTCGGATCACCAAACCAAACATGTAGCTGCAATGTTTATCTATGCAATTTTGCTGATACACTATATTATATTGGTCATTCGATTTGCCGATACCAATCAATTTTTGAAGGACCCAACAATTATTAAGACTCAATATATGCTGGGATTGATTAAGTATGCGCCTTTTTTCTACACAACATGGAACTTGGTGAGTACCTTTGTAAAATATCCAGTCAATAGTATTGACTCAATACACCTACATTGAAGTTGATTTTTTAAGATAAATACGCTCCCCAGTGGTCATTAAAAGGACACTGAAAAAATTGGTTATTGGTCCAATAATAATAATATTAGACCTTAGAAAGTGCTCACCAATTTTTAGCTATTAATATTAATCAGTTTTCCTTTTTTTCTTTAGTGCCTAATTAAAAATACCAAATTTCTTTAAATTAAATTAAAATTAAGATATTTAAATATTCATTATTGTATTACATAAAAAAAATAATTTTTACAAAAAACTTGTTTTAATACAATATATTAATTTAAGTGAATAATTAATTCATTATCTGTTAAAATTTATCCATGTTTGGGACACCATCCAGGAACAGAATAATACATAGTTCAGAAAAAGTAAACTGCGCACCACTCAATGTGTCGCGACCAAAAAGTTCGTCCTTTTTCAAAACGACATAACTTTTTTGTTTCTTGAACGATTTTATTTTGGTCTGTGATGCCTGCTAACCCCATCCTCTGGCAATTCATGCTATAGATATTAAGCACACGGTTCATCAAGTAAATTTCCTACAGGGTGATATGTAAAACGGTGAAAAATTTCAATAACTTCATCCAAGCCCCGTTTGTAAAACAATAATTTTTTTTTCGTTTTTACTTTAAAATAATGAAGTATTATGTGTTACCTTGAAACGTTTTTCAATTTTTTCGAATTTGAATCTTAGCAACGAAAATATGATTTTTTTTCCAAAAGAGTACATTTAAGGCTTTTTGGTAGGCAATATACTCAGTCTTTTTAAAAACAAGAAAATAAGATGGTAAAAGATTTTTCCTTGAATAATTCTGAACAAGCGACAAGCAACAAACTTCCATTATTTTCAGAGGGGCCTAAGCAAAGACCACTTTTTCAAAATGACATTTTGGTGAAAATTTGCGAAAACTAAACCTGAACCAATATTTACGTTCGTGACATGTTTTCTTTATAATTTTGACCTCCTGATTGTGATTCAGTTGTCAAATTTAAGTTTCAGATAAAACCAAAATCATCAAGAATAAAAATTCGAAAACAATTTCCTGTTGTTAAATGTCTTAATAAAATCCGATTGCTGTCGTGTTTCTTGCATATTTATGATGAAAAAGCCATTTGGGGATTCATTTTTTGGGCGAAATTACTGCAATTTGTTTGAGTGGTTAGGATAATTTTACATAACTTACATTTACATTGCGCAGTAGTGATAACATCATTGATAAGTACCTACCTAATTGGTAATAAAGTTATATAAAAATATTTTTATTCATTTTTGAAAATTGTATGCGTAGATATAATCATAATCAAAACTTCAACATTCAACAGAAAAATGTAACAAACAATAACAATAATACCTTTCAATATTTCGTTGGCCCTCCCCTAAGCCGTAATAATTCGTTAACCCTCCTGGGCATTCCCTCGACCAAGTTCCTTAGAAATTTATGGGGTACCCCATTCTTCCTGAATAGCATTTACCAATTCATCCAAATTTTCCATGCCTCCTTTCCTCTTTTTCATCTTCAATTTTATCCTGCTCCACACATGCTCAATAGGATTCATATCCGGAGACAAACCTGGCCAATTCATTTTCTCAATATGGTGGTCCCTTAAATACTCATTTACGATATGTAAAAAAACAGTACAAACCAGCAATCGGATTTTATTGACACATTTAACAGCCGAGAATTGTTTTCCAATCTTGATTTTTAGTGATTTTGGTTTTATCTGAAACTTAATGTTGAGAACTGAATCACAATCAGGAGGTCAAAATTATGAAGAAAACATATTACGAAAGTAAATATCGGTTTAGGTTTAGTTTTTGCAAACTTTCACAAAAATGTAATTTTCAAAAAGTGGTCTTAGCTTAGGCCCTCTGAAAATAATGGAAGTTTGTTGCCTGTCGCTTGTTCAGAATTATTTAAGGAACAATATTTCACCATCTTATCTTCTTGTTCCTAAAAGGACTGAGTGTATTGCCTAAAAAAAGCCTTAAATGTACTCTTATGGAAAAAAAATCATATTTTCGTTGCTAAGATTCCAATTCGAAAAATTTGAAAAACGTTTCAAGGTAACACATAATACTTCATTATTTTAAAGTAAAAACAAAAAAAAAAATATTTTTTTACAAACGGGGCTTGGATAAAGTTATTGAAATTTTTCACCGTTTAACATATCACCCTGTAGGAAATTTACTTGACCAACCGTGAGCTTCATATATATAGCATAAATTGCCAGAGGATGAGGCTAGCAGACATCACAAACCAAAATAAAATCGTTTAAGAAACAAAAAAGTTATGTCGTTTTGAAAAAGTACGAACTTTTTGGTCGCGACACATTGAGTGGTGCGCAGTTTATTTAAAAAAATTTCCAGCAATGAGTTACAGTGTATATTTTAGACAAGTTATTGTATCTTTAGACACCTTAATATTTAAAAAAAATACAATTGTAAATACATAAAATATTTATAAAAAAAATCTACTTACTGAGATGTTATACTTCACGGTGGATAGGTTTTTAAATAGTAAATTAATGAACTTAAACTTTTAAATTATAAAACAGCAACACTCTCATCTGCATATAAATTCTAACTGACCTTCAGGAATCACATGTATCTATAATGTCGTAAACAGAGGTTTTTGCTTATTTAAAATGATTAAAGCGCCATCCGCTGCATAAAATTTAAAGCAAAAACAGATTCAAGGAGAATAGAATCAATTTTTGTAACACCTATATATAATATTTTATATTTGATTCGATTGCTTTGGTGTTTAATTTACTTAGTGAACTGATATTTTTAGTATGCTTTTACTACCTCAGATATTTGAAAACATATAGGTTACGGAGGATAGGTTTTAGACTTTTAAAACATTGTAAAAAATAATAAATTGCGGTTAAAAATCTGGAACCTGAGCTGTAATATCTACTTAATTATGAAAGATCAAAACACAATAAAAGTGTAGGTCAAATTCATTTAGTTAAATATCACGGGGTAACACCATTGGGGGACATTTCGTGAGATTCACCCATCAGTCCTCTTTTATAGAGCATTCAATTTTCTACAAAAATATGTATAAAGATTTGATCAAACGATTGATTAATAATGAAATATGGTCTTTTTTATAAGGGACTAAAGAAAAAATGGAAAACTGTAATGAGGAGGATCTTCCTATTAATATTAATATTTCAAATGTGGTGAGCAATTTCTAAAGGTGCCTCCCTGATAGCACAGTTTATTTTAAGAATGTTTTTTAAACCTTCCAGTGGGAATATTCTTAGGATCATGCTATATTTCTTCTAGTCATGTTCTAAGAATGTTTTTTAAACCTTCCCGTGAGAATATTATTAGGATCATGCTATATTTCTTCTAAAGAACATGCTTAAAAGAAATATAGCATAATCCTAAGAATATTCTCACTGGCCTATAGGCAGGTTCTTAGAAGGTGCAAAGTTTAGTGGTAAAAATTAATCCACTCTAAACATATGCTTAGAATGTTGAGAAAGTAATTGTTATAGAAAGTTCATTTAGGAATATTCCAGGAACATTCTGTTAAGCATATACAGTTCAGTTAGGTACCTATATAATAGTAAAATATACCATAATCTACGTATAAAGGTATTCGATAACAAAAATACTTATAGGTATCTAAATTATCCCCGGCTTTTACATAAAATCTTCTATCCATCTTAAATACAATGAAAAATGTTTTTTTATGAAGAACTATTTGGTTTTTTCTTTTATGAAGAATTATTTTATAAGGAAATATTTTGTTTTTTTATATTTTATTTAATGTTAAAAATAAATATTTATTAATTTGTATACCGATTTTTTATTTCTAAATTAACATTTTTATTTATAATAATCCTAACTATCTTAAACTTCAATCTAATCTGACTTATCCCACAAAATTTTCCAAATTTACTTTTTATGAAATAATGTCATACAACTTATGGTTTAGAGGTCAAATTGTTTATTTAATATTTTTAAATAAATATATATTAATATGTCGCAAAATTTTTTAAGGGGACGACAAATACATTTCACTGTCATATTATAACAGTGAGGCATATTTGTCGCCTCCTGAAGAATTTTACGAATGTGGAATCCAACATATTAGAACGTGGGTATCTGACATATTTGGAAATATTCTCAAAAGCTTCCTAGAAGCTCCATAAGAAACCTTCTAAGAAGATTCCAAAAACGTATTCTTAAAATGTTATCTATGTTATCTATTGAATGTTTTAAAAGTCCCTAAGAACATTCTTAGCAATAAGGAAAGGTTCTAAGAATATTCCATTATTCCGGGTCATATCTTCTTAGAAGATTCTTAAAATCAAATTTTGCAATCATGGATAAGAACAAATTTTTCAGTTTCGGAAGTAAAAAAAATACAAATACTTTTTATAATTCGGAAAAGCTCTAAATTAAAAAGATTATTTTTTTTGACAGTTCTCTGTATTGTTGGGACATTGTTGAGGCATTGTTGTTGAGGGAACCTACAGCGAATTACAGCGATAATTTTTTGAAAATTTTCTCTGGTAGTTGCTATATATAAAAAAGTCAAATTAACCACACGTCAAACTGACAGGTTGAATTCAATTGTGAAAATTGGAGATTTTGCATGAAAATGAGTCGATTTGGAGTTTGTTCTCTGTCCACCATCGATAAAAAAGTCAAAGGAAATGTTCCCATTAATACGGAGAAGTCAAAAGAAACAGTTTGGAACCAATTTACTACTTTTTGTACTGAGAGGGAATACACATTGAGTGCTGAAACGAGTGAAGCGCAATTGGCAAACATTATGAAAGATTACGCTTACAATATGAAGAAAATGGATGGAGAAGACTATAAGGAAGGTACAATAAAAACAATGTGGAATCAGACTGCCAAATTACTTCAAGAAAAGTATTTGAACGATTTCGACATCAAAATCAACCCATTTTCGGATGCTGCATTCAAGACCGCTCGAGGAGCTCGTGATGCCAAGCGTAAGGCTTTACAATCTATTCCGGAAAAACGGAGGGCAAGTGCAGCAGCGTTGGAGGAAAAAGATTGGGATGCAATGACCACTGTTTGGGACGAGGAAACTCCTGATGGCCTCCAGAAAAAATTATTCATGATAATATCAGTGGAATTGGCTTGGAGAGGTGGTGAGGGCAGCATACAGATACAGAGAACTGTCAAAAAAAATAATCCCCCGAATACCACACGAGCTTCAAAATTATCTGGCATTTCTCTCAAGGTTCCCTGCAAACAAATAAAGTCGTCAAGTTTTTCAGGAAAAATCACTCGCGCTTCGCGCTCGTGATTTTTTAACCTGAAAAACTTGACTCCTTCATTTGTTTGCAACGAACCTATCGGGAAATACCCGATAATTTTGAAGCTCTTGTGGTATTATAAGTGAAAATTCCACACCTGTAATTTTTAACCAATCAAAACGTGTATTTTTGATAGATCACCATGGCAACGGTTGAATTTTAGTGGAAATTTTTTCCTCGTGGGTACCCAACAGCGAATTATACTGGAAATTTTTTGACGTTTATAATGACAGAATATTTTTTTGACAATCTGGTTTTTATTTGTTTACATGATAATTTTGATACATTTCCATTACAAAGTTTAGATGTTTTCTATATTCGTTGGACACCTCCTTTCTTCTTAATGGCGAAAATGCAGGAATTGAAATAAATTAAATGTCTATGTCTAATGAAATATATATAATATTTAGACACTATTCTATTCACCTTTTTTTCCATTTAGCACTTTGAGTTTTGAATAGTTAAGATGCAAATATTCGTGAACAATTCAAAACAAATTTTCTTTCTTCAAGAAGGAGCCACAATCCTCTAATAATGCGGGTAAATAAGTCATTGCACGATGATTGATCATTACAGCAGACAATTTCACATTTTTTTACGTCGTGCCGCTTGACAGCTTCAAAATTGAAATAACTTTTAGGTTGGGATTGACTTAGTTGCCATGGTAACTAAATAATCAAGTCGAGGTCAAGTTAAATCAAAAAATAAATTTTAATTATTTAAACACAATTTGGTGTGGAATTTTCTTACCGAATACCACACGAGGTCAAATTAAATCCGGAAATTTTTTCTCCCTCATGAATATTTTTAGAAAATTATAATAATAATTATAATTTTCAAAATATTCATGAGCTCGAAAAAATTTCCGGAAATAATTTGACCTCTAGTGGTATTACTAGTGATAATTTGTTATTTATTTTTGATTATTTTACAAAATAATTTTTGGAATTTAATTTGGATTTAAAGAGCCATATAAATGTCAAAAAGTATGACATGTAGATCTTTTTTAAATATATTTTTTTAAATATGTATTATTCTGTTCCTGGATGGAACTTAAATTAATAGGTATATTGTATTAAAACAAGTTTTTTGTGAAAATGTATTTTTTTGTTGTTTTATAGGTTATTAAATGTAATACAAATTGTATATTTAAATATCTTAATTTTAATTTTAAGGCCTAGGTAAGGGATTAAATAAATCTAAATGCAAAAAATTTTTACCCTATAAAATTATAATAATATCTCTGTTTTAGACTCTGCAAATAATATTTTTGTTCACCGCAATATTGGACGTTCTAGCCATGCTATTCCACTACCCAATGAAAACACAAATATTCTTGGGACGTACAAGAAGCGCCATGTTCAACGGCTTAGTAGCGCCTGTGGGTTTAACAACGTTCACGTTATTCTGGACTTTATTTAAGTACGACAGAGATTTGGTGCTACCAGAATGCGTCGACCAAATTTTGAAGCCCTGGTTAAATCATACCTTGCATACATTAATTTTGTTGCCAATTTTTGTTGAATTTTTACTGCCCAAAAGACACAATTTTGTGTCATTTGGCGAATCTATGAGGCTTCTGGTGGCCTTTGTTGGAATATACAATATCATGTAAGTATTTATTTAATTTCAAGGATGTTTATAAACATTAGCTTGTAATTTTAACAAAATAAGCGTGTGTACCAATGTACGCGCGTAACTATAAAAAATAGTTCGGCATGCAAATAATTTATGTGGAAAAAACGATAAAATGTTAGAAGAAAGATATTAAATACAATTATTAATACATTTTGAAAACCCTTTGAAAATTGAAAAAATCTAAAAAAATTAGAAAGTTTGGAAAATTTTGGAAATTTCTAATATAATTTTTTAAATTTGTGACACTATTTCTTAAAATTTATTTTAAAAATCTAAAAAAATTAGATTTGAAAATTTTGAAAATTTCCAATGCCATTTTTTAAATTTGTGCCACTGCAAATTTGTCCTACTTTTTTTTAAATTTATGCCACTGTAAACATTTTTCCTCCTATTTTTTAAATTAAACACACTTTGCAAATTTGTCTTACCATTTTTTTAATTTATCCTACTTTGACATATTTTAATAATCTTGTAAAATTCAGAAAATTTTCGAAATTTCCTAAACCATTTTTTAAATTTGTAACACTACGAATTTGTCCTATTATTTTTTTAAAAATTTGGCATATGTACACTGTGAAAATTTGTCCTCCTATTTTTTAAATTTAATACACTGTGCAAATTTGTCCTACCATTTTTAAATATATTTTACAGTGCGACATTTTGAAAATCTTTTACCATTTTTTAAATTTGTGCCACTGTGCAAATTTGTCCTGCTATTTTTTAAATTTTTCCCATTGTGCAAAATTAATTATGCCATATTTTAAATTTATCCCACTGTGCAACTTTGTCCCACCATTTTTTTAATTTACAATATTTTGAAAATCTTGTAAAATTCAGAAAATCCAAAAAATTTGAAAATCTTGTGTAGTTTTGGAAATTTCTTATACCATTTTTTAAATTTGTGCCACTGTGAGAATTTATCCTACTTTTTTTTTTAAATTTATGCCATTGCGCATTTTTTTTCTAATTTTTTTAATTTATCCCACTGTACAAATTTGTCTTACCATTTTTTTAATTTATCCTACTGTGCGACATTTTAAAAATCTTGGAAAATTCAGAAAATTCAAAAATTTAAGAAATCATGTAAAATTTTGGAAATTTCTTATACCATTTTTTAAATTTGTGCCACTGTACGACATAGTCCTACCATTTTTTTAAATTTATGCCACTGTGAAAATATGTGCTACCATTTTTATAATTTATTTAGTGTGCAAATTTGTCTTACTATTTTTTTAAATTTATGCCATTATGCATTTTTTTTCTCATTTTTTAAATTTATCCCACTGTACAAATTTGTCTTACCATTTTTTTAATTTATCCTACTGTGCGACATTTTGAAAATCTTGGAAAATTCAGAAAATCCAAAAATTTAAGGAATCATGGAAAATTTTGGAAATTTCTTATACCATTTTTTAAATTTATCCCACTGTGCAAATTTGTCTTACCATTTTTATAATTTATCCTACTGTGCGACATTTAAAAAATCTTGTAAAATTTAGAAAATCCAAAAATTTAAGGAATCATGGAAAATTTTGGAAATTTCTTATACCATTTTTTAAATTTGTGCCACTGTACGACATTGTCCTACCATTTTTTTAAATTTATGCCACTGAAAATTTGTGCTACCATTTTTTTAAATTTATTTACTGTGCAAATTGGTCTTACTATTTTTTTAAATTTATGCCATTGTGCATTTTTTTCTCATTTTTTAAATTTATCCTACTGTGCGACATTTTGAAAATCTTGAAAAATTCAGAAAATCCAAAAATTTAAGAAATCATGTAAAATTTTGGAAATTTCTTATACCATTTTTTAAATTTGTGCCACTGTACGACATATATAGGACTATAGTCCTACCATTTTTTTAAATTTATGCCACTGTGAAAATATGTGCTACCATTTTTATAATTTATTTAGTGTGCAAATTTGTCTTACTATTTTTTTAAATTTATGCCATTGTGCATTTTTTTTCTCATTTTTTAAATTTATCCCACTGTACAAATTTGTCTTACCATTTTTTTAATTTATCCTACTGTGCGACATTTTGAAAATTCAGAAAATCCAAAAATTTAAGGAATCATGGAAAATTTTGGAAATTTCTTATACCATTTTTTAAATTTGTGCCACTGTACAACATAGTCCTACCATTTTTTAAATTTATGCCACTGTGAAAATTTGTGCTATCATTTTTTTAAATTTATTTAGTGTGCAAATTTGTCTTACTATTTTTTTAAATTTATGCCATTGTGCATTTTTTTCTCATTTTTTAAATTTATCCCACTGTACAAATTTGTCTTACCATTTTTATAATTTATCCTACTGTGCGACATTTAAAAAATCTTGTAAAATTTAGAAAATTCAAAAATTTAAGGAATCATGGAAAATTTTGGAAATTTCTTATACCATTTTTTAAATTTGTGCCACTGTACGACATTGTCCTACCATTTTTTTAAATTTATACCACTGTGAAAATTTGTGCTACCATTTTTTAAAATTTATTTACTCTGCTAATTTGTCTTACTATTTTTTTAAATTTATGCCATTGTGCATTTTTTCTCATTTTTTATATTTATCCCACTGTACAAATTTGTCTTACCATTTTTTTAATTTATCCTGCTGTGCGACATTTTGAAAATCTTGGAAAATTCAGAAAATCCAAAATTTTTTTAAATTAGTGCAACCGAGAATTTGTCCTACTATTTTTTTTTATTTATGCCACTGTGCAAATTTTTCCTCACATTTTTTTTTAAATTTATACCACTGTACGACTTTGTCCTACCATTTTTTTAAATTTATGCCACTGTGAAAATTTGTGCTACCATTTTTTTAAATTTATTTATTGTGCGAATTTTTCCGACCATTTTTTAAATCTATGTTACAATGTATTTTACCCTTATTTTTTAATTTTGAACTACTATGGAACGCATCCCACCGTTTTTTAAATTAATGCATGCAATTTTGTTCGAACTCAGTTTTTAATTACCATAAACATAATAACAATAATTTTAATGTACTGTTTTCAATTACTCGGTTTTAAATAAATTAAATGTAAGGGCACATCTACATCTTATGCGTAACGCGTAACACGTACACACTGACTTGACTTACCTCTGCGACGGTGTTAACCTGTGACGTCACTTTAATCAATAATAAAAAGAAAAAGTTATATAAATTTAATTAATTAATTTAGTATACTAGTTTGGTATACTATTTTCATCTGTTGAAGAAGTCCCAATGAAGACAAAACCTTTCCTTCATGTTTGTTAAGTAAAAGCTTGTTTTCAAAGTTTTTGAACAAATAATAGCAATAAAACTATAAACCTTATCTATTTCGTTTTAAATTGTATTAAAGAAAACATTCGGAAAACCTCTTCATGCAAATAACATTCTCCCGATGTAAACCATCACGTTGCAAATACAAATGCAACGCGATGTTATTTGCATGACAAGATTTTCCCGAATGTTTTCTTTACTACAATTTGAAGAAAAAAAAGATGAGATTTATAGTTTTTTTGTTATAACATTATTTTGTTGTCAATATTGTTTATTGCACATCCAATTTTTGTTTCAGATTTTACTACATCTATTTCACGGACAATATATTCTTGTATCCAGTATTTCACAAGTTTAACGCATATACAAGATCAATTTTTTCTGCTCTTGTATGTGGAGTTCATTGCTTTTACACACACTTGGGCGTAACAATTCAAAATAGAAAAAATACCAATTATGTGAAGAAAACTATTTAATTTTACTGATATGTTATTTATAATATTGACTATTTATTAGCTTGCGAAGTGTGAGGATAAGAAATAAATTACTTTACTGTTTTAATGTGTTTCTTATTTAAAGTAGGTACAAACATTACACCTTGGCACACTTTGAGGATGCTTATTTTATTTAATGAATAAAATTACACAATCAAATAAATACCTTAATATTCTTGATATTATAGTCTTGAAACAGTATAAAAATTAGAACTTTCTTCTCTTCAATATGTCCGGTTTCCAGTTAATCGGATGGCTCTCTTCTGAGGCGGTATCGTCTTCTTTGTAAATTTTTATGGTTTTATCAGCTTCCGTTGTAATCAACCGGCTACCGGAGTTGTCGAAAATCATGGAGAACACACCAGCTTCACTGTCCATTGAACCTATATAATATATCAGTTATTAGTCCAGGAAACAAAGGTTGTAGAAGGAAAACTCGATGGTAGTCGGTGTTTATTTTTTTATGTTGAGTCAGGGGTGCTGATTATGAATCAGGAATATTCCCCAAAAAATTTTTTCCGCGTCCCCTAATTTCATCCCCCAAAAGGTTTTTTTTTGCTTTTTGGCTCATAACTCGCTAACCGTGAATTTTTTCATAATTTGACCTCTAATACTTTTGATTATGTACTAAATAAGGCACACGTTAAACCCCATTGCGCACCTATATGATGTGCCCTTTTGCTATGCGCAGTGTGCAAAGTTGAGCGTTGCTTTCAAAATCACTTTTTTGTTTTTTTTTATTATAGCCAAATTTTAAAAGTAATCGATCCCAAACCTTAAGGTAATGAAACATAACCGAATGGACGACTTTTTAAGGTACTAGACTTTTTTTAAAAAGTTACTGCTTTTCAAATGTTCTTTTTTCAATAAACCCATTTTTTATTTTCCAAACGGCTTTAATGAGCCAGTTCGTTCAACCCTAGAATCCGTAGTTTTTTTAAATTATTTTCATTGCAAGTGCCCCAAAAAAATTAAAGTTTTAAACCCTTGAAATATAGTTACACAAATAGAACAGTAAGTATAGTTTTTTTTAAAGAGAATAAAATAGAAATTATATCGTAGCAAATACAGTGTTATGAAAAATACAACATTTGAAAATTTGCTACAAATTGTTGTGCAAAAATAATAAATACGATACTGAAACATAACCTTTTTCTTATAGATTTTTTTTTCTCTGGGTAATTGATTTTTTAACGAAAAGTATATTATTTGTAAGTAGAATATTTCTATACACGATTTAAAGGAATTTAAATGGAAGCAATTGAAAATCCAGACATATTTCATTATTTCGCGAATTATTTGAAAATTTTCGAGTTATTCGAAATTTTTAAAAAATTTCGAAATATTCGAAATTTTTCGAATAATTCTAAATTTTTCGGGTTATCTGATTTTTTTCGGGTTATTTAATTTTTTTCGAATTATTCGTAGAATTTCGAATAATTCGAAAATTCAAATTATTCGATTCGAATTTTGAATCGACTATTTCCCTCGTCTTAATTTCCACCAATCACAAACGCGCAATTTTGAATTACAAATGGTTTCTAGGTGAAAAAACTGTGTGACAGCACCTGTCAGCAGTTTTTTCGAGTTTACCCGCGGCAAAACTTGACAGCTGTTAGTCTTGTCAAATACCATTCGGGCATCTAATTTTTCCTGTGAAAAAAATCGAAAAAAATGCATTCGTGCAGGTGCAAAAATCCTCCTCTTCGACTCGGATTTTTGTTGCCACCAGCACTCATGCTTTTTGTTAAAATATTACTTAGCAACATGTTTTTTCGATTTTTTTCGGAAAAATTAAATGCCCTTATGATATTACTTACGAATATCAATATTCGATTCGATTCGAACGATATTCGCACACCCCTAAACAGTATAATTTTAATTGAATTAAAATGATGTATAGTATAATTTTAATCATGGGAATTAAAATTATACCGCAATAAAATTTTAATTCTAGAAATTAAAATTATATTAAACATAATTTTAATTCCAGCAATAAAGTTATATTCTACATCGTTTTAAATACTTTAATTATTATTACCATAAGGAAATCATTAAGTTAACATAAGATTCAAATAAAAATTATATTATTTATAGACCTATTAAAAATAATTCATTGAATAAACATCAACACCTTTCCAATATGTAGTTATTTTTTGTAACAATTTTTATTATATTATTATTGAATAAAAATTGTGTTGTTAAATGGTAAAACGGCTTGCCATAAATAGTGAAATATGCTTTAAGAGGTTTTAACATTTTAAATAACATTTTGAAAATCAAATTTTGTTTGTTTGTCTTATGAAAATATTTGTATAATATTATGTATCAAGCTGAATAAACGCCATTTTAGTCACGAATTTAATTAAGTGCCTAGAAATGTTTATAAACGAGTTGCATACTATACTTTTTTTACGACAAATACTTAATATTATCTAAGTAACCATCCCAATAAACATTTTTGACGTAATTTTTACCATTAACATTGCTCGGTATTATTTTAAGTAAACTTAACAATTATTGATACTTTAAAATATAAAAATAACTTCAAAATATGATTATGTCAAGAAAATATTTTAACATTTGATTTTTTTATTGCTATAATTGCAAAATATTATCACAAAGTATTAAAAATTCTTATACGGGAAATGTTAAAGGTACAAAAAGTGATAGTTGTATTTACTGGAATTCCTGTTAGAATTTTTAACTTGGGAATCTACCGGCGTTAAAATCTCAACTTTTTCTGTGTACATCAAAATTTATCCCTTAAAAATGGACTAAGAATCGATATAGAAGCAGTTTTTTTACAAACGTTCATATAATCTTCTCAAATATTGGCGTCAAGAAAGTATTTAATACTTTTGTATTTTTGTATTGAGATAATAAAATAATTTTCACATTTAGTATTATATTATAAGGAAGGTACATAATTTTAATGATTGTTGACATTTGACAACTGTCAACTAACTTAAAACTAACTTCAGCCCGTGAAAAAAAATATTTTTTTACCACAGGTAGGTATAGGTATCTTAAAAATGGTAAATTGGTATAATTATGTGAGAAATTTAGTTGAAGTTTAAAAAATATAGAATTTTAGTTATGTACTAACCTGGTTGCACAGGAGCTTGCAGTCTTTGGAAATTATATCCCGTCCTCCAGTCCCAGAAATGCAAAGTACCATTGTCGCCCCCCGATACAAGAACTCCATCTGGATTTACTGCCAAACAATTGACAATAGCGTTGTGTCCGGATAAATTTTGAATAAACTTTCCGTCCGGACATTTCCACTGTTTGATATTGTCTGGGGAACCAGATGCAAACATATTCCTAGAAAAAGTAGTCTGTATAGTTTTAGTAGTTTTTTACAAACAGTCAGAATTGTACATATTAATAATTTTCTAAATAAATTTAATTGTAAAAATAAGTAATAACCATGGTACAAGAAAACAAGGTATGTTCTTGCACATCTGTTAACACCACTCCATCGGATTGGCAAAGAGGTGTTACTATTTACATTTTGATGTGAGTTGTTTTTTAAGCTATTTTAAAGTTTTGTACGTGTAAAAAATGTCTACCTGCCAAGTGGAAATCTTTGAAAACAATGCCAAAAGAAAAAAACCTGGAAATCCAATACATTTCCTTAGTATGGGCTTACAAAAAATGATGTTAAGGATAGTAAGTAGATTTATTTTAAAAACAATAAAATAGCTGTAGTTTTTTAGAGGTACTTTTGTATACACAGATTATCTGTGACAGATATATAAATAAAAAAATAATTTAAGGTAATGTTTTAGTTTAATATTTTTATTTGTTTTGTAGCTTGTATTTGTTCCATTTACTTTGAAGATTGTTGCTATAAGAAGGAAAATTAGATCGAAAGAACATACCAACTACATTTCTATAAAACAGTATTTACAAGTTTAAAACTTGGAAAAACAATATACGAGGTGTGTTCAGAAAATAACGGGAATTGTTAAATTTCGCGGGTTGGGTTGGGTTGGTGTTTTATGAGCTCGGCGATTTTTCGTTCGTTAAAAGAAATGGATCAAAGAATTTGTATCCAATTTTGCTTAAAAAATGAAATAACTTTTGTGAAATGTTAACAAAGCCCTATAGTGAGTCTGCTATAAGTAAAACAAGAGTTTACAAGTGGTATAAGAGTTTCCAAGATGGCCGTGAAGACGTTGAAGATGAAGAACGCCTCGAACGCACAAGCACATTAACAACCGATAAAACATGGAAAAAGTGGAAGAAATGGTTATAAACCATCAGAGAAGTCGCTGATGATGTTGGTATATCGATTGGCTCATCCCATGAAATGTTTTCGAATGTTTTGGGTATGAAAGGCTTGGCAGCAAAATTTGTTCTAAAATTGTTAAATTTTGAAAATTTTTTTTAGCCAAAAACAATATTGTAATGATGCCCCAGCCTCCATATTCGCCAGACATGCCTCTGTCTGACTGTTTCCTATTCCAAAAATAAAGAGAACCTTAAAGGGCCGTCGTTTTGCAAGCATAAATGACATTAAAAGCCCATCGCTGAAAGAACTAAAGGCTATCCCAAAGATCGAGTTTTAGAAGTGTTTCGAGTATTGGAAGAAGAGCTGGCACATGTGCATAATATCCAATGGGGACTATTTTGAAGGCGACAACATTAATCAGCCATTCTACGCTACTCGGGAATTTTTGTAGCGTCCGTTACAATCAAAAATTGTGAGTAAAACTACCGTAATTATTATGCTTATAAGTCCAATTATTACAAGCATAATAAACATGTTTGCAATATTAACTATTGTAACAGTATTTAATTTAATTACGGTACATAGACGAATAAATAAATATTTGTTTAAAAAAACGAAAATTCCCGATATTTTCTGAACACACCTCGTACATCATAGTTCTTTATACAGTGAAGCATAATATAATCTTTGAAGCCCGTAACAGAAACTTAAGTACTGCAGTGTAAGAAATTAAAATAAAATTTGAAAAAAAAAATTAATCAAAATTAAATCTTTCTTTTTGCATTGTGCAGGAACTGTGCCAAGACAAGAAAGCTAATGATCTTCAAGGACAGTCAATAACAGAAACTCAAACTGCAGCATGCTGCTGATAATAAAGTGATATTGAAACATCCCAAAAGCATTAGAAAACCAGCTTATACCATACCATAATATTTTTCACAAGTTTAGTTTGTTTTATTCAATGTTGGCTCCATGCTGGCCAATTTAGGGTTTTTATTTGGCACCTAAACTAAACTAAATTATTCGTAAATACAATTTCTTGCAATGTTAATGTTGCTTTTCATTCCATTCTTAATATTTGCTTCAAACATGATATTTTATTTTATTGAAAATGGCTCTAAAACAAAATATTTTATTTGAAAACCCATAATTTAAAACATTTAACCTAAAATCTAAAATTAAATTTTTCTTAGCACTTTTTTCATATATTTGGTATTTAGTAAATATTTACTTAAAAAAAATAGGGTAAACCACATAGTTATTGAACACTAAGGAATATTATTTATTTAAAATTTATATATGCTGTTGTTTTAAAGATTTTAGTTTATTTCCTGTAAATATATAAAAAGGTTAGTTTGTTTGTTTAAACTTTATTTACGTTTACCTACTTAAAAATAAGAATATTTGAATTTTTAATAATAGTTTTATAAAAACATGCAAAAAAGTATAGTAATTGGACACATGGACCATAGTTATTGGACATACAATTTTTATATAAACATAACAACTTTACATCAAATAACATAAATTGTTAAATATTTTTTAAAGATAAATTGCTGTTTTAGGTAATTTTTTTTATTTCGTTTTTGTAAATATCATATAATTCATATATTTCTTTCTCGGATTCCTCATCCCTTTTCTGGATTCTGAAGGTAACTACTAATTTCTTGGTATGACTTCTGAAATAGTTTGTTGCAAATATCTCTAGTTTGTGAAGCATTTATAATGTTTAGACGGGAACAGAATGATTTATATATGTTACGGCTAATGTGCAAACTTGGATAGTTTATAAACTAGCTGGATAGTTTATAATCTAGCCAAACTGTCAGCTATTTTAATTGAAAATGTATTTTCTACTAAATTAGCGGCTAGTTTACAAAATAACCAAGGATCTTGGCTAATTTACTTGAAATTATTAGGGAAACTAAAATAGCTGGATAGTTTGTATACTATCCAATTCAATTTGGCTAATATGAAAACCAAAATTTCTAGTAACACAAAATAGCCAAGCTTTAGCTAGTTTGTAAACTAACCAACTAATTCTCTGGCTAATTTCTTATAACGTCACAATTAGGACTTTTGCGGGATTTTATGAAAATTAATTTTTTTACAAGTTTTTTTTACAATTTTTTTGTTATTGTTATTTATTAAAAATTATATCTCAAACAGTCAATATAACTTCAACATTAGCGGCCTTTAATGCCTACATTCAATCTAACATCAGGTATGGTATAATATTTTGGATTCATTCTCCAGATACAGAACGAACATTTATCTTACAAAAAAAATGTATAAGAAGAATTTTTTCATTAAAAGAAACTGATTCTTGTAGACCCTATTTTATAAATCATAGGCTTTTAACAATTTATAGCCTTTTTATATATGAAGCAGTTTTGTTTGTAAGAAAGAACCTGGATCTGTTTGAAGCATTTAGGAATTTCCATTGTTATGAAACAAGATTTAAATCAAATTATTCAAAAAATAAATTAAATTTCACTTATTTACAAAATAATGTTCCAAATTCTATACTTAAGGTATTTAACAAGCTGCCTGAAAAATGTAGGAATCTTTCGACTAAGAAATTAAAAAGTAAATTAAAATTTTTTTTAATGGAAAAATCCTTTTACTCAATGGAGGAATTTTTTAATGATGATCTTTCGCAACACTTATCGTAAAGTTTTTTATGCTATATATTATATTTTTATATGTGTTGTACTTTATTTAGCTTTTTTTGGGCCCACGCTCCCCATAAATAGTTATCATTTCGGTATAATCATCAAGGAAAACATTATCTATAATAACTTAATTTATTACCTAATATAATATTAATGACAAAAGTAAAGATTGACAGCATTGTCAATAATAACTTAATTTATAACCTAATATAATATTAATGACAGGAGTAAAGATTGACAGCAGTTTTACAATCAATTCAATTCCAGTGGACCAAATATTTTACATATTTTTTATTATCAACAATGCAACCTAAGTATCCTAGAAATTTAAAGAATTCCCTGTGGTGATCTATTGGGATTGGCTATCGTTTTTTATTCTTATCTCCCTTATCCTTTGCGTTGGACAATTTGAATTTTTAAATATGTGTTTCAAATTACTTTCGGTACGTTCCCTTTTTCTCTGTGGCGCGAGTTCTGGGACACCCTGTATATATTTTTTTATAAATGTGTTCATATAATTATATATTTTTAAATGTGCTTATGTACTTTTAATTGTGTATCTTATATTTATATTTTTAAATGTTTCCTAATTGGATAAGTATTTTTATCACATTTGTATATTTGACGTGTTTTTCACCATTTGGTATTTTTTTTAAACGAATAAAGGTTATTATTTTTATTATTATTATAGTTAATTTCCAAATTAAAATAACGACATAGACTTACAAATTTGGATGCAACACGACATCCCTGACGCTCTTCTTGTGATTGGTCAGCGTGCATATGGACTTCCCGGCTGCTAGATCCCACAGCCTTATCGTGGAATCGTGCGAGCCGGTGATGATCTGCGGTTCCGACGCTTGCGCAATCACCGTGGAAACGGTGTGCGTGTGTCCCGTCAGAGTGTGGATGTTGGCTTTGGTGCGCATGTCCCAAACGCGCGCCGTCGAGTCTCTGCCGGCCGACAAAAGAACGTCTATGGTGGGGTGCAAGGCTAGAGAGTACACGGCGGAGAGATGGCCGTGGTAATGTCGAATCACCTTTAATAAAATGATTAACGATTAAGCATGGAAAATTAAAAAAATAAACAGTAATTTTTGAATATGTGGATTCACCACCCCTCAAAACGACCCTTTACTAAATTTGATTGAAAAATTTTAAGTAGAAAAATGCACAATAATATCTACAAAAATTTATTGTCAAGTTATCCATGAAAAAAAATTCAAATAAAATTAAACTACTATTAGTTACTAACATGGTACTATTACTATAAGTTTAATTTTATTTCAATGTTTTTTTCATGGATAACTTGACAGAATAAATTTTTGTAGTTATTATTGGGCATTTTTATACTTTTTTATATTTTTCAATAAAATTTAGCATATGGTCGTTTTGAACTGACATAGTAGGCCTTGTATTTTGTACAAATATGGCGTTTTTTGCTCCAAAAATACAGTTTATCAAGATTTACACTTTAAAACAAATCCGGTTAAAATCGCACAATAAATAAAGATTTTACAGGGGTGAGTCGCAAACAAATGGGTCACACTGTATATATATATATATATTAGGGTGTTTCAAAAATATCGACTTTTTCTTTTTCTTCAAATGGTCAGCAAATTCTTTCAGAGGATGTCAAAACAAAGACCTCGTTAAAATTTGAGCTTTTAATTTGAAGATTTAGAGGTCGCGGATCGCAATTTTCTATTTTCCATTTAAATAACATAGGAATTTTTTTTTTTAACTTTGGAATTTTATACGTCTATATCGAATCAACTTATGGCAAGGAACATCTTAGATTTTTATAGTAAATTTAACGCTCTAAAAAAAATGTCTCTTATAATTTTTCTATAAATTGATTTCTTCCAGAGTTATTCGAGGCCAAAGTTTGATTTCCATCGAATTTTCTCGTTTTTTCAACTTTTAGCATCATGTAGTAAAAAAATCACATATTTATATCTGAAACATATGAAGTGTTGTAAAAAAAACAAAAAAACGTCACTTTTTTACAAAGCCTACTACAAAGTTTTAATGAAAATATGAGATGTGTATAATATGCAAAGTAATTTATTTATAAATGCATTTTTCTCGAAAATGGTGCATCTGAGCAATTCAAATCAAGAGTACCTATTTTTCGTAAAAAACTATAAATTCTCATAATTTCATAAAAAAATTAAATTATTAACCCAGAAAAAAGTTGGGGCTATTTTTGTAACTTTGCCCCCTCCAAATATTACGCCTATGATTAAATTTTAACAGTTTTGATCATAGATCTAGATTCAGCATGGCAAAATTACCAAAGTACCTACCGAAAATTCATTTGTTCATGTTCAACCCTCTAGGAATAGTTTAAAAAAAATTATCCTCTTAGGCTCCTATTCAGGGGGCCGTAGCTCCTTTAGGGAGCATTTTTTGATACATGTTTATTAAACAAAAAGTGTTATTTTTATACGAATAATGCACTGTTTAAGTTTGGCCACCCGTATAATGATAATTGTACCATAAATGTTAAAAAAACGCGAAAATTCGATGGAAATCAAACTTTGGCCTTGAATAACTCTGGAAGGAATCAATTTATAGAAAAATGATAGGAGACCTTTTTTGTAGAGCGTTAAATTTACTATGAAAATCTAAGATGATCCTTGACATAAGTTGATTTGATTCAGACGTACATATAAAATTTCAAAGTTAAAAAAAAAAAAATTCCCATGTTATTTAAATGGGAAATAGAAAATTGCGATCCGCGACCTCTAAATCTTCAAATTAAAAGCTAAAATTTTGACGAGGTCTTTGTGTTGACATCCTCTGAAAGAATTTGCCGACCATTTGAAGAAAAAGAAAAAGTCGATTTTTTTGAAACACCCTAATATATATATATATTAGGGTGGCCCAAAAAAAAAAGAATATTTTTTTTCTTCTCTTCTCTTGTGAAAATATGTTGGTTTGTCATGTTTTAAGAGCCCTGTCAAAAGATCAGCACCATTAAAAAATTTTTAGGGGTCGCTCAAGATTTTTAAAAATTACCAAAATCGTCAAAAATTGGATTTTTTTTATTTTAATTTTTTTTCTCGTTCCGATATTATTTTTTAATTTAAAAATAATAATGATTCTGAAAATTTCAAATCGATATTTTAATTTCTAAAGGTCGCTCAAGATTTTTTTAACTTTCAAAGTAGAGTATTTTGAATGTTTTCGAGCGACCTCTGAATATAAATATCAACGAACTTTTAGCGACCTTTAGAAATCAAAATATTGATTTGAAATTTACAGAATTTTTATTATTTTCAACCTAAAAAATAATATCGAGACGAGAAAAAGAATTAAAATAAAACAAAAATTCAATTTTTGACGATTTTGAAAATTTTTAAAAATCTTGAGCGACCCCTACAAAATTTTTAATCGAGCTGATATTTTGACAGGGCTCTTAAAACATGACAAACCAACATATTTTCACAAGAGACGAGAAGAAAAAAAATATTCTTTTTTTTTGGGCCACCCTAATATATATATTATATTAAAAAAAAAACTCAACTATTTTGATTTTTAATAATAAATGTTTCTTGTTTTCAGGGTATTTTAAAATTACTCTGCCAATTTATAGGCACCAAAGCTCAAACGATTAAACAAAAAAAAATCCATTTAAAACACTAAAATTGCCTAAAATATGGCATTTCGAAAAAAACGTCAAATCTTTTAAAATCGCACATTAAAAAAGATTAATAAAGATTTTACAGGGTTGAGTCGCAAACAAATGGGTAAATAATTTTTTTGCATAACTCAGCTATTTCAATCTTATAGGTACCTTCTTTTCGTTTCGATTTTTTTAAATTTAAAATATAGCATTTAAAGAAAATTTTTTTGCATAACTCAGCTTTTTTAAGCTTAGTTTCGATTATTTTGCGACCATAAGATGTCTATGAAAATCTATATTATTTTTCAAAAACTGTTGAAAAATAAATAATATATAGATATATAGGCTCTTAAAGTTCTATTTGTGACATTATTTCCATTTTGTCATCCTATATCTTCTATTACTAAACACAAAATCTTCAATAAGTTTTACAATTTCGCCCTGGTGGGTAAAGTTTGCAAAATAGACAAATATTGTTAAATTTTACTCTGGTCTAACAATATTTTCCCCTTAGTCCGCCCCTGTTGGGATGAAATGGATAGAACGTGCTTTGATGTAAGCGGAGCTTATGCGCAGTGTTGCCGGATGAATTTCATTAGAGTTCCCGACCAAATGTTATAAAAAACTCAGTTTCCCGCAAGAGTGAAAAAATAGTAATTTTGTTATTCTTAAGGTAATATGCAAGAATGGCCTTTATTATTTTCACCCATTTGGTGCTAAACAATAAGGATGGTAGTCGGTTGCGCCACCCCCTAAGTTAAAACCGTTCCTGGGCCACTAGTATCAGGGTTGGCATGATATATATCAATGATATATATCCGATATATATCATTGATATATATCATGATATTTATATCTTGATATATATCATGATATTTAAAAAAAAATAAAAATAGGTAATTTTTATTATTATAAATTTCTCGAAGCCGGTCCTGTTATTATTTTAAAAATGCTTTAGTACAGTCTCCCTTCTTGGACTGGATCTTAAAGGGCAATCCTTAGATGTTAAAAAACATTTTTATCGAAGAAAAGATATGGCTTTAGATGCACCACATTATCTAGCTAATATGCTCGACCATCGATTTTTGGGTAAATGTTTAAATAACCACCAAAGAGAACAAGCATTTACTTATTTAAATAAAATTAATCCGGATTTCATTCCTTTTGTAATGGCGCTTTTAGCTGAATCTACACCATTTCCAAAATATGTATTTGGGCCTCAGTTTAGAAATACATCACCTATGATGTGGTGGAAAGGAATTATTATTGATGATACAACTTGGCCAAATAAACAAGGCTTTCTATCTCTATGTGAACAGCTGCTTACTGCAATTGCGGCTACCGCATCTCTTGAAAGAATGTTTTCATCATTTGGACTTGTGCAATCGAAACTACGTAATAGGCTTGGAAACGAAAAAGCTGGAAAATTGACGTTTTTATTTAAATACAAAAATCAGTCAAAAAACAATAAAAATGAAAATATGGGTTGGATTTGGGAGAATTTAAAAACACAAGAATTATCGGGCCCTTCTATCGAATCTGACGAATCCGATGATAATTTACCTATAATAAAGTTGTTATAAATGTGTTAGTTTTCTTGTTATAATATCACAAATTCCTAAATTTTATTTGGCTACTAATAGTACCTACTATAAACATTCTTAGATAAACAAATTATTTAAAAAAATAAATATCAAAACTTGATATATATCGGATATATATCGGATATATATCTGATATTTTGATATTTATATAAATATCATGATATTTGCCAACCTTGACTAGTATAGACATATCCTGGAAACAAACGTGTGTCGTTACATGTCACTTTTAGAAATCCGAAAGCATCGTTGACTATAATAGTTGATGATATATTGGCGTAAAATAATATGCCAATATAGGACCAACCTTGGATAAACATTGGCAAGATATATTAAATTATCATTTTATGCCAATATAGGGCTAACGTCGGCTAAATAAATCTAAATTTGTACGAAAATAGCCGATTTTAGGGTAGAATACCTGCAAACGGTAACACTGCTTATGCGTTTTTTTGTATATTCTTAGCTTGCCGGCGACGGGGGAATCGCGAATTTTAGTAGGGTAACGCGCACACAGTGTTGCCAGGTCTCCTGTTTTAGCGAAACAATCACTTTTTAAAAACATCTTTAATAAAAATTTTCCTTTGTAACATAGAATTTGAATGGACCCAAATATTAAAATGACACGATTGACATGTTTATATCAGCAACGTCGTAATAAAATTATTATATAAATATAATATATAAATTAAATCTGATAAGTACCCACGATTTTTTAACTAATATTTAATTTTCCTTTGCGCACCATTGTCACATGCCAGCATTAAATCCTTTAATTTAAAGGATTATTGTACTATTTTTAATAAAAATACCTCATTTAAGGTAAACAAAACCATTATTTAGTCAATTAATTAATTTAATCCTAATTGAGGTATAAAAAATGGTACCTATTTAGTTATAAATAATAATTATTATTGAGGTATAAAGAAACCATTTATAGTTTAGCATTATTTAATCAATTTAGTTCGAAGATTAATTTGCAAACAAAAAGGTTATTCATAATGGACTTTTTAACAGTGGCAGAAAAAATAGAAATGATTTTGATTTATGGAGAAGCAGGCAGGAATCTTGATGATGCTGTTAATATCTACGCTCAGCGTTTTCCGGATAAAATTCGATCGCGTACTTCATTTCACCGCACAGTCAAGCAGTTTACTACGAACGGGAGTGTTCCACCGAAAAAAAGAGTTCGTCGAGCAACAGTCACAGGTGGAAATAATGAAATTAATGTATTAGCAGCAACGGCCGCTAATCCTCATGCAAGCGCACGAGAATTATCTAGAGATTTGGGAATATCCCAGAGCAGTGTTAGCAGAATATTAAAACGAAATGCGAATTAATAAGTGCATTGAAGTCGAAGGCCACCATTTTGAGCACCTACTTTAATTAAAATTTAAAAAATAAATAGATTTAAAAAATAAAACCAAGTATTTTATTCAAAAATTGTTGGAGAATCGTAAATGACTCACCCTGTATAATAATAATAATGAATAATTAAATTATTATATACACTCACAGGCAAAATAATCGATCCACACAAATTTTCGATGAATTTCAATCGCAAATATCTTTTTTGTTTGATTTTGGATTTAAACAAATGTTAAAGAATATTGTAGATACATTAATGGAGAATCGCTCACATTTTAAAAATTACTAGAAATACACGTACGTTTATAATATACAGGTTTAAACAAAACGATATTTTTTACCATAAGTTTAAGACACTCTGTAGAGTGGCAAAACCGTATATTGTTCTAAATTAAGTTTTAATTATCAAGTCAGATCTATTTGCTGTGTATGACATGTCAAAGTATGGGATGATTCAACAAAACTGTCACTGTCATTGTCCATAACCTATGGATGGACCATAGCAACCTTACTTCTTCATACAGAAAAATATTGGAAATTAAAATGTTTTTTTTTAAAATCCATATTTTCCACAAAAATAAATATATCAAGGTGAACCAAAAACAAAACTGTTAAAAATAGATGTGACTTGATAATTAAAACTTAATTTAGAACAATATACGGTTTTGCCACTCTACAGAGTGTCTTAAACTTATGGTAAAAAACATATTTTTGTTTAAACCTGTATATTATAAACCTACGTGTATTTTTTAGTAATTTTTAAAATGTGAGCGATTCTCCATTAATATATCTACAATTTTCTTTAATATTTGTTGGAATCCGAAAACAAATAAAAAAGTTATTTGCGATTGAAATTCATCGAAAATTTGTGTGGATCGATTATTTTGCCTGTGAGTGTATTATTATTTTTTTGAATTTATTAGTTGGGATCTCCCGCCTTTTCCTAACATCTTCCGCTTTATTAAGAAGCGACCTGGCAACACTGCGCGCACACATTTAGTGTGCTCTTAAACCAGTTTGCCACGTATTGGCTTGTTTTAATTTCGTGATTCTGCCTTTAGCGGTTGTATTATTGGTTCTCTGTTGCCTTAATATTTGAAAAATTATTATGAACACTTTAACGGTGGAGTACTTGAGAAACAATTTTAACTCTTTGAGTTTAGAGCAAAAAATTGAATTCAAAAATGCCGGGAGACCCACGCCCGAAATCAACTTGACGCAGACCACGAAGGGTAAATCGAGGGACTTCAACAGAAAGTTCAAGATGGAAATTTACGAGAAAAACAATTGGATCTGCGGATGCAGCTCGACCAACCGTTTGTTTTGTTTTCCCTGCTTGCTGTTCAGTCGCGGCGTTGCCGAATCGGCGTGGATAAAAAACGGAATAGTCGACTTGGGGCATTTGGCGCAAAAAATTAAGAAGCACGAAGGCACTCAGATTCACATCAATTCTCAGTTGGAAATGCAACTTTTAGGCAAAGTAGACATAAAGCGGCAACTGGACAGTGCATATAGGCGCAACATTCAACAGCAAAATGAACAGGTGAGAAAGAACCGATACGTACTTTCGAAAATAATAGATTGCATAAAATTTTGTGGGGCTTTTGAGTTGGCGCTCCGTGGTCACGGTAAAAAAGACAATTCGACAAATCCCGGCATTTTTAGCGGATTAATAAACTTCACTTCGGAGTTAGATGTAGCGCTTAAAGACCATTTTGAGAAGTCTACCGTATTTAAAGGAATTTCAAAAATTATTCAAAACGAGCTGTTAGACTGCATACTGCAAGTCACCCAAGAAAACATAAAAAAAGAAATTGTACAAGCCGAGTATGTCGCAGTTATGGCCGATGAAACAACGGATGTGGCCAATTGTTTTCAAATGGCTACAGTGTTTAGGTACATTCTACCGGAGGGCGCACCAGTTGAACGTTTTTGGAACTTTATTAATCCTCCCGATCACGATGCAGTTAGCCTTTCAGAGTGCATCAGAATTAATTTGAAACAAGTGTTGAATAAACCGGAGAAACTCATTTCGCAAAGTTACGACGGAGCGAGTGTGATGAGCGTACAAACTCTCGTCAAGCAATACTATAAAAATGCTTACTTTGTTCACTGCTACGCTCACCAGCTGAACCTGATTTTGTCCCAAGCAACGAGCCAAAATCAACAAGTGCGAGTATTTTTTTCAAATTTAAGTGACATCTCCGATTTTTTTTCTCATTCCCCGCAACGAGTCGCAGTGTTGGATCAAATTGTTGGTCAAAGATCTTCTGCTGCCAGATGGAATTTTAAAAGCAGATCCATAAACACTGTACACGACTATCGCAAATTGTTAATAGAGTGCATGGAAAAAATAGAAGCGACTTCAAAGCAGACTGCTACGATCAACCAAGCTACTGCTATTTGCCGTATGCTACAGGATTCAAAGTTTGTCTTCTGGCTAACTGTGTTCCATCGAATTTTGCCGCATGCCGATATTTTATATAATCAATTGCAAAAAGCAGCGACAGATCCTGAAGAAATAGACGCCGCCATAATATTGTTCGGAAACTCCATTCAAAAAGAAAGGGACGGTTTGGAAACAATTTCAAGTGAAAATAACACCACAACTCAAACCAAAAGGCACCGTTTAAATGAAGACCCACATATTAGTAGAACGGTAGCAGCCAATGAAGTTTGCGATACCATAATTAAACACGTTATAGACAGATTTTCTTTCACAAAACATTTAAACGCAGCTTTTCTTTTTTTATCCGACAAATTTCCACAGTTCGAAAAGGATTTTCCATTGCAACATTTGGAAATTATAGTGGAAGCGTACCCGTTTTTGGATACGGTTCGCCTTCGCACCGAACTGGAATTAATATACCGCAGATCCGATTTTAGAAACATGAGTGGTGCTATAAATTTGTTAAAATTTTTGATAGAAAATAATCTTCAAAGAATATTTTCCGCCACCTTTACCCTTTTACAAATAATTGTCACCATACCAATGACCACGACGGAAGCGGAAAGATGTTTTTCAACGTTAAAGCAAATCAAAACATTCTTAAGAAGTTCAATGAATGAAGAAAAACTTACAGCCTTAGCAATGCTATCTATTGAAAAACAATTTATTGAGAGTATTCCAGATTTTAATGAGGCTGTTATTGACACGTTTGCCGCAAATAAGAACAGAAGAATGGACTTTATGTTTAAACACTGTACACAATAATAAAGTATAAATAAGCATTTTGTTTTTTCTTTAATACACACAAATTTGATATTTTATAATCTTTTAAAACCTTAAAAAAGGAATTTTAATTTTAATTATTCAAAACGAGTTGTTAGACTGCATACTGCAAGTCACCCAAGAAAACATAAAAAAAGAAATTGTGCAAGCCGAGTATGTCGCAGTTATGGCCGATGAAACAACGGATGTGGCCAATTGTTTTCAAATGGCTACAGTGTTTAGGTACATTTTACCGGAGGGCGCACCAGTTGAGCGTTTTTGGAACTTCATTAATCCTCCCGATCACGATGCAGTTAGCCTTTCAGAGTGCATCAAAATTAATTTGAAACAAGTGCTGGATAAACCGGAGAAACTCATTTCGCAAAGTTACGATGGAGCGAGTGTGATGAGCGTACAAACTCTCGTCAAGCAATACTATAAAAATGCTTACTTTGTTCACTGCTACGCTCACCAGCTGAACCTGATTTTGTCCCAAGCAACGAGCCAAAATCAACAAGTGCGAGTATTTTTTTCAAATTTAAGTGACATCTCCGATTTTTTTTCTCATTCCCCGCAACGAGTCGCAGTGTTGGATCAAATTGTTGGTCAAAGATCTTCTGCTGCCAGATGGAATTTTAAAAGCAGATCCATAAACACTGTACACGACTATCGCAAATTGTTAATAGAGTGCATGGAAAAAATAGAAGCGACTTCAAAGCAGACTGCTACGATCAATCAAGCTACTGCTATATGCCGTATGCTACAGGATTCAAAGTTTGTGTTCTGGCTGACTGTGTTTCATCGAATATTGCCGCATGCCGATATTTTATATAATCAATTGCAAAAAACAACGACAGATCCTGAAGAAATAGACGCCGCCATAATATTGTTCGGAAACTCAATTCAAAAAGAAAGGGACGGTTTGGAAACAATTTCAAGTGAAAATAACACCACAACTCAAACCAAAAGGCACCGTTTGAATGAAGACCCGCATATTAGTAGAACAGTAGCAGCCAATGAAGTTTGCGATACTATAATTAAACACGTCATAGACAGATTTTCTTTCACAAAACATTTAAACGCGGCTTTTCTTTTTTTATCCGACAAATTTCCACAGTTCGAAAAGGATTTTCCGTTGCAACATTTAGAAATAATAGTGGAAGCATACCCGTTCTTGGATACAATTCGCCTTCGCACCGAACTGGAATTAATATACCGCAGAACCGATTTTAGAAACATGAGTGGTGCTATAAATTTGTTGAAATTTTTGATAGAAAATAATCTTCAAAGAATATTTTCCGCCACCTTTACCCTTTTACAAATAATTGTCACCATACCAATGACCACGACGGAAGCGGAAAGATGGTTTTCAACATTAAAGCAAATCAAAACATTCTTAAGAAGTTCAATGAATGAAGAAAAACTTACAGCTTTAGCAATGCTATCCATTGAAAAACAATTTATTGAGAGTATCCCAGACTTTAATGAGGCTGTTATTGACAAGTTTGCCGCAAATAAGAACAGAAGAATGGACTTTATGTTTAAGCATTGTACACAATAATAAAGTATAAATAAGCATTTTGTTTTTTCTTTAATACATACAAATTTGATATTGTATAATCTTTTAAAAGCTTAAAAAAGGAATTTTAATTTTAATTATTTAAAACGAGTTGTTATACTGCATACTGCAAGTCACCCAAGAAAACATAAAAAAAGAAATTGTACAAGCCGAGTATGTCGCAGTTATGGCCGATGAAACAACGGATGTGGCCAATTGTTTTCAAATGGCTACAGTGTTTAGGTACATTTTACCGGAGGGCGCACCAGTTGAGCGTTTTTGGAACTTTATTAATCCTCCCGATCACGATGCAGTTAGCCTTTCAGAGAGCATCAAAATTAATTTGAAACAAGTGTTGGATAAACCGGAGAAACTCATTTCGCAAAGTTATGACGGAGCGAGTGTGATGAGCGTGCAAACTCTCATCAAGCAATACTATAAAAATGCTTACTTTGTTCACTGCTACGCTCACCAGCTGAACCTGATTTTGTCCCAAGCAACGAGCCAAAATCAACAAGTGCGGGTATTTTTTTCAAATTTAAGCGACATTTCCGATTTTTTTTCTCATTCTCCGCAACGAGTCGCAGTGTTGGATAAAATTGTTGGTCAAAGATCTTCCGCTGCCAGATGGAATTTTAAAAGCAGATCCATAAACACTGTACACGACTATCGCGAATTGTTAATAGAGTGCATGGAAAAAATAGAAGCGACTTCAAAGCAGACTGCTACGATCAATCAAGCTACTGCTATTTGCCGTATGCTACAGGATTCAAAGTTTGTCTTCTGGCTGACTGTGTTCCATCGAATATTGCCGCATGCCGATATTTTATATAATCAATTGCAAAAAACAACGACAGATCCTGAAGAAATAGACGCCGCCATAATATTGTTCGGAAACTCAATTCAAAAAGAAAGGGACGGTTTGGAAACAATTTCAAGTGAAAATAACACCACAACTCAAACCAAAAGGCACCGTTTGAATGAAGACCCGCATATTAGTAGAACGGTAGCAGCCAATGAAGTTTGCGATACTATAATTAAACACGTCATAGACAGATTTTCTTTCACAAAACATTTAAACGCGGCTTTTCTTTTTTTATCCGACAAATTTCCACAGTTCGAAAAGGATTTTCCATTGCAACATTTGGAAATTATAGTGGAAGCATACCCGTTTTTGGATACAGTTCGCCTTCGCACCGAACTGGAATTAATATACCGCAGATCCGATTTTAGAAACATGAGTGGTGCTATAAATTTGTTAAAATTTTTGATAGAAAATAATCTTCAAAGAATATTTTCCGCCACCTTTACCCTTATACAAATAATTGTCACCATACCAATGACCACGACGGAAGCGGAGAGATGTTTTTCAACGTTAAAGCAAATCAAAACATTCTTAAGAAGTTCAATGAATGAAGAAAAACTTACAGCCTTAGCAATGCTATCTATTGAAAAACAATTTATTGAGAGTATTCCAGACTTTAATGAGGCTGTTATTGACAAGTTTGCCGCAAATAAGAACAGAAGAATGGACTTTATGTTTAAGCATTGTACACAATAATAAAAATTATTTGGCATTTTGTTCTTTCTATAATACACACAAATTTAATGTTTAACAGGGTTGCCACCGATTTGTCTAAACCAAATTCCCTGACTTTTCCAGGAATTGCCTGACCTTTCCTGATTTTTTCCAGACAAAATGTGTTTTCTTTTTGGTTTCCTGACCCTCAATGATTTTTTCAACTGGAGTGTTGGTTTTTAAAATTTTAAGTAGGGGGCCATTCAAGTATTAGATAAGCAGTAATTTTGAAATTTTTAACCCTTTGTCAGCAAAATTAAGTAAAGCTTATCATTAAAAATATACAAAAAAAAATGGTGGTTATGTAATACTTAATTTATTTTTCTCTTGGTGGAGAATTATAACGATTAATTAAAAAACTAAACTTTTATTGAAGTTTATAAAATTTAAAAACATTAACAAAAAATCAATACTTCTTATTAAAAAAACAAACGAAAAATTTTCTGTAGCTAATTTTTTCGGGATATTTTTTAATTTAGGTTTATGTTTCTTGGGTTTTTATTACAGTAATTTTCTGTTCAATCTGAAAATAACAGAAATAATGAAATTTTTAAAAATGTCTCTGAAATTTTGTCTGCGGCATGTCTTGTTTATCAAGTTGATGAGTAAATATTTGATAGTACAAAAAAAGATTTTATTTCTTTTATCATTTTTTGCAGTTTTTATTGAAGAAATTGATTTATTCTGTTTATTTTCTAAAGCAATATTATTATTAATATTATTATCATGTAAAACTGTAACTTTTTCAAGCATACTCTCTAAAAAAGAATAAGTCAAAAATGACATATTTCATAAGGAAAAAGCATGCAGTCACTAATAACTGTAGTTCACAGCAATTTGTATCCAGAAAATTTAACAGCCAATTCCCATGTAAAATTGTCCCCTGAATCCGAAAAGACCGTCATAGCAGTTTTTTGAGATAAAGTCAATTCCATATATGGAAAATTGAATAAATCTTAAAAACTGTCCTACTTTTATAACTTTTTACGACATAGGTATTCGGATTCAGCTGACAATTTTACATAGGAATTAACTGCTAAATATCCGGGATATAAATTGCTGTTGACTAGAATTATTAGCGGCTGCTTTTTCGCTATGACATTTTTGACTAATTCATTTTTAGAGAGTAGTATTTTTCATCTGGTTCTTTTTTTTAAAGAAAATTTGACTGCTACGACTGCTTGCAAATCAAACATTTGGCGTGAAACGGTTTTTTATCAACAGGAACTATGATTTTTCAAAGTCTTTTACTGATTAATTAATTAATTAGTTTATTAATTATGCTTACCATTTACAAAATAAACAAATATTAATCACCCTAAACATAATTTTTTTTTTAATGCAAATTGTGTTGACCAGTTTTATTTATAAATAACCAATTCCCTGACCGACTTAGGAATTCCCTAACTGTAGATTTTTTTGCCAATTCCCTGACATTTCTAGAAAATTTAAATTCCCTGACATTTTCAGGTTTTTCAGATGAGTGGCAACCCTGTTTAAGCTTTTATAAATTTGTAAACCTCCTTTATTATACATTACAAGCAACTTTCTTCTTACCTTATTGTATTCTAAATCCCAGCATTTCACCTGCCTGTCCTCCCCACAACTGAACAAGTAAGGATGCCTCGAGCTCACTGCCAGTCCCCTAACAGTACTGACATGGCCTGTGAGGGAAACTTTCAACTGTCCACTGGCGAGATCCCAAATTTTGATGATCCTATCGGCTGCGCCAGTCGCAAACCACTCATTTCCCGGCTCCACTGTTGCACATCTTACCCACCCCAAATGCCCCGCGATGACTCTGTACAACTTCCATGGGGCATGCCATTTGGGTTTTGGCATGCTAGGGATTTTTTTCACTATATTCGCTAGTTGGTTTTGATTCTGATTGGTTGGGTTTCTCGTCATCAGACTGGTATCAGTATATGGCACCACGGCTCCTTCAGAAGACTTACTTTCAACTTCGTTTGGAGCTGGTGGGTTCGGGCCAGCTTCCGTCTCTCTTATATTCTTCATTGCCTGCATTTTCTTCACATCATCGAAAACTTGCCCGTATAAATCACGCGCCTTGACGCTTTTTCGCACTTTATAAGCTAAATCGTCGACTGAAGGTAAAACTCCTTGATTCGATAAAAACATATCGTGCGATCGCTTCAGCGATCTGAACACCAAAGTGTGTACAGAATGTCTCTGCACGTCATCAGTCATTTTGTTGGTTTAAATTTGCTTCATTTACACATAAAATTAAAATTATACAGGTAGAAACGTTTGTTGATGTTTTCAAACCTAACCTCAATTCGCAAAACAAAATTTGACATGGTCGATAGACATTTAAAATATAGAATATATTTTGTTCTAAAAACGTTTTAAAAAAAGTAAAATTGATCAAATATATTTTTTATAAAATACAGAAATGATTTTAATCGAAGTGTCTTTTATATTATTAATATTATGAATTATTTATTAAAGAAATTTGTTTTTTATCTATAATTTAAACGTCTTTGTCAAAATATAACCTAATATTTATAAATTTCTATTTTCTTTCTATTTTTTATTTATTAAAGGACTCTAATGTTTTGTCAAAGTTAAGGATATGTTGTAAAAATAAATAATAAATTTAGGTAAGATTAAAAATAACTTGGTCAGCTGTAAGTAAAAATTAAGTTTTAATTGCAGTTATAAAGACACGTTTCCAAAATTTTGAATAATAACTAATTTCTCAAATTATATTTTTCGAAAAGTAAAATTAAATTGGGTCATTAAATTTGACGATTTTCAAATTAAATCGATAAAAGTGTCGGAACGCAAGCGCAAGCAATATGCTTTGTGTTAATACAGTCCAAAATATTTTGAGATGTTTATTTTAATTTAAAATGTACTTCTTAACAGAATTCGTGGATTTGTGAATTAAAACCACCATCAAGATGGCATGTTATAGTTCCAAAGTGCTTTTGGGTTTTGAGGATGAGTTGGTTACCGACAAAAATAAGGGACAACTTAATTTTACTGTAAATAAAATTGGAGGAAAGCCTGTGAGTATTTTTTTCACTAAGTTAGGGTTATTTATTATTTATTACTTAATAAAAAAATTAAAAAAAGTTTTGTGGAGGAGCTGGGATTTGAACCCAGGACTTTCAGCATGCGAAGCAGACACTCTACCACTGAGTTACACCCCCTTGTGATAAAATTGAGATTTAGCTGGTTTTTGTTTGTACTTCTATAGAATTAATCGAGTTTTTCTTTTTTAGGATGTTCCAAGTAATGTAAAGTTAGAATGTCCAGTTTGTACCCTATGTCAATTACCAAGGCCTTTGATTGTTCAAATTTACGCACCATTGGAAAATTCTAATTACCATCGAACTCTATATTTGTTTGCTTGCATTAATCCAAATTGTTGGAATCATAATGAAAGGTAAAGCTTCTATTAAACATATGATAACAATTGTTTTCAACTTTTGCTTGAACTTGATTGTTTTTAGTTCTAGGCTCCACACAGATAATAAATCACACCCCAAAGTCCCACTTGACATTTGAATAGAAATAATTGAGGTTATATATCTGTCACTTTTTCTTATATTTTAAAAATAATACAATATTAGTATATTGTGCAACTAATGGTAGACCACAATATTTTATTTAACAACCACAATAAATTTAAAGCGAATTTTATTTGATTTTTTTATCTGACATCTGACAGGTATCATTTAGTTTTATAACCTCACATTTTTTAGAATTTAATTTAATAGTATATTATGCGAACTTCAGCCTGTCCCTTGCGGCCTTGAATTTACGGTGAATTCACATAAAATAATTTTCACATTTAGTATTATTTTACAAGAAAGGCACTTTATTTTAACGATTGTATGACATTTGACAACTGCCAACTAACTTAAAACTAACTTCAGTCTGTGACTAAAAACCTGTAGCTAACATCAGCCCGTGACTAAAACGCCATAAAGCCACAACTTGTCAATGTGTATTTAAAAGGTCACTTCGTCATAAAAACATGTACGATAATGGGCGTTTTAAATGTGGGAGTAGAAAAAAGTCTTAATTTACCTAAAAAACAAAAATACAAATATTTTATTATTTCAAGAAAATATACCATAAATTACCATTAAACTGATATATAGATAACTTTAATTATTTATATCCCTTTTGAGAGTGGAGCAAAATACCTGTTATAACTAAAGTGGCCAGATTCTGTCAAAAAATAGGGGGACATTTTGTGTAAATTAACCTTAATTAGAAAAATGACACAATCAACAGTGATTAAGTAACGTCAAATTTACAATTTGCATTGTATCAATTTTGTAATTAAGGTAAATTTATATTTCTATTTTTTGACAGAATCTGGTCACTTTAGCTAGTTAATACCCCATATTTTACCTAAAGTACCTGTTCCTATTATAACCCCTGTGTAGGTTTATTTACATTAATAAAAAAGTGCTTTGATCAGCCACTACGTTTTTCAGTTGAATAAAAAGTTTTTATTTTGACATTTTTTGATTTTTGTTTGCTTTATAAAATAAATTAAATTAATAATTTAGTGGCTGATCAAAGCACTTTTTTATTGATGTAAATAATAAGTTAACTTAAGTTAACTTATCAAATATTTTTTGAATGAATCTTGTAGCTGGGTTTGCTTGAGAGCACAGACCGTGGACCAATTAGAGAGCAAGGAAGCGAGCGCAAGCGTCAAAATCTCGCGTTCCGATTGGTGCGCAGACGCAGACGACTGGGATGTAGAGGAAGGGGCAGACGATGCGGCCGACAACAACCGATCGAAGCCGAACGAGGAGAACGGAAACTTGGAGGAGGACGACGACGACGAAAGCTGCAGCTTGGAGGATTCTATAAGGTCAAATTTTGGGAGTCTCACTGTGGATGATAGGAACGCCAATGTAGGAGCACAAGGTACAGTTAAAATTTTGAAACTTTTAAAAAATCTGAAAATTATAGGGAAATATTGGAAATGTTGGATTTTTAATAATTTTAAAATTTTTGGGAACTTTAATAAATTTTATTCATCCCCACATAACACAATATGTTTAAAAAATGTTGTCAGGCCGTTTGGACAACAATATTTATAAATGAAAGGTTGATGAAATGTTACAAAGTTTCAGGGAAAAATATTTCTACTCCTATTACGGAATTTGACCGTTCTATTATCACTTTTATCTATGGAATGACATATATTCCATAAAGTGTTACAGAATGAAATATTCTATCATCCTATGACATAATAAACACTCGTGGCGACATCTCTGTTTTTAATATCTAACAAATTTTAGACCGATCCAACCTCACTTTCTTCCAATCAAATGACTTTTCTATGGTATTTTTTGGAAACGTAGAAAAAGTATAGTCTGAAACACGTTTGGAATTGCATATTCCACTCTCTTTATTTTGCCATTTTATGTAAATATTATTTCCTAAACTTATTTTAATAACTTCAAACGAAAAAAATATGAAGTAAAAAAATGTGGCAATGTTAAAATTTTGACCTCATTTTTTTGTTGCCTTTTTTAGAAAAAAACAATTTAAAAAATTGAGTGAATCACTTAATTTTTTATATTTTTATATATGTATGTAGTATTACTACTTAATTTTTTATATTTTTTATGTATGTGGTATTACTACAGACTGTAGGTTACTACTGTAGTCTACAGTAGTAAGCTACAATTTTGAATTGTAACGATCAAAACATTTTTGGCCACGTTATCGCATTTTCAAGAAAAAATGTCACTCGTAAAAAGAAAAAAATCGATGTTTCTGTCCATTTTTCAAAAATTTCCTACGGGTCAGTGTTGCCAGAGATACCATTTAAATGGTATTTACCTATACCATTTTTTCTTTCTTTATACCTGCGGAATTTTGAGGATACCATTTTCCATTTTTCTACCATTTTCTAAAACAGATACCATTTTTTTGAAATGTCATTTAGATTTTTTTAAATCAACCTTTTTTTGATCTAATGCAAAATAATCTAGAAAACCACATCTCTAATAAATACATATTATATTATATTATATTATATTATATTATATTATATTATATTAACCACGCACATCTCTAATAGCAAGCCCGAACATCTGTTTTTGTTGTTTTTTATTTTTTTTATTAGGTAACCCAATCTGGAGTTTGTGATATTTTACTTTCATATTTGAAAATATATTGTTTTGTTTGTTTTTAATTTTTTTAATGTTTATCGTATAACACAAAAATTAAAACTGTGCTTCCGAAAATATAAAAACAAAAAAACAACAAAGATACCATTTTTTAAGTAAAATACCCATATACCTTATAGGTATATGAAAATACCACTTTTTTAATGCTCTATAGGTACCATATTTTTTATTTTTTCCATCTGGCAACACTGCTACGTGGAAACAATACAAATCTAAGCAAAAAGGAAGAATACCTTATAGGTATATGAAAATACCACTTTTTTAATGCTCTATACCATTTTTTATTTTTTCCATCTGGCAACACTGCTACGTGGGAACAATACAAATCTAAGCAAAAAGGAAGAATACGCGGTAAAGGAAGCTAAAAAAAATTGTCAAAAAATAACGATTTGTGATGGATTTAATGGCATTTATTTGTCAGAATTATAATAAACAATGCTAACAATAAAACGGCATTTTGATGAAATAATTGCCAATGCCACAGATGTGAAAAAGATTAATTGGCTAAAAGATATTTTTGGATTAATATAACCTTAATAATTATTAATGTTTAATGACTTCAGTAAAAGACCCATTCACTATTGGTAAGGTGACCAACTTTCTAAAATGAAAAACCTGGACACATCATGAACGCCCTTCCAAAAAATAAACAAAACTTATTTTATTCAATGTTTATTATTTAAAAATAAAATAAATAAATATTCTCACAAAATAAGTTATATAAAAAAATAACCTCAATAATAAACAAAATAAGTACAAACAGGACCAAATCTACAGAACCAGGACGCATTACCAAAAACCAAAACCTGTCCTATTGGACAAAATTTAAGTATTCACACATATCTTTAAATATTTTTTTATTATTTCATATAAATTTCTGCATTCCTTTTTGGAAGGACAAATTGAAAAATATTATCCAAAAATACATGTATATTTCTATGGAAATATACATCTATTTTTGGATGCTGGGAATTTAGGCACGAGCGAGCTTGCGAGCGAGTGCTTAAATTAATGAGTGTATAGAAAAGTTTATAAACGAGGTGCATACTATACTTTTTCTACGAAAAATACTTATTATTATCTTAAAATGATTTAAATCAAAAAAATTTGTATATATACTATAGAGCGCCATCTATGAAACAATAGGGGAATCTGTGTGTCACCGTCAAATGTCAATTTTTTATATTTTATAAAGGTTATAAATCGAAATGTATTTCTTGAAGATTGACGGTTTTTTCACAGTGAAAATAAAGAAAATGTTTTATAAGCACTTTACAGTGGAGTCCGTGCCCGAATTTAAGTTATAGTTTACTGCCGGCGAAATTTAAAGGTCAGTACAAATTGTTCTGTACAATGTCCATATAAACTTTTCAAATATTGGCGTTGAGAAACTATTTAATACTTTTGTATTAAGATAATAAAATAATTTTCACATTTAGTATAATTTTACAAGAAAGGCACTTTATTTTAACGATTCTATGACATTTGACAACTGTCAACTAACTTGAAACTAACTTCAGCCCGTGACTAAAAACCTGTTGCTAACTTCAGCCCGTGACTAAAGCACCTTAAAGCCATAACTTGTCAATGTATATTTAAAAGGTCACTTAGTGTCATGGAAACATGTACGATAAAGGGCGTTTTAAAGGTGGGAGTAGAAAAAATTATTTAATTTTTTAACAACTTATAATTTCAAGATTTATAAACTCATAACATAACCACAATTACCCCCAAATTTTTGACGTCAAATTCCAAATATAAAAAAACAAACTTATAAGTTTGGACATTTTTAAGAAATTAGTAAAAAATAATTTAAAATCAACCATTTTTATATTTGAGTTCTCTAAAAAACGCCGACAACTGCATTTTAAATAACAAAATATAACTACGAATTCATGGCAACATAATATTATATATAATACATAATATAATGGTATTTTACCGTTGAGTGGAGACTTTCTTAATCAACGCTTTTAATAATGCTAAATGCTGTTTAAATATAAATTATATTAGGTAAAGTTATCATTAGTTAATTTTGCACCAACAAATGTACTTTGAATGTTTTCGAGTACCGAATTGGATCCTTTGGCAAAACATGAAAATGCAACGATTTAGTTCCTGAATTTTATTTACAATTAAAAACAGATAAAATACACACACTAACGTAACTAAATAAGCATTTAAGCGTTGAGTTTCTTAATCAATGATATAAAGAATAATCAATCGAAATCGAGTACCTACTAAACCAGTTTTTTCGTTTTTAACGTGCGCGATTTAGTGAAAAAAACGACCTATTTATTTAAAAATGTTGTAGGTACAGTTCGTACGCTTTAAATGTATTGTTGACAATTCTTAAATTAACACAATGCTATCGTCCACCAGATGGCGCGCGCGTTGCGAAAACCCGATAGTTCTTTAGTTGTTAAAAACTATCTTTTCTTTGGAAAATTTTTGTAACATAAATAAACACATTTTAATTGGACTAGACTTTAATAAAACCCTGACATTTTGTAAAAATATATAACATTTGTCATAAAATAAAAAAAATATCCAATTTGATTGGCAAGTGTGTTTTTAACAATATTTTTACATTTAAAATTAACTACAAACAGATTAATAATTGTTCTTATGCTTCAAAGTTTTTGCTTCTCTTCATCAAAAAATGGGAAACCTTCTCATACGTAACAAAAGTAATCATTGTAGCTGGGGTGACTCTAATTAAATTGCTACCCAAGCCCTTGTAAAACCCCCTCCAACCTTCAAACGCCCACGTTTGCCTGATGCAATCCAGAGAGCCTTTGTAAGTGTAATACTGGTTCTGAAGACGCGTTCTCACCACTTGATATGGATACGTTACACCAGCTGCTATAATTTTTGAGATTGCTGCAAACGTTAAATACTGAACTGTGCCTAATTGCGAGTTCTGCGGTAGGTTGTAATAAGTTCCGTAGGTAGTTTTCATTTCTTCGTAGACTACAAATTGTACTGCACCATGTGAGACTCCAAAAAGACCAGGTACAAAGCCTCGGTAGTACCCCTTAACCCCTTCATTGTGGTATATTTTCGTTAAAGCATCCACCATCCCTGAATAGCGTCTAGATTGATCATTGTGCTGCAAACACAGTCGTGTTTTCACAACCCACAATGGGTTCGTTATCACAAGCGTTAAAGCCCCAGATAAAGCTGCCGCTAAGGAATTCTCCAACGGGCCCAACTCCTCCTTGCTTCTTTGCGCCCATATCGTCCTCGAACTGTTGTAAAACAAAAAGTACAGGCCCCACGAAGCGCCGGCGCCCCAACAATTGGGCACTACGCCTTTGTACAAGCCTCGTAGACCTTCCTCTCGCGCTATTGTGACAAAAGCGTTCGCGATTCCGCTGTACTTCGGCGTGTACTGATGCCTGCCGTCGTGGGCGGCAAACCTGATCTTGATAACGTCCAAAGGGTGCAATGTTACCGTCGAGGTGAGTCCAGCTGTAGTTCCGGCTACGAGGTGCTCGTATCGGAGATGCGAGAATATTTCGAAGTTTTCGGTCACGGAAACCCCTTCGTTTTTAACAGCGGCCATTATTTTCACTGCCTTTTCTGGCTGTTACATCTTAATTATGCTTTATCGAATGCAAACTTGCACATCCTTTTAGAGGTTAGGAATCTTTGACATAAGTCACCTATTGATTGCAGGGTTGCCAGATCGTTTTGTGACATTCTTAAAATGAGGTACATATACAGGGTGTTTCAAAATGTTTATATAAACGCAGGTCCGGAAATGCTTAGTTTTTTAACATTAAAGAAAACGGCTTTTTTCAAATAACTTACAAATATCTTAAATATTATTATTTATACTATAAGGAGCTAATATTAATATTAGCAATTGCTTTCCATTGGCCTTTCTGGAAGCACCTTGAAGAATATTAGTGACAAAAAATGTACGCCACTGACTTTGCAATTTTTATATTTTTTTATGATTAATAAACTTTTTTGTCTTCTCGTGTTTTTTTGTTAGGTTGGTTAATTATGCCAGTTTGACTTAGTATTTTTAGTATTTAAAAATGGTACTTCTGCTAAAGAATTTAATTAAATACTTTGACACTGTCAAATTGACAATAATATTTATTATTGATAATTTACTTGTCAATTATAAATAAAAAGATAATTATGCCAAAAATAATAGCAACGAATTCGAATGTAAAAGCCCTTTTGAGGGCAAAACTTTTGATGAAATTATGCCAAATGCCACAATGGAAGAAAAAGTACATCGCCTTATGGACATTTTTGGAGTAAAAAAGTAACGAATTTGGTTTTATAAATATTACATCACACATTATTTTCACATTATTCACCATTGGACAACATTTACGTTCACAAAAAAATTTAATTTCTTTCATATAAATTTTTTTCAAAGGGAGGATTATTATCCGCTAGGAATACTTTCTCTTCTGGGCCGTAAAGCATGCTATAGGTTGCAACCTATATTTAACTACTTTTTTATATGATTTTACTCATCCAAGCACCACCAAAGCCAAATTAATTGCATTTTTAACCACGAATTTCGACAACTCAACTTGACAACTGCACAATGAAACCTGCAATAATTTATACAGTACCACAATTAGATTTATAACTACATAGCTTAGTTTGTTTTAATCAATGCGACCAACTTGACAACTGTATATACCAACCAAAACCCTAAATTTGCAACGTTGCCGCAGTCCAGATAAAAAAAACTTTACATATACAGGGTGTTTCAAAAAATAAAAAAAGTTTATATCCTCAAATGCTTAGTTTTTAAACATCCATTAATTACGTGAGGCAATTTTGGTGATTTTTTGACTTCCCCTCTCCCCTTGGTAAGATCTCGTGAGATTTTGCTCGACCCCCTCCCTCCTCCCTTAATCTCACGTGAGATTTTTAAAAATGCATGATTTTAATGTAAATAAGTTAATCTGTGATTGATTCCATTAGATTTATTAAAAAAACAATTTGCTTATAATTGTTAACTTAATTTAACCCAGTTTTCCGTGCTTTTTTACACTGTTTGATTCGAAAAGAAAAAATTACGTGATATTTGCCGAGACCCCTCTTCCCCCCACGTGAGATTGGGTGTGGTTTGGCTCGACCCCCTCCCCCCTAAACACCTCACGTAATTAATTGATGCCCCCTAAGGAGAGCTCTAATATTGCTTTCCAGTAGCCTTTCTGGAAGCATCTTGAAGAATATTAGTGACTGACGTTTTTGCAATTTATATATTTTTTTATGATTAATCCACTAAAAATACAACTTTTTTGTCTTCTGAGATGTTTTCGTATCTTACGTCGTTTTTGACAGAAAAAATAAAATATTTTGCTCCTTTTTTCAAAAACTACCTCTTATTATTTTTTCCGTTTGTGACCGGTAAATGTCCGCTTATTGTCCACTAAGACGCAAATAAAGTGTCGGACATTAGTCGACACAAGTCCGACAAAAGTGTAGAGATTTGATACCTTTTCTAATTTTTTTTAAATTTAGTAAAACAAGTAATAAAAATTTAAAATGGTATAAAATGGTATAAAACCTAGCTGTTATATAACAGGTTTTATACCATTTTAAATTTTTATTACTTGGTTTGAATATTCTTGAATTTTTTTAATAAAATTTGAAATTTGTCGATAAACTTCAGTGAATTAAATATTGAACCACTTTAATTTGAATTATCTTAATTTGGGGGGGCAGGAGGCTGGGGAGCACACTTAAAAACTAACTTTTTTTCGCTTCAACTTCAACTTAAATTCTGCTTGCGCGGCACTTGTCTATATAATGTAATTATAAACTGATATAAATTTGATGTGGGTCCCATGTCTATAGGCTGGTGGATTATCTCAGTTATTATAATAACTGAGATAATCCACCAGCCGCCACTATTATAAACCCAGGGATGTTTGCAAATGATGCGAAATTTTGCTGTGTTGAAAGAAACGGCTCCGGGTACTAAAATATTTACAATATAATTAAGGGTTCAGTCCCCACAAAGTAAATTTTAAAACTGGCGTTCTAGGCATCTATTAAGTGTAATAGTTATTTATGTCATTAAGGCTTTTTGTGCTAAGCTCAAGGTTTGACAATTGAGCGAAGCACAAAAAGGCACTTCTTGGCCGAATGGCATACAACATTTTATCTTCAAAGCACTTTATACAGGGTGTCCGGGAAAAGGAGGTCAATCCGTTAACCATATATTCCTTGAGTTAAAACAATAAGATTTTCATAATACCATTTTTCAATTTAGAGCTTTATGTTCGATATACAGGGCGACAAAGTTTGAAATTTAAAACTGATTTTTTTTAATAATTCGAGTAATTGATAAGATATTAAGTTCAAGTTCGGTACACTACTTTAACATAAATAGTTACATTTTTTGAGACCAACAAAACAAAAAACAATTGTCAAATAATCAAAATAGGGGGGTCCAGTACCCACTGACTCTCCCTATTTTTTAGTGCGTGCGCCAATGACTTCCAAACGGTATTTTTTCAGGTAATCATTTATTGTTAAAAAAAATTTGTCTCTTATAAAATTTTGATAAAATGATTTGTTTTAGAGATAATTTGTAAAGTATGGGTCAGTCCATATCAAATCAACTAAAGGTTCTTCCCCCACCATCTCCGATTTTGATAATTTTCGGTAAATTTGTTTACCTCACTAAAAAACTTAAAAATCCCACATATGAATTTTTTTCGATAGGTGGTTTTTGTTTTATTGATTTTTGAAAATCAAAAAATTCCGATAAATTTGGATATTGCAAGTACTTACAAAAATAGCGATATCTCGTAAAATATTAAAAGTAGAAAGGTGAGTAATGGCTTATTTTAAAGGTTTATTAGAGACCTTTTTTATGATATATCACATGACCAACATTTTTTCAAAAAAAAAATAAATTTCGAAAATTTGATATGGACTGACCCATACTTTACAAATTATCTCTAAAACAAATCATTTTATCAAAATTTTATAAGAGACAAAAAATTTTCAACAATAAATGATTACCTGAAAAAATACCATTTGAAAGTCATTGGCGCACGTACTAAAAAATAGGGGGAGTCAGTGAGTACTGGACCCCCCTATTTTGATTATTTGACAATTGTTTTTTATTTTGTTGGTCTCAAAAAATGTAACTATTTATGTTGAAGTAGTGTACCGAATTTAAACTTAATATCTTATCAATTACTCGAATTATTTAAAAAAATCAGTTTTAAATTTCAAACTTTGTCGCCCTGTATATCGAACATGAAGCTCTAAATTGAAAAATGGTATTATGAAAGTCTTATTGTTTTGACTCAAGGAATATATGGTTAACGGATTGACCTCCTTTTCCCGGACACCCTGTATAGGTCAATTTAATTCAACATCAAAGCGGCCTAACCTCACTTTTTTAGAATCTCATTTATTTATTAGCTAAAGATTACATTAAATGTACAATATTTATTATTGCTTTTAGAAACAGTAATAGTTTGATAATACCTAGCAACATGATTTAAGTAGAAATGGAATTTTGCTATTACATTGAATTCAATTAATTGTTTAATAAATAGGTAGGTATCTAATTTCAATTTGTTTGGATTTTTATTTAAAAAATAGGTAGTTTGGAATGTTTAAGCTGTGTTTAACATTTAATTTCACTGAAAACTTAAAGCAAATTAAAACTTAAAGATAATTTAAATCGTAGAAAAAGAATCGTGGGTTTTCTTGGTTGCCTAACCTCACTTTTTGTTTTATTATTCATATTTAATTTTACAATAATTTAATGAAAAAAATTAAACATTAACAGTAAAACAAACAAATTAGTGCTTATTATAAATAAATTAAACAAGTTTAGAACGTTAATTTCTTAGAAAAGGGTTAATTTGTCAAAACAATACCCCTAGCGAGAAAAAATCGAACTAATTACTTGCCTCATAAAATTTTTTATCGGCCTAGGCCATAACAAGGTATTTCTTTATCGAATGTTGACAACAATAAAGTTTAAATTATAGACCGCGTGGAGATAAAATGATTTATTCGAAACTTTTAACTCGTCTCCAGGTGGCGCTGTAGGTAGACAGCACTCCCCCCCAGCGTCTGCCGAAATCGAAGGCGATGAAGGTGAAGTGATCAGCATAGATTCGCCCACTATGCCTCAAAGTGACATCGCCGCCCTTTTGCAAGAAGTTACGCCTCTTCCGCAAGAACTCTGCCAAAACGTACGGTCTGATATTAGGTAGGAATAATATACACACTAGACTGGGCCAAAAGAAATCAACTATTTTTTTTTTGAAAAGTATATCAAAAATATGGTTTGGGGTGGCAAAAAAAATTATTGTGAAAGTTTGAGTCCATAATATTAATATTAAGAGGTGTATCATCGCAATTTTAAACTTTTTTCCTCAGCAAGTTTTTGTCTCAGAACTCCCAAACCATTGAGTTTAACAAAATTGACTCAAAAATATTTTTTTAAGAAAATTAAAATCATGCCTTAAAAATTGGTATAGTTTTACATTTTGATCTTTTAACTTTGGAATTTTGTAATTCATGTAAAAATCAGTACCCATAAAAAACCGATAAATATTCTTATGGGAAATCAAATGCTTTACAAAAAAAGCATCTTAACATTTTTTGCTAAATTCACTCAATCAAAAGTTATTCAAGGTTAAGGTTGAAGTCAAAACGAAATTATTGTTTTTTCCTCTGTAGATTTATTTTTTTATGGATGATAATTTGATTGTTTTCTTTATATAACTAATTAACAATTTCCAATAAAAAAACAACATGATTGTTATTATTTAAACGATTAAATAGGTAACAGTGAAAATAATATGTTCTAAAGAAAATATCTTCTTAAAGCGAAAAAATTCTAATGTGTTATTTTTTAGATTTTCATCGATAAAAGAATCCAAGTTTTTTACTGACCCAAAAAAAATCTAGAGCGGAAAAAACAAGAATTTCGTTTTGACTTCATATTTAACCTTGAATAACTTTTGATGGAGTGAATTTAGCCAAAAATGTTAAAAGATTTTTTTGGAGAGCATTTGATTTCCCATAAGAATATCTATAGGTTTTTTTTCTGGGTACTGATTTTTACATGAATTACAAAGTTCCAAAGTTAAAAGATCAAATTTTAAAACTATACCAATTTTTAAGGCATGGTTGTATGAAAACGGTTCATCTGACGGAGCATTCCTATTAAACCTTTTTTGTAGAGCATTTAATTTTCTTCAAAAAATATTCTTAAGTCAATTTTGTTAACTCAATGGTTTGGGAGTTCTGAGACAAAAACTCGCTCATAAAAAAAATCTAAAATTGCGATGATAGACCTCTTAATATTAATATTATAGACTCAAACTTTCAAAATAATTTTTTTTGTCACCCCAAACAATATTTTTGATATACACTAAAGTGCAAAATAATCGATCCAAACAAATTTTCGATGAATTTCAATCGCAAATAACTTTTTTATTTGATGTCGGATTTAAACGAATATTAAAGAATATTGTAGATAAATTAATGGACAATCGCTCACATTTTAAAAAAATACTAAAAAATAGACTTACGTTTATAATATACAGGGCTTAAACAAAAATATGTTTTTTACCATAAGTTTAAGACACTCTGTAGAGTGGCAAAACTGTATATTGTTCTAAATTAAGTTTTATTTATCAAGTCACATCTATTCTTAACAGTTTTGTTTTTGGTTCACCTCGATATATTTATTTTTGAAAAATATGGATTTTTTAAAAAAACATTGCAATTTCCAATATTTTTCTGTATGAAGAACTAAGGTTGCTATGGTCCATCCATAGGCTATGGAGGATGACAGTGACAGTTTTGTTGAATCATCCCATACTTGGACATATCATACACGGCTTTCAAAAGCTATCAAATTGTTTTTTGCAAATTAATGTTTAATTTTGAGGTGTCTTCTTACTTTTTAAAATGAATATGTCTCCGACTGATGTTGCCAGAGCTATTAATTTAATCCAGGATGGACGGTCACAGTATTACGTGGCAAGTGTTTTTAACGTCATAAGAAGTTAAGTACAAAGGGCAACATCAGTCGGAGACATTTTTAAAAGTAAGAAGACACCTCAAAATTAACACATTAATTTACAAAAAACAATTTGATAGCTTTTAAAAGCTGTATATGACATGTCCAAGTATGGGATGATTCAACAAAACTGTCACTGTCATTCTCCATAGGCTATGGATGGACCATAGCAACCTTAGTTCTTCATAGAGGAAAAATATTGGAAATTGCAATGTTTTTTAAAAAAATCTATATTTTCCACAAAAATAAATATATCGAGGTGAACCAAAAACAAAACTGTTAAGAATAGATGTGACTTGATAAATAAAACTTAATTTAGAACAATATACGGTTTTGCCACTCTACAGAGTGTCTTAAACTTATGGTAAAAACATCTTTTTGTTTAAACCTGTATATTATAAACGTACGTCTATTTTTTAGTATTTTTTTTTAAATGTGAGCGATTGTCCATTAATTTATCTACAATATTCTTTAATATTCGTTTAAATCCGACATCAAATAAAATAGTTATTTGCGATTGAAATTCATCGAAAATTTGTGTGGATCGATTATTTTGCACGTGAGTGTAGTTTACAAAAAAAAATAGTCGATTTTTTTGGCCCAGTCTATCACAATCTTGAATGTCGCATTTCAGGAGATCGTTTAATTTACAATTCGTGAGCTCCTACATGGCAGTTTGGGAGGAAACGAATTGCAATTCCAGCAGCATAAGCGACCGCCACGTAAAGGAACTGCTGCAAGAATACCAACAGCGAAACGAGGAAATAACCAAAGCTTCCAGTCCCGGTCACGGGGATTCCCCCACGGAAACCGCCTACGAGAAATACGAGAAGAGTAATCCGGCCCACGGGGACAAAATGTTTTACCATTTTATGTCGAAAATACAGACCAATCCTGCGCAATTACTAAGGTAAAAAAAGAAGTGTTAAGCAAAGTCAAAATTAATTTAAATGAAGCCACATAGTTATTGGACACTTAAGGAATATTATTTATTTAAAATTTATATATGCCGTTGTTTTAAAGATTTTAGTTTTTTCTTATAAATACACTCACAGGCAAAATAATCGATCCACACAAATTTTCGATGAATTTCAATCGCAAATAACTTTTTTATTTGATTTCGGATTTAAACAAATATTAAAGAATATTATTTAATGCAGAATCGCTCACATTTTAAAAATTACTAAAAAATACACGTACGTTTATAATATACAGGTTTAAACAAAAATATGTTTTTAACCATAAGTTTAAGACACTCTTTAGAGTGGTAAAACCGTATATTGTTCTAAATTAAGTTTTAATTATCAAGTCACATCTGTTTTTAACAGTTAGGTTTTTGGTTCACCTTGATATATTTATTTTTTTGGAAAATATGGATTTTTTTTTAAAAACATTGCAATTTCCAATTTTTTTTCTGTATGAAAAACTAAGGTTGCTATGGTCCATCCATAGCCTATGGAGGATGACAGTGACAGTTTTGTTGAATCATCCCACACTTGAGCATGTCATATACATCTTTCAAAAGCTATCAAATTGTTTTTTGTAAATTAATGTGTTAATTTAGAGGTGTCTTCTTTTAAAAATGTCTCCGACTAATGTTGCCCTTTGTACTTTAATTCTTGTGACGTTTAATACACTTGCCACGTAATACTGTTACCGTCCATCCTGGATTAAATTAATGGCTCTGGCAACATCAGTCGGAGACATATCCATTTTTTAAAGTAAGAAGACACCTTAAAATTTAAACATTAATTTGCAAAAAACAATTTGATAGCTTTTGAAAGCCGTGTATGACATGTCCAAGTATGGGATGATTCAACAAAACTGTCACTGTCATTCTCCATAGCCTATGGATGGACCATAGCAACCTTAGTTCTTCAAACTGAAAAATATTGGAAATTGACATGTTTTTTAAAAAATCCATATTTTCCACAAAAATAAATATATCTAGGTGAACCAAAAACAAAACTGTTAAGAATAGATGTGACTTGATAAATAAAACTTAATTTAGAATAATATACGGTTTTGCCACTCTACAGAGTGTCTTAAACTTATGGTAAAAAACATCTTTTTGTTTAAACCTGTATATTATAAACGTACGTCTTTTTTTTAGTAATTTTTTAAAATGTGAGCGATTGTCTATTGTCTACAATATTCTTTAATATTCGTTTATTTTGCCTGTGAGTGTATATAAAAAGAATAGTTTGTTTTCTTAAACTATATTTACGTTTACTTAAAAATAAAAATATTTGAATTTTTAATATTGCTTTTATAAAAACATGCATGTATAGTAATTGGACATTTTATATAGTTATTGGACATACAATTTTTATATAAACATAACAACTTTACATCAAAATAACATAAATTGTTAAATATTTTTTTAATGATAAATTGCTGATTTAGGTCATTTTTTTATTTCGTTTTTGTAAATATCATATATTTCTTTCTCGGATTCCTCATCCCTTTTCTGGATTCTGAAGGTAACTACTAATTCCTTGGTCTGACTTCTGAAATAGTTTGTTGCAAATATCATTAAGTGTGGTATCTCTAGTTTGTGAAGCATTTATAATGTTTAGGCCGAAACAGGATGATTTATTTATATCTAATATTTTTTCGGGTGGTATGTTAAAAGTATTTTCCGAATTTATTAATTTTGTTGCCATTAGTTTTTTATGTTCTCTATCATGCACTGTATTTAAATCACTGATATTCTGCAAGATGTCCTGTAACGAAGAAATCACCATATTACTTACTCTCTAAAAATGAATTAGTCAAGAATGTCATAGCGAAAAAGCAGCCACTAATAATTCTCGTCAACAGCAATTTATATCCAGGACATTTAGCAGTCAATTCCTATGAAATATTATTCGCTGAATCCGAAAATGTCGTCAAAAGTTAAAGTTGAAGTAGAACAGTTTTTGATATAGAATCAATTTTACATATAATATAAAATTGACTATATCTCAAAAACTGCTTAACTTTTATAGTTTTTGAATGTCTTTTCGGATTTAGGGGACAATTTTACACAAGAATTGGGTGGTAAATGCCCGGCATACAAATAGAATATGATATTGGACATATGTCCAATAATAGAAATTTACTCTTTTTACCAACCAGTAATTGGACACTGGCCATTTTACTGTTTGTTTTTAGAATTAAAATTAAAACGCATTAAAGTGACAATGTTTAAACCATGAGGAACACATTTATACCACACACTGATCTGTACACTTTTTAGAAATATTTTTTATTGTAATTTAAACACAGCCCTGCTCTTAAGAAAAAAACAAAAATCTTACCACCAAAGTAACGTGCGAACTTTTTTGTCCTATATTGGACTCAAAATAAAGTAGTTCTATATTATTACCGACTGAGATAGTTATAATTGTATACTGCGTCATCTAATGATTTTACTTTAAGGTAACTATTTGGGTCATTTTCAAGAAACATTCAGGAAAATGAAGATCAAATTTTTTTGTTGCTTAAATTGACTTTTGGTTGGATTTTTATAAATGTTTAGAGTTTTGTTTACTTACTCTAATTTATAAACAGGTATTAACAAGTGATAGTAAAATCATTTTAAGGATTTTTTTTAACAAAAACTAAAAAAAGTAACTAAATAGACATTGGTATCACAACGGACTGGGGTACATAAAGGACATAAAGAAACTATATAGGGTGGTACGATTTTAGAGTAATGCATAAACAAAATCCCTTGTAGTGGTGCTCACTTGCAGAATAACAACTTAGATTTCTAAATTATAGACACCCTTTTTCTTTGACTATAAGCTGGTTTTACTATTACTTGTATATTGCGTGGAATTTTCCCTTGGATGTAATCTATATCATGAGTTGTAATCACAAATAATTTTAAATTGGTTTATCATAAACTACTTTTAATAAAAGCGACGGTAAATATCCACTTTGTTGTCGAAAAATTCTATTGCGTTACCCTAAATTCCATTGCGTTACCATAAGGTAACGTAATGGACTCCGTAACGCAGTTTTGTGAAACCATATTTAAAAGATAATAATAAGACATTACAGTCATTAATTACTCTCAATGAGCTTTAGTGCCCTAAAATAAACATAAACATGAAAAATAGTATTTTTTCTTACCTTATTTTTATTTTTTTTTTGAGTAACTTAGCGGACAAACAATTTTTTCTTATGAATATTTCCAGTGATGGGTCAAGAAAGTTTCTTAAAGAAACTAAGAAAATTGAATGTTGACAAACAATTATTACATTCGCGTTACCCGCACCTGTTTCAACCGATATCTTCTTTCTGATTGAATAAATAAATTCAGCTGGGTAATGTGTACGTCCGAACATCATTTGTTGATCACGAGAGTGCCAAAAAAGTTGCCATATATATGTTTTTTTAAATATTCTATCGGTAACGCGACGGACGTAACGTAACGGAAAAAATGCCTGGGACATGAGTCAAATTTAAAAAAAGTAGATTAAAATTAATTAATTTATATATAAATTGTTTACTGTATTAACTAAGGATGTTATGGATTGCTATAAAGCAACACAAAGTTCTGGTTATTCAATATTTAAAAAAAAACATGTATGTAAGTTTTATAAAACGCTAATGCGAAAATGTGTGTTTTACAAGTTTCAAAATTAAAAAAAAATTATTCTGATATAACTAAACAAACATTTTCTGAAAGAGCTTACTAAGGGCTTGTTAGGCTTTCACTTGGTTTTTAAATCAATAAGATCCGATAATTTTTAACAAAGTTATTGGAATTCAAACTTACGGACAGCGGAAGGCGGGTGTTTTTTGAAAACGACCCATTTATAGAACTCTTGTTTTTACAGTATTAATGTTAATGTCCAATAACTATAAAGTGTCCGATAACTGTCTACTTTACCCTAATTTTGACTTTGCTCAACTCAACACAAATTTTCAATGCATTTTTAGATATAGTCGTGATATGGAGTCGCCTTTACTCCTTTACCCTGTACAGGAAGTTCCGAAGAAGTGCCAGCATTGTCAGGGCCCTGTAACATTCGAATTTCAGCTGGTTCCAACTTTAATCACGAAGCTGAAGCTGATTGGCGACGCGAAGCCTTGCGCACGCGTTGAATTCGGTACCGTGCTAGTCTACACTTGCCAAAGCAGCTGTTGGGCGACCGATGGGCAGGTAAAAATTGAGTCTGTGATCGTGCAAAAGGAACTTTATTAACAAGCTTGAAAACTGAGACTACACTCACGTGCAAAATAATCGGTTCACACAAATTTTCGATGAATTTCAATCGCAAATAACTTTTTTATTTGATGTCGGATTTAAACCAATATTAAAGAATATTGTAGATAAATTAATGGACAATCGCTCACATTTTAAAAAATTACTAAAAAATAGACGTACGTTTATAATATACAGGTTTAAACAAAAAGATGTTTTTTTACCTTAAGTTTAAGACACTCTGTAGAGTGGCAAACCCGTATATTGTTCCAAATTAAGTTTTATTTATCAAGTCACATCTATTTTTAACAGTTTTGTTTTTGGTTAACCTCGATATATTTATTTTTGTGGAAAATATGGATTTTTTTAAAAAACATTGCAATTTCCAATATTTTTCCTGTATGAAGAACTAAGGTTGCTATGGTCCATCCATAGCCTATGGAGAATGACAGTGACAGTTTTGTTGAATCATCCCATACTTGGACATGTCATATATAGCTTTCAAAAGCTATCAAATCGTTTTTTGTAAATTAATGTGTTAATTTTTAGGTGTCTTCTTACTTTTAAAAATGTCTCCGACTGATGTTGCCCTTTGTACTTTACTTCTTATGACGTTTAAAACACTTGCCACGTAATACTGTGACCGTCCAACCTGGATTAAATTAATAGCTCTGGCAACATCAGTCGGAGACATATCCATTTTATAAAGTAAGAAGACACCTCAAAATTTAAACATTAATTTGCAAAAAACAATTTTATAGCTTTTGAAAGCCATGTATGACATGTCCAAGTATGGGATGATTCAACAAAACTGTCACTGTCATTCTCCATAGCCTATGGATGGACCATAGCAACCTTAGTTCTTCATACAGAAAAATATTGGAAATTGCAATGTTTTTTAAAAAAATCCATATTTTCCACAAAAACAAATATATCGAGGTGAACCAAAAACAAAACTGTTAAGAATAGATGTGACATGATAAATAAAACTTAATTTAGAACAATATACGGTTTTGCCACTCTACAGAGTGTCTTAAACTTATGGTAAAAAACATATTTTTGTTAAAACCTGTATATTATAACCATACGTCTATTTTTTTTGTAATTTTTTAAATTGTGAGCGATTGTCCATTAATTTATTTACAATATTCTTTAATATTCGTTTAAATCCGACATCAAATAAAAAAGTTATTTGCGATTGAAATTCATCGAAAATTTGTGTGGATCGATTATTTTGCACGTGAGTGTATTTTGCATTCACGATATTATATTATAGGCTAAATTGTACACCATTTCTTCCAACAATCTATCACAAAAATAGTCGAACGTTTTGTTTGGATTTCACTTAAATTGTCTGGTTCAAGCCAAAAACCAAGCCTTTACAATTAGGTAAAACGTATAAATGTACTAGAACTTAGTCAATTATAATTGACTGGTTTACAGCCATTTTGCCCACCTGTCTCACTATGATTTTCTTGTGTAGTTTGGCTCACCAAACGCGAAAATCGCACTTAAAATTTTTTTCATGGAAGCGTTTTTGAGATATGAATTTTCAATTGTTTTTTTTTAATTTTCTGGGGTGTTTTGTCGTTTTAGAGTATACTTCGAGTTCTAATTGATCGATTTGACCAAACAAGCACTTATATCAAAGGTAATTGAGCCCTCTAGAACTTTCTCTTGTATAGTTTTGGTATCGGCTCAGTAGTTCGATACTGGCGATTTTATGAAGTTGAAAAAGTCCTTTTTTAATGTAAATTTTCGACCTCAATTTTTGCCATAAAAACAAATTTTTTAAGTTATTAAAATCTATATCGTCAAAATACTTATCCGATATCAAAAGTATGTAAAAGAGGGCTCAAATTTATTAATACCTTCAATTTAAGGGCTTGTTTGACCAAATCGATCAATTAGATTTCAAGCTATACTCAAAAACGTCAAAACACCTCCGAAAATTGAAAAAAAACAATCGAAAATTCATATTTTAAAAACGCTTCCATAAAAAAGTATGATTTTCGTGTTTAGTGGGTCAAAATACATGGAAAAATTATAATTGGATATGGTGGGCAGAATTTTTTTTCCATTTTGTAAACTAGTGTTATCTGTACTGACTTTTTACTATGTCCATAATACAGCTTTATAAATATATATTTACCCAATTTTGAATAGTGTAGTTGTTTTTTAATGCTTATATATATTTTGTCCATTATTTACATTTTTCAAATTTTTTACCCAACCAAAAAAGGTTATGAATTAAAAAAAAAATTCCTTTGTTGTTTTTGTTATTTTTATAATATAGAAAAATAATATTCGGACACAGTGACTGTATATAGCAATAGCTTTTCATTTTCTTTGTTTTTAAATGAAGTTTACAAAAAAAAATTATTCAGAAATATCTTTTATTTATTTTCTTACTTTTTCGAAAAACATTGAAATTTTTTTGATGAGATTACCACTTTTAATTTCATTTTTTTTTCTTAGCAGAGATATTTTTTTTTCAATTCGAAAAAAGTAGAAAACGACAATACGCCATTGAAAATTTCAGAGAATTTGCAGAAAATGACAATCATCGAGAAATTTTTGTTGAAGATCGTGTGAAATATTTTTTTCTATATTTTTCTAAAAAGTACATTTAAAAACCAAAAACTTCTCAATAAGTCAATTTTTGATAAAGCCAATTGTTTGAAAAATTCATAACTTTTTTTGGTTGGGTAAAAAAATTCAGAAAAGTCTAAAAAATGTTTTTGATGGTGTAAAAAAATCAAAAGTGGCCGATTTGGTATGGAATGCCCCATATATATTTCTTTTCAGGTTATAAACATAAATTTTACTACCCCATTGTAAAAACAACTTATTTTTTATTTACTATAGTAAATATACAGGTCCATAATTATGGAATTAAGGGAAAGTGGTTTTAAATAAATAATAACAATATTTGAAATTTTTGAAATTTAAAAAAAAGTAATTTTAAATTTTGCTTAAGCAATGAAATTTTTTTTGTACATTTAAAACTGCTGATTATGGACAACCTGATACGTTTAAAATGGTTGTCTACATTTTAAAATTAATTAATTGCAACTACAAAAAAATTTTGTTAGCTATGTCAGAAGTAAACAGAAAATATTTATAAAAAAGAGAATTTAACAGTTTTATTGATTTAGGTACTTTATTATAGAACACCTTTATTTTTAATTATTTTTTTACTTTACTAATATTTAGATGGATCCATTTCCAATTATGTTTGTTGCATTTATGCAGGTATATCTTGTGTATAAACAAATAAATAAATTTTACGAGCTATTTTAAGAGTTTTATTTAAAATATGTATGAAAAAAGTATACCATACTTCTGAAGTAAAAGCAATAGATATTCTATTTCAATAAATATTTAAAATACCAATATAATCAAATGTGCCAAAAGTGAGTTAAAAAAAACAACTGAACTTTACGTGTATGGAAACCTTTAAGGAAAACCAACTTTTGCTCAACAGATGTCACTAGTGTAAATGTCAAAGATTGACAACTGAATGTTTTTCTGCAATTGTTTACAAATGTCATAAACATTTCGGGTTTTTGTGTTTTATTTCAGTTTAACGTTAATTCTTGCGATTTGATGTGATAATATCGCGTAAGAACATTTATAGATGTAGTGTAGTGTAAGGTTATGGCCGATACGGATTGTTTGAGTGAAAGTGCAAGCTCTGTGTGCGACGAGGAACGAGTGAGACGTTTATTTCAGGCCTGCGATGCCAATAACGATGGCTACATAGATAGGTACTGTCTGTCCACTCTAAGTTGGCTGAACTAAGGAATTTTGTTGTTTATATATTAAAGAATTGTCGTACTGTGTGCTTTTAAAACAGATTTTATATTATAAATAATACTAGTATATAATATGTACTAGTATTATTTATAATATAAAATCTGTTTTAAAAGCACACAGTACGACAATTCTTTAATATCTAAACTACAAAATTCCTTAGTTCCGCCAACTTAGAGTGGACAGACAGTAATTTAAAATTTATCGCACACATGGTATTATTCATATACATCTACTTTGCAGCCAAGATTTGCTAGCTATATGCAGAGAACTAAGCCTGGAGGACTCACTCGATGAGTTAATGTTACAATTAGGGGCAGATTCTCAGGGAAGAATATCCTATGATCAGTTCCTTCAACGTAGACTTGCACTGCGCCCTGAAATAGACGCTCTTAAGGGCAATACTAAAGACAATACAAGTGATCTTAGCCAAGGTAAATTGATTTTTTAAATACTTTAACTACAAATTCCCAAAGAACTGTCAAAATATTTAAACTTTAACACGTTGACTGCGTCGTCGGTCTCCGGGGACCGATGGCGCAACTGCGTTTCTATGCGGCTAGATATGTGCTTAAACTACTCATGGTGCGGGAGCTGTATCTTCGAAACGAAAACCTCTATTTTCGCATTAAATATGGCTTTTTGATCCTTAAGAGGTACAGAACTTTAACAAACGTCTAACCTTCCATCGGTCTCCGGAGACCGGTACCGCACTGGAGTAATATTTATTTCTAACATGCGTTATCGGTCCCCAGATACCTATATTTAAATCAGCTGTTTTCTGTCAAATTTTGATTTTTTTAACAGTTTATCAGAAAATTGATATTTTGTGTTTGTAAGCAATATGTATATTTATTTCTTAAGTAATAAATAACGTTGAAATAAAAAAGTTTTATTTGAAGCTAAAATAATTTTAAAAATGATATAGGTAACTAAATGTTAACCATCTTTCTGTGCGGTTACGGTCCCCGGAGACCGATGCTGACGATGTCACTTCTGTTGGGGGAATTGGTAAACAGAATCCTATACAGAAAATACTGATATCATTCATAAATTTTGCGTCAGATGTCGCTTTATCTTTTTTAACATATCGGTCCCCAAGGACCGATACCGCACAGCAGACTTTACCAGCATCGGGCTCAGAAGACCGATACCGCACTTGAAAGATTAGGCTCAGTTTTAGCATCCGCATTCAACGTGTTAAAGAATACTGGGTTTAAAGTTTCACACCCAGCAGTAGAAAAAATTTAAATAAGACAACTGAGGTTGACAGTTTGTGTCAATAAATCAAAACAAGTTATTGTTATCACCATAAAGAAATGTTTTCTATCCTTTAATAGGTATAACATAAAAAAATAAAACTTAATTTTTAACATTTAATATTGTTTAGCCATTCCAATTTTTGTCCATTATTTACAGACTTTCTGTAAAAATTTTAGGTAAATTGGATCGTTGGGAATGGGATTCAGGTGCTAGAGATATGAGTCCTGTGCCAAAAGCAATTGGCAGAACAGTAACAAACGAAAAATTCGTCGAGGATGAAATAATAAAGGTAAGAGCATGAATAAAACTGTTTTGTACTATATTTCAATAAATATTTTGAACAAATAAATTTATTTAGTAATTTATATCATAATCAAGCATTCTTCGTGATATAACCCACCATATATTCATAAAACCAACATCAAGGACACTATCAGCAAATTTTCTGTATTGTACTTTGAGATGTGAGCAGTTGCTTTCATAAGTATCACATTCCTTACTGTAATTATCGACCCATATAAGGGAGAATAGACCAAAACTATTGTAACGGATTAAATTTGCATTGTAACATTGTTCAATGTATTTTACATGCCTCATTGATTCAGGGTTTGCCACACTCACTGAAACCACCGATAAATCGTTAGCGCACTGAACGTATTTCGCTCTGAAGCTCTGTTGGTTAGGATTTTGAGTTGCGATGAATGCCAACGATGATAAACCTGTTACAGTCAATGCTGCTTTAATAGGTTTTTCTCTTGCTTCTTCTTGCAGTGAGAGCGCTACATCTTTGTAATCTTTACATAATAGTTTCCAATATTTTACCCATTTCTCCAAAAACGTACCCTTAATTTTGTACTCTGTTTTTTCCACTATGTTTTTGAACTGCGTCGAGGTTCTGGCTGTGAATGTCGAAAATTTTATTTTCCGTATGTTACTCATCGTGTTTAATTTAAATTATTGTTTATAGTTATATTTTGTGCATTTTTAATTTGCCCTCTAATTTTTCACGCTTATGTCAAACTTAGTGAGGTTATGAAACCTGCGTAATCTGAGTTGCATACTTTCAGGGCCATGTATGATAATTATGATATTATCACCTATGTCAGTTGATTAGAGGGTGTTAAAAATAAACAAAATCTTATTAATTATGATATAAACGATAATATTAAAAAAAAATCTATTGCAAATAAGCAATTATAAACTTTTCAGTTACCTACTATTTTATAATGTAATTCAATATGCTATAGATTTTGATGAAGATAGTATGAATGATGTAAAGGTAATACAAAACATATCATATCGTCGCTGTTCTGACAAAGAGGCGTAAGGGACATTTTTTCCATATTATGTATGTATGTATATATGTACCTATGTATTTCCTTTTGTCAGATCATAGATTCAACCGTAAAAAATCACTTAGTGAACTTAACTCCAATATGGAAAAAATGTCCCTTACGCCTCTTTGTCAGAACAGCGACGATATGATATGATATAAAATATATATCAGCATATCCGATACCCTGTTTTAGATTTTAATCGGAAAAAATTAAATTAAATTAGTTGTCAATAGAACTCGCAAAAATAAAAAGAAAAGTTTATATAAATTTAGTTAACTTATGAACCTGTATGTTTTAAAGCTTCGTGTTCAAAGTACAAGGTGGTAAAGTTTTTTAAAAAATATTTATTGTTTTAAAAATTTCACATATTAATCAATGGTAGAAGTAAGAATTAAGAAATGCTTGAATATAAACGTATAAATTGGTAATCAAAAATGTTAATTAAAATATTCTTGGTTTATTCAATTGTTACAGTTATGCATTAATTTGTTAATAAAATATTTCATAATAGTATATTATGTATCAAGTTTGATACACGCCATTTTATACACGAATTTAATTTAGGCACGAGCGAGCTTGCGAGCGAATGCTTAAATTAATGAGTGTATAGAAAAGTTTATAAACGAGGTGCATACTATAATTTTTTAACGACAAATATTTATTATTATCTTAAAATGATTTAAATCAAAAATTTGTATAGAGCGCAATCTATGAAACAATAGGGGAATCTGTGTGTCACCGTCAAATGTCAATTTTTTTTATTTTATAAACACAGATTATAAATCGAAATGTATTTCTTAAAAATTGGCAGTTTTTCACAGTGAAAGTAAAGAAAATGTTTTATGAGCACTTTACAGTGGAGTCCGTGTCCGAATTTAAGTTATAGTTTACTTCCGGCGTAAAAGGTCAGTACAATTTTTATATAAACTTTTCAAATATTGGCGTTGAGGAACTATTTAATACTTTTGTATTTTTTTATTGAGATAATAAAACAATTTTTACATTTAGTATTATTTTACAAGAAAGGCACTTTATTTTTTAACGATTGTATGACATTTGACAACTGTCAACTAACTTAAAACTAACTTTAGCCCGTGACTAAAAACCTGTTGCTAACTTCAGCCCGTGGCTAAAGCGCCATAAAGCCACAACTTATCAATGTGTATTTAAAAGGTCACTTAGTGTCATGGAAACATGTACGATAAAGGGCGTTTTAAAGGTGGGAGTAGAAAAAATAAATTATATTATATTAATATATATTATATACAGCTATCCTACACTGCCCTACTATGGAGAAAGGCAGTAACTGCTAAACAAGAAATTCGTGGGAAATTAGCATAAACTACATTTTTATAAAAAGCAGTAGGTATTTAATTGATTTTTTTAACTTATGAGATATTTGACAGCATTTCTGTTTTGAATTCAGATACAAAATGTATAGACATTTTGTATCTGAATTAGCTTTACCATAGCACAAGAAAACGCATTTTGCATTTTTTTGTAGTTACTGCCTTTCTCCATAGTAGGACAGTACAGCTTTGTTGATTTTTTTTTAAATTAGCAAATACTGTTTGTATTACTTTTAAATTTTAAAAGTTATTTTATTTACAAAACACTTAATTAGTGTGAAGATGAAGATTCCAAAAATTTCACCCCCATATCCGCAAACCTAATAACAAAAAAGTTATAGGCTATATTTGATTGACGCGCATTTGTTAAATTTTAACAAAAAAATTAAATGCTCGAAAACTGTTTACTTTTGGTATGGCATGGTATAGTAATATTACTCAGAATTTTATGAACACTTAAGTGGATTATAAATGCTTTTAAAATTTCAAATTGATATCTTTTTCCGTTCCCCAAAAATGGACCACAAGAGTGAAACATCCTGTATAAACTTTTTTCTTATTTTTGCGAGTTCTATGGACCATACAATTTTCCCTATTAAAATCTGAGACACCCTGTGTATTGGTAAATCCACTAATACATACACTAATAAAATAACATATTCATAATATAAATAATATAATATTTTATAAAATTTATATTTAATATGATATTTTGGAACCCTGAAAAAAAAACAATTTATTTATTTATTGTTTATTTTTTACGTACTATTTTAAAGCTTGTGGATGCATTGATGGTCCAAAATAAAATAAAAGTTATTTGCATTAGAGTCATTCCAAATAAAAACACCAAATGGGGTGCACTGCTTGATTTTTATGATCTTTTAGGTATCAAATATGAAAATCCGTTGCCGTTTTAATTTTTGGATTCTTTACTTTTAATCGGCACTCTTTAGAAATCTGAAATCGTGTCAATTTCTTACTCTCTTTTAGTGGGCCAGAACTTTTTTTCTTTGACAAATATTGAATTTTGTTTTACTGTTCAGTAAGTGTGTTTTCGATATAAATTATTATTATCCAATTAGTTAATCTCATAAAAGAATGGTAAACCAATAAAGATTTATGAAAATTTGCCAATTTTTGTGATTTTTATCTGGCTCCTGTGCATATTCTACTAAATCTAGAAAGTTATTTTTCTTCAGGTATAAAGTACAATACAATAGAAAACGTAACTATTATTTTAAGTTTCTAGACTATCATTTTCTTTATTAAAAAAATTATTGAAACTTGATAATTCTTAAAATTAAACAATTTTTCCCCCAGAAATCATTATGTTGAGGAAAAAATAAAAATCTGAAACTTTCAGGAAATGTAGTTCCCACCTTCATCTTTTCGGTCCAGTTAGTCTTGTTTTGTTATTTTTATTCCTTTAAAAGATATATTAATTTTTTTAATGCCCGTTTAGTAGCGATATAATATTGTTTTATTTATAATTTAAAATTTAGATGGCTTTCATGTTTGATGGAGAAGTGTCAGAACTGTCAAAAATATTTCATAAATATTATTTGTGCGTATTTCTTTGGTAAATTTTGTGTAAGTGAAATTAATAAAGAGTTAATTTAAACGTATAAAAAATGCGTTAAGCAGTTTTTTGTCGATTTCTTTCACAAAACCAAGTTAGACTTGTTCTATTATTTTGATCCCTTTATATAGTAAGGCACTGAATAGTTAAAAGTTATATGTATGTATTTTAAATGTTAGTGCTGGAAAAAAATTTACACAATCTGTAAATACTTCTTTAAATTTTAGTTTTTAGGTAACTGGTTAAAATAAAACATGTTATAATAAAGGGGTTTATTTAGAATATTTTTTGGTTTTTGCTTTTTTTTTAACAATTTAAAACTTCTCAGAACTTAAATATTTTCTATGAGAAAGAGGTACAAAATTATGATATGCTCTTTCTTTTTTAATCGCAATTAAATTCATGAATCTCGAACACTCAGTCATTTATTACACTTGCAAACTTTTTGAAATCACAATTTAAATACGCACAAATAATATTTATGAAATATTTTTGACAGTTTTGACATTTCTCTACCAAACATGAATTGACTAAGTCAAAGCCATCTAAATTTTAAATTATAAATAAAACTAACAATATCGCTTCTTAACTGCATTAAAAAAAATATTATATCTTTTATATAGATAAAAATAACAAAACAAGACTAACTAGACTGAAAAGATGAAGGTGGGGACTATATTTCCTGAAAGTTTCAGATTTTTATTTTTTCCTCAACATAAAGATTTCTGAGGGCAAAATTGGCTAATTTTGAAAATTATCAAGTTTCAATAATTTTTTTAATAAAGAAAATGATAGTCTAGAAACTTAAAATAATAGTTACGTTTTCTATTGTATAAGTACTTGATACCTGAAAAAAGCAACTTTCTAGATTTAGCAGAATAGGCACAGGAGCCAGACAAAAATCACAAAAATCACAAAATTATTACAAATCTTTAGTGGTTTACCATTCTTTTATGAGATGAACTAATCAGATAATAATAATTAATATTAAAAACATACTTACTAGGCAGTAAAATAAAATTATAATCATTTCAATAATTGCCACAGAAAAAAGGTTTTAGCCTCTTATTAGAGAGTAAGAAAATGACACGATTTCAGGTTTCTAAAGGGTGCCGATTAAAAATAAAGCATTTAAAAATTCAAACGGCAACCGTTTTTCAATATATGATACCTAAAAGATCATCCTCAAATTTTTTCATTAAAATAAAAAATCATGCAGCGCACTTTTAAATTCATTTTTGGTGTTTTCATTTGGATTGACTCATTAGTAATGCAGTATTACCACCTTCAAAACTTTTAAAGGCTTGTTTAAAATAATCCTTTCATAGGAAGTTTGATTGTTAGGACATCCAATATAACTTTTTTATTTGCATAATTAAAGCAAAGTTTGACAACACTGGTCGCCGTGATTGCTTTCCAAGCCCTTTGGCAAACTTTAAGTTTTCGTAGATCCTTCTAAATGCATTCTCGAACGCGGGTCCATATCTAAGTAGGCAAGACTCGGGGCATAAACAGAAATAACCACATTAATTTAAACTATTTAAGCTGGAAAATACGCTGTACAAAAATAAAAACAACTTTTTTAAAGTTGCGAGTTTTAAAGTGATTTAAGTATACTAAATGAAAAATTTATTTAACTAATGGTTTACAAATCGGAAGAACGCAAAATACTTTTGTAATAATAATAATAATAATCTTTATTGTATTTCAACTAACATACAAAAGGTGGAAGTTGTGCTTACACTTTTATGTTAATTAGGTTAAATTTAACCTAATTAACATAAAAGTTTACAAATTAAACGTTGAACGATTTTTTAATTTATGCTTAAGAGTAGAGATGTAAAAAACGGTTTTTTTTCTAGATGTGAAAAAAAACAAAAAAAAAAGTTTTTTTTTTTTTTTTTTTTCTAATTCGCTACAATAGAGTAATTGCATCAAAAATGAAAATCCCTAAAAACCTTTTTATTGTAATCTAGAGGTAAAAACACATTGCGAAAATATTTTTTTATATTCCAAAAGTTCAACCCGGCCCCAAAATATCAAATTGAAAAAAAGGTACTTTTCAAACGTTCCGAACTCCCGCCATATTGCATGACGTCATAAGCTTTACCAGCTGTCAGAAATCAAGATGTCAACAAATAATAAACACCGATAAAGTTTATGTTTAACATGGAAAACGCGAAACCAAAAATTGGTTGTAAATATTGTTTTGTGCCTTGTACAAATACAACCTGGAAAACTCCTGGGAAAAGGTTTATCACCGTGTTAAAAGGGAAAATAAGGATAAAGTGGATTAAAATAGCTCGGCGCGATATCAAAACATCGTCACCATTTTATTGCTCATTTTAAGGATCATTTTAATGTAAGTAAAATAAAATGTCGTTTACTAGGTATATGGTTTGAATAGGTATGTTAAATATTAATAAATTCAAGAAAATACGGCTGAGCCGTAACTACTCTCAGTGTAGGGTCATAAACTTTGCTTTTGATAATTGAAGGGACAACTTTCCCAGGAGTTTTCCAGGTTGTATTTGTACAACAAGGCACAAAACAATATTTACAACCAATTTTTGGTTTCGCGTTTTCCATGTTAAACATAAACTTTATCGGTGTTTATTATTTGTTGACAATGTCAACTTGACATCTTGATTTCTGACAGCTGGTGAAGCTTATGACGTCATGCAATATGGCGGGAGTTCGGAACGTTTGAAAAGTACCTTTTTTTCAATTTGATATTTTGGGGCCGGGTTGAACTTTTGGAATATAAAAAAATATTTTTGCAATGTGTTTTTACCTCTAGATTACATTAAAAAGGTTTTTAGGGATTTTCATTTTTGATGCAATTACTCTATAAAGTATATTCTTTCATTAGGTTTTGGTAATCCATTTTTAGCAAGGTTTATGGAATGTTTAATTTTTTAAAATAATGTATACTTCCTTGCTTGTTTATATTCTTTATTTGCGACTAGTTTCGGTTATACACCATCTTCAGGCAAACTACAAATAATGAGGTATTAAATAAATATTTAAAAGATTTTAAAGTTAGGTTAAGTTATTTTGGTTAAAATATTTGTTAATTACGATTATTATAAATATAGTTAAAAATGTAAAATTAGTATCTACTTACAATGTCAAGTTTTAAAATATGAGTTAAAATAGAATAATATATTACGAACATAGAAGTTTTAAACAATTTTTACACTTTATAAATAAATGTTTTTTGTGGTAGGTGTGAGATGTTGGTTGTGGTCTTACAGGTGTTTGAAAATAGGTTCAAAATATAATTCTACTTCGTTTAGTAGGTTACATTTGTCTTTGTTTTTGTTTATAATAAAACAAAAAGTGAGGATAGGCCACCAAGAAAACGCACGATTCTTTTTCTACGATTTAAATTATCTTTAAGTTTTTATTTGCTTTAAGTTTTTACTCAAACTAAATGTTAAACACAGCTTAAACATTCCAAACTACCTATTTTTTAAATAAAAATCCAAACAAATTGAAATTAGATACCTACCTATTTATTAAACAATTAATTGAATTCAATGTAATAGCAAAAATTAATTTCTACTTAAATCATGTAGCTAGGTATTGTCAAACTATTACTGCTTCTAAAAGCAATAATAATTATTGTACATTTAATGTAATCTTTAGCTAATAAATAAATGAGATTCTAAAAAAGTGAGGTTAGGCCGCTTTGATGTTGAATTAAATTGACCTATATAAAGTGCTTTAAAGATAAAATGTTGTATGCCATTCGGCCAAGATGTGCCTTTTTGTGCTTCGCTCAATTGTAGGCCTCCGCTACGCGTAGGCCTTCAAACCTTGAGCTTAGCACAAAAAGCCTTACTTCTTAACCTAATGACATAAATAACTATTTCATTGAAATTTTAGGTAAAATGTATATTAATAATAAAGTGAAATGTAGAATATATTACATTTTTCATTATTGAAAATTTTGACCCAGACTAAAAAATCTGATTTCTTCCATTAGCAATGTAAAACTTCTACACTAATAGAAAAAATTAAAGGATAAAAAAAATTCCAAATTTGTTGCGATTTTTCGGATAGCTGTATCTTCGTTAAAAATGATCGTATTGGAGCCGTAAAAAAACCAATTTAAAGCTTGAAGTTTCTAGTTTTTAGATTTTTAGATGAAAAACGTAAAACGCTCAATCCTAACGAATAACGTAATAAAAAAATTCAAAATTTTTTTGGCTTTTGGTCCACGGAAAGTTCTTACTTAACCACTAATGAATAAATGTTCTATAAGAATTTGCTATTGTTTTTTTGAAAAAAAAATTTCCATACTCTACATGAATTTGAAAAAGCATGAAAAAAGTGTATTTGGTAGCGTTTTGAAAAATCAAGCGCTGAATCAAAAATATTATAGGTAGTTACTTTTTTTAGGACCAAATCAAAACAAGCGCGGCCCTTATTGGTCAATTCGGTGGTGGTGGCGCGTGCATAGCGCGATACTGTATTTACATTTACTAAATGTCATTTAGTGGCTAATTTTTGTCTATGAACTGGACTGGAAACAAAAAATTAGTCAAATGGGACTAATCTTGAAAAAAAACTAAATTATGAAAAAAAAACCATTTGAAAAAAAACAATGAAGGAAAACCTGAAAAAAACAAAAAAAACGGACCGTTTTTGTTTCAAGTCGCATCTCTACTGTTTGTAACAATGTTACAGTAACATTTGAATCTGGTTCGCACGTGACGTCCATGCGCGGATTCGACGAGTTTTCGTTTCATAACCAGCAACCAGCATAACGGTTTTTGTATATCGTGAGAATACCTAATTAATTAAAATTGAAACAAAACTCAATTATGACTTTTCGTTCGATGAAAATCTAGGTACCCAAGCAGCGTTTTTGGTTCCAAAAACCATTACCAAAGTGGTGATAACTTTAAATTAGTTAAGTAAACTAAACAGCTACTTTAATTTTTACTTAAAAGTAATTCTAACTTTTAAATAGCAATATTTTGTATCAGAAACTTCATTATTATTTCCTTAAATTGTTACTATAAAGTAATAAACATTTAAGTAAAACTAGGTTGTCCCCAAGAAGACTTTGCAACTTTAAAAAAGGTGTTATAAGTAAAAAAACTTTCTAAATTTAATTTGTAGCAGTTACTTTCGGTTTCTACCTAAATATTACATTATAATTATTTTTACTTTGTAGTCCCTTTGCAAGTTAAAATCTCGAAACTGAAACATGAGTTAAAAACACAGTAAAAACTACGTTATTATTTTAGTATTCGGAACGTTTATGGTACTAACCAAAACTACCGTAAAGTAAATTAGGGGGAAAAAACTTTAAAGTAGCGAAAACTACTTCAAAGGAAAATGCTTCTTATCAGCCATTTTTTACCGTACAGTACCACGTGGTAATGTAAATAATAAATTATTTTAATTGTTTGTAAATGGTTGTTTACTTTTTAATAAATAGGTAGTAGTCCAGTCATCTAGGGATTTCACCTCGGAATCTAACGGAATAAGCTGAATTTTTGTACAAACCTTTATTTTAGCATTGCAAATGTTGTCTCAAAAGTCACATATGCCAACGTGTGAGCGGCCTTAGATATTCAAGGTCAAAGGTCGCAAAAATCAATTTTTTGAGAATATCTCCTTTTCTCTGCCTCCTATCGTATTTGCATTTATTATACAAGTTGTAGAGAATAAAATTCTCTACAAATTTTGTTTAAAACATTTTTTATACGTCTAATCGTTTTTGAGATAGAGGGCGCAGAGTGTGGAGCGCTCAGCCATACGTACCTTTAGCGCAAGGTAAATCATGAATCCCAATCTATTATACCGTTTTTTTAATTAATTACTTATTAAATATTACTTAAATAACAATTTAATACCTTATATTTATTTTTACATATTTTTTTAAAACAAATAGTCATTAAATATTACTTACTTTTTACATACAAATAATTAAATAATGAAGTGAATCATTCTAAATATATTCTAATGTTATTCTAATTAATGGTAAATGCATTTTAAGAAGAAAATACATTAAATGAATTTGCCTTGAATATGTCTCTGGTCATCTCTTGGATCCAGATATTGCTTTTAAAATAACAGACCCGGAAATACTATAGTGGGCTTGCTATAAATAAAAAGGTTAGGTATACCTATACATACCTAAACCAAGTTGTGATACATGTTGGTATAGGTCTAGGGTTGTGACAGGTAATATTCGTAATATTTTAAAGGTTAACATGGCTGATTTGTGTTTTATTTGTAATAAGTTACTTTCTGAAGGTGATTCTGTGACTTTTGTGCGCGGTATAAAGACTTTAAAAGAAGCAATTATTGAGAGAAATAAACATAAACTATCTAAATACTTTGACTTCTGTAAACGTTCATATTGAGTGTCGAAAATTGTACGCTAAAGCGTAGGTACTATAGTAAAATTGCAGCAGCAAAACGTCGCCTTGAAGAGACTGGACCTTCAACGTCATCAACTGTACCTCGTAAAAAAGGGAATGAAGTGTTTGATTTTAAAATATTGTGCTTATTTTGTGGTGAAGTCGCAGATGAGGCAACAAAGGCAAAAAAATCGGCAAAGTACAAACGCGTTATAAGTAAGTTTTTGAAGATATGACAATTAATGTCAATGATAACGGGGAGAGTGTTGATGAGAATGAGTCTGAAATTGCTGGCCAACCTGAAGAAGACGAGGATGAAGAAGATAAAGATTATTAATAATTAGAGATGGGAATCGGAAAGTTTCCATTTTAAGGAAACTTTCCGTTTTGGAAAGTTTCCAATTGGGAATTTATTTTCATTTTGAAAGTTTCTTTTAAGCTACCGGAAACATTCCTTGGAAACATTCCATGGAAACTTTCCTTGTTTTATTCATTTAAATGTCAATTGTTTAACCGCTGATTTTCGTTAAGGCCATGATACCTACAAGGCCTATAACCACAGACCTACAAACTTGTTTGTAGGTCTGTGCCTATAACTAATAAGAATTTAATGTGTGTTAATTTAAAGCAGAAGAAGTATAAATATTGTAAGTTATGTTCATAGATAATAAATCATAGATAATAAATCATGTTACATAACCTCAATGAAGCCGGATTATTCAGCATCATCACAAAAAAAACTTTTTTAAAAAAAGGTAAACAAAATAAAAACAATAAACAAAGTTAAAATCATTCTTACATTTTTGTTGTTTATTTATAGGCATAGCACAATGCCAAGAAAAAAATCTAGTGTGTGGAATTATTTTTTACTTTACTTTTTACTTTTCAATATTCCTATTTATCAGTTACTTTGTCCCTTTTAATTTTTTTTACGTAATATCTAGGATTTACTAGCAGTGAATTTCCAATAGTAAACATTTTATTTTTATTTTGTAGGTTTCAGTATACAATAGGAATATTCCAAAGTAAAAGATACTAAAAATATTATTGCAGTTACATTCTTATAATCATTTTTTTTATTTTTTTTTCTTAATAAAATTTGACAAAAAGTTAATGTGTTACATATTTTTGCAAATCCCTGGCATAAAAAAAAATATTTTCGTAATAAAAAAAATTTTTTTGAAACTTTCGGAAAATTTCGGGAATTTTCGATGGAAAGTTTCCGGGAATTTTCGTCAAATGGGAATTTTCCCATCTCTATTAATAATAATAATAATATTGACATAAATAAAAACATTTTTTCCTGATCCGATCCAATTATCCTTCATTAAAATTAAATTAAAATATAAGATATATATGAACATAAAATATATTTGATTTAAAAGAAATATAAGTATAAGGTATTAAATTTTTTTTAGTAATATTTATTATATAATTAATTAAAAAAACGGTATAATAGGGGGTTCACGATTTACCTTGCGCTAAAGGTACGTATGGCTGAGCGCTCCACACTCTGCGCCCTCTATCTCAAAAACGGTTCGAGGTATAAAAAAATTTTGGAAACAAAATTTGTAGAGAATTTTATTCTCTACAACTTTTATAATAAATGCAAATACGATAGGAGGCAGAGAAAACGAGATATTCTCAAAAAACTGATTTTTGCGACCTTTGACCTTGAATATCTAAGGCCGCTCACACGTTGGCATATGTGACTTTTGAGACAACATTTGTAATGCTAAAATAAAGGTTGTCACAAAAATTCAGCTTATTCCGTTAGATTCCGAGGTTGATCCCCTTTTTTGACTAAGATGACTGTACTAGTAGTAATTTTGTTGGTAATAATTAAATAAAAAATTAATAATAAATATTAAGATTTCTTTATTTATAAACATTATTAAATAAATAATTTTTTTATTCTTAAATATTGATGAAGCGCATTTATTTTACAAAAACTAAATTCATAAGTTCAACAGTAAAATTTAAAGAATTTATAAATTTACCTGCCTATTAAACATTATATTGTTATTCTGGAAGTTATAAACTACCAGTACATATTTAATAAACGACGACAAGTCCGTAGTGGTTCCATTTAAAAAAGGAGGGACAGTATAATCTAATATAAGTTTGACAAAGACAGTTAATATAGAAGTAAAAACAAATAAATAAAAGTAATTATAACGCTCTAGCAACGATATTGAAACGTTCTAGTAACTTAGCAGCTACGTTCCAAATAGTAGCAGGGTTTATAGCTAGTGACATATTTGTTACCTTTTTGGAACTCAATAATTGTTCCCCACTTTAGTCTTAGTACACTGTTTAAAATATCTGTGGTGTAAAGAGTAATCTTAAAATGGTGTCAAAATCCAACACCAAGTGGTGTTAATATAACACCATGAATTATGGTTGAAAATGTTATATACAGCAAACACCAAAACGGTGTTTATCTAAAAATATTTGAGAAGTGCACCTACACAGAAAAAAGGAATAGTTCATTTAACTATATTTATTTAGTTGACCCATAAGTATTTATTTTTGTATTTTTTTATTTTTATCAACTGTGGGAAGGTTAATATAAACAAAGATTAGTCTGACGCGTACTAAACCAGATAGTTATTTTTTTTTTAAATTGGTTAAATTAACCCAGAAAACTTTAGTGAAAGTTCAGTTTACTAAATATGTTGTTTGTAAAATAAGAGTTACTTCAACCTAAAGCACTCTGTTAAAACGATTAAAACAATTTGCCGTGCATTTCCGGTTACATAGTGTGTACCGATCGCGGCAAAGGCGGTGTGGATCACGTGATGTTCTTAAATCTCGCCTCTGTTGACATACATGAAGAGTATATAAGCTCAGGTAGTCCTTTGCTTTGGTGTGACACTACAAGTTGTTCGATACTAAAGAGACCTTAAATAGGTGGAAACAGCTGTCAAAACAAGTATTTTAAGTTAGTGGAACGCACTAAAAACATTATCTCTAGCGAGTTGAAGGTTCAATTTTCTGGCATAATACCACTGGTAATATACTAGTAATGCGTCAAGGAACTTTCTGTTTCCTTTTTTTTCCTTTTTTCTGTGTAATATGATTTAATTTGACCAAAAACACATTAAATCCAAAATAATAATAATAACCAACGATTGGGCGATCCCGGGGCGTCTTCCCCGAGACGTCACCGCATCCTCTGGACGCCGGCGTCTTCCCTGCCCCACCGCCGCCGCCGCCGCCGCCGCCGCGATCCACGAGAGTTACGTAATGCGGCTGCAGCGCAGTGGAAGCACACCCGCGTTGCACACACACACGCTAGATCCATCCGATAGTTGTTGTTTTCCATGGCACACGTATCGCATCGCGCCGCATTGTCGCAGCGATCCTCTTCGCGCTTATGTCTTCCTCTCGGAGGGCTGTCACTTGATTAGTTGACGGCTGACGCGCGCGAATATTCGTTTGAGTGCACAGTGCACGCGATTTGTTGTTTTTGTCGATGAGTGGCTCTCTTTCGTCGTGAACGTGTTTTTGTGATGCGTATTTCCATCCTTTGGAAAATTAGAACGTAAATATTTTTTAAACTACATACCTACTTCAAACACCGAAAACGATGTATTTTTTTTTTAATTTAAAAAAGTATTTTTATCCAAAACAATTTGAACAAAGTATCGAAATAAATCCGACAATAATATTGACAAGAAATTTGGTTTGTTTACATAACACTAAAGGGATTTTTAAACACAAATATATTCGCCAGAATTTTGTTTTTAATAAATAAACTGTCCAGTCAACGCATAGAAATAATTTTAAGATTAATAAGTACAATAAAAATCGAAGTATCAAACAAGGCACTAAAAAGGCTAACTCTGATGGAACTGTACATATTATGTCGCCTTCACCTTTAATGGGCATGTACACAGTAAAAAAAAATCAACTCTAAGCAACACTAATTAGAGTTCACACGGGTCCACACTAAATAGTGTTGTTTTATAACACTACAATTAGAGTTAATTTGTAGTGTAATTTTCCCCAAGTAAGCAAGTATGATTTAACACTATAGCACTGAGGATAAAGCAATTTTACACTGTATTAAAAAGTGTTAATTTACCTAAAATCGTGTACTTCTACACTTCCTGGGTAAAATCCCACTTTTGTTCAGTGTAAATTAACACTACTTTGGAAAAGTTCTAATTTTAGAAAGGTACTTTTACTCTTTTAGTGCCAACTAGTGTAAATTTACACTATAGTAATATATTATTTGTGTAAAACCTATTGGTGGTATTGAATAAAACGAAAAGGTAAATAAAGAGAAACATTTATTTGGAACAAAAATCTATGACAATTATCAAAATCGGTGCCTTTTAAAATATAATTTTATATTTGAGTCGTATGGCTGGCTTAAGCAAAATGGTTCCTTGAAACGTAAAAGTTTTAGATCAATGCAATGTTTTACTGGCTGTCAACTTGTAAGCAATGAATTATCTCGAGAATTCATCAGTAATCCATTTTTCTGTTATAAAAAATGGTAGAGAGGCGTCAGGCGGCTGTATGTCGTGGATTTACCACACGTGTACAAATTTTCCATAATATTAATAAAAATGTAAGTATAGGTTAATATAACAACCATTACGCTCGAAAATAAAAAGTAAATCAAGTGTGTATGTATTAAATAACATTAATAATATAAATTTTATAACATTATTAATATAAATTTTATATTATTAATGTTACAAGTACCCGACCTACTGCCGTAAATTCTTGATAGGTATATAATATAGGTGGGGTATGGACATCCTTTTAACATATTGGTATTTATTGAGTATTAAGGCTTAAAGAAAATAGAAGTATAATACTTACCAAAAAATAAGAATGTCCCCTTATGGATTCAACGTAATTAAAACCTAACTGAACAAAAATGACACACTTCCACAACGCGGTATCTCCGGACATGCACTGCGTAAGTAGATAGGTACTATGCTCCACACTTCAAAGTCCCACCACGTGACCACGTACGGAACGCAGTCTTTTGATAATTTGTCATTTAAGGCTTTTCAGGTTATGTATCTGTCAAAGTATAGTCAATGCAAAAAATAATATTTATACTGTTACCATTTATGTTTAAGCGTTAAAAGTTTATATTTCTTTATAGTATCACAGTAACAATGGTTGGTTTAATGAAATTCTAAAGTGTATAGTGCCAAATAAGTAAAATTTTTGTGCATTTGGTTTACATATATCTGGTTTTATCCATTAAATAGTTTTAACTAAACGGCATTTATTAAAAAAATTTAGCTTGTCTATTATGGAATAAGAATATCTGTATCAAAGGTAGGTTAATATATTATAACAAAAAATTACAACTAATTTTGAAATTTTAAGGTTAGAAAAATCTATTTTGATCAAAATAAATAAGTATTTTGGATTATTTGGAAGAGTGTGTTAATATGGTCATATAAATATAGATATACTAAATAATTGTTGAATATGGTTCAAATTAAATTAAAGCTTTTATACTCCTAACAACAAAACTTGTGCATACCTCTTGGGATCCCTACTTTAAGTTAGATTATAAGGAAACAAACAATTTTTAGAGATACATGCAATGTAAAAATATTTAATACTCCCATAACATGTGATTTTTTAAATTTTTAAAAGTTATAATGATTTTTCGATGAAGATAAAATTCAGTTGAAGCTTTATACGTAATTGTATTGACAAAACTTTATGTAGGTATACTTTAAGCTGGATAAGAAAGACTACCTACTACAAGTAAAAATATTAGATAGAGTATACTGTGGTTTTATTTAAATTTTAGAATTTATAAGGTTATTTATACCTAATGATTGTTCGATGTAGATAAAATTTTGTCGAAGCTTTTATAGGTACTTGTATTGACACTATGGGTATATTAGCTGACAGTGTAAGGAACTATGTTATGGGAGTATTAAATATTTTTACATCGCATGTATCTCTAAAAATTGTTTGTTTCCTTATAATCTAACTTAAAGTAGGGATCCCGAGAGGTATGCACAAGTTTTGTTGTTAGGAGTATAAAAGCTTTAATTTAATTTGAACCATATTCAACAATTATTTAGTATATCTATATTTATATGACCATATTAACACACTCTTCCAAATAATCCAAAATACTTATTTATTTTGATCAAAATAGATTTTTCTAACCTTAAAATTTTAAAATTAGATGATATTTTTTGTTATAATATATTAACCTACCTTTGATATAGATATTCTTATTCCATAATAGAGAAGCTAGATTTTTTTAATAAATGCCGTTTAGTTAAAACTATTTTATGGATAAAACCAGATATAATATATTAACATATTATGTAGACCAAATGCACAAAAATTTTACTTATTTGGCACTATACACTTTAGAATTTCATTAAATGCAGTATTTATACTCCTAAACTCTTAAACCAACCATTGTTACTGTGATTCTATAAAGATTTATGAACTTTTAACGCTTAAACATAAACGGTAACAGTATAAATATTATTTCTTTCGTTGACTATACTTTGACAGATACATAACCTGAAAAGCCTTAAATGCCAAATTTTCAAAAGACTGCGTTCCGTACCTGGTCACGTGGTGGGACTTTGAAGTGTGGAGCATAGTACCTACCAACCAAACATTTTAAAACGCATTTCGGTCATCAGTTTTTTCAGTCTATTTTTTCACTATTGGTGTAATTTAACCTTAATTGTGATACAATGTGCACTAGTAGTGTAAAGAAAAAAGAGCTCTTAATAACATCAAAACAAACAAAGAAATTGGCATGCACTGTAGTGTACATTTTGTCACTATTTAACACATTAAGGGGTAATAAACACTCGCATTAAGTTTTTCTACCCTTTTGATTTATTATAATAATAAATAGTGTGAATGTACCAATGAATAATGTTCATATTCTTTAAATGTGTTTAATAAAGTCAATAACCCAGATAGCACAAGTACGTTCGTAGGACGTTCGTAGGACTTCCACCCAGGACAACCCGAACGTCCTCAGGATGTCCGGGGTCTGCAAAAGTACGTTCGTAGTACGTCCACAGACTTCCGAAATAGACTGTTTCAGATGTCCTCAGGACGTCCGTATTTGACCGTCCACAGACTTCCGAAATAGGATGTCCTCAGGACGTCCGTATTTGACCCCAAGCTGTCCAATTCGGGACATATGAGGACCGAATTAGGACATAGTTTTATTATAATAGGAAATGTAATACAGTGTTAACAAGTGTTTTGTTAATATATATATATATATATATATATATATATATATATACAGGGTGTCCGGGAAAAGGAGGTCAATCCGTTAACCATATACCTATTCCTTAAGTTAAAACAATAAACCTTTCATAATACTATTTTTATTTATTTCTCCATTGAATTTCACATACCTTCATATCTCTAAATTATTTAAAAATATCAAGTGAAAACTTAAATTTTGTAGGCGTTTTTCCATATAATAAAAGTTGTTTTTCACTTATATCATATATTTAAATACACAGAAATTTAACTAAACAGGAAGCTAACTAAAAACAGCACACGCTGTTTTATGAACAATGCCAACATGGCGGATTTCAGACTGCCAACTTAAAGTCACTAAACTGGTTACTTCCAATACCAACTGTTTATTTGGCGGTAAATTTGAAATAAACTCTTACAATTTATTGCATTAAAAATATTATAGGACAAATTAAATAATTTAAATGTTAAAGTGGAGAAATTTCTCCAATGGTATTTTTAATTCGTATTATACATTTCTCATATAATATTATTAATTCAAATTATTAATTTGGCCAATGTGATATTTTTTATTCAACAAATTAAAAATATAATATACCTAATATATATATATATATATATAATATAATTAAAAATAATTTTTTAAAATTTGTAATGATATTTTTAATGCAATGAATTAATTAATTTTACTAGATATTTTTAAATAAGTTAGAGATATGGAAAATTGCAATTGCTAAAAATACTTGACAACTAAAGACACAATTCCACTTAAGTGGATAAAGGGTCTATCTATAGACATATAAGTGAAAAAAAATTGACAACTTTTTTTTAAAATCTTTTATCGTGCTTGAGGAGTATTTTTAATAAAAAACAAGGTGTAATTTTTTTTCACTTAGACCCGGGTCGCGACCAGAAAACCGATGGACGTCCTGAGGCCTAGGCCTATGGACGTCCTAAGGCCTAGGCCGATGGACATCCTGAGTACGTCCATCGGTTTTTTGCCTGCGACAATAGTTGAAGATACAAATTGATATATCACCTTTTATAAAGGCCTTTATAAAGGGTGATATATCAACTTGTATCTTCAACTATTGTCGCAGGCAAAAAACCGATGGACGTACTCAGGATGTCCATCGGCCTAGGCCTTAGGACGTCCATAGGCCTAGGCCTCAGGACGTCCATCGGTTTTCTGGTCGCGACCGTCTGTAAAGGATTTAAACCGGATGTCCTCAGGACATCTTGTGCTATCTGGGAAGCACTAAATGCTACCTAGTGTATTTTGTAGTGTAACTTTTACACTTACAAATCAACTCTAATATTTTTACCCTACACTAAAAAATTTACACAGGCAAATTTTTTTACCGTATAAAGGTACAAATGTTGTCAACATTCGATAAAGAAATACCTTGTTATGGCCTAGGCCGATAAAAAATTTTATGAGGCAAGTAATTAGTTCGTTTTTTTCTCGCTAGGGGTATTGTTTTGACAAATTAATCCTTTTCTAAGAAATTAACGTACTAAACTGGTTTAATTTATTTGTTTGTTTTACTGTTAATGTTTAATATTTTTCATTAAATTATTGTAAAATTAAATATGAATAATAAAACAAAAAGTGAGGTTAGGCAACCAAGAAAACGCACGATTCTTTTTCTACGATTTAAATTATCTTTAAGTTTTAATTTGCTTTAAGTTTTCAGTGAAATTAAATGTTAAACACAGCTTAAATATTCCAAACTATCTATTTTTTAAATAAAAATCCAAACAAATTGAAATTAGATACCTACCTATTTATTAAACAATTAATTGAATTCAATGTAATAGCAAAAATCCATTTCTAATTAAATCATGTTGCTAGGTATTGTCAAACTATTACTGCTTCTAAAAGCAATAATAATTATTGTACATTTAATGTAATCTTTAGCTAATAAATAAATGAGATTCTAAAAAAGTGAGGTTAGGCCGCTTTGATGTTGAATTAAATTGACCTATATAAAGTGCTTTGAAGATAAAATGTTGTATGCCATTCGGCCAAGAAGTGCCTTTTTGTGCTTCGCTCAATTGCAGGCCTCAGCTACGCGTCGGCCTTCAAACCTTGAGCTTAGCACAAAAAGCCTTACTTCCTAACCTAATGACATAAATAACTATTTTGTATGTGGTATAACATGTGCACTATTAAAACAGTTTTAATTCCTATAGTTTTAATAAAACTATAGGAATTACACTGGGCCTCATTTTTAAAATGTGGCGTTAACCAAATGATAATCCAGGGTTGTAAGTTTTATATAATATATAAAACTTAAAGTCCTGGATATATATTATACAGTTAACATTTGGCATTATAATGGTTTTAAAAGTCCCATTAACTTGAAACTGAAAATTACCATATATGAGACATTCTTTTACATATCGTACGGATTACAGAAAACATATTTTTTCAAATTTTTAAAATGACTTAATTTTTTTTTACAGCATCTTTTCATAAATTTAGCCGACCCCTATATCGGAATTTTTGCAGAAAATTTATTTTTCCAAAGATATATTGATTTAAACTTTTGATAAAATTTGAAAAAATGCTGAATTCTTTTGTACTTAAAATTCATTATCTCCGGTTCTACTGATCGAATCGATTTCATTTTTTTTTTATTTTAAACCATATTACATAGTCTTTTTAGATAAATATTTAAAAAGTTTGTGTTTTGTTTATTATATGAAAAAAATATTTTTTTTTTGTATAAACAGATTTTTTGTGTTTGCCCCCTCTATGAAAAAAAATTAAAAAAATACTGTTCTATGCACTATTTATTACTCTACAAAATGAATTTTTCAGAAAAATGGAGACTTTTTTGGATCGGAAGATATTAAATATTTTCGAGCGCGTGACCAGTACAAGCCGTAAGGGGGCATCCATTAATTACGTGAGGAGTTTAGGGGAGGGAGGGGGTCAAGCCAAATCTCATCAATTCTCACGTAAGGGAGAGGGGGGGTCTCGGCAAATATCACGTAATTTTTAACAAAGTATGTTTTTTTAATAAATCCAACAGAATCAAGCAGTTTAACGTATAAACATTAAAAATAAGCATTTTTTAAAATCTCACGTGAGATTAGGGGGAGGGGGTTGAGCCAAATCTCACGACATCTCAGCAAGGGGGGAGGGGGTCAAAAAATCTCTAAAATTGACTCACGTAATTAATGGACACCCCCTAATCAGACATCTTCGAAACGCTAACACATTTAGGATTAGTGATGCCGCCGATACGAGAGATTCTCGCCTCTCGTCTCGTCTCGTCTGGACGAGACGAGAGGGAGATTTTCTCTCGAAAAAAGGCTCGAGACGAGACGAGAGAATGCCCTCTCTCGCTCTAGAATTTCTCGTTTCTCTCGATCTCTCTCGTTCTCTCGATTATTCCGGTAATAAGTAAACAATTTTTTTACATAAAAATTTTAATTTTGCGATATTTATTTGGACCAATGAGAACATTATTCGCATTTCATAATAAACAAAATTTGTTCCTGTATAACGTTTTATTATTTTATAACACAACTTAAGGTTAACCAAGAAAAAAATTACTTATAAAATAATATTAATTTTTAAAATTTACCCTGTATAAGCACATTTATGGCACTCCTTATACTATTAAACAACCCGTATGCTTAATAAGCATTGCTTATTCAATGAACTTATCAACAACATGTGGTTTTTGAGGGGCTGATTACAAATTTGATATCCATTTCTTCAAAAAATAAAATGGCTGATCCAATATGACGAAAATTTGTCGTTCGGCTTTAATGGTTTGGGTAAAATTTAGTATTTAGATATTTATGGGGTCACTGATTAAGAATTTGATATCCATTCAAAAAACAAAATTGCGGATTCAAAATGACGGACATGCGCAGTAGGTACAAGATGGTTGGATCTATGTGGAGTAGTTACATCATATAGACGCAGTAGTTTTCAGATGGATGGATGATTTGATCCATCCATCTGAAAACTACTGCGCCTATATACTACACTGAGAAAAAAAATGGGACAAATAAACTGTGTAGTTAATCCTTTTATTAATAGTGAATATATTGTTTATTACCTCTAAATAGTCGAAATAATAACGATAAATATAAATATATATATAAATATTTTTTTTATTTGGGAGCAATAAACTTTTTTCTCAGTGTTACAGTTACATCTATAGATGTAACTACTCCACATAGATCCAACCATTTGATTCAAATGTGCGACATTTTCGGCGTAAAAAGTCTTACTTTATCAGTGTGGTCTTGGCACAATTTTTTTTTATTTCCAGTTTAAATTTATATAGAAAAAATATAAACGAATACGTATTTAATTGCAAATAATTTTTGTATTCATACATAGGTACTTTTACCACGAGAAACGAGACGAGACGAGAGAAAGGCACTCTCGAGCGAGAAAAGAGTACCTATTCTCGACGAGACGAAGGACCCATTTTCTCTCGCTGCACGAGACGAGAGAAGGACTTTTCTCGTCTCGTCTCGTCTCGCGGCATCACTATTTAGGATAGTGTAAACTCATACATCGTTTTAAAAAAATACCAGCGCTTTTTGTAAATTAATTCTGATTTTAAATGTTTTCAATAATTTTAAATAAATTAAATTTTAAATAATACAAACTCCAATTAATGAGTAAATTTATTAACTGGCAGAATTGACATTTGCACAAATAAGTCACCAATTAAAAGATGTCGAATCATGGCCAGTGTTGCCACCTATAACTTTTTTTTCGTAATAGACGCATGCGTCAAAATGTAATAGATTTGGGATTTAAGGTAATAGACTATTTTAAATCAAATTTTTTTGATTCTTTGACGTTCTACCGTTGTGATTAAAATAAAATTAAATTTTTACATGATGCTTTATGATCTGTGCTATGCTATTTTAATAAAAACTTTATAAACACAAATTTAAGCACACAACAAACGTCAAACACTCAAGCAGTGTTGCCAGACGTACGATAATTTTCCATAGAAAGAATAATTATCCTTTTTGTACGATTATAATTATTGTAGGTACCTACAATGTACGAAATCATATGTAAGATAAAATTAAAATGTACTATAATTTCATGTAAATCAAATTGCACAAGGGAATAAAACTACCCAATATTAACAAAATCTTATATTTTGAAGTTTATTTTAATTAACTCTTTATTTTTTATTTTTTTAAAATAATAAACAACATTTAATACACTTATATTTTAAAAACCCAGAAAAATTTAATTCTACAATAGTTTTGATGCGCTGCGACAATAATCTTTTGTGGGCTGTCTGGCAAGTTGCCAGTGGCAACAATAGGACCACAATAGAATATTAAAAAAAAATTCCTACTAGGAAAGAAAAAAGTAATAGATTTACATCGTTTCGTAATAGGGTAATATATTTTCGCTAAAAGTAACAGATCTATTACTAAAGTAATAGGGGTGGCAACACTGATCATGGCACTCTTATACAAAATATCACGTCACCCGCCACATGCACTAATACGTTTGAATATTACGCGCTTGACAGTCCTGTCACGCGCTCGAAAATGTTTAATATCTTCCGATCCAAAAGAGTCTCCACTGTTCTGAAAAATGTATTTTGTAGATAAAGAAAAAGCGCATAAAATAGTATTTTTTTCCTTTTATTTTATAGAGGGGGCAAACATGAAAAACTAGTTTAAAAAATTAATCTGTTATTAACTCCCTATACCAAAAAAAAAAAAATTTTAATTTATTTATTTGAAAAGCCTATTCAATAAGGTTTAAAACAAAAAAAAAACAAAATCGATCCGATCAGTAGAACCGGAGATAATGGGTTTTATGTAGAAGAGAATTTATCGTTTATCGCAATTCATAAAAACTTTATATCAACATATCTCTGAAAAAACAATTTTTTTACAGAAAACCTGATACACGTATCTGCTTATTTACTGAATAGAAGCGGTAAAAAAATTTTCATGCGAATCCAAACCCTGATGTCAAAATAGGTGTACGATTTGTAAAAGAATGTCTCATATGGGTCTTTTAAAATATAGAAATATTAGCCTGAAAAGGCCACTGCAACAACTTATCACGACAGCCTTTTATCAAAACTAATAGGTTTATTAAAGCATTCCTGTAAAGGCCCGGTACAAGGAAAGCTTTGGCTAAAAATGCCATTATTAAGCCATGAAACTATGTAATGGGAATTGATTTTCAATTATAAACCTTTCCATTTGTTCATCAATTTATAAAATATTGCATTTTTAAGTAATGAAAACATTATGGATGTTAAACTTATATTTTAAATGATAAGATAAGATAATTTTTAAATAAGTTGAAAGAAAAATTAAAACTTGGTATTGGAAAATAATCTACTCATTAATATCAAGTCACGTTATGAAAAAATTTGAACAAAAGCATTTCTTTATTAAAAATGTCCGATTAAACATTTCTGCACCGTTTATTATCTCGTAAACTATTTATTAAAGATTAAAAAAAAATTCAGAGGATGTTAAGAAATGAATGCATGCAATGAGCAATAAAAACCTTATCATGCATCGTGCTATTCGTCATCGTTGCTAATTTCTAAAAAATATTTTTAATAAACAAATGCTTTAAAAATACTTGAAAATGTGAAGATATTATAAAATTTTAACACCATATTTTTTGAAAATACTTGAAAATGTGAAGATATCATTATGAAATTTTAACACTATATTTTTGATCTGACATCTGTCAATTGGTTAACCTCACTTTTTATAAATTTTAAATGTTATTATAGTCGCCTTCTCCCAATTTAAAACCCGATTGGTTAAAATCACAGTGAATATTGAAATGACACTGATGCCTAACAACGTGAATAATAAGTTAATTATTCTCGTTTTTAAGCAGGGAATTTATAATGTTTATCATTATTCACGGAAAAAACCCAATACTAAAATGGAGTTTATCAAACTTATGTATCAATTGATACATATTTTAAAATTTAAAATGATTCTAAATAAATAAGGGTGTTAAATCTAATCAATTACGTGTTGTTTGTGCTAAACCTGTAGGTTAAGCCAGTATATTTTCATCGCATACTGATTTAAATAACGACATTTGTTTACAGAATAAGGGTTAATAACAAACAAAACATGTGTTAAAATTTTAAAATTAAACAATAAAATTCAATGATAGTTTTTTGAATTTTTTATCTACTTTTACAAGTGCACTATCCATGGATATTTAAACCAGTATAAAATCGCCGCTACTAGTTCAATTAAATTAAAAGTTATAGGCTTTTTGATTGACGCGCCTTTGTTAAATTTAACAAAAAAAAATTAATAACTCGAAAATTATTCACTTTAGGTATAGTAATTTTACTCAGAATTTTATACAGGATTTAAAAATGTAAAAATATATAGGGTGTTCTATTCTGTTCAAAATATTTTAGAAAAATATATAAACTTAAATGAATTATATATATTATAAACGCTTTTAAAATTTAAAAATGTGTTTTTGTCAAAATTTAAAAACCTTTTTTATAAGGTTGCAACGTATTTGTAATATTCAAGTTACTAAATTTAGCAGTGTTTTTTTTTAAATTCAAATAAGCAAAAATCGAACAAAAATACTTCCAGAAAGCATCTTAAATAAGATTTCGAAGTTTTATTCTGTTAAGTGGCCATATATTTCATTTCATGATTTTTTTTTACTTTTTTAAAAAAGTTTTTTTACAAAACAGTTGGCGAATGGGAATCATAATAAAAGGGAAATAAAATCTCCTTTAAACAATTCTACATAAAGCGCTAATAATAATTATTATTATAAAATTATCATTAAGTATAGTTACGATTTGTTGGGTCAAAGTTTATAACATAAATCGATGAATAATTCATAAACAGCATATGAAATTGCTTACAATTTAACGAGACAATAAAGTTTGAGCTTCAAGAGCTGCTTCTATAGTTACTGTATACTGCATGGAAGAAATAATTTTGTTGTTCGTTAAATAAATTTCAGCCCGTTTTCGGCAGAATATCTCAATCATTAAATCTTATACATTTTGGGGGGCTTAATTTACACTAGGTGCTGATGCAACGGAAGTGTCTATAACAGAAGCAGATGCGGAAGTGGATGTGAAAGCGGAAGTGAAAATACTAGATATATATATATTTTTTTAAATGTCAATATTTAATTATTTCTGATATAACTTTCTTATTAAATATGGTTAAGAAAATTAGGCTTTTTATAATTTCTGTCATTAAAGATACTCTAACATACTACTAAAACTAACTAACGGGCCGTTGCCGACAACGCAAAGAAAACTTGGATAAGTAATTTTTAAGGTATTTTTTGAATTTTATTATTATTTTTTAAAAGGTTATTTTTCATAACACAGTTATAATAATTGAAAGTTTTGATTTTTTTCACAAAACGTCAAATTTGTTAAGTTGACTGAAGAATTCTAAAAATCTTAAAATTTAAAAATGAATATTAAAATATAAGAATTTAGAATGCTTTTTCACTTGTACCATGGTTAACCATGGGATAACATAGTATCCCAAAATTTAACAGCCAATTCTTATGTAAAATTGTCTCCTGAACCCTAAAATACCTTCAAAAATGATGAAAGTAGACCAGTTTTTGAGATATAGTCAATTCCATATTAAATGGAAAATTGACTATATCTCAAAATACTTTTTTAACTTTTGGCGACATTTTCGGATTCAGTGGACAATTTTACATGGAAATTGACTGCTAAATGTTCGGGATACAAATTGCTAATGACGAGAATTATTAGTGGCTGCTTTTTCGCTATGACAATTATTCATTTTTGACTAATTTATTTTTAGAGTATTTTACAAGAAATGTAAAGTAGTATACAAGAATTTAAGAGGTTTTATTATTAATGATGGTTTTATTTGTCTCCTTTTCAACGTGTTAACTATTCAATTAACCCCAAATACATAAATAAAACACAATATGCACAACATACAACAATATGCACTAATAAGAATTTATTAGAGATATTTAGATAAAACTGTACCATGTACTAGATTTAAAAATAACTATACAAAAGTTATAATTTAATTGATTTAGTGAAAATATCTACTGTAATTTTGAAAATATTTTTATAATGGAAATAAAGTTACATTGTGACTAAATAGTGTAAAATATATTTAATCTAAAGTTAGGGTTGAAAAAGAGTTAGCTATTATATTATGAAAAATAAATAAGATTGGATTTTAGAGTTAAAATAATGCATACGTTTACCCTAGATTTTAACTTTAATATTTTTACTAGGTACTTTACACGGGCAAATTTTTTGCTGTGTATATACAGGGTGAGTCATTTAACTTGAAACTTAAAACTCGGTTAGTATGCATTAAAAAAAAATGTTTAAAATAAAAATTATGGAATAAAATTCGTTATTCGACAGGAAAAGATTTTTATAAAAAGCGCTCAGACACGTAAACCTAAGTTTCTTATTTAAAATCTTATAATTATAATTTTAAATTTGTTTCCCCACCATTTTCCCCCCACCACATTATGCACATTTATTTTAAATAACAACCCCACTAAGTAGGGTTTAGTAAACATAGTTTTCAATACAGGATGATTATTTATAAATGCTATAGCACCTGAGTATTCTTGTTTATGCCGTTTTGTGGTTCATCCCGTTTGCATTGTTTACATTTTGTTGCATCGTTTTAATTTTTATTTTAAATAAATGCGACACTTAACAGAAACTCTGCGAATAGAAATATTAATGATAATTGGTTAGGGTGATATGCGCAAATCACAAGAGCAAGTTGCAAACCTTTTTAATGAGAAACACCCAGATTTCCCAGCACTTTCTCAGGCAACTGTGTCTAAAATGCATGCACAATTTCATGAATATGGACACCCTTATAAGGGACGCCTCATTTTATTGATGAAAATATATTAAATATAATAAAATTGGTTAAATTGTCCTAAGGGATAAAATTTAATAATGGTATACATTTTTTTAAATAATAATACTAAAACTAAAAAAACATGAAAATATTGTCATATTTAATTTTCTAATAAAAGATGAAATCCGAGAGGGTTATACAGGGTGATCCCCTATAATGTCGCCCCCCTTTAACTTTTTTATTTTAAGTGTCCCAAAAAATTTAAAAGTGTGGTTATGCAGGTAATAAAAAATACTTTTTTTGTACGTATAAAGAAAAATGGAAAATTGATCAATATACAGGGAAAACCAAAAAAATTTTTTTTTTCAATGGATCACCCTATATATGAATTTATTTTCCGATTCCTTGTAAAATTCTGAGCATAATTCATATAACAAACCATATACCTAAACTCAACCGTTTCTGAGATATTCGCATTCGAAATGTTATCATTAAATATTTTTTTAAACTGTTAGAAATCAAGAAGCCTCAGTAGGTATACCAAAATTTTTATTTAAAATAAATTACTATAGTCACATTATGTCAATATGTCTTGTTAAATAAGTAAAAATGGGGTACTCAGACAGAGAAACACAAACTAAATCAAATTATTATCTTAAAAATAATTTAAATATTTCATAAACGGTTGAATTTAGGTATATGTTATATGAAATATGCTTAGAATTTTACAAGGAATCGAAAAATAAATACATATATAGGGTGATCCGTTGAAAAAAAATAAACTTTTTGTTTTTCCCTGTATACTGATCATTTTTCTAATTTTCTTTATACGTAGAAAAAAAGTATTTTTAGTACCTACATAACCACACTTTTAAATTTTTTGGGAGACTTAAAATAAAAAAGTTAAAGGGGGGCGACATTATAAGGGATCACCCTGTACATACATTTGATTAGCAACAATTTTATTATTATTAGAGGGACCGTCGTTATTTTTTATGGGGGCCGTTGTTCTTAGTACTATAAAAAGAACAACAACATAATGATAATGATAAAGGTGAAAAAATTAAATGGGAAGTTATTTATAAAACAAATAGCTCGTTTACAACAAAAAAATTGTACTTTTTCTGCCGTTGAGGCATTTGGCATAACTTCATCAAAATGAAGTTTTACCCTTAAAAGTTCTTTTACTTTAGAATCTGATATTATTTCTGGCATAGTTATCTTTTTATATCGATATTATATAATAATTAACAAGTAAATTATCAATAATAATTAATAATTAAGGTCTTCAGCAGAAATACTAAAAATACTAAATCAAACTGGCATAAGCTACCAACTTAATACAAACACACGGGTCCAAATAAAAAAAATTAACTGTACAAATTGGTTAAACAAGTAGTTTCTTACTCTGGAGAAATTTCGTTATTAAATTAAATCAAACATTTTCAGAAAACAAATCACTTGACGTTCAATCTAATTGATATTTGATTAATGGCAACCCTCTTATTTATTAAGTTATCAACAGTGTCATATTGCGTTTACTGATAACATTTCAATCGTATGATATGCATTTCGAGCCCAGTTTGATTTACATAACTTAATTGGGTTGAACGATCTTTATTTACTGTCTGTTGCGTACCATAACCCTCCCATTATAGCGGTCGTTAGTAACGCCAATATTTAATCGAATGTATCGATTATGCATCGCTTTATACGGCACTATGAATAGATTATTTTTTATTGTCCGTGCACCAATTATAAAATGAACATTAATTATTGTTTATGTACATGAACAGTTAAAAATTTATAAAATTCGTGTTAAAAATAATGCGTGTTAAATAAAAAATGTAAAAAGTTACATAAACTTAGTGTTCATAACATAAATGATATATGGGTGATTCTACAAAAGTTGGGCAACTTTTGACCTCATTTTGTTTATAGAGTTTTCGGATAAAATTAAACAGTATTTAATAATATAATAAATATACTGTTCCACTTTATCAAACTGTTTCTGAAATATCTGTGTTTTCTAAATTTGAATGCAAGGGAAGTGACGAGTATACCAGGGTACTAATTAAATTCATAATTTATTGGAAAATATAAGATTTATTGCCACTTTGAGCAAGCAAAATTTAAATTGAAGTTTGCGAAAAAAAGATAACCGAAACATCGAACATGGAACTGACGACACGGTACTGATAAATGGGATACAGAGATTATAATTCGGAATGAAGTATTTTACTGATATTTTTTATTAGTGGATGCTACTTATCAACAAATCACATATAGCCTTATATAAATTACATGTAATTTATATAAGGCTATATCATTGCAATGAAATATTTCGCAGGAATTTTGAATTTTAACATTAGACACAGAACTTACGGGTAAAAGTGAGTACAAAGATTATCAATTTTTTAAAAATTGCTATTATTCGAATCTATGATAAAATATGAAAAATACATTATTTAATGTTTTATAGTTTCTAGTGAAATTGAAAAATTTAAGATAAATTGAATATATTTTAAAATAAAATCACTCAAATATTTGATTCAGGAGTTGTGACTCGCCAAGGTACTGATGTTTTGAATATTTATTATGTTTTTCTACAAACGTGCTTTTAAAAAAATACATTAAAATTGGGTGGACAAGTTAAAAAACCTGGATCTTTTGTAATATACTAAAATATTTACAAAAAATATTAAAATACCTACTCTATTGACTGCAGTCATCATGATGACATCAAGTTGTCCAACTTTTGTAGAATCACCTATATGTTAATAATACAAAAATTATAATAATTAAAATCTTAACAATAATGAATAAAAAGGTCCTACACAAATAGTAATGTTAAATAATATTTTTTTTACATTTTAGTATAATAATATAGTTAATGCTGCGAGAAAATTATGCTTAATGCTTAATAAACATTGCTTAATACTCGTCAGAAAAAAATTATATGCAGTTTTTTTTATGGAAAGCTTTTCTTTTCTATTAGTAAAGGATTTAAAGTGCTTTCGAAGTAGGGCTTTGTAAAATAATCTTGTGCTTATGTATGTAATTTAACCAATGTAGGTATAACTTACTAAGTATTAGTGCCTGAATAGTAAGGATTTGTCTAGGAATGTTCTATTCATATACATAATATAATATAATATAATATAATACAAGGGTGTCTCAAAAGTCAAGGACAGAAGAAAAGGGGTGGATAGAGGGTGGGTGCATGCTCCCCCTACTTTAACCCCCTCAGTTAAAAATGATTAGTATATCATCGCCATCTTTTGAAAATTCCAAGGACTTATCAATATGCCCTCGTATATACTGGTTTCTGTTTTAAAGAGCTGTGAAATTAAAATCCATTATTTAACGCATTAGCCGCTTTAATGTTTTAATTGGAAGTTACTAGTTTTAATGTCCTGGCTTTTGGCATGAAATTAATTATAACACACCTACCATTAGCCTGTCATTTCGTTAATCAAACATTTCATGGAATACCCAGCTATTCAAAAGCATTTTTAATCGGTCAATAAAAATGATAAAAGTAGAGCTGTATTTTTAAATTGGATTTTAATAGGATGAAAATGTGTTTCATTGGCATTATTGGAAAATATTAGTTGCAATTTAGTTTAAAGAGTTTCCATAGATTGACCTCTTAAATACACATTGACAAGTTGTGGCTTTATAGCCTTTTAGTCACGGGCTGAAGTAATCAACACGTTTTTAGCCACGGTCTGAAGTTAGTTGACAGTTGTCAAATGTAAAACAATCATTAAAATAAAGTGGAGTGCCAATAAAACATTTTTTTGAGTTTCACTGTGAAAAACTGCTTATATATACATTTCGATCTACACATAAAAAATTGACATTTTCACCGGTGCGCCGGTAATGCAGATTCCCAAGTACAAATATCACTCTGATAGATAAATATCAAATAGATTTTTTTTTAATTCATTGTAGCCGTATAATACAGGGTGTTATGTAATTAATGTTATATATTAAAATGGGTTGTTCCTTAGGGTCCATAAAGAAGCACCTAAAACTTTTTTTTTCTAAATTCCAAAGCCTAAAAATAATTTATATTAACCTTTATCCTACCAAAAAGTACGCCACTGATCGACTAGGAACTTTAGGTTAATTTGGTGGATTTATTATGTTATGGTTGGTAACAGTATTTCCAAAATCTCTCAAAACGTTGACAAACATTGTTTAAATTTAGCTTAATTACAAAAATGACAAAATTAACAATGCAAATTGTCAATTTGGCGTTTTTATTAATTGTTGGTTATTTCATTTTTGTACTGAAGGTAAATTCAAACAAAATCTGCCAACTTTTATGACAGAATCTAGTGCATTTCTTTTAAATTTTAGGTTATGTTTTCAAATTGTAAATATCTTAACTAAGGGAAGTGCTTTTGGATTTATTTACACAAATTAAATGTTTAAAGTTTAACCTGTGAACTGGTCCCAATTTCATCTGAGTAAACAGAGAAAAAAACTGATGAAAAAATTAATTTTGTGGTTATGGATTTCAAATTTCAAAGGTACTAAATTTTCTAATCATTGCTTAAGCTAATAGCTGGATCAGTAAATAAATACAGAAGGGTATTAGAGCTTTAAGGGCATAAAACTTTTGTATTTATTGAGTTTTTTTTTGCAAGAAAAATTTTTAGTAACAATTTTTTACATCTGGCAACGCATAGCTACTTTGTTGGTTGGTATCTATGTACTCACAAAATACAGGTGTGCAGAGATAAACAAGTGTGTAACCAGTGGCGCATCACAAAAAATATAAAAAACTTCTAATGCATATTTTTTCTTTATCTTTGGAAAAATGTTTTTTTAAATATTTTTCCTTTATTCCTTATGTCAAAAGGTATTCAGTATTTTAATATATAACATTAATTACATAACACCCTGTATAGTAGTATTATATTTATAAGAGATATTTAATACAGCACTTTTCTGCAGAAAAATGCTTTATTAAATACCAAAACTAAAATTATAATGTTTTTTGGTAAAAATTATTATTTTTTTAAATTTTTGTGTCGTTTTTTTTAATTACCAATTAAATTGAAAAGGCAAAAAAGTAAATGGGTTTTGGTATAAACATTACTCTTCGACTTTTAATTGATATTTTTTTATTCACATCATGCCTAAGTACCCAAAAATTCAATCTCCAATCTTATTTATTAAGTCATCAAAATTTAATATCGCCTTTAGCTCCTTTATCGTTAAGTACATTAAAGTGCATCTACATTTAAAATTTAAACTTTAAATAGTATTTTTACTTGAAAGTTATTTTAAGAATCAAAAATGAAAAAAGAGCAGGAAATGGAAGTGGTAATGGAAGTGGCAGAGAAAGAAAAAGGGGACGAACCTTTATGTCCTCCTAAATTTGTTTTGTTTTTGTTGCGGTACCTTTACGCCCAAGAAAAACCAACGCAATATTTCATTATAAAATTTTATGATTAATACCTACTACTTTAATTTTGCAGGAATATTAAATGGACCTTATAATATATATATATAGGACGTTTAATGAAAGATCAAGCATTCAAAAATACTTTCAAAGTTGACGAGCTTGTCGCATATGGCAGTGTTAAAGCTGTCATTGAAAATGTTCTTGGTTCATATCGGGTCTAAAATTGGCGCCAATTCATTAAAAAAATGCTTTCCGTTTTACAAAGAATTAGCGTTAATATGTCATTTAAAATTCATTTTATTTTTTTTCATCCTGATAAATTTGCCGAACTGATGAACATGGAGAACGATTTTACCAAGTAACTGCAAATCTAGAGTATTGGTAGATATCTATGGGTATAGCGGAAAGAAGTTGGATTCATTGCTAGGAGACATTTGCTAAAATTTCCATCAAAAGATGTACGACGATGTTGAGGATTAAGCACCATAATTCAATTCGATATTTGATACGATTTAATAAATTTATGGTAGAAAAAAGTAAAATTATTCAATGCATTAAATTTTGTTGGCTTAATTTGCATAAAAAAATACCGAACCTTGTTTACTTTGTTGCCCTTTCAATTCAATAATTAAAATAAACGACAAAAAAAGTCAAATAATGGTTGTTTTTTACATAAAATACATTAAAAATTTAATTTTAATTAATTTAATAAATTTAATTTTAATTTTATTTATTTAAAATATACCAATTACTTCAGTACATTTAAGCCAAAATAATTAAATAAATAATTAAACTACTATAATATAACAAAAAAACTTACATTTTGAGGTGATTGAGCAGAGCATTTTATTACGAAATTATTTAAAATCCTAGACGTCCTAGAGAAAAACAAATGACATTTTTGAAACCAGCGGCCCAAAATTAGTTAAACTAAGCTAGAGTACTCAATGTTAGGAAAACAAACTTTCTAAAACTATCATAGTGTATTTATATTAAATACTATTTAATGTAAATCCGAGTGTAAATCATTTTTAGATAAAATAAAGTATTTGTTGTAGAAAAAGTGTAGTATGCAAGATTTTATTAAGCACTCGCTCGCAAATTAAATTCGTGTCTAAAATGGCGTTTATCAACTTGATATATCACAGTAAAAAAAATCAACTCTAAGCAACACTAATTAGAGTTCTCGCAGGGCCACAATAAATAGTGTTGTTTTATAACACTACAATTAGAGTTAATTTGTAGTGTAATTTTCCCCAATTAAGCAAGTATGATTTAACACTATAGCACTGAGGATAAAGTAATTTTACACTGTATTAAAAAGTGTTAATTTACCTAAAATCGTGTACACTTCCTGGGTAAAATCACACTTTTGTTCAGTGTAAATTAACACTACTTTGGAAAAGTTCTAATTTTAGAAAGGTACTTTTACTCTTTTAGTGCAAACTTCTAGTGTAAATTAACACTATTATTTGAGTAAAACCTATTGGTAGTAGTGAATAAAACGAAAAGGTAAATAAAGAGAAACATTTATTTGGAACTAAAATCTATGACAATAATTGTCACCTATTTTGATAATTATTATCAAAATAGGTGCCTTTTAAAATATAATTTTATATTTAAGTCGTTTGGCTAGCTTAAGCAAAATGGTTCTTTAAAACGTAAAAGTTTTAGATCAATGCAATGTTTAACTGGCTGTCAACTTGTAAGCAATGAATTATCTTGAGAATTCATCAGTAATCCATTTTTCTGTTATAAAAAATGGGTGATCCCATTGGTAGAGAGGCGTCAGGCGGCTGTATGTCGGGGATTTACCACACGTGTACAGTTGGTATAGTTTAATATAACAACCATTACGCTTGAAAATAAAAAGTAAATCAAGTGTGTATGTATTTATATTATTAATGTTACAAGTACCGACCTACTGCCGTAAATTATTGATATATAAAATAGGTCGGGTATGGACATCCTTTTAACATATTGGTATTTATTGACTATTAAGGCTTAAAGAAAAAGGAAGTATAATATTTACGAAAAAAATAAGAATGTCCCCATATAGATTCACCGTAATTAAAATCTAACTGAACAAAAATGTCACACTTCCAGAACGCGGTTAGTGATGCCGCCGATACGAGAGATTCTCGCCTCTCGTCTCGTCTCGTCTCGTCTCGACGAGACGAGAGGGCGATTTTCTCTCGAAAAAAGGATCGAGACGAGACGAGAGAATGCCCCCTCTCGCTCGAGAATTTCTCGTTTCTCTCGATCTCTCTCGTTCTCTCGATTATAAAAAACATTTTTTTTTACATAAAAATTATAATTTTGCACATAAATGACGATATTTATTTGGACCAATGAGAACATTATTCGCATTTCATAATAAACAAAATTTGTTCCTGGTTAACGTTGTAATATTTTATAACACAACTTAACGTTAACGAAGAAAAAATTACTTATAAAATAATAATAATTTTTAAACTTTACCCTGTATAAGCACATGCATCTATGGCACTCCTTATACTATTAAAAAACCCGTATGCTTAATAAGCATTGCTTATTCAATAAACTTATCAACAACATGTGCTTTTTGAGGGCCTGATTACAAATTTGATATCCATTTTTTTTTTTAATAAAATGGCTGATTCAATATGACGAAAATTCTTCGTTCGGCTTTAATGGTTTGGGAAAAATTTAGTATTCAGATATTTATGGGGTGCCTGATTCAGAATTTGATATCCAATAAAAAAAACAAAATTGCGGATTCAAAATGACGGACATGCGCAGTAGGTACAAGATGGTTGGATCTATGTGGAGTAGTTACATCATATATGCGCAGTAGTTTTCAGATGGATGGATCAAATGATTTGATCAATTGAAAACTACTGCGCCAATACAGGCTGTTTCTTTTAACTTGAGACAGCTCAATATCTCGAGAAATACGCATTTCACGGAAAAATATTTTAAATAAAAGGTTAATGTGACCAAAGGGGACATTATTTGGTACTACCGCTAGCCACCCCCTACCCCTCCTTAAGGGTGAAATGGGGGGTAACTTTGGAGAGTCAAATGGGATAACCCTTTTTTTTTACAGATTTTGGTTGTACATACAAAAATGAATAACTTTTATTTAAAACTTTTTTCAATTTATCAACAGATGGCGCTGTAATTCAAAATTTAAGAAAAATGGGTTTCCCTGTAAAATGTATTATTTGAAACGTTTGAAAAACAAAAATTAACATTAAATCAACAATAGTCGGCTCTAAAAACAATTTATAACAAATGTTCGAAATGTCGTCCTTCCATTTCGACACCAAGTGGAGCACCAGCGTCCCTGGTCGGTACCTTTGGTGAACGGCATTAAATGGTGAAAATTACCGGAATTTTCTAGAAAACGATCTGCCAGACTTCTTCCTGTGGGGTTACTTGAAAGAAAAAGTTTACGCTGCAATTCCTACAACTCGGGAGGACATGGTGGAGCCAAAATTCATTACCCGCATTCAAAAATGTGTCGAAATGAAAGGATGACATTTTGAACATTTGTTATAAATTGTTTTCAGAGCCGACTATTATTTATTTAATGTTAATTTTTGTATTTCAAACGTTTCAAATAATACTTTTTACAAGGAAACCCAATTTTCTTAAATTTTGAATTACAGCGCCATCTGTTGATAAATTGAAAAAAAGTTTCAAATAAAAGTTATTCATTTTTTTATGTACTACCAAAATCTGTAAAAAAATTGGGTCATTCTATTTTACTTTCTAAAGTTACCCCCCGTTTCACCCTTAAGGAGGGGTAGGGGGTGACTAGCGGTAGCACCAAATAATGTCCCCTTTGGTCACATTAACCTTTTATTTAAGGCATTTTTCTGTAAAATGCGTATTTTACGAGATATTGAGCTGTCTCAAGTTAAAAGAAACACCTATTATAGGTTTATAATACTAGATGTAACTACTCCACATAGATCCAACCATTTGATTCAAATGCGCAACATTTTCGGCGTAAAAAGTCTTACTTTATTAGTGTGGTCTTGGCACACATTTTTTTTTATTTCCAGTTTAAAGTTCTATAGAAGAAAATATAAACGAATTCGTATTTCATTCCAAATAATTTTTGTATTCATACTTAGGTACAGTTGTATTCATTAAAAAAGCGTACAAGAATTAAAATGAGAGAAAACCACAGACCTGTGGAGAAAACTGTCAACATTATTGCGTAAAACCGGCTTTCCACTGACTTAAGTCACTATAACTGACAGTACAAAATAAAAATGCCTCGTCAGTTAAAAAGGCTCAAATAGTATCAAGAATCGAAGAAGAATGGTCAATTCATACTGTGGTATAATAGAAATAAAAAATCTATATTATAATATAAAAATCTATATTATATTATAAAAATTAAGCAACGCTGGGAACAGGAAGATTTATTAAAACAAAAAGTTGGTTCAGGTCGTCCCAAAATGTCCACCCCTGCACAGGATGCAGCTTTTTTGGGATATCTGAGGATTTATGGGAAACTATACAACTATACTATACCTACTATACTGCTGGAAAGATATTAATCCAAATATTGTATTAAATTTAATTCAGTTCATCCCAAGTAGATTGGCTCAAGTAATAGAAAAACAGGGATGCATGACTAAATATTAATTTTTTTTAATGTTTTTTTTTTCATTTCTAAAAGGTAATAATTTTTGTAATATTATTTAATTAACCTACGACGTCAATGCTCTTTATAATTTATTTTGACAGTTTTCTCTCATTCTAATTCTTGTACGCTTTTTTATTGAATACAACTGTACTTTTACCACGAGAGAAACGAGACGAGACGAGAGAAAGGCACTCTCGAGCGAGAAAAGAGTATTCTCGACGAGACGAGAGACCCATTTTCTCTCGCTCCACGAGACGAGACGAGAGAAGGACTGTTCTCGTCTCGTCTCGTCTCGCGGCATCACTAAACGCGGTATCTCCGGATATGCACTGCGTAGGTAGATAGGTACCAACCAAACATTTTAAAACGCATTTCCGTTATTACCAGTTTTTTCAGTCTATTTTGCCAATATTGGTGTAATTTAACTTTAATTGTGATACAATGTGCACTAGTAGTGTAAAGAAAAAAGAGCTCTTAGTAACATCAAAACAGACAAAGAAATTGGCATGCACTGTAGTGTACATTTTGTCACTATTTAACACATTAAGGGGTAATAAACACTCGCATTAAGTTTTTTTACCCTTTTGATTTATTTTAATAATAAATAGTGTGAATGTATACATACCAATGTATACCAATGAATAATGTTCATATTCTTTAAATGTGTTTAATATAGTTAATAAGCACTAAATGCTGCCTAGTGTATTTTGTAGTGTAACTTTTACACTTACAAATCAACTCTAATATTTTTACCCCTACACTAAAAAAATTACACGGGCAAATTTTTTTACTGTGTACATAATAGATTATTAGTGTTGTTTTTAGTTTTTAATACTTTTATTTGTAATAAGTTATTAATTTGGTAATTTAAATACATTTTATTTTTACTCTATTGACACCGCTGAATTTGCTGTCACGGCCTACTCTTATTAAATTCTTAAAGATTACCTAGTCATGTTTAGAAATAAAGTTTTTTTCGTTACTTACCTAATTATTGTTATTTATTTGTCAAGAATCGTCTAAAGCGGAAAATTCATAATATCGATTTTCTACCAAATTTATTTTACGTGCTGAAATTGTTAAAGAATAAAAAAGGTAAAAATGTTGCCTTTTTACTTCATATTTCAGCAGTTAATTCAAATACCCTAAAATATGGGAATTTGGAGCCAGGAAAATTGTATTTCCGATATTACAAAATAAATTATTTGTAATTCCATTGAATGGATACATACGTATTTTATGATCACTTTTATGTATTATACAGGGTGTTTGCGTGGTCAATGTAATAATGGCCAGTCCATAAAGTTTTAAACAAATTATAACAAAAAACTATTAATCTAATTAATATTTTTTAATTATAATAAAATAAATATTCGGAAAAATCTTTTTATGCAAATAACATTATTCAGCGTTGGCGCACCAGGATTTCTAACTTGACATCCTTTGACTTTTTTCTTTGGGGCAGTGCAGGTTTAAGGATTTCTTGGGCCCAATAAATTTATTTGATCTTAAAGCGGTCTATAAAATTAAACTACGAGGTGTGTTCAGAAATATCGGGAATTTTCGTTTTTTGAAACAAATATTTATTTATTCGTCTCCATTAATGTTGTCGCCTTCAAAATAGTCCCCATTGGATATTATGCACATGTGCCAGCTCTTCTTCCAATACTCGAAACACTTCTAAAACTCTTTGGGATAGCCTTTAGTTCTTTCAGCGATGCGCTTTTAATGTCATCTATGCTTGCAAAACGACGGCCCTTTAAGGTTCTCTTTATTTTTGGGAATAGGAAAAAGTCAGACAGAGGCATGTCTGGCGAATATGGAGGCTGGGGCATCATTACAGTATTGTTTTTGGCCAAAAATTTTGTTCAAAATTTAACAATTTTATAAAACAAATTTATATAATTTTATAGAACAAATTTTGCTGCCGCGCGTTTCATACCCAAAACATTCGAAAAAATTTCATGGGATGAGCCAATCGATATACCAACATCATCAGCGACTTCTCTGATGGTTTATAACCATTTCTTCCACTTTTTCCATGTTTTTATTGGTTGTTAATGTGCTTGTGCGTTCGGGGCGTTCGTCATCTTCAACGTCTTCACGGCCATCTTGGAAACTCTTATACCACTTGTAAACTCTTGTTTTACTTATAGCAGACTCACTATAGGCCTCTTTTAACATTTCACAGAATTTATTTAATTTTTTAAGCAAAATTGGATACAAATTCTTTGATCCATTTCTTTTAACGAACGAAAAATCGCCGAGCTCATAAAACACGTCTAACCTTAGCGGCTGCCACAGACAAAGTAAACAATGAAAACAGCTAAAGTTTTTATCATACTTCGGGGGCATGTATACCAACATAATAAAGATATATATTATAATTTTATGACAACCGGACCCTCCGAACCCCCGAAATTTAACAATTCCCGTTATTTTCTGAACACACCTCGTATATTGTGGTCAATACTCGACACTGAAGTGAATGATTATGGCATAGGCAGTAAACAGATAAAAACTTTTATAAGGCTAGTAATTAGTTGATTAGTTGATTCGGCACGTTTTTGTTCTTTTAGGGTTTCGAAGTTGCATTGGCTGCAAAATATAGTGATAAAACAATTTTATTTTTACCAATTAATATCAAAACAAAATAATGAAAGCTTGGGTAAATAATATATAATAATGGAATTTATAAATAATATATAGGTGAATATATTGAGATGTCCCCCAAGTGAAAATGATTATGTTTTATTTTTGGTTGTTTTCGTATGTTTTTTTTAAACACCCCTTTGTATATTTGAAATAAGTTATTGTATCTTTTGACACCTTAATTTTTTTTTAAAAATACAATTGTACATACATAAAATATTATATTATATAAATCTACTTATTGAGCAAATTAATGAACTTAAACTTTTGAGTTATAAAACAGCAACACTCTCATCTGCATATAAATTCTAACTGACCTTCAGGAATCACATGCATCTATACTGTCGTAAACAGAGGTTTTTGCTTATTTAAAATGATTAAAGCGCCATCTGTTGCATAAAATTTAAAGCAAAAACAGATTCACGAAGGATAGAACACCTAAGTACTTATATTTGATTCGATTGCTTTGGATGTGTTTAATTTACTTAGTGAACTGATATTTTTAGTACCTCAGATATTTGAAAACATATAGGTTAACCTAGAAAGAGTAACAGTCACGGAGGATAGGTTTTAGACTTTTAAAACATTGTAAAAAATAATTAATTGCGGTTAAAAATCTGGAACCTGAGCTGTAATATCTACTTAATTATGAAAGATCAAAACACAATAATGTAGGTCAAACTTATTTAGTTTTATTATATATCACGGGGTAACACCATCGGGGGGACATTTCGTGAGATTCACCCAAATACTCGGAAGTAAAAATTTATTTTGTGAAAAGGGAATTCGACTGAAAATGTCGAAAGTATTGACCAGGGAACAAATCAACTTTTTTTTGCAAGCTTCGCTCGTGCCTAATAAAACTCGTAACTAAAATGTCGTTTATAAAACTTAATACATAATATACTATTATCTACTCTCCCACTGGTAAGCTGTTGACAGATGTAAAATATTTAACAAATAAAATTTATTTTTGTTCGTCGTAGATAAAGTATAGTATACGGCTGTATGTCGGGGATTTACCACACGTGTACACATTTTTCATAATATTAATAAAAATGTAGGTATAGGTTAATATAAGAACCATTACGCTTGAAAATAAAAAGTAAATCAAGTGTGTAGGTATTTAGTATTAGTAGTAGTAAGAGTACCCGACCTACTGCCGTAAATTATTGATATATAATATACATATGGTATGGACATCCTTTTAACATATTGGTATTTATTAAGAATTAAGGCTTAAAGAAAAAGGAAGTATAATACTTACCAAAAAATAAGAATGTCCCCTTATGGATTCACCGTAATTAAAATTTAACTGAACAAAAATGCAAACTTCCACAACGTTTTTCTACCCTTTTGATTTATTTCAATAATAAATAGTGTGAATGTACCAATGAATAATGTTCATATTCTTTAAATATGTTTAATAAAGTTAATAAGCACTAAATGCAGGGCTCCCACACCTCCTAAAACTCATAAAATTCCTAAAATTTTTAAAAAGTAATTAAAAAATATATATATTTAGGTTCTATTTTATTAAATTCTTTTTAAAATGATATAATATCACAACTAAAATTTTTCTTAAAAAAGAACATAAAAACTTCTTAAAAATTGTAATTTTTAGCGATATTTCGTTTTTTAGTCAAAAATATACCGTGTACCTAATAGTAAACAATCTACAGAATGTTTTGCTGTATTTTGCAAACTTCATATTTTGTTATGAGATTTTTAAGTATTAAGTTCCACATTACAATTGAATCGGTGAGAATAAAAATTTAATTTTGACAATTTATTTTCTAAAATCAATTTTAAAGTTTAAAATACATTTTTGTTAGAAGATATAAATTATTTTACAAAATATGAATATTATATTTCATAAAATAGTTAAAATATTCTAACAAAAATGCATTTATGAATGCATAACTGATTTTTTGAAATATTTTATCAAAAATTTTATTTTTGGACTTGTAATATTCTTAACCTTATCGATTTAATTACTGTTATTAACTAAACGGTTAATATATTTTTTCTTAAAATATAAAGATAACATCATTTGATTTTAGCATTTACCAAATCTATCGACGCATTTTTTTAAATAAAATTAAAAGTGTGGTGAAATTTATACTTGTATATACAAGGTGTCCCTAAACTTAGTGGCATAAATTTGGGAGCAGATTAAGCAAGTCAAAATAAGACGAAAATCTAAATAAATATTTTTCCTAATTAGGTATGTTTAAAAGATACAGGGTGATAAAGTTTACTTATCATATCAGTTTTTTTAATATAACTTCCACTATGGTAGACGTGGAAAGGTGATATTTTGAGAACAGTCACTTACTACCAAAATACATATTCACACATAATAACAATTGTTCGAGTGAACGCGGTGTCGTAGAAACAGGGGTTCCTTAAGCTTATTGTCCCATACAAACTTTGAGGTTAGGTTTTTATACCATTTGATGCATTTTTTCGATTACTCAGTTCGTCTACTATTAAAAAGGTATACCTCTCAAACTTCGATAAAATAAACCGTTTCCGAGATATCCGAGATTACAATAATTGTTATATCGCATTAAAGGACTAAAAGGTACGAGCCCTGTCTCAGTGAAGTTGGCCCAACCACTCAAAATATAAAATTTGTAATTTTATGCGATGAAAAGCCAACAATTTTTTATCATATGTAATTCTTGGTTAATCTTCATGTTGTAAATTTTTTTTAAAAATATGTGTATGTATATTATTTAGTTTTAAGTTGGATGTTTGGTTACAATACAAAAAAATCGACAAAAATGCATTAACTTGGATGGCCAGATTTTTTAATGCAAGTCGGCTGTGCTAAAAGTAAAGATAATATTTAACATTTAAATAATTGTAGGCAAGTCGGTAGTGACATTTCAGTATATATTTATGCTTTCGGTGTGGTTGACAAATAATAATGTCCCGAGAAAAAGCTGTTTCTGAAGAAATAAGAAAAGTAATAATTCATTTGCATTTAAAAAGAAAATCCGCTGCACAAATCGCTGAAACTGTCACGATATACAGTGCGAAATATTGTTAAACTGCACAAAACTACAGGATCTGTGGCGCAGAAACCAAAAAATGGAAGTCGTCCTCACTATTCTGATAAAAATTTAAGGGCTTTAAGAAGAATTATTGTTCAAAATCGTAGGGCTAATTACGGTGAATTAAAAGTTTTGTGAAATTAGGCAACGAGTAAATGTTTTTCAAGAGCAACTTGTCATAGAGCTGCTCAAAAACTTGGGTTTAAAACTTACAAGGTTTGCTTATAATGTATACGATTTTTATTTATTTTTAATTTTACTATCTGTAGGCAAAGGAAAAACCTTTATTGACAAAAAAACAGAAGAAAAATAGACTTCTCTGGGCAAAAGAGCACAGGACTTGGTGTCAAAATCAATGGGATTCAATTATATGGAGTGACGAAGCTAGATTTGAAGTTTGCGTTGGTGATAATCGAAGCCGAGTCATTAGAACTAAAGCAGAAGTCTTTCACAATGACTGTCTTAAGAAAAAAGTAAAGTTTCCGGCCTCTGTGATGATTAGGGGATCTATGTCAGCTAAAGGGATCGGTAAATAACACTTTGTAGAGGGCATTATGTATGCTGATAAATATATTTACGTCCTAAAAAATAACTTAAAACCGCAAATTGAAGAAATGCGTTTAAATGATATTGAATGCATTTTCCAACAAGATGGTGCAGCGTGTCATACGGCTAAAAAAGTGAAAGCTTGGATGATAGAAAATAATATTTCACTTTTAAAATGGACATCTAGTAGTCCAGATCTTTCGCCTATAGAAACTTGGCATATTATGAAAAAGAAGCTCAGAGAACAGCCCGCAAGAACCGTCTTAGAGTTGCGTGCTCGCCTGCAAGAAATTTGGAATAATTTTACGCTGGGTGATTGTCAAAAATTGGTTGACACATGCCGAGACGTATACAGGCAGTAATAAGCCATATAGGAGATGTTACGTAGTGGTAGTTTCCAATTAAAATGTATTTATTTAAAATATTTTTTTTTCTTAATTTTTGGTTTACGGACAATATAAGAGAATTTTAAATATTTTTTTATTAGGTACTTAAAAATACAATTTAACGGTAGAAAATTTAATAAACGTTATTTATTTAATTAAAGCAATGTGTTAATTTTAATTAATCACCGTATAATATTCTAAATATATTCAAAAAACTATTTTTGTTAGTTGGGCCAACTTCACTGAGACAGGGCTCGTATATGATAACAAATTTTTTAATTGAAAAAACTACAATTTTTTTAATGTGACGGTCAGGGCAAAAAGTCTCGAGGCTCATGGAATGCCGTTTTTTAGTTTTTTCAATTAAAAAATAAAATTTGTTATCATATACCTTTTAATCCTTTTAAATAATGCGATATAACAATTATTGTAATCTCGAATATCTCGGAAACGGTTTATTTTATCGAAGTTTGAGAGGTACACCTTTTTAATGGTAGACGAACTGTGTAATCGAAAAATTGTATCAAATGTTATAAAAACCTAACCTCAAAGTTTGTATGGGACAATAAGCTTAAAGCAACCCCCGTTTCTACGACACTGTGTTCACTCAAACAATTGAAATTATGTGTGAATATGTGTTTTGGTAGTAAGTGACTGTTCGCAAAATATCACCTTTCCAAGACTACCAGAGTAGAAGTTATATTAAAAAAACTGATATGATAGGTAACACTTTATCACCCTGTATCTTGGAAACATAAGTAATTAGGAAAAATATTTATTTAGGTTTTCGTCTTATTTTGACTTGCTTAATCTGCTCCTAAATTTATGCCACTAAGTTTAGGGACACCTTGTATATGTACCTCAGATATATACAAAAGTAGTAATTTTACCTCACTTTTAATTTTATTTAAAAAAAAACTCGTCGAGCGATTTGGCTAAAAAACTAGTCAATATAACTTATTTTTACAAAAGAAGTATTAATTTTTTTTTATTTTTTAAGTAGTAAAGAGATGTTTTTATTTAATTAAAGAAATTCATTTCCATACTTTATTTCTCCTAAAATTTTACAAAAAACCTCCTAAATTCCTAAATAAAATTTGTAATTTAGCCGTGGGAGCCCTGAAATTGGTTTTGGGTGGTAGTGACCCCTATGCAAATAATAAAGCAATATTTTTAGTGGATTTTATGAAAACAAACCAAACATTGAAAACGTAAAAAAGTAATTAAATTGTTTTTAGAGTATTATATTTTATTTACATGTTTATTTTATTTTTTTGAACCAACTATGTAAGTAGAACTCCGCCTTAAATAAAATTTTAATTTAATTTAAGGGGGAGTTGGTTTGAAAAAAATGCATCACAAAATATACACAGTCAAAGTGTCTAGGGAACACCTAAATATTTTTCAATTATTGCAGTAAAACCAAAAAAACGAATGTGAAAATATAATGAATTAATAAAAACAAGTGTTTTTAACTAATTAAATAAAAAATATATTGTAAAATGATGTTACAACCCCTTCAAAACTTAAAATAATAACACCCACCAAATATCCAAATATTTATAATTATGTTATTTATAATAATTATGCTACATTTATTTTTTTTATTAAAAACTAATATCCGGACGGACCTCCTCGGTTGTTTACGACCGCCCTACATCGATTTGGCATACTCAATATAAGCCTATACAGTGGCGTATTTAGGGGGGGGTCCGCCGGGTCCGGACCCCCCCCGGGCGCACATATTTTATTATTTTTATTACAAAAAAAAGTTAAAAACAAAAATAAAAACCTCAAGACTGTCAACGTACTTTATTATTTATTAATTATATTTAAATATAAAATCATTAAAATCAAAAATCAACTACTTACGTATTAAAGCATAGCATATTATTGAGTTAGTTTTTTTGGACCCCCCCCGGAGCTAAATCCTAAATACGCCACTGAGCCTATATATCGAGTAGGTTTTGGTCCAGATTTCGCCACACCTCCTGTACCGCCAAAATTAGCTGCTGCTGGTCTCCATAATGGTTTTGGCGATTCAAAAGTCTTCTTTTCATAGCATCCCATACTTTTTCTATTGGATTAAGGTCTGGGGAGTTTGCTGGCCAAGGTAAAACGCTTATATCATTCTCTTCGAATGCTGCTCGAACGATCCTCGCAGTATGTGGCCTAGCGTTATCCTGCTGGAAAATGGAATTTGGGCCCATATTGGTTAAATAGGGTAACACAATAGGTAAAACTATGTTGTCGCGATATCGAACTGCATTCAAAGTTGTTTCCATTAAAAAGAGCTCGGTTCTTCCGCCAGCATTAATTCCTCCCAAAAACATCAATGAACCTCCTCCAAAATTGAGCATGTTGTAGCCGTGCTTGGTTTCCAGGTTCTCTCCAGATACGTATCCTTCCAGAATCTGGGTGGTAGCAAAATCTTGACTCATCAGAAAAGAGAATACGGCTCCAATCATCAGGAAGATGTTCTTGTGCCCAAGCTAAACGAGCAGCGCGATTTCCAGGAAGCAATCGGGGTACCCATAAAGGTCTTCTCTGAAATAGACCTTGCTCTCGGACACGGTTTCTGACGGTTTGAGCTGACACAATCAAATCGTGGGTCCTAAGAAGCTCTTGTCTTAGCTCGGGAGCTGTTATTTCCGGGTGTCTCCGAGCTTGCAAAAGCAAAAAGCGGTCTTGTACCGGGGTAGTTATCCTACTGCGGCCTGGATGTCTTTCCTTTACGTCATTATACTCATTGTAAGGTCTCCACAATCTGCTTATAACACTCACAGATGTGCCCATTTGACGAGCCACTTCACGTTGTGATGAACCACCTTGTATCATCCCAATTGCTCTTAATTTTTGTTCGTCACTTAGATGGTGCCTTTCCATAATAGTAAAAGTATTTTTATAAAAATTTGATGAATATTGAGTAAATAACACAAGATATACTAAATTGCACCGTTTAACGGGTACCCAGAAATACGATAAAAAGTAAAAAACATTATTTTTTGCATTATGTTATGTTATGTTATTTTATAATTTATAAGTTAAATTATTTAATAATTAAATTTAATTCGATTTTTCTGGGTGTTCCCTAGACACTTTGACTGTGTATACTTTAATCCAAGGTAGAACATTTCGAGTTAAAAGCACAAAATAAAAGCGAGCAGTGTCAGGCTGGCGGGCGCGGACTTCTCCGCTGAAAATGGCGACAAAAGCTGCCTCACGACGTACATCTTCAACCCGGCGGACACGTGCACGGGCAGCGCGAGTCCGCAAAAGTTCTCCGAGAACTCCGGGTTGAAAGTCGCGCACATGCACCGCAACTTCCTCTACGGCAAGATCCTGCCTGACGGCCGGCCCAACTACTTCGCCGACTACGAGCTGAGCTTCGAGCGGTGCCGCTTCGGGGCCGGCGAGCACGCCAAGTGCTGCGTGGGCGGGCGCTTCGGCGGGGATGCCGGCCTGGGGCACCTGTACACCATCAGCAGGAGCGGGAGCGGGGAGGAGCGCACCTACGACGAGCCGTACGCCGGGGATTTACCGCGGAGGTGGTTGTGCTGCCCCGGGTCGCAGCAGCAAGCGGGAGGCGAGCAGCCGCCGCTGCTGGAGGCGGCGGTCAGAGCGCCGTACGCGATCGTCGATACTGTCACCAAAGAGCCTGGTCATAATTTTGGTCCAGGAACATGCGTAAGTAGTGTAAAGATTTCCCCTTACACCTGGTTCGTTTAAAACAAGTCTTATGAAAAAATATTGAAAACTTCCGACCAATTTCACTTCTTACCTCCATATCAAAAATACTGGAAAAACTTGTTGCAAACAGACTTTATGATTACCTTTAGAAATTCAAGCTCATTTCTAAATGTCAATACGGATATCAAAAGCGACTTTCAACAGAGACAGTCACTACAGAATTCACACAACATATAAATAAAAAAATAGATGAAAGTAATATAGTAGTAGAAATATTTTTTGACTTGTCTAGAGCATTCTCTCTGTATCCAGATTTTTTATCTAATAAACTATATAACCTTGTATGACTATGAGTTATGAATCCCAATCTATTATACCGTTTTGAGTGAGTTAGTATGAGTATAAGAGACGTATAACCAGCCCCATTGCCTCATCGCTCCCGGACCCCGTACAGGCCTATGTTTACTTATGCCGATTTTTGTTCGCCCCCAGCAACTGCACGGCTTCACCCGTGTTTGCTGGGTGCGAATGTCCATTGCGTTTCGTACTGTCCCCTGTTTGGGGCTCGAGAGCGAGAGGCGAATAGTTTTAATAGCCATTCTCGGGTTCGCCGAGCCGATGCTATACGCCCAGTAGGGTATAGAGGAGGAGGGACGGGAGGTGGTTTTTGGGGGACAATTACGCCGACTTAAAACTAAGTACGACGCGGAATCCCCTAGACCAGTCGATTAGTATTACTCCAAACATTTGGGATTACTATTTAGAGTTGGGGAGTTGTTATTTCGCTGCAGGGGTGTAGTTTCCTAGTCGAGGTCTTCGTCTTGTTCGTTATTGTCACTGTCCGTGTCCTGGTCAGATAGTTCCTGCACTTGGTAAAGTGTGTCAGTTGTTTTTTTATTTTATTTTTATTGTTGCTTAGTTGCTCCCAACTGGTCTTGTTAATTTGTGAGAAGTGCATGTTTTGTGCTAACGTGTCATGATGTGAAGCATGGTCTCCCGACTTTTATGTCTGTAAGGTCTAGTTTAAGGGTGGCTTGTAGTATGTTGTTGCGTTGCATACGAGTGACGTGGGCCCAGTATTTTAATTGGGCTACTCTTACTCTTTTGGTAATGGTTTTGCCCATTAGCAGGTCGCGGGGATGTTGGTGATGGTAGTCGGGTAAGTCTGTCGTTAGTAGTGTAATGATCTTCCGTTTAAGTTTGCGTAAATTTGTTCCAAGCACGTTTTGTGGTAGAGTTTTGTCTTTTTTTCTTAAATTCCAAAATTAAGTATTGCATTTATTTATTAGTTAAACAAATGACAAGCGCAATTATTCTGTTATCTAATGTTTACAAATCTAGTAGAGTTTGGTTATTAGGCTTTTTTTTTACTGTGTTAGGGTTATAATGATTAATGTGTTAGTTTATTCTGTGAGTCTAGTGTTTATTTTCGGTTTCGTTTGGAATTGCATTACGCATTTGTTGTTGACAGATTTATTGCCCTACGCCGTGTGCCTTTCTTAGGTTTTAAAGATATCTGCCGTGTTTAAATTGCAGATTTTGTATTAGGTCGTGCATATTCTTAAGGTAACTTATCAATTTTTTTGCGGATTGCCACCTCCCCTCTTGTTTGACCTCCTTTGTTTGTTTGTCCAGTGAAAAGCGTCCAATGACAGGTGGCACTTAACTCATTCATATCACTTAACACTTCACTCCTTAATGACCGTTACACCATTTTAGTTTGCACTCTATGAAAATTGTTTGTTTCACTATAATTAGTTTGTACTTTTTAAAAATTATTGTTCGTTTTAATATTTAAACTTTTACGTTTTGAGCTTTCACTCTCACGTCGTGCCTTCTCAAGCGCTGGAACCTGACTGTACACATTAATAAAAAATATAGTAAAAATAAAGATAGTTTTATGTTTAAGGTAAATAAGCAATATATTTAAATATAATATACAATATAGTAACTCATGACATTTTAAACATTTAATTTTCTTAGTTTTTTCAATAAACTTTCTTGACCCATTACTGGTAATACTTATAAGAAAGAATTGAACCTACTTGGTTGCATAGTATGTACCGATTGCGGCAAAGGCCACGTCGCTACGCGTCGTTAGACGGTGTGGATCACATCATGTTCTTACATCTCGCCTCTGTTGGCTTACGAACCATGTTATATAAGCTCAGGTATTTCTTTGTATTGGGTGTGTTCCACTACTACAAGTTGCTCGACAGTGTCGAAACTGATGATACCCAATATAGGTCAAAACACCTTTCTGTTCACAGTGTGTCTGTCGGTATTTGAAGTTGATGGAACGCACTCAAAACAAAAAACTTTGGCGAGGTGTAGGTTCAATTCTTTCTCATAACATTTTTGTATATTAAAAAGTACAATAAATATGTTACAATTTTTAATTGTTAACATTAAAAAATATTTGATTTTAAAATATTTTATATTTAAAATGGCAACAAAAAAAAATCTAATTATAACTTTAAATTAGTTAAGTATACTAAACAGCTACTTTAATTTTTACTTAAAAGTAATTTTAACTTTTAAATAGCAATATTTTGTAACAGAAACTTTATGCTTTCCTTAAATGGTTAGTATACTATAAAGTAATAAACATTTAAGTAAAACTTGGTTGCCCCCAAGAAGGCTTTGCAACTTTAAAAAACTTAACAAATACTTAAATTGTTGCTTGGGGAGTAATTTGTTAATTAAAGTACGTTTTATTTTTCACGGCCTACTGTTATTTATTTATCAAACTCTTCAAATACTTTAATCCCTTAAAAATATTTATTTTAAATTTTCAAAATCGTATTTTCTACTTCTGCAGCAAATTCGTCGCTCGGCCGCGCTCTGATCGAGAATTAAGTTCCTACTAATAATTTCCCCTTTTCACACCTTGCTTAACTCGAAAATTACGATTTAAGGAAATTGTGCTCAGAACCGCTGAAGGTATTTCGCGTGGCAGATCTCAGCACACCGGGATGTCAGAAAGACCCAAACCTCAATAAATGTATTACATATTACAGGACTTACCACCTATCGATCGTATTAGAACATATTCGCTCGTGTTCCATACAGTGGCGGATGGTCAGGGTAGGCCTCTGAGGCCGTCAAAATGAAGGAACGAACGATCTTTTGTAGTTTGCTTTTTACCTATTAAAAGTGTACTTTCACTACTGAGTGTAGAACTGTAACGGTTCTACACTCAGAAAAATGTTTAATAAATATAACAAAAAAGTAGTTTATCTTAATAAAGTAAATTGCTTTTGTTACGGCAAAAAGATCATTTTTATAAAAATTATTTATTTACAAACGCTGCTTTCAGTAATAGGATTTGCATTAATTATAAAGTAAATTTACGTTATGTTTATAAAAATAACACTCTTCCAGATGCAGAAACGAATTGATAAATATAGTTACTATTATTTGTCCAAAAAAACAGTTCTATACCGTTTACAAAAACGTTTGTAGTATTAATGAAACCCTAATGGTATTATCATAGAAATTTTGTAAATTTTACAAATCCCGTTTAAAATAAAACTTTTTTTATAATCACGGTGTGCCTGAACGAAGTTTAAGTCACATAAAAATGCTGCCAAATCAGTGATTCTTGTTCGGGACCCTTTGGTGACTTAAAAATGATATTTACCAACATGCTAGCTGCTCCTCTTTTCGAAATTTTTTGAAAATTCATGATTTTTGTTTTTAATTTTTGTTTATCTTAAAGTCTACCTTTGACAGAGTACACATTTGTAGACCGATTTTTATAATATTGGAGTATATTGTTAAGGAGATTTGGAGAATACTGTTTTATACTGTGTACATCATTTAATATATACAGGGTTAGCCAAAAATCGCTTCTTTTAATAAAGCAAAAGCGTAAATTCTTGATTTTGGCATAACACACAAAAAAGATATATACTCACCCATGTTTTTTAGATATTTTTCTGTTTATCAGGCCACAAAATGGGATTATTATTAAGACTTTATAAGAAAAATTGATTTTGAATAAAATTAAATAAAATAACATTTTTGTGCATTATGCTTTTTACCATATAAAAAAGTGATTTTTGGCTAACCCTGTATAAATCTAATGATGTGCTCAGTATAAAAACAGTATTCTCCAAGTCTAGTATAACAATATTATAAAAATCGGTGTACAAATGTGTACTCTGGCAAAGGTAGACTTTGCGATAAAAAATAATTAATAAAAAAATGATTTATTAACAAATTAAAAAAAAGCAGTTAGAATTTTGGTAAATATCGTTTTTAAATCTCCAAAGAGTGCCGATCAAAAAACTTTAACCAGTTTTTCGTTCAAAATTGAAAACTACTATAAAGCCTAAATTAAACAACATTTTAAATATTCTCTAAGCGATATTTTATTTAATTTTATTAAAAAACTATTTTTTTATAAAAGGTTAATAAGAATGCCATTTTGTGACCTGATAAACGTAGAAATATATTTAAAAAAATGGGGATAAATCTTTTTTGCGTGTTATACCAAAATCATGAATTTACGCTTTTGCTTTATTAAAAAACCCTGTATATATCAAATGATGTGAACAGTATTAAAAAGTATTCTTTAAGTCCCCTCAATAATATACTCTAATTTATAAAAATCGGTGTACAAATGTGTACTCTGTCAAAGGTAGACTTTGAAATAAACAAAAATTTAAAAAAAAAATCATGAATTTTCAAAAAATTTCGAAAAGAAGAGCAGCTAGGATTTTGGTAAATATCATTTTTAAGTCACCAAAGGGTCCCGAACATGAAACTGCAATCAGTTTTTGGCGGCAATTTTATGTGACTTAAACTTCGTTCAGACACACCGTGTAATATTAATAAAATTTATGTAAATTTAACAAAAAATTAATTGTTAATTCAATAAACTATTTTCATTGAAAAAATTGTCACATTTTCAACCTACTGTTGGGTGTTGGGTAGTTTTTTTTGAATAATTGCAAGGCATTAAAACAAATTATTTATTATAACAATTAACTCATATTATACGATGTACAAAATAAAAAAATATGAACTCACTCTTTAAACAACAAGTCTGCTTCGTTTATAGAATATTTCTTTTATAACGTCGAAATTTTTCAATTAGGGTTTAAACCTTAGTTCACGGGAACTTAGATCAGTTAATGAACTCAGTTCACAGTTAAATGAGTTTTTCAATGTCGACTCAACAGCAGTTCTGTTGAACTTAGATCAGCGGTGTCAACGTTAAGTTGGTACAACCGAATTTAGTATAAGCCTACATTAATAGTAGTTAAAACTGTCATTTTGACAAAAGGATTTTATGTTTACTTTTGGAGTTTTGTTTATCTGTGCTGTTTTAAAAAGTTCTTATCTGTGCGAAAGGTTGCTTTAAAACAATTTACTATTGTTAAAGAACAGTAATTATTATTTATTATGGATAAAAATCGTGCTGCTAACTTTACCTCCTTTAAGGAGGAATTATTTGTATGTATTTCGTTTTATAGTATAAAATGAATTTGTGGTTTTTTGTTACATGTGATCAATTTTACTAAAATCTATTACCTATTCAGTAATTATTTTTATAACTAACCTATTGGTCGGATTTGCAATAACTGGTCTAATTAAATCCACTATCCTACGTACAAAAGGTTTGGAAAACCGAAATCTGGCAAAAAATTCATCATTATTCCACCTTTCAAAATGATTCGCTCTTACCCGTGGCCTGTGCACACGAAGTTGAATATTATTTAGGAATTCGCCAATTTCCTCATCATCCTCACTAACTACCTCAAACATATCCATTGGTTTATTATAATAGCAGATTACAAAACAAGAAATAAACAACATAATACACAATAAAGCAGAGAAAAATTAAGTTATGTCAAGTTGAACTTCGTTTAAACGGCCAACAGTGACAGTTCATCTTTTGATTTAGTTTAAACCAAATTCAAGCTTGAACTTTGATTGAGAAACGGTATATTTTGTTTGAACCAAGTTCAAATGCTGAACCAAGTTTAAACTATGATTGAAAAACCGGCCCTTAGTGATCTTTTTGAAATTTTTATCATGCTAGATTATACCACACTTCACTCGCACAAGTGAAATCAATCAGATTATGACACAGACTGTGGATTATAAAGTTATGTTCACCAAGGAGAGCGCTGGCCCTTTCCCCCTCTTTTTAAGGGAAATAAGAAACATTTTTTTACCATTACAAAACAATAGTAAATATTAAATAAGTCTTTTTATAGCAATAAAATATTTTTGGTATTGTTCTTAACGTAAGCTATTGACAAAGATTTTCTAACTGAAATAAAATTAATTTGAATTACAACGATAGTAATTTAAAAAAGACAAATATGCCATAGTAAAATGAACAAAATTTACTATAACAACTGCGCATTATTTTATGTAAGCGCAATTCACACACAACTATAGATTTAACAAAAACATTTTAAGTTCGACAAAGATTTTATATAAACATAAAGTATTTCTTATTGCCATGATAATATGATGATGTTGGATGGACATTTTTTTTACAAAAGCTCAACATTGCTGCTTCATTATAGTAAATGAGAATTTTATTAACAGTAAAAAAAGTTTATTCTGTAAATAAAAAAAATCTTATTACCTACTTTGACAAATCGTAGGTTTTTGTCACTGTAACAAGGCAGCGGCGGGGGGGGGGCAAAATAGGGTACCCAAAAAATGAGCATATGAAAAGTTTTCCAAAATTGTACCATCCTTTTTCTCGCTCTACAGGCTCAGAATAATTATTTTCGATTAAAAGCGTGAACTTTGAGTCAATATATTTTCAAATTATTTAGAAACCGAAAAAAACAATCTAAAAAAAAATTTTTTACTAAATTTTTCGGGTACCCCATTTTACCCTCTTTCACCTCCCGTCTGCTAATTGTACCATAAAATTAAAAAAAAAACAGAAAATTTGATGTTAATCAAACTTCGAACCTCGAAACTCTAAAAGAGACCTTTTTTGTAGAGCGTTACAGTTTATATAAACTGCAATGATCATTGCCAATTCCAAACATAAAATTATGTTATTTAAATGGGAAACTAAAATAAAAACAGCGACCTCTTAGTATTGAGCTGGAACGCCTATATTTGGTAAGGATTTTTGTTATATTAAATAAAAACATTTGAGAGGGTAAAAGCGAAAAAAAAATTAAATTTTATTTTTTGAAGCACCCTAATCTAAATCTCGATGCTGGAAAAAAATCTGCAAAATTGGTCAATTGATCTGGTTTTCTACGAACTACTTGGAGACAAAAATTGTATTACTTTTATTTTTTATAAAACATCTTTAGCATTAAATTACCTACATGAAAACAACACAGAATTTCAAAAAATGTTAGTCTTGATTTTATGACCCAAATAAAATAAATTTACAGCTAAAATGTGTCTTAATTTTTATTAATATCTCGTATGAAATTTTAATAAATAAAAACTCATGACGCACTATAAACATGTAAAGTAATTCTATTCCGCGTTTGATTTATTTTTACAACATCCTTCAGCAGTTTTACCACACGAAACAATGTCGTGTCTATATTTAGCTTGCTATGGAATTAATTGGGTTAGTTTACTGCACTTAAATCCAATAATCTATAAAATTCGCATTCTTTAGTTATATGATATTAGAGTAATTTAATTTAATAATTATTATACACTATATAAATGAATGTGTTGATAATATTTTTTTTTCTATCTAAATATTCATCTTAGTTGTGGCTTTATGGCGCTTTAGTCACGGGCCGAAGTTAGCAACAGGTTTTTAGTCACGGGCTGAAGTTAGTTTTAAGTTAGTTGACAGTTGTCAAATGTCATACAATCTTGTAAAATAATACTAAATGTGAAAATATTTTATTATCTCAATACAAAAATACAAAAGTATTAAATAGTTTCTCAACGCCAATATTAGAAAAGTTTATATGAACATTGTACTGACCTTTTAATTTCGCCGGCAGAAACTATAACTTAAATTCGGGCACGGACTCCACTGTAAAGTGCTCATAAAACATTTTCTTTACTTTCACTGTGAAATACTGTCAATTTTCAAGAAATACATTTCGATTTATAACCTTTATAATCTGTGTTTATAAAATTTAAAAATTTGACATTTGACGGTGTCACACAGATTCCCCAATTGTTTTATAGATGGCGCTCTATACAAATTTTTGATTTAAATCATTTTAACATAATAATAAGTATTTTTCGTAGAAAAAGTATAGTATGCACCTCGTTTATAAACTCATTAAATTAAATTCGTGTATAAAATGGCGTTTATTAAACTTGATACATAATAATCTATTTTAGATAATATAAAGTATTTGTCGTAGAAACTTTTTTGTATATAAACTTTTCTAGGCACTCTATGCAGTTTATTTAATACACTGTATTGGATTATAATTAGCGTATTTTCTAATAAATGCATTATGTTTTAAATCCTTTTATATTGTAATAAATATTCGATCAAAAACAAAATAAAATTAAAATATTATCTGAGCGTATTCTATGCTCAAAAATTTTATGGTAATTAGTGCTATTGGTGTCGGATTGTAATATAACACAAAACAAAATGTCAGATGATGATATTTAAATTGGTATCTAGTGACTTTTTCGTTTACCTTAATAAGTTAAAAAAACAGTATTCTCATCCGCCATGTTTGACATATGTACGTAATGCAAAATTGGTTATTTGATCTGGGTTTTTTCGAATTGCGTGGAGATAAACTACACTGTTAAAAATTTATAAAATTTGTGTTAAAAATAATGCGTGTTAAATAAAATATGTAAAAATTTACATAAACTTCCTAGTGTTTGTAACATAAATGATATATGTTACTTGATATAAAAATTATAATAATTAAAATCTTAAAATTTCAAAAGACTTAACAAAAATTAATGTGTAAAACGGTCCTACACAAATAAGAATGTAAAATAATAATTTTTTTGTACATTGAAGTATAATAATATAGTTAATGTTAAGAGAAAATTATGTTAATTTCAATATAATACATTTTTAGTTTAAATATTATTTATAAATATTTGTTAAATATTTGAGTACAGAAAATTTTTAATCAAATTAAAACAATTGACTATTTTTTTATTTAATTCAACTTAAATATAATTGTTATTCTTTTAATTCGCTAATTTTCGCCTTCTTTCGATTAAAATCGGTACCCTGTAAGGCCCTTTGTCTTCTAACAGCGTTTAGTCGGTTAATGATAGTTAATTCGATTAGAGGTTCCTAATTGTAAGGTTAAGTGTGCTTTTATATAGCGTGTGTTTAACAAAATTTAAAGGTAAATTTGCTATGATAATGTTTTTTTTTACTGACAAAACGTTTGTATCCCCAGAAATTTTTGAAGACCGTTTACCCTATGATTTGTATTTTATTTTGGAATGAAAAAAAAGTACTGGACTGTGCAATTTTAGTGAATTCCAATGCTTCATTGATGAACTTTTTTTTAAATTATGTTGTAGTATAATACATTATTATTATTACATATTTACATGTTTTATTTTTTGTCCAAAACCAATATTCTTATATTAATTTAAATAAATAAAAATAAACAATTAATAATGTAAAAATTAATTAAAAACTATTGTTAAAATAACAAATTAAAATAGTTAAATGAAGACCTACTATTTGTGTAAAATCAATAGAAAGTTATATGTTAAGTAACACTTTTTTGTGTAAAATAAAATATAAATAAATTTAACATATTTAATTATTATATAATTGACACAACACGATTTGTTAAATTAACTTTGCAGTTATGTAAAAAATAACATATATGTTATTAAGAAAATTAATATATATATTAATTTTCTTTTACACATTCTCTTGTGTTAAAAATTAACATAAGTAATAAAAATAAAAAAAACTAAAAAATTTGATTGGACTTTTTGGGACACAAGAAATATGTTAAATATACATATGGGTGATTCTACAAAAGTTGGGCAACTTTTGACCTTATTTTGTTTATATAGTTTTCGAAAAAAAATTAAACAGTATTTTGTTATGAGAACATAGATAATATAATAAATATACTGTTCCAGACCGGGCCAGTCACTTTTTCAAACAGTTTTTGAAATATCTGTGTTTTCTACATTTGAATGCAAGGGAAGTGACGAGTATACCAGGGTAGTACCCTGAGGGTACTAATTAAATACATAATTTATTGTAAAATATAAGATTTATTGCAACTTTGAGCATATTATACATTAAATATTTTAAAATCAAATAATACCACACATCAGTGGCGGCTGGTGGATTTTGGGTATACCGATATCTCATTTATTAGATATGGGACCCACACCAAATTTATATGAGTTTATAATGACATTAAATAAACAAGTTCTGCGCAAGCAGAATTTAAATTGAAGTTTGGGAAAAAAAGATAACCGAAACATCGAACATGAAACTGACGACACGGTACTGATGAATGGGATACAAATTTAAGATTATAATTCGGAATTAAGTATTTTACTGATATTTTTTATTAGTGGATGCTACTTATCAACAAATCACATATAGCCTTATATAAATTACAATTAAATATATATATATACGTAAGAAAATAACTACTCACCACAGTACTGACATTTTGACTGGAACTTTACGTGCATTCACCACAACTTCGCCGCTTGCATTGTTTTCAAGAGGACTGTCGTGCAAAGGGCGGGCTATGTAGGTAATTTTTTACCAACACTTCTTAAAAGGAGGACTTGACGTTTAAACTTTAATATTTCGCAGGAATTTTGAATTTTAACATTGGACACAGAACCGGTGAGAGATTATCAATTTTTAAAAAATTGCTATTATTCGAATCTATGATAAAATATGCAAAATACATTATTTAATGTTTTATAGTTTGTAGTGAAATTTAAAAATTTAAGATAAATTGAATACATTTTAAAATAGAATCACTCAAATATTTGATTCTGGAGTTGTGACACGCCAAGGTACTGATGTTTTTAATATTTATTATGTTTTTCCACAAACGTGCTTTTAAAAATTACATTAAAATTAGGTGGACAAGTTAAAAAAAAAATTGTAATATACTAAAATATTTACAAAAAGTATTAAAATACCTACTCTATTGACTGATGACATCAAATTGTCCAACTTTTGTAGAATCACCCATATAAATTTTTACAGTGCAATAGCTAAATTATAAGACAAAAAAAAATAACAAAAATATTTTTTAGTTTTAAAAACTAAAAAGCACGATTTACGCATTAAAAAGTATAAAATAGTGTAATTAACTTAAAATAAAAAACTTAAATAAAAACCTTAATAAATAATCATTATTATTATCATTATAATGAGACTTTTTTTTAGCTAGAATGTTAATTTTAGGTGCAGGATCAAAATAATTAAACTAGATAAATCTTCTTGATAACAGATTTGGGCCATGTTGTAGCTATATAGCTTATACTACGTACTTATAAAATATAGAACACTGGCGTATGATGAACCAACCACTCGATAAGAAATATTCGTTAAACACATCGCGTCGCAGACTTTTATTGGAAGCTTAAGTGAAGAAAACATAAGCCTCGACATAATCTATTTTTAGTTACGCTTTTAAAGAAACGTCAAGTTGCTAAATTATATTTAACAGCAGATGATACATCACAAATAATTTCAGTTCTGCAAAATTGTATTGTTCTGTCGGGACCATTGTTCGAGATAAGTAATTTGGAAGTTAAAATGAGAAGTGTGCGATCTGTGAAAAATGCCCTTTCTTTTTAAAAAGTAACTTCAAGCTAGTCTTACATGGGGCAAAATTTGCCAAGTGTACCAGGTGAAAAAATTTTTGTCACCGATTTTGTTTAAACTTTACTTATTTGTTGTTCTTATAACGAAGAATCATAGCATAAAATTTTTTTGCTCTAGGATTGTTCATTCAAGAGTTATGGATTATTGAAATTTATCGATTTTTTACTTTTTGGTGAAATCGCTTTTTATTTAAAAATTCATAACTTCTGTTCATCTCTTTATAAAATATTTTAATTCAACCACCTTAAATGATTTTTTCCGTACTTTTCAATGGGCTATACCGTTTTTGCAAAAAAATAAAAATTGCAATTTTTTTTTGAAATTTTGCAAAATTTTGCATTTTTTAAAACAATGTGTATTTTTTAATTTTTTTTAAAATAGCATAAAATCCAAGTTTATTATGTTACCTTTGAATAAAAAAAAAATTAGAGTGGGCCCGACATGTAGAAGGGAAGTTTTTCATATTTGAATGCCTCACGGTCTAGCCATCGAATAGCTACTACACTGCCGTATGCGTTTATACCTAGTAGATGCGAGTAAACGAATACAAAATGATAATTTAAAATGTAAAATTATGTTTGAGTAGTCAATGATGTATTTTAAATATTTACAATGCCGCAGGATATAGTTTTTTTTATTGTGTAATAGTCCTTCGGAGGGGACTTTAAGCCCGCGGTCCGTTCCTACCCCTAACCCGCACAAGCCATTCAGTTGGCTTATGGGACTTCTTAAGAAGTAAGGGTGGAACTAAAAGAGCACTTTTGTATATAAACTGTATATTTTTGCACAAATTGTTTAAGCATCCCAATTAGCAAATATAGTTCCCAGTCCTTTTTAAATGTCACTGCCCCTAAAGTATAGTTCCTAGACCCACCCTGCCACTTAAAATGTTACTCTATAAGGAATAGTCACTTTGAAGTATATTTCAAGAGTGACTGGTTAGTGCCTACCTACCATAAAAGTGGAAAATAAACACACCGATTGCAAGTGGCAAACATGTAATTTAAAGAAGTGGCTGGAACTACCTGAATCTTCGAATATGACACCATAAAAGACCAAAAACTTTATAGTAACTTTTTAAAGTAGCGGTCACCAACAAGTGCTACCATAATGCCTCCATTAAGTTTTTGTTACTTTATAGTAACAATTTAAGTTACGGGGTAGTCGCGGCCACGACACCTGGTTACCTCTAATTTATAGTAGCATTGAAAGTAACAAAATGGTTACTGCGACCTTCCTAGGTCACTATAAAGTAGCCGTCGCTTATCCTTTGCCACTAAAAAGTCGCGGGGATCAAAAATGGCTACTTAATAGTGACCATAACTTAATATACCCTAATAAATGTAATTGCCTCAGATTGCATATATGCATATATGTTACGCACTATAGTGTGCTGCTCTGTTTTGGTGTTTTCTTTTCTTGCTTTTAAGCTTTATTAAAATTCTGTAAAATGCTTAAGGTAAATAAAAAGAAATTTAGATATTCTAGTACTTTCTATCAAAGAATTAAACAAAAGGAATCACTGGGAGCCGAAGCATCAACATCAGAAACAAAAACTACATCTTTCTATAATCGTACTGATGAACATCATAAATCAGGTAGTGACATTTTTAAAGCTGTTTGATTCAAACAGTTTGAAGTACCTATTCACATTCAAAGTTGATGCATGTTCTGACTTCTATACCTGAGTCAAGTGTTCAAATCTCGTTCTGATCGAGGTGCTGATGAATATTATTAATTCTATCTTACGTGAACGTTTTCACCTTAATAGTCTTTAAATATTTTGTAATGAATAGGAATTTAATATAAGAAATTCAAGGTGCTAAATATTTTTAATGGGTCAAGTTTATCAATACTTCCCTGAAGTATTTGCAGTCAAAGTTGATGTATGTTTTGATTTCTACACCTGAGTCAAGCGTTCAAATCTTGGGCTGATGAATGTTATTCATTCTGCCTTACTTGTAGGTATTTGGGCTATGTAAAAATGAATATTGTATGCTCTCTACTTAAGTCGTGGATTCGAAGATTAAGTGGAAGAGAACGTTTCAAGATTTAAGAGAGTAATTAATAAACCTAGAAAAAACGACACGAGACGGAAGTGACGTCATAAACGGTGTGGGTCCTGTTTTTTTATAATAATTAATTTTTTTGAAAATAAATGAATAATTGTCATGTAATCATAAGAATTGCAATAACCAGTAAAACATTAGGTTTGATAATATTCAATTTGCATTTTACAAAAAATATGATTCTCGCGTCGCCAAACGGGAACTTCAAAGGACAAGGCGGAACGTTATAGTGGCACGCCGCGATCGGTGTAGCATAAACGCTGCAATTAAGTGGCAATTTAGTGGCGCAGGAAACTTTCTTGTAAAAAATCACTTTATGTTCCAAAGAATCGTGGACCATGTAGTTCCCAAAAAGTTATTGTTTCCATAAAGTCGTCTATGGGTAGTTGCAATTGTCACTTTATCAATCCGAAGATTTTAAAGTTCCAAACGGGTAGGGTTGGCCTAATATATTATTGTTCCCGGTACTTTGTGGAAGCATATGGAACTATAAAGTATTTTTCGGATTAAACGGCCATATTTTTTTCATGACTTTTCAGACGAACAGCCAAATGGCTCAAACATTTTGCGTTTTTAAGCTAAATATACCTAAACTAAAGATTTTTTCCTTAGATATTTTGTTATTTGTGACGGTGGACTAATATTTTAAAGTTTCACGCCAGTTTTAAGCAAATTAATTTTTTTTTAATTACTACATGAGTTTCTATTGCAAATAATTTAATAATTTGAAATGTTTTGAAAGGCGCTCGAAAATTTTGTCATATAAACCCACTATTTTATTCAGTAAAGTCGATTGCGTTTTGGAATTGACCCACAACAGGCGTTAAAATCGCATGGTAAATAACAAAAAAATAATAATGGCTTCCATAATTACTTTCCATCATGACATTTATTTTTATGAAGTGTGAAACTGAAGAGGTCGCTGCGAATAAAGTTTAACAGTTTAATGAAAGTTCTACATGTCGGTGGCAAAACACTAGGCTGCCACGAACCCGCGACTAGGCAGCTTCGTAACAGATAAGTCGCATTCAACGGTAGGTTACTTTATAGTGCCATATCGTAGTAACTCTTTTAGTGGCAAAAACTACCCAAGACACTACCCGGCTACTCAAAATCTTTCCCCATTTTGGTCGCAGTTACTTAGCAGCTACGAATATACAACGTAGCCGCCGATGGTCACCGCCCCCTTTGTAGTGGCTTTGATAGTGGCAGTTACGTATCTGCCACCATAAATGCTAGTTGGGATGGGTCTACATAGATTTCGCAAGGAGGGTCGATGATGTTAAATAAAAAATGTATTGTTATAACCGTAAAGGCGCCATTCAGCTTATAGGCAAGCCGTTACGGTTATACAATAAATGTTTTATTTAATATCATCGATCCTCCTTGCGAAATCTATGTAGACCCATGCTTAAACAATTTGTGCAAAAAAATACAGTAAAAAAACTATATCGTGCGGCAGTGTAAATATTTAAAATACATCATTGACTACTCAAACATAATTTTACATTTTAAATTATCATTTTGTATTCGTTTACTCGCATCTACTAGGTATAAACGCATACGGCAGTGTAGTAGCTATTCGATGGCTAGACCGTGCGGCATTCAAATATGAAAAACTTCCCTTCCACATGTCGGGCCCACTCTAAATTTTTTTTTTATTCAAAGGTAACATAATAAACTTGGATTTCATGCTATTTTAAAAAAAATTAAAAAATACACATTGTTTTAAAAAATGCAAAATTTTGCAAAATTTCAAAAAAAAATTGCAATTTTTATTTTTTTGCAAAAACGGTATAGCCCATTGAAAAGTTCGGAAAAAATCATTTAAGGAGGTTAAATTGAAATATTTAATAAAGAGATGAACAGAAGTTATGAATTTTTAAATAAAAAGCGATTTCACCAAAAAGTAAAAAATCGATAAATTTCAATAATCCATAACTCTTGAATGAACAATCCTAGAGCAAAAAAAATGTATGCTATGATTCTTCGTTATAAGAACAACAAATAAGTAAAGTTTAAACAAAATCGGTGACAAAAATTTTTTCACCTGGTACACTTGGCAAATTTTTCCCCACATACGAATTCGTCGCAGCATCGGTTTTACCAGGGAAGAACTGATTGTTTTAGAAACTATGATAAAGAACAAACGATAGGTGAATACTGAATAAGTTAAGTAGCGACAGGTCTGTTTACCAACTTGTTTTTTTTTGTTCGCAGCGCCCCAAAATTTTTAGTTTATGACCTAAAAAAAATTATAAAAAAATTATTCATATTAAACCGTGCCACAAAGACGATACATTTTCCATTTAAATTACATGGGGTTTCGGCAAGTTTTACATTTAATTTTATTTCTCCCGAGCAAGTTAATATACAGCAATAAGTGGCACATATTTTTATAGGAAATTGAACGGTGCACAAAAAAGCATTCCTATGATTTTTCCAAAAATTTACAGATTTAAGTTATTTAAGGTTAAACTTCTAGTTATTTTTTCGATTTTTTTACTTTGACTGTAAAATTATAATTATTTTTATGAATTGTTTATTTTTAAAAATATGTGATTTTATTGTATTATTAAAAAAATTATTGAAAGGAGATAAGTGAAAATTATTGACAAGAGATTCCGATAAATTTATTTTTTTGTATTACATTAAACGAATCTGGTACTAGTTTTACCGATAATAGTACGATTACTTTTTTACAATTTTTTTTTATTTCTGTAAAATTTGTATACGATTTTATAAAAAATTATACAATAAAAAGTTTTCCTTCAGTACAGCTAACATTTCTGCTACAACAATTATCCTTTTCAAATAAGTTATATGTTTAGTCACGGGCTGAAGTTAGCAACAGGTCACGGTCTGAATTTTGTTTTAAGTTAGTTGACAGTTGTCAAATGTCAAACAATCGTTAAAATAAAGTGCCTTTCTTGTAAAATAATACTAAATGTGAAAAGTATTTTATTATCTCAATACAAAAATACAACTGACCTTTTAATTTCGCCGGCAGTAAACTATAACTTAAATTCGGGCACGGACTCCACTGTAAAGTGCTCATAAAACATTTTCTTTACTTTCACTGTGAAAAACTGTCAATTTTCAAGAAATACATTTCGATTTATAACTTTTATAATCTGTGTTTATAAAATATAAAAATTTGACATTTGACGGTGACACACAGATTTCCCTATTGTTTCATAGATGGCGCTCTATAAAATTTTTTGATTTAAATCATTTTAAGATAATAATAAGTATTTCTCGTAGAAAAAGTATAGTATGCACCTCGTTTATAAACTTTTCTATACACTCATTAATTTAAGCACTCGCTCGCAAGCTCGCTCGTGCCTAAATTAAATTCGTATATAAAATGCCGTTTATCAAACTTGATACATAATATACTATTATCTACTTCTACATTGACGAGCTGTGACTTTATGGCGCTTTAGTCACGGGCTGAAGTTGGCAATAAGTAGTGGGTTTTGGGCATTCTAGTCACGGGCTGAAATTAGCTTTATTATATATTAGAGAAAAGTGAGGTTAATTCCGTTGACATTTGACAGATGTCAAATGTTTGACAAATATAATTGTCTTTAAATTCTTCTTTGTGTTCGTCGTAGATAAAGTATACTTAGTACCTATGCAACTCGTTTTATAAACTTATCTAGACACTTGCTTTGCTCGTGCCTAATAAAACTCGTAACCAAAATGGCGTTTATAAAACTTGATACATAATACCTATACTATTATATAAAAGATGCCAAAGACGATGGGTGATTGGCCTACTTCAAACTTCAACTTTGCGACACGAAATCTGTGAAGTGCGACTTCTGCCTTCTGTGGTCAAAGTACTAAATCATACTTTAGTGCGCATGCGCAACTACAACCTTTATTTTTTCCTAAAAATAATTGTTAAAAAAATTTCTACGTCATTAGCTACAGCTGAAGAAAAAATTTTTATTGTATAATATTTTATGAAAACGTATAAAATTTTGTAAAATTTCACAGAAATGAAAAGATTATGTAAAAAAAGTAATCGTACTAAATTTGAGTAAAACTAGTATTTTAATGTAATAACATTTTTTTAATTTATCGGAATCTCGTCAATAATTTTTACTTTTTCAATAATACAATAAAATAACATATTTTCAAAAAATAACAATTTATTTTCATAAAAATAATGATAATTTTACAATCAAAGTAAAAAAATTGAAAAAAAATACTTTAAGTTCCATTTTAACCTTAAATAACTTTTAAACCAGTGAATTTATCGAAAAATGATAAGAGAGCGTTCAATTTCCTATAAAAATATATATCACTTATTGCTGAATATTAACTTGCTCTTTTTTATTTTTTAAATAATTTTTTTAGGTCATAAACTAAAAATTTAAGGGACGCTGCGAAAAAAAACTCTCCCTCGTAAATGTAAATTAAAAACAAATCTCCCATACGGAATCCCGCACAGCAAAGGTTTTGTATGAATCTGAATATAGGTCACAAACATTTACTTCCAATGAATTTTTAAAAAATGTACATAAGGCGAAATTATTTGGGTCACATATTATGAAAGTGGGTATATAAGATGTCTATGCTCGTCTATTTTTTTTCATTTCGCATTTATGTGGTAGTTATTTTCAACTAAAAGAAGTTCATAAAGTAGTTTTTATGTTTTTTATTTACTCGGAAGGTCGCATGATGTTATTTGTTTTTGGTAACTTATTAGTGTTGATTTGAATTTTAAATGTTTAAAATAAAATAAACTAAAAATTACGAAATTTTACAATTTTTTTGTTCTAATAATAATTTATATAACTAATAATATTAATAGGATGTCAAAAATTTAATTTAAAATTGGTTGTATTTAAATATAAAATTTAGTTTTTATAAAAAAAATTGAAAGCCCTGCAAAATATGTGGATGTTAATTGTAAAAAAGCTTTACAATAAAAGTATTCAGTACTTTAGGTATGGTTGATAAAGGGCTTTACCTAATTTTTTGTATGACTTCCTGTTTATTTTACTACACAAAAAATGTTGTTCATTTGTTAATTAATTAAGGGGAAATAGTGCCTTTTTGTAAAGGCTTTTGTTAAGATGAATTTGTACCTACTTATTGTTTAAAATATGATTATGATGATTTATAATATTTTTAAACAGAAATTTGATTATAGTTTTCAAGAAATTCTAATCCAAAGGTTAAAATTAAAAAGGATTTTAAAGAGAAAGAGTAGCGGCATAGTTTTGTGGAAATAACTATTTTGATACATAATTTGTTTATTAACTTTAAATACTTTATCCAACACATGACAGTTATGACTGTTATTATTAATGTCATTTTAGACAAGTAAACTATCAAATAACACACTAGTGTTTTATAATCCATAAGTTATGGACCATAACTCACTAGTGAGTTATGGATTATAACTCACGTTTATATTTAAAGTAGTATTCTATTTATTTATTACTATTGCAAGCAGAATTCACATTGATATTGAAATTAAAGGAAAACGCTAACGGTTTATTCGAATTTGACGTCATTGTAAAATTCGTTGGTTCATTGGAACCAGACGCTCTCATATCGATACAGCTGCTGATAGTGCTGGAAGACGCCGACGCATTAGAACCTTGTATTTTTTCTTCAATTCGTATTAGTTTATGCACCGATTCTTCTAGGTATCCTTCTGCTACCGTCGAGGACTTCCATCCTCCGTGACGCTTCAAAGTAGTCATGTTAGCCCCGGCATTGGCCAAAAGAGTCGCCGAAGACCTCAGGCAGTGACCGGTGTAGAGCGTTGGTTCCTCCAATTTCAAAACATTGCAATTCTTGTAGGTATCTTCGGCAACGTATTTATTCCCACACACTGGCTGGTACACCTCCCATTTTTGTAAAAAAATAAAAAAAACGGCTAGAACTAGTATTCTTTGGTCCCAAAGACATGTATTTTTTACTCAAATTGATCGGGTTGAATGGAAATTCTTCTTCAAGTATGGTGAAACTTCTCAATTTCTTGGTTTTAGTGTCTGGCAAAACTACGTGAAAATATTTCCCTTTGTCTTGAATATTTTCTATTTTTAAATTGACCAATTCATCGCATCTACAAGCACCGCTAATCCATATTATCAAAGCCACTTTCATCAACAGGTACTCGTCGTCGGGAGCTTCGTTCAAAAACTTCTCTATTTCAGGTCGTTCCAATGTCTTGGACTTCTTTGGTTTGTATCCCTGTGATTTGCTTTTCAAAAAACTCATTAGTTTGCCATATTTTGAAATGTCGATTTTTTTATAAAGGTGAATAGTCGAGCGAAGCATCGAGTATTTGGTCCATAGCGACGTTGGGGCTAATTTTTTTTTGCAAATAAGCCAATAGAACATTTTTATCGATACCTTTTATCTTGCGTGAATTCATCCAAGACTCAAACATTTTGAACTCCTTGTCGTAAGCATCTCGGGACTTTTCTGGCAAAATCTGCATCGCTGCTTCTTCCGCTTCCGTAAGGATATCCTCAGGAACGTAATTTTCATCGGTTTCCTCCATTTTCTATACGTTTTTTTCTTCAAAAAAGCTTCCCTTTTCTGCAGGGAAAACTGACAAGTGTCAAAATTTATTTAAACATTTGCTAACAATGTTTCACGCCCGTGGCAACCAAACAAACAACCTACTTTGACCAAAATGTAATAAAGTCACTGTCAGGTCATTCTGACATTTATAGGGTACTGAGACGCAAGTAGCTTTGATTTGATCACAAAGCTTATTAATTATTATCTCATAAAAAACGATTTCTTCCACTTGTTGGATAAAACATTGTACCTATGCCTGACGGCCTCGTGGTATAAATCTTTCTCGCGTGACTTATTTTCAACATAACACACTAGTACCATAAATAACTATTATTGGTTAACCAAAAGGCTATTAAACTTGGTCTTTCTGCCTGTTACAATTATACGTTGTATTAAGATGTTTACTATTTGAATTAAATTACAATTAATACCAGTAATAAAAAAGAAAAAAATCGGAAACAATAGTTATGTAACTTGAAAAAAAAGAATATAGAGAATTATACTTTAAAAAAGCATTATAATAATGCCTTTTTTTGTTTACTTGTAAGTGCAAACCACTGTTTTGTCAATACAATGTATTATTTATAAAAGCAGTAAATATCATAGAAATATAAACTAGGTATAATACTAAACCTTTATATTCTGAGGTTTTAAATTGACCTATAAGTTGTTTCGAATCCATTGCAATTCCCTAAACAAGACTATCTTATGAAAACAGTAAAAATCGATTTTCTATTCGTGTGACCTAGAACATTAGCCCTACCTACACCAACATTCACCCAACATAAAAACAAAACATAATCATTAAAATTTATATCTAAATGGGATCATCTCATTAATGCTACAACTATACAAATGCACAAAAAATGTATATGTTAAAAACTAATGTATTTATTTTTCATGTATTGCATCAATTTTTTTTTGTTTAAATAAAGTTCCTTTCTTGTAATACAACACTAAATGTGAAAATGATTTTATTATTTCAAAACAAAAATACAATAGTATTATAGTATATTATGTATCTTTTGTTTATCTTTGATAAACACCAATTTATACACGAAGCGAGTGCTTAAATTAATGAGTGTATAGAAATGTTTATAAAAGAGGCGCATACTATACTTTTTTTACGACAAATACTTATTATTATCTTAAAATGATTTAAATCAAAAATTTGTATAGAGCGCCATCTATGAAACAATAGGGGAAACTGTGTGTCACCGTCAAATGTCACATTTTTTTATTTTATAAACACAATTATAAAGGTTATAAATCGAAATGTATTTCTTGAAAATGTTCAGTTTTTCACAGTGAAAGTAAAGAAAATGTTTTATGATGACTTTACAGTAGAGTCCGTGCCCGAATATAAGTTATAGTTTACTGCCGGCTAAATTAAAAGGTCATTACAATGTTCATATAAACTTTTCAAATATTGGCGTTGAGAAACTATTTAATATTTTTGTATTTTTGTATTGAGATAATAAAATAATTTTCACATTTAGTACCTATTACTTTACAACAAAGGCAATTTATTTTAACGATTGTATGACATTTGACAACTGTCAACTAACTTAAAACTAACTTCAGTCCGTGACTAAAAACCTGTTGCTAACTTCAGCCCGTGACTAAAGCGCCATAAAGCCACAACTTGTCAATGTGTATTTAAAAGGTCACTTAGTGTCATGCAAACATGTACGATAAAGGGTGTTTTAAAGGTAGGAGTTTTTTAATGCCAATATTTGAAAAGTACTTATAAAACATGTTCCTCACTTTTACTGTGAAAAACTGTTGTTAGTCCATTTTCAAGGAATACATTTCGATTTACACATAAAAATTTGACATTTTTATATAAAATAAAACAGATTCCCAAGTTGGTTACTCTATTGTTATACAGGGTGTTATGTAATTAATGTTATATATTAAAATACTGAATACTTTTTGACATAAGGAATAAAGGAAAAATATTTAAAAAAACATTTTTCCAAAGATAAAGAAAAAATATGCATTAGAAGTTTTTTATATTTTTTGTGATACGCCACTGGTTACACACTAGGTTTATCTCTGCACACCTGTATTTTGTGAGTACATAGATACCAACCAACAAAGTAGCTGCGCGTTGCCAGATGTAAAAAATTGTTACTAAAAATTTTTTTTGCAAAAAATAAATAAAAACTCAATAAATACAAAAGTTTTATGCCCTTAAAGCTCTAATACCCTTCTGTATTTATTTACTGATCCAGCTATTAGCTTAAGCAATGATTAGAAAATTTAGTACCTTTGAAATTTGAAATCCATAACCACAAAATTAATTTTTTCATCAGTTTTTTTCTCTGTTTACTCAGATGAAATTGGGACCAGTTCACAGGTTAAACTTTAAACATTTAATTTGTGTAAATAAATCCAAAAGCACTTCCCTTAGTTAAGATATTTACAATTTGAAAACATAACCTAAAATTTAAAAGAAATGCACTAGATTCTGTCATAAAAGTTGGCAGATTTTGTTTGAATTTACCTTCAGTACAAAAATGAAATAACCAACAATTAATAAAAACGCCAAATTGACAATTTGCATTGTTAATTTTGTCATTTTTGTAATTAAGCTAAATTTAAACAATGTTTGTCAACTTTTTTGAGAGATTTTTCAAACACTGTTGTTACCAACCATAACATAATAAATCCACCAGATTAACCTAAAGTTCCTAGTCGATCAGTGGCGTACTTTTTGGTAGGATAAAGGTTATTATAAATTATTTTTAGACTTTTTTAGAAAAAAAAGTTTCAGGTGCTTCTTTATGGACCCTAAGGAACAACCCATTTTAATATATAACATTAATTACATAACACCATGTACTCCAGACAAATATTTAATTAACCATATTTATATAATAATAATGAGTATTTGTCGTAAAAAAGTAGATTATGCAACTCGTTTATATTATAAAGCTCGCTCGTGCCTTCCTTAAGAGATTGATTATTTCTTAGGCTTTTAAAATGATTTTGACCTATCGGGTAAAAATTTCTACCTCCTAGTCTGTACAAAAAACCTGTTTGGACCAATAGAAAAATTTGACTTCTATCAGATCTATATAGCCTCACCTTTTACTTTCATGTATCGTTGTAACAAATAAAATTATACCTTGAAGATAAATAAATATTTTTTGTTTGTTGCAGGAACGTCTTCAACAGCAGTTGGACGAACAGGCCCAACGTTACGAAGAGCAGCTTACCGAACTGCATTCGGTGATAGCAGAACTTTCCCGAAAGCTCCATCAGCAACGAACAATGGCCATAGCGGAAGAGGACGAAGTTTCCGGTAAATTAAAATTGTTTTATATACTTTTTGCGATCAATAACTACCACATATTCGATCAGTAATTTAAAAATATAAAAAATTATATCAAATTTGTTTGCGAAGATATAACTGATTTTGAAATGTTTTTTTTAAAAATCCATATTTTTCTCAAAAATTAAGATAACGAGGTGAACCAAAAACAAAAATATTAAGAACAGATGTGACTTGATAATTAAAACTTCTACCATGATCTCTAAAATTCGTTTAAATCCGATATTATATAAAAAAGTTTTTTGCGATTGAAATTCATCGAAAATTTGTGTGGGTCGATTATTTTGCCTGTGAGTGATATGTTAGATACATTACTTATTTAAATATAAAACGTTTTTAAGCTAATTTCCAGTCATTAAAAGTATCAAAACATCGAATAACCATCAAAGTTTAAAATATTTCCTTTAAATTTAGCGCGCACCCCTTCCAACTTTAATTCTAAACGCTTAAATCATTGCCCGACCGCATAATAGGGAAATAGTAATCCCAGAAATTTGCGCTTCGTATACGTCACACATTGCCGATACAACATCATGCTCCCCACCGCTGCACGGTGCCGCCGGCACCCCCGCAAGGCGGGGATAATACGCGAATTTTTGTAGACATTGAGGCCCACAAAGTTGGGCTTGTACCACAGTATATGGAAGACAGCAGAGTCAGTCCCGAGATCTGTGCGGCTCGCTTATCAGCCGTTGTAAAAGACTGGGCGGGGCGTGAAATGTTTTAGTAAACAAAGCTTATTAATTAGATCTATGCGTGTTTATAGTTTCTTATTTCTGTTTAGTCTTTGCCTTAGCGTTAAAATGGAAAGTTGTGATAAAAATGCAAGCGTAAAATACATTATTGCGTTGTGAATTCATGTAAAAATAATTCAAATAATTATAAAAGATCATTTTTATTTTAGTATATTATTATATTATTACACAAATACCACAGTAAAAATCACAAAAAATATAAATAAAAATATTCATGTTTTTTTATAGTTCAGTGTTAAATCGTTGAGTTTCAAATACCTACTGTGCTTGTACATTATTATTTTGTTGTTGTGCGGTTGTGCCTTTATTAATCTCAAAATAATTATTGTAAGATAGGTAAAAATGAGCAGTACCTCCTGGGTAATGTGGAAACCTGCTGAAGGAATAAATAAAATTCCCACCTCGTCCCGCACTTTTTGTATTATTCTAGCTAAATTTTGAAAATTCTTCTCGTGAAAGAACATATTTTTAAATAATATATTTTTATTATTTAGATTCTGAACTGCTCCAAAAACGCGAGACTTTGAAAATTTCAAAAAAAATTGCCTGCGGTGCCATATAGCGGTACATGGGCCTCACCTTCACTGGAGTGTATAATAATAAGAAATAGGAATTGTTTGGTAATTTTTATTTTTTCACTTTGAATACAAACCAACTAAAATATGCTTAACCATTTTAACGAATAATAATTCAATCAAATTCAACATCAACATTATTATAGGTATACTCGTAAGTAATATCATAAGGGCATTTAATTTTTCCGAAAAGAATCGAAAAAACACGTTGCTAAGTAATATTTTAACAAAAAGCATGAGTGCTGGTGGCAACAAAAATCCGAGTCGAAGAGGAGGATTTTTGCACCTGCACGAATGCATTTTGTTAAAAAATATTACTTAGCATTGTGTTTTTTCCATTTTTTTCACAGGAAAAATTAGATGCCCGAATGGTATTTGACAAGACTATTTCATGAGTAACAGTTAACAATTAAAATATAAATTGCAATTGTTGGTGACAACAGCTGTCAAGTTTTGCCGCGGGTAAACTCGAATAAACTGCTGACAGGTGCTGTCACACAGTTTTTTCACCTAGAAACCATTTGTAATTCAAAATTGCGCGTTTGTGATTGGTGGAAATTAAGACGAGGGAAATAGTCAAAGTAATTTTTAGTCGAGACCGATTCATGTTCATGAATATATTTGTGAGTCTTGGTATTTTCAGCGTAACTCAAATCTAGCCTGGGCATTTTCGGCGAAACTCGACTGTTCCCTGTTCAAAATTTGACTCATTTCGAACTTTTGCACCAGGTTGAATATTTGAGATTCCACAATGTTTCTATTGTACGGAGAGAATTGTTTGACTTTGGCGGCGATTCCTTTAAAAAATGCCTCGGTGGAATTGGACGACATTTCAACAGATGCATTTTTCTGCGTTTGATTTTCTTTGGGCGTTTGCGTAATCTCTGTTGCCGACCGCATAATAGGGAAATAGTAATCCCAGAAATTTGCGCTTTATATACGTCACACATTGCCGATACATCATGCTCCCCACCGCTGCACGGTGCCGCCGGCACCCCCGCAAGGCGGGGATAATACGCGAATTTTTGTAGACATTGAGGCCCACAAAGTTGGGCTTGTACCACAGTATATGGAAGACAGCAGAGTCAGTCCCGAGATCTGTGCGGTTCGCTTATCAGCCGTTGTAAAAGACTGGGCGGGGCGTGGAATGTTTTAGTAAACAAAGCTTATTAATTAGATCTATGCGTGTTTATAGTTTCTTATTTCTGTTTAGTCTTTGCCTTAGCGTTAAAAATGGAAAGTTGTGATAAAAATGCAAGCGTAAAATACATTATTGCGTTGTGAATTCATGTAAAAATAATTCAAATAATTATAAAAGATCATTTTTATTTTAGTATATTATTATATTATTACACAAATACCACAGTAAAAATCACAAAAAATATAAATAAAAATATTCATGTTTTTTTTATAGTTCAGTGTTAAATCGTTGAGTTTCAAATACCTACTGTGCTATATAATTATTGTAAGATAGGTAAAAATGAGCAGTACCTCCTGGGTAATGTGGAAACCTAATAAAAATCCCACCTCGTCCCGCACTTTTTGTATTATTCTAGATAAATTTTGAAAATTCTTCTCGTGAAAGAACATATTTTTAAATAATATATTTTTATTATTTAGATTCTGAACTGCTCCAAAAACGCGAGACTGAAAATTTCAAAAAAAATTGCCTGCGGTGCCATATAGCGGTTCATGGGCCTCACCTTCACTGGAGTGTATAATAATAAGAAATAGGAATTGTTTGGTAATTTTTATTTTTTCACTTTGAATACAAACCTACTAAAATATGCTTAACCATTTTAACGAATAATAATTCAATCAAATTCAACATCAACATTATTATAGGTATACTCAAAGTAATTTTTAGTCGAGACCGATTCATGTTCGTGAATATATTTGTGAGTCTTGGTATTTTCAGCGTAACTCAAATCTGTAGCCTGGGCATTTTCGGCAAAACTCGACTGTTCCCTGTTCAAAATTTGACTCATTTCGAACTTTTGCACCAGGTTGAATATTTGAGATTCCACAATGTTTCTATTGTACGGAGAGAATTGTTTGACTTTGGCGGCGATTCCTTTAAAAAATGCCTCGGTGGAATTGGACGACACTTCAACAGATGCACTTTTTTGCGTTTGATTTTCTTTGGGCGTTTGCGAAATCTCTGTTGTCGGTCCCGCAGGGCAAATTTGATAAACCTCCACTTCCTCCTCAATTTCATGAATGTAGCTTTCGCTTCGTGTATTTTTATTCGTGTTGAGCAGAGGTTTCGCACGCTTTTTGTAAAACGGGATCAGAAACTCCAATTCGTCCTTCCATTTCCATCTTCTCGGCGGCGCTGAATCGCCCTGCTCCTTTTCCTTTTTAAGGTTCTTCCTGTATTGGTCGCGTAGCGAATACCATCTGCGCTTGCAGACGTTCTCTGAAAGTTAATAGGTAATAAGTTAAGCATATATATAGGTCAAGGATTTATAATTTTGACTGCTCATGTAACATTTAACATTGTGAAATCGAAAATTTAATTTTAACAATCCAAGCAGCATTTTTGGTTCCAAAAACCATTACCAAAGTGGTGATAACTTTAAATTAGTTAAGTATACTAAACAGCTACTTTAATTTTTACTTAAAAGTAATTCTAACTGTTAAATAGCAATATTTTGTAGCAGAAACTTCATTCTTTCTTTAACTACGGTTTCGCGAAAGGATCGAACGGTCGATTTGCAAGGGTTTAAGAAATCGCTTGAAACTTTTTTACCTTATTTCTACATCTAAATTTTTTCAAAAAAAAAATCTCGTCCATTGACAACTTTGTTTTTATTTTTATTTTTTTCTTCGCTGTGTTCAAAAAGTAAAAAATTTTTTTTAAATAACTTTTTTATTTTAAAACGTATCGATTTGAAATTTGGACAAAATGTAAATCATACTAATGACAATTAATCCATGAAAAAAAATTGTTTATATTATAACGTACAGGGGGCGCTGGTGATATTTTAGTTTACAATTTTTAAAGGGTAAATAATCGAAGAAGCAACTTTGTTTTATAAATTTGAGTATAACACGTTAAAGTATTGATATTTGACTATTATTTGATATATTAACTTTTTTATGCAAATGATGTTTCTGTGGCCAGGATCAGTTTTGAATTAGCAGTATTCATAAATATTTAGTTTAATATATTTTGTCATTTTTATTCAAATATTGTTGTATCTTTTATTAATAATTAAGTATAGCATCACATAAATGATGTTTAATATACAGGGTGTTTCACTTAATTAGTCCGTTGGAAGTTTCTAGGGAATCGCGAAAGACATCGATTTAAAATTTTAATACCGTAAATTATTCGCTTTAGATTTTTTTCCTAAATTATTTTGAACAAAATAATACTTCCTGTTTTACCGGAATACCTCATATATTTTCACATAAAATTCTGAGTCAAAAGGCTTTACCATTCTATACCTAAAGTCAATATTTGTTGAGTTATTAATTTTTCAATCAAATAGTTTAATTAATTTTAAACAATCACAGATTTGGTGGTAACCATGGATACTGTCACATTAAAGCACATGTTGAATTTCAGAGGTTTCTGATACAAAATAGTATTGAAAATATTAGAAATTGTTAAATGGTTCTGAAATTTTAACTTTAGTAAAGAGTTACTATAGGTAATGTTCTATTTGATTATGTTAAAACATACAGTTTTATAATAAAAGCGTTATTATTGTTTGAAGTTTGCCTTATTTCAAGTGGTTTTTCTCAAGGTATTTGTTGAAAAACCTTTAAAAAACTAAACAATGTTTTAATATTCCAAAAATTCCAACCCCATGCGAGCAAACATAATAACAAACAAATTAGAGGCTATTTTTGATTAACGTGCATTTTAACGAAAAAAATTAATATCTTGAAAACTATTGACTTTATATATAGTCTAATTCATATTGTATATGCTATTAAAATTTCAAATCCATATCGTTTGCGTTTCTCCAGAAACACCCTGTATAGCATTATATTAAATATAAAAAAATGCAAAATAATTACTTACAAAAAATCGAAAAACAACTGAATAAAAAATATAGATACCTATATCTAAATAGCCGATTGCAATATAAAAAGTCTTAATTCTAATTTATTTATTGGGTAAATACACAGACTGTCTGTGGGTAAATATTACTTTCCTCAGTTAGGAATTAAAATTGAAGCTTGCTTATCGAGTAAAAAATAAATTGAAGTTTGGTTGTGGAGCAAAAAATAAAATTAAAGAAGGTTATAATTTATAACTTGCTGACACTGTCTATAATAATTATTAATATTTAGTATATTCATTTTAAATAAATTAATATTTTAAGTTTATAGTACACTTATAAATTGAAACGCAATCAGTCATTTGTAACTTATAAACTGAACTGTTAAATTATCATCATGCTTCCAATGGGAGGTTACCATAGAGAAAAGTCTGATGCCTACTATGATCAAAATTTGTAAACTTAAAAAAAAATAAAATTTATAAATAAAACTAATTTTAGCTCAATCTATGGCGATTTTTTTAAATAAATATGTAAGAATTGTATGTTATATATAAAATATTGTATATAATACATTATCTTATAAAACTAGATAAAAGAATTTATAATTTGTAAAACACGTTAGTATTACGCTCTTTAAAGGCCTTACTTAAAAATGGTGTCTCTCGTAGAAACATAATTTGCATTTAGAAGTTTATTTATAAAATAATAGTTAATTATAATTAATACTGATAATTATCAGTACTTTAATGTGATATACTCAAAATTATAAAACAACGTTGCCTCTTCGACTTTTTAACCCTTAAAAATGGTAAAATTTTAAATTAAATTGTCCCCCGCGCCCCCTGTACGTTAAAATCTAAAAAAAATAATACGTGGATTTATTGCCACTAATAAGGTCTACATTTTATCTTAATTTCAAATCGATGCGTTTTTAAATATAAATGTTATTACAAAATATCGAAATTTATCTATTTTTAACACAGTAGAGTGGCTTAAGGCCTGAAAACCACAGCGGTCAATGGATGATTTTTTTTTTTTTTAAATGTACCATTTAGATGTACAAACAAGGTAAAAAAATATATTCAATTCTGGCATCACTTACAAACAAATGTCCAAAATTTGTTCGATTTTTACGCGAAACCATAGTTAAATGGTTACTATAAAGTAATAAACATTTAAGTAAAACTTGGTTGCCCCCAAGAAGACTTTGCAACTTTAAAAAAGGTGTTATAAGTAAAAAAACTTTCAAGTAAATTAAATTTTGTAGCAGTTACTTTTGGTTGCTACCTAAAGATTTCATTATAATTATTTTTACTTTGTAGTCCCTTTTCAAGTTAAAATTTCGAAACTGGAACATGAGTTAAAAACTACAAAGTTAATAACTTAAAAGTTATTATTTTAGTATTTGAAACGTTTATGGTACTAACCAAAACTACCGTAAAGTAAAGTAATGTGGAAAAACTTTCAAGTAGGGAAAACTACTTCAAAGGAAATACGTGGTAATGTAAATAATAAATTATTTTAATGATTTAATGATCTAGGTCTTAATCAACAAACTTTTAGGATTGATAGAGCTTTAAAAAATAATTATTTTTTATTTTAAGGTATTTCCATTGTGTTTGTTCCTATATATCAAGATACGTTAGTATACAAAATTAGGTATTTATAACTCAAACAAAATGTCAATAATAATTTGTATAGAAAACCTTTTATAACGTCATGAATCGCGTAACGGGCGTGACATGAAAATCGGTAAATTTAACCAAGTTGGCTTCTAAAGTTGATACTGTAAAATTTTTGATGAAAGCATTTAGTAATAATTTATAACATTTAGTAACCATAGAAGGTAGAATGATATCTAATTATTTAAAAAAATATATAAATAAATAACAACAATACAATTGAAGACTTTCTTTCAAAAACCGCACATGTCACAAAATGCTCAAATCGAGCTAAATGTGCCATCCAATAGCATTTAACACATTTTTTAAAGTTTTTTATTTATCCTAAAAAATGCAGATTTTGGACATCTTTAATTGTGTTTTTTTAAATAATTTACTTTAAAAACAAAATTATGGTAGTCACCAAATAAATCAAAACAAATATCCCTAGTGTTACCGGATCTTCTAGACGAGAATGACAGATTGATAATTTTGGTTGTACACAGTCAGCAAATAAATCAAACCAAATATTCCTATAAATCAAACCAAATATACCTAGATAAATCAGTGTTCGTAATCCAGTGTTGCCAAATCTTCTAGACGAGAATGACAGATTGATAATTTTGGTTGGACACGGTCCATTATTGTAAAACTGTGCGGTGAAAGTTAACAAAAATTTATATGGCACTTCGACAGGCATACGTCCATACAAGAAACAAAAATCATTAATTTTTCAATGTCACGTTAGAAGATATGCATTAATTAAAGAGATGGGCTGTATATGAGATGTATTTAATTAAAGCATATCTTATGGCATGACAATAAGAAATCGATTATTTTTCTTCATTTGCACTTATACCTGTACAATTGGAATTTAATGTAATGGTTTAATTTAATATTTATATCAAGAAATTGCAATAAATAATTATAAAAATTGTTTTGCGTATTTTTAAAAAATTAAACTATTAAAGTATTTTTTTAGTACCTACTGTTAAATAATTTTTTTTAAAGGCTTTCCAATAATGTATCACAAAGAGGGTGTTGTTTAGTAAAGGTTTTTTAGGTCCAGACTTATAGAGCAATGCTCGTTTTTAAATAGACCCCCTGTGTAAAAAGCGTTATTTTAAATTCTTAAATAAATTGAACTCGGTCATGACCCAAACGAAAAAGTTTTAATTAAATGGTCGATAAAACGATTATGCCTAATTTTAAACGTAATTGAATGCAAACAGATCTAACCCATCTACAATTTAATAATTATTTAAAGCTTTAATCACTTGCCTGAAATTCTGAGCTCTTTCGATATCTGCAACCATAACTGTTGCTTGTAGCTCGAGTCCGAATACTTTTTGTGATTATAATCGTACAAAGCTCGGAAACTTTTCACAAACTCAATGAGCTTATCGTCATCCATTTTAATTTGACGTTTACTGCCAGTCAAATATCAGTTTCGTGTAATCAAATGGCTGTGGCCTGCATGGCTAGGCACGGATTTTAAACGTTATTAATTAACTCCTGCATTTAGGTAATTCAGTTATTTTGCAATTTATGACACGTATTAAATAATTGGATTACTGGTTTATAATTAAAATGTTCCGAAATCAATTGAATGCATCATCCTTTAATATAATATAGGATAATGCTAACAGTTTGGTAAAGTGGATCATGTTTTAAATCTTTTAACACTTTATTTTTGAAGACATTTTATATTTACTAATGTTCTACGTAGTATGAGTATGTATATAAGAGTCGTATAACCGTTTTTACTGTATTTGGGTCTCGAGAGCGAATAGTTTGAATAATCTCTTCCGGTTTCGCCGGGCTGTTGCTATACGCCCAGTAGGTAGGACGGGAGGGATAGACAGTTTGGTGTTTGGGGGACAATTACGCCGACTCATCTGTGTACGAGGCGGAATCCCCCCAGACCGGGAAATTTTTATGTATTCTGGCTTCTTCTAGTTTTTATAATCAAATATGGGCTGATTATAAAAACTAGAGGAAGCCAGAATACATAAAAATGCCCTAAACTTGTTAACCTCATACACAAAGGAAAGAAAAATGTACACAACCCTGGGAAAAATAAAAAGTAATTTGCAAGACATCAACTTCGGAGTTCCACAAGGGTCAACACTTGGCCCTTTCCTGTACATAATCTACATAAACGATATTTGCAAACTCAACCTTAATGGCAAACATATGATGTACGCAGACGATCTCGCAATTTTCTATCTTAACAAAAACGATGAAACGGCCAAACAAAATATAGAAAAAGACTTAAACAAACTACAGTGGACGAACACTAACTTTTTGACACTTGAATGAATGAAAAAAAATGCTACATAATTCACATAGAAAAAAGACCAAAGCCTAAAGGGTACAACAAAACAACAAAATTAATAAACATAGAGGAACTAAGACACACGGAGAGAAATGTATAGTAAATTTTAGATAGTAAAAAAAATATAGTAAAATTTACTTTAACAAATTTTTAGGGTAACAATATCAAATGTAAGGTGTGCATCTAATATTATAATATATTACACATTAATAAAAAATATAGTAAAAATAAAGATACTTTTATGTTTAAGGTAAATAAACAATATATTTAAATATAATATACAATATAGTAACTCATGACATTTTAAACATTCAATTTTCTTAGTTTCTTCAATAAACTTTCTTGACCCATTACTGGTAATACTTATAAGAAAGAATTGAACCTACTTGGTTGCATAGTATGTACTGATTCGTGGCCTTTGCCGCGACGCGTCGTTAGACGGTGTGGATCACGTGATGTTCTTACATCTCGCCTCTGTTGGCTTACCAACCATGTTATATAAGCTCAGGTATTTCTTTGTTTTGGGTGTGTTTCACTACTACAAGTTGCTCGACAGTGTCGTGTCGACACTGATGATACCCAATATAGGTCAAAACACCTGTCTGTCGGTATTTGAAGTTGATGGAACGCACTCAAAACAAAAAACTTTGGTGAGGTGTAGGTTCAATTCTTTCTCATAACATTTTTGTATATTAAAAAGTACAATAAATATGTTTCAATTTTTAATTGTTAGCCTATAAAAATATTCGATTTTAAAATATTTTATATTTAAAATGGCAACATAATATTTTAAAATTTACTATACTTATTAGTAATGGAAAAAATCTAATTATCTCATCAAGAGTTCGAACGTGACTGGTATTTAGTGTAACGGGGGGTTTTTGTGTCGCGTGCTTGTGGTTGCTATACTTTTACTACTTATTCCTTGGTTGGCCTACGGGAGCTTTGGGTGTTTGGAACCCGTTACAAATTACTAATCTAATCTGACCTTTTAGATCGTCGTGGCTTCGGCTGGAGGATGTCGGTGAGACGAGTCGAAGGCGAAGTAATCCTATATGCATATTGACACACTTAACTCACTCGCGTCGAGTCACGCGGAAACTTCATACACGATTACCGTTCACTATATACTTACTTTCGACTTAACTTGATTCAGGGCTATTTCTTATACAACAGACAGAGCAATAAAGCGATATTTCAAACCATATAAATATATTAACAAACAAAGGGTTAACAAAAAAAATGAAAAGGTATAAACAAGTAAAATTAAGTTACATTAAAATTAAAAATAGATAATTAAAGTTACTCCAGAGATTTAATTTACAAGAACTAGTTTACAAAACAAATTAGAACTCTAGATCAAGAAATTTAACAAAAAGTAAACTAAAAGAAAATGTAACAAATAATTAACTAAGCAAATGCGCGGTGCGATTTGCTCTATAGAGTAAGTAACTATAATTAAACAAAACTATTCGGAGTGAATCTAATATAAACAAGTTGGTTTGAAATACAATAATTACTATAAGTACCTTACACTGAATCAAATGAAATTGGCTGATACGGACTGGCGAGGATCTGCGACGATTTTGAAAGCGCGATCAATTTTAGATAAGAACTGGCGAGTCAAAGGTTGTGTTGGTTTTTTATAGACTATTTTAGGGAAAAATTGGAAGGGATTAATTCTTAAAGACCATTGGTCAAAATCATGGTAACTCCCCCCCGCAAGGGTCATAGAAAATTGACTGGTTCAAAAGGTCATAAACTCTCATACCAACCGAAAAGGACGAAAGGTTATTGGCTTTAACCTAAGCGGTCAAATAATTCTTAAGGGAGGAGGCGTTAACCTTTGACTTAAGTCGGAAACATGCTACTTGAAAGGTCGGGAACAAACAAGGTGGGAATTTGACTAGGCATTGGGCGGAGTTTCCGCCATTGTCGCCAACTTCAAGATAATTTATAATTTACTAGATTTGATAATAATCTTAAGATGATTTAAAAGTAACAAAGGTTGCCTAATGATTGAATCGACTGTTTATTAAATCATATTACTGAGTTTGATTTTATTGGGCATTCCTTTGGTTCAAGCCATGCTTATGATTTTATCCATCTACACTTAATTTATATTGGCTGATCGAGAGTTATCTTTTAATAAGCAGCCTCGCTTTCATATTTACAATACAATCTACCTAATCTTACGTCTTATTTGTAGTCTATAATCTCCTATTTCTAGGTTTAGTTTTCACTGAATCAATTCGTTACTTTTTATTAATTATATTAATTTTATTATATTTTTGACGCGTTTTATTTACTTCTTAAACTTCTTCGTTTAAAGAAAGTGTTGCTGCCATATGTTTGGCGGCTTTGGCAAAATAAAGATAGCCTGCAATATGGATTTATGGCTTTATGGCCTCTATTTGAATTTTCTTTAAACACGACCCTATAAATTTGTTTTTGACGTTACATTTGAAATATCCCTTTTCAAAATTACTTATTTCGCACATGTTAAAGCTTTCTAAACCTTTCTAAGAAACTCTTAATTTCTGTTTTTTTCCAAGAATTATTTTAACGGTTTTTTCGAACTTTCTCCCTGTTACATTAGTAATGTACTATAATTGTATAATGTATTTAGTAATGTAGTATAATTTTTATTACAGAGTCTTGTACAAGTGTCCACGACGACTCCATAACGTGTCCATTGGAAGTGAGCGAACTCGAACCAGTCGATCACGATTTATCCGATCCGGACAGCAAACTGCCCGTAAGTAAACACAAATGCCCGCAAAGTTCTCGCTAATGTTTTAACAAAACTTGCAGCTATCCGAAAGTCCATTAGAGCTGCCCGAGCCGAAGCTGACCTCGTCGCATCACGAACACAACGAGCTGTCCCCGTTCACGGAAATAGTCGAGCCGTTAAAGCAGGAGATAACCAGCCTGAAAGCGCAGCTGCACGATGCCCACATCAAGTTGGCGCAAATCACCTTGGACAAGATCGAGGAGATCATAGAGGAGGAGACGATCACCAACAGCAAGAATTTGGATTCGCCGGAATCCCATCTCGAGTTGGACTGCGAGCCGAAAATCTATCAGGACGATAGAGTGGATATCAAGTATGGCAGTATAGTGCCGATACACAGGACCAATATCAAGAACAAGTCGGCGTTCAAAAACACGCCCGTTACCAAGGTATTTAACTGCATGTATTTGATTTTTAAGAAAGAATTGAACCTACACCTACACCTCGCCAAAGTTTTTTGTTTAGAGTGCGTTCCACCAACTTCAAAGTAGTAGTAGTAGTGGAAGACACTCAAAACAAAGGACTTCCTGAGCTTATATGCTCGGTTGGTAAGCCAACAGAGGCGAGATGTAAGAACATCACGTGATCCACACCGTCTAACGACGCGACGTGGCCTTTGATTTTTTAAATTTATTATTTTACAGTTCCTACCCAGCAAACATATTGTCATTGACCAGTAACACTATGATAGTTTTATAAACTTTTTTAATAACATTGAGTACCTACTCCGGCCTAATTTTGGGCCGCTTATTTTAAAAATGTCACTCGTTTTGCTCTTGGACGCCTACGAATTAAAATAAGTGCGTAATAAAATGCTCTGCTCAATCACCTCAAGTTTTTTTGTTAATATTTTAATTATTTATTAAATTATTTTGCCTTCAATTTATCTTGAATTTACTGTAGTAATCGGTATACGTAAAATAAATAGTATTTGACTTACCGGTATGGCATTTTAAGTACTAAAACTAAAATTATAATGTATTTTATGTAAAAAAACTAAAACTTAAACTATTATTTGACATTTTATTGTCGTTTAGTTCAGTTATTAAATTGAAAAAGCAACAAAGTAAAGAATTTTCGGTATGAAAATTATCTTTGACAATTCCAATCCTGTCAATTTAAACCCATTAAAAACTGTCAAAAATACGGTTTGCTGACAAATAAAAAGGAAGGAACAAAAATGCAAATGTCCAAAATTAGCGAATATACATATATATATATATATTTTTGCTATAACCAATGCTCAAGATTTACAGTTACTTGGTGAAATCGTTCTCCATGTTCATCAGATTTAGTAGGCAAATTTACCGAGATTAAAATGAAGAAAATGTAGGTATTTTTAAAGATATTAACGTTAATTGAAAAGCGAAGAGCATTTCTTCAATGATAGGCGCCAATTTTTGGCCCGATATGATAAGATTTAAGAAATTTAAGATTGAATTTTTGGGTACTTTAGGAATGATGAAATATCGAATAATTGTCGAAAAATAATGCCCTTTAATTTAGTAATTTAAAAGAAACGAGACAAAAATTTTAAAAAATAATACTTTTTACAAAAAAATACATTAGAATTTTAGTTTTGGTATTTCAAATGCCATTTATTTGGTCTAAATATTTTCTATGAGGGATATAATACTACTACTGCTACAATAGAACAAAAAATTTAAAATATAAATATTTTCTATTGACATATACCTACCGATGACTTTGTAGACTCTGTACAATTTTGAAAAAAATATACAGGAGTCAGTACATACAGTGTAACCCATTTAAAATCTTTATTTATTGTGCGATTTTAACAGGATTTGTTTTAAAGTTTAGATCTTGATAAACTGTATTTTTGGAGCGAAAAAAAGATATTTTTACAAAATACAAGGCACTTTTTAAGAATACATTTTTATGAATTCATATTAGCGATTTTTTTAAACAAAATCTAAGCACGGCACTGGATTCACCACCCCTCAAAATGACCCTGTACTAAATGTCATCAAAAAATTTAAGTAGAAAAATGAACAATAATAATTAAAAAATATTATTCTGTCAAGTTATCCATGAAAAAAACATTTAAATAAAATTAAACTAATAGTAATGTGGTACTATTACTATAAGTTTAATTTTATTTCAATATTTTTTTATGGATAACTTGATAAAATAAATTTTTGTAGATATTATTGTGCATTTTTATACTTAAAATTTTTCAATAAAATTTAGTAAAGGGAGGTTTTGAGGGGTGGTGAATCCAGTGCCGTGCTTAGATTTTGTTTAAAAAAATCGCTAACCCTTACACTCCTGAGAAATTAAAATTAAAATTTTAAAGCAAAATTAAAGTTTTCTCGACAAAATTGCTTTAATATGAAAACCAAAATAAAAAAATTTTTTTGAAGAGTCAAAGAATTAACCTTTCCTGAAGACACTTTAAGCATTCTACATTAAATAAAGCCATTTTTGTAATAAAAAGACAATGATTTACTATTAGACGCAATGATGTAAAGAACTAGCACGCTTAAATTGCCATCCAAAACAAAAACAAGGCGGAAATTGGTGAGCGCATGCTCTTGTCTGCGTAGTAAACACAAATCACAATTGTACGATTGAGGAGTGGGAGCTCCACTGTATCATTTTAACCCATAAAGTATATGTACATAAGGAAGTCACAATTGTAGCCACCTGGAGCGTAAGGGCTAATATGAATTCTTAAAAATTTACTCTTAAAAACTGCCATAGTAAGCCTTGATTTTGTACAAATATGGCGTTTTTTGCTCCATAAATACAGTTTATCAATATCTACACAGTGTAGACTACACTTCAAAATAAATCCGGTTAAAATCGCACCCTAAATAAAGGTTTTACAGGGGTGAGTCACAAACAAATGGGTCACACTGTATATACAATAGATTTAGGGCAAAATAATTAATTAAGTAGTCAAAATATTAACGAAAAAACTTACATTTTAAGATAATTGGGCAGGCCTACTTTGTCAGTTTTTGAGAGTAAATTTTTAAGAATTCATGTTAGCGATTCAAAAACCCCTCAAAACGACCCTCTATTAATTTTATTTTTTATTAAGTGTATTGAAATAAATCAAGATACATACACCTTAAGATAGTGCGCATGTTGGGCGGGGCTTAGATACGTCACTTGATGAGTGTTTTTAAATCTTTAACTTGCTTTTTAATTATCTGCTGCTAAAATTCTTGTTTTTGCGATGCTTTTGGATGTTATTTGCTCTATTTTTTGTTTAACTTGTTTTTTTGTGTTCGGTAAGGTTCGAATTACTTTTCAGTGTTCAAATTATTGTTTTTGCGTTGTGTTAACCTGTTCTGTTTGTTTATTATTGTTTTTGTGTTGCATTAACTTGTTCTGTTTGTGTTTTAGTTTGTGTCGTGCCATTTGCATTTATTAAAATGCGGTGTGGCATATTTGGATGCAATTCGGACAACCAGTCCAAGAAAAACCCTTTAAATAAAAACATTAAATTTCAACGATTCCCGAAAAAGTTTGATTTGTGGAAACAGTGTTTAAATGCCACAAAAATAATAGACAATATTAACGTTAAGACCGCTTCTGTTTCCTATAAACATTTTGTGGACAGTGACTATAAGTTTAATTTAAAACACCAACGCGTTGCAACGCTTAAACTACAGCCCTAAATGTTATCAAGGATTGAAAGCATCTATCTATAACACTTTCTTCAATATTAAGTTTAATAAAAACGCATGTCCAGATATTTCTCTATTTTCTTTAATAATATTACTATTATTCGTGTATTCTCACGGCAACTACTCATCAAGTGACGTCATGGGACGAACCAAAACTCGTACACGGGAGCATCCAGCCCTGGAAATAATTGGTGGATTAGAAGGGGTGACTAAAAGCTAGGGGTGTGCGAATCGAATATTTCGAATAATTCGCGAAATAATGAAATATCTCTGGATTTTCAATTGCTTCAATTTAAATTAAATCGTGTATCGAAATATTCTACTTACGAATAATATAATTTTCGATAAAAAAAACAATTACCCAGAGAGAAAAAAATCTATAAGAAAAAGGTTACTCATGTAATGTTTCAGTAAGTATCGTATTTATCATTTTTGCACAAAAATTTGTAGCAAATTTTCAAAGGTTTTTGTTATTTCATTCTCTTTCAAAAAAAACTATACTTAAGTAATTACTGTTCTATTTGTGTAACTATATTTCATGGTTTGAGTAAAATGTATATTGACTGTTAAATTCATATTTGAATATTGAACATAAGAAACCCTGAATTTAAAATACTCAAAAATTCGCTAATAATATAACAGTTTACCAATAATTCGAAAATATGTCGAATTATTCGAAAAAAATTCGAATAATTCGAAATTTTTCGAATTATTCGAGAATTTTCGAATAATTCGAATTGTCGAATTATTCGATTCGAGTTCCGAATCGAATATTAATATTCGATTCGGAACGAATAATTCGTAAGTTCGAATTATTCGTACACCCCTACTAAAAACTAATTGTAAAGAATTTTTGGAATTCTCTATTTTTGTTTCATTGTCGTTTTAAGTTTATATTTCGTTTTTTATTTTTAAAAACTAAGCATAAGAATATTTATACCATGTTACTGTTAGTTTAATTTTATTTCAATGTTTTTTTCATGGATAACAAAATAAATTTTTGTAAATAGTACCTAATTATTGGGCAATTTTTAATTTGGCTACAAAATCGTTCCTACTTAAATTTTTGAATAAAGTTTAGTATAGGGTCGTTTTGAGGGGTGGTGAATCCAGTGTAGTGCATAGATTTTTTAAATAGCTAAAATGAAATCTTACAAATTTAATCTTAAAAACTGGCATAGTATGCCTTGTATTTTGTAAAAATATGTTTTTTTGCTCCAAAAATACAGTTTATCAAGATCTACACTTTAAAACAAATCCGGTTAAAATCGCACAATAAATAAAGATTTTACAGGGGTGAGTCGCAAACAAATGGGTATGAAAGTAAATAAATACATTTTTGCTCTAACTAAATTCCAGACACTTGTGTCGGAACCGGTCTACGTCCTGTCTACACTGCAACAAGTTGCCAGCATAGAAAAAGGTTGCCAGAGTCTATAGACCGAGTTTCTGGTGTCTGTGTGTATAGATAGCTTAACTTGTAACCATTTTGAAATTGAAAAATCAAAACAACAAACTTTTTTAAAACATTTTCACGCATATCTCCGAGTTTTTCAATGTATTATTTGAATAAATGAATTTGATGTTTTGTTATGGAGGTGGCAGAACGCATTAAACTGAAACGTGCCACGGACGGCCACAGGGACGTAACCCCGAACGATTTGCTCGACGGCGACTTGTCAACAGCAGTGGCGGAGCACATAGTGGGCGATATTTTGAGGCAGTGCGACGTGCAAGCGGAAAAACATTCTTTGGACATCGAAATCCGAAGAGCGAACGCCAAACTGGAACACGCTAGGTCGCAAAACTCCGTATTGGCGCTTACGTTGCAGGAAACCAAGGCCTTCTGTGATAGGTAGGATTTTTTTACTTTTTTTCTTATTTTAGATTTATGGGTTAGTATGACACCCAAGCAGCATTTTTGGTTTCAAAAAACATTACCAAAGTGCTGATATCTTTAAATTAGTTAAGTATACAAAACAGCTACTTTAGAGTGGTCCAAAAAAAAAATTTTTGCTTATCATCTCAAAACCTTCTTTTGGGTATAAAAAAAATTTCCTCCAAAGCGCAACTTAATATCTCAATTCTCCACTAAGCTCAATGAATTTTTTTTTCGTTTTTATCCGGTAAAACGAGGAAAAATTTTTTTTTGAATTTTTCATCAATGATTCTTGTAGAAAATTTATTTTTCTACAAAAAAGTCCTGAAGTAGTTTTTTCGTAATCCTAACGGGTAAAAAGTTATTAAGCTTCAAATACTTGCTACTTAGTAAATTTGAAGGAAGATCGTTTCAAAGCAACTTTTTGAAAATATTAACATTATTTAATATAGAAAATTATTTAATATTTATAAAAATTAAATAAATTATCTATATTAAATAATGTCAATATCTTCAAAAAATTGCTTTGCTTTGAAATTTACTAAGTAGCAAGTATTTGAAGCTTAATAACTTTTTACCCGTTAGGATTACGAAAAAACTAGTTCAGGACTTTTTTGTAGAAAATTAAATTTTCTACAAGAATCATTGATGAGAAATTCAAAAAAAAAAATTCCTCGTTTTACCGGATAAAATCGAAAAAAAAATTGTTTTACGTGTTATTTACCTAAATGGGAAAATAAAAATTCATTGAGCTTAGTGGAGAATTGAGATATTAAGCTGCGCTTTGGAGGAAATTTTTTTTATACCCAAAAAAAGGTTTATTTATAAGCAAAAAAAATTTATTTTTTTGGACCACTCTACAGCTACTTTAGTTTTTACTTAAAAGTAATTCTAACTTTTAAATAGCAATATTTTGTAACAGAAACTTCATTCTTTCCTTAAATGGTTACTATAAAGTAATAAACATTTAAGTAAAACTTGGATGCCCCCAAGAAGACTTTGCAACTTTAAAAAAGGTGTTAAAAGTAAAAAAAACTTTCAAGTAAATTTAATTTGTAGCAGTTACTTTCGGTTGCTACCTAAATATTACATTATAATTATTTTTACTTTGTAGTCCCTTTGCAAGTTAAAATCTCGAAACTGGAACATGAGTTAAAAACTACAAAGTTAATAACTTAAAAGATATTTTTTTAGTATTTGGAACGTTTATGGTACTAACCAAAACTACCGTAAAGTAAATTAAGGTGGAAAAAAACTTTAAAGTAGCGAAAACTACTTCAAAGGAAAATGCTTCTTATCGGCTATTTTTTACTGTACAGTACCACGTGGTAATGTAAATTATTTTAATTGTTTGTAAATGGTTGTTTACTTTTTAATAAATAGTAATTTTGTTGGTATTATTAATAATTAAATAAAAAATTAATAATAAATATTAAGATTTTTTAATTATAAACATTATTAAATAAATAATTTGTTTATACTTAAATATTGATGAAGCGCATTTATTTTACAAAAACTAAATTCAGTTCAACAGTAAAATTTAAAGGGTTTATAAATTTACCTGCCTAATTAAACATTATATTGTTATTCTGGAAGTTATAAACTACCAGTACATATTTAATAAACGACGACATTGAAAAGCCAAGTCCGTATACCACTATAGTGGTTCCATTTAAAAAAGGAGGGATAGTATAATCTAATATAAGTTTGACAAAGACATGCATGCAGTTAATATAAAAGTAAAAACAAATAAATAAAAGTAATTATAACGCTCTAGCAACGATATTGAAACGTTCTAGTAACGTAGCAGCTGCGTTCCAAATAGTAGCAGGGTTTATAGCTAGTGACATATTTAAATATGGGAAAGTATCGTCTAGAATTTTTTTGACAATCCTCTTTTATTGACGATTTTTAGACGATATCATCAAATATTGATGATATCGCCTATAAAGTCGTTTAAAATAGAAGATCGCCTGTTATTTTTGTTGACGATCGTCAATAAAAATACGCGATCGTCATTGTAAAATGACGATCGTCTATCTAAACGTTGACGATCGTCATATAAATCAGGCGAGTGTGTATTCTAAGCAATCCATCGTCTTCAGAAAATGAAGATCGCCTTTTGCAATTGTCTTTAAAAGAAATAATCGTGAATTTCACAATCTTAAAACTAGGAAATCTCTTTTAATAAACAATGATTTTTAAATTAATGTATAAATTTTAATTATTAATAGAAAGTATACTCACTATATATATTATAATTATAATTGTATAATTATTTTATAATTTTTAAATTCTTTTAATTAAAAAAATTTAAATGGACATTTTTAGTAATTTTTAAATCATTAATATATAAGGTGATCACTTTAAATTGGGCAAAAATTTAAAAGGCGATTTCTTCGGTTATTTTATATATATTGTACTGTGATGATTTTTGCAAATCCGATTTGTTTTGAATTAGTTTAATTATTTTACTTTTTAACAAAAAATTTAGGGGTGATTTTTTGGGTTATTTAAATAATATTTAGTAGTATTTAGTGTACTAAACTAGCTATAGCTAATTTTTTAAAAGGAGCTTTGTTTTGAAGATACAGGGCGATATAATTTTATAAAATTCCAAATCATCACAGTACATGTGCACATGCGTATGATGATTTTGCATTAAAAAAAGTTGTTTTAACCTTTTTTTTTTGCAAAATATTATTAAAATAACCCAAGGAAATTCAAAGTTTTGCTTTCATGGATGCAATAATTGATGATAATAAAAAAAGTTTTTTGATTTTTAATCGTACATATTAGGAAAGCAACAAATATAATTTCTATTAATATTATCATCGATATTAGCGATGGTCATAAAAATACATTTTTCGACAATATTTTCAAAATGTATTAATTCTAGAGGAGCATACAAGTCAGCTGATCAGATGCACATGTTACAATGTGGGGGATCGGGTTAAAGTGACTTAAAATTAATTTAACTTAATTTTAAGAAATTATTCTTTTTTCTTATTTATTTTGAACCATTAACAATTAGTACTTAAAATTCGACGAATGAAGATTACATATCACAATTGTCTTTTAAATACTTATTTTTAAAACAATGTCTTTCTATTGCGATCGTCATTGGTCGATATTTTCTCGTTTTTCGAATTCAAGTTGATCGTCTTTTGAAGACGATCGTCTTTTGAGGCGATCATTATTTGGACGAATTTTCGTCTTTAAGGCGATCGTCATTGGACGAATTTTCGTCTTTTTTTTGACGATCTTAGACGATACTTTCCCATGGGATTGTTACCTTTTTGGAACTCAATAATTGTTCCCCACTTTAGTCGTAACTTAGTAATAAAAGAGTAATATAAATAGACCGGCGACTGTCGCAAAACACTTTTAAGTTTCTTCAATAGTTCCACATACGTAACAAACGCTTGGGCATCGAAATGGGTCGCGTTCAAAATCAATTTGGCGTAATTTATACATTAGGGTGATTCAAAAAAATCGAATATTTTTTTACTTTCGATTTTTTTTAATCACCCTAATATACATTTATTTTAGGTTGGCACTGTTATGTGGCAAGTACGAATCCAACGCCATAGCGTTGCGTCTGGCTTTGGGAGTGACGGACCGAGCCATAGAAGCATACGACGTGCTGCTAGCATTGCTGGAGACTGAATTATCCTTAAGCAAAAACAAACCGGATTGCCAGGAGAACAGATCCGCTGCGGAAACGGTCGCTAAACAATTGCTAACCCATCTGGACTCCTATCAGAGCACGGACGTTTTATTATCGCCCTGGCAGAATCATGTCTACAATAGTCCCGCCTTGGAAAGGTAAGTAATAGAGTTTTTTTGCCCACCAACTTCACAACACTCATGGTACAAGAAAACAAGGTATGTTCTTCAGTAGGACGAATTTTGGTGCACTTTCACTCATCTTAGTTGATTCCCAATCAGTCACAATATTAACATTTCAAGAAAATATTATTAATGAAAAAAACTATTTTATATGGTTTTACAATCAAATAATATATTTGTTTTATAATAAAATAAATGAAAAAAGTGTTTAATTAATTCATTTTCTATTTTATGTTCTGTATGTACCTACTCAACATTTATTTATTTATAAAGAATGAAATAAAAAGTGTCTATTGACAAGATTAACAAAATGTCATTTACTAGGAAGGTGTAAAAAAAATCGACCTGTAGTTAACCAAGGATCATCATTTCAAAGGATTGCGCCTAATATAGCAATTGTACCGTGTGTGTTTCTAAGAGTTCTGCACTGATGCAATATAAACAATTTTTTCTACTCCCACCTTTAAAACGCCCTTGTGACCTTTTAAATAAACATTGACAAGTTGTGGCTTTACGGCGCTTTAGTCACGGGCTGAAGTTAGCAACAGGTTTTTAGTCACGGGCTGAAGTTAGTTTTAAGTTAGTTGACAGTTGTCAAATGTCATACAATCGTTAAAATAAAGTGCTTTTCTTATAAAATAATTCTAAATAAATGTGAAAATTATTTTATTATCTCAATACAAAAATACAAAAGTAATAAATAGTTTCTCAACGCCAATATTTGAAAAGTTTATATGAACATTGTACTGACCTTTTAATTTCGCCGGCAGTAAACTATAACTTAAATTCGGGCACGGACTCCACTTAAAGTCCTCATAAAACATTTTCTTTACTTTCACTGTGAAAAACTGTCAATTTTCAAGAAATACATTTTGATTTATAACCTTTATAATCTGTGTTTATAAAATACAAAAATGTGACATTTGACGGTGACATACAGATTCCCCTATTGTTTCATAGATGGCGCTCTATACAAATTTTTGATTTAAATCATTTTAAGATAATAAGTACCTACTATAATATAATAATATAATAAGTACTATAATAATAATATATAAGTACTATAATAATAATATTATAAGTACTATGGTATTTGTCATAGAAAAAGTATAGTACCTATGCACCTCGTTTATAAACCTTTCTATACACTCATTAATTTAAGCAATTCGTGTATAAAAGGGCGTTTATCAAACTTAATACATAATATACTATTAAAGTAATAAATCCCATTTATTTTTTTAAAACACTGATTTGCCTGTAATATAAACTCAATAGAATCGCTCAATTGACATATTTAGACCGACAAATTATAAATGTTATTTACCGTGTTTACGGTAATTACTTGTTAATTATTATATAATATAATAATATAATTTAAATTATTAATAATAAATATTACACTCAATTTGACAGTGTCAGAGTATTTAATTAAGGTCTTCAGCAGAAGTACCATTTTTTAAATACTAAATCAAACTGGCATAAGCTACCAACAATAAAAACACCGAGACGAATAAAAAAAATTAACTGTACCTCGTTTTCTTGCACCATAACACTAAAATAACGTTTCTTTTGAATTCAAATAATGTTTCCATTCCGCATACAATAATATTTAATTGCGCCTGCGCATTTCATCGGTTTGTAAAAATGCACCTACACTTTATTTTTTTATTTTCAGCGAAGAACAATGGACCAATGACCACGAAATTAGGTTAAGGGATCACGTTTCCAGACTAAAAGCCGAAAGGAGTAACATACAGGGCACGTACGTGGTTTTAGAATCGACGCAAGTGGAGCATGCGCCAATTAGACCGTCGAGTAGTCAGGAGGCAAGAAAAATGGACCTTGAAATGGCCGTTCTGTTACAAGTAAGGCAAATAGACCAGGGTCGATAATTTTTGAAACCAAAAAAAAATAACAGTAGGATGAAACCCATTGGAAAAGGAGAAGAATATAATAAAAATGAAAGGAAAAATAAATTACGGGCGATCTGACTTCGGGAAGTGGAAGGGGGGGGGGGATTTAAGGGTAAAAAAATGGTTTATCTCGATTTCCGGCAAAACTACAAGTCCTATGGAAAAAAGTTAAATGGCAAAGTTGTAGGTAATAAAAGGATCTACAACACTTGTATTTACAATTTTTTTACATAACCTCAAAATTTATGTGAAAAATTCAAAAAAACCAAGTTTTTGGTTATTTATTTTTATCTTTTTCAAAAAAAATTTTTTTCCACGAAATTTGGTAAAAACTTACCTTTTTATGTCCCAAATACACTGTAATTTATTTGATTTGAAATATTTATTATTTCGCCTTATTTTGACTTAATATCAAAAAAGCACCCTAATTTTCAATCGAAAATTCTCGCGTCAAAATATCAGCTTTTTTCAAAAAGTCGGTGTGCTTTTTGTTCGTTGAAATCTCTACTTTCTGATGGTGTAAAAAAAATATATACATTACTAATAGTATATACATTACTAATAGTATAATTTACATGTATTTTTATATTTTATGAGATTTTCTGACATAAATGTTATTAGAATTTAATAAATAAACTTTTTAACTAAAAAAAATTGCAACAATCACATTTTTTTGATGAAATTGTACATAATGATTAAAATAAATTTTCGAATTCGAGAATTCGGGATTTACCATAGTAATTTACTATGGTAAATCCCGAATTCTCGAATTCGAAAATTTATTTTAATCATTATGTACAATTTCATCAAAAAAATGTGATTGTTGCAATTTTTTTTAGTTAAAAAGTTTATTTATTAAATTCTAATAACATTTATGTCAGAAAATCTCATAAAATATAAAAATACATGTAAATTATACTATTGAATTTAGATACTTCATTCTTATTACGTTATTCATTATAATATTTTTTATATTTTCTGAGAACATTTACCATAGTAATGTATATTTTTTTTACACCATCAGAAAGTAGAGAGTTCATCGAACAAAAAGCACACCGACTTTTTGAAAAAAGCTGATATTTTGACGCGAGAATTTTCGATTGAAAATTAGGGTGTTTTTTTGATATTAAGTCAAAATAAGGCGAAATAATAAATATTTCAAATCAAATAAATTACAGTGTATTTGGGACATAAAAAGGTAAGTTTTCACCAAATTTCGTGGAAAAAAAATTTTTTTTGAAAAAGAAAAATAAAAAACCAAAAACTTGGTTTTTTGAATTTTTCACATAAATTTTGAGGTTATGTGAAAAAATTGTAAATACAAAAGTTGTAGATCTTTTTATTAGCTACAACTTTGACATTTAACTTTTTTCCATAGGACTTGTAGTTTTGCCGGAAATCGAGATAAACCATTTTTTACCCTTAAAACCGCCCCCTCCCACTTCCCGAACTCAGATCGCCCGTAATTTATTTTTCCTTTAATTTTTATTATATTCCCCTCCTTTTTCAATGGGTTTCATCCTACTGTTATTTTTTTTCTCTTTTTACCATTTTTAAAGGCTTCTGCACTGGTCTAAAACGTAAGTGTTTTCCGTACAACATGTTAATGCGTGGCATTTTTAGGAACTAATGGGCTTGAGGGAGGACAAATCCGAACTGCTCGCCAAATTATTTGTGCTGGAGAAAGAAAAAAGCGCCGTCGAGTTAAAGTTGAAGCATGTCGAAGACCAACAGAGGGCGCAAGCTGCAGCACTAAAAAATCTGCAAGGACAGCTTAAAGACACTGAGGCTTTATTGGCTATAGCAACTCAAAATAAGGTAACCCTGATAGCAAAATTTGATTCTAAGAATCTTCTAAGAAGATATGACCTGGAATAATGGAATATTCTTAGAACCTTCCCTTATTGCTAAGAATGTTCTTAAAGACTTTTAAAACATTCAATAGATACCCTTTTAATGATGCAATTAGATTCTTAGAAGCTTCTTAAAACCTTCCTAAAAAGCATTTTAAGAACATTTTAAGAATACGTTTTTGGAATGTTCTTAGAAGGTTTCTATGGAGCTTCTAGGAAGCTTTTCAGAATATTTCCAAATATGTCAGATACCCAAGTTCTAATATGTTGGATTCTACATTAGTAAAATTCTTCAGGAGGCGGCAAATACGCCTCACTGTCATAATATGACAGTGAAATGTATTTGTCGTCCCCTTAAAAAATTTTGCGACATATTAATATATATTTATTTAAAAATATTAAATAAACAATTTGAACTCTAAACCATAAGTTGTATGACATTATTTCATAAAAAGTAAAATTGAAAATTTTGTGGGATAAGTCAGATTAGATTGATGTTGAAGATAGTTAGGATTATTTTACATAAATATGTTAATTCAGATATAAAAAAATCGGTATACAAATTAATAAATATTTATTTTTAACATAAAATAAAATATAAAAAAACAAAATATTTCCATATAAAATAATTCTTCATAAAAGAAAAAACCAAATAGTTCTTCATAAAAAAATATATTTTTCATTGTATATAAATTGGATAGAAGATTTTATGTAAAAGCCGGATAATTTAGATACCTATAGTAAAAGTATTTTTGTTATCGAATATTGTTTTAATTTGACAAATAACTATAAAAAATATTTTGGGTTTTGTTTTTACTTAGTATTTAATACTAAGTATAGGTACCTTTATACGTAGATTATGGTATATTTTACTATTATATAGGTACCTAACTGAACTGAATATGCCTAACAGAATGTTCTAGGAATATTCCTAAATGAACTTTCTATAGCAATTACTTTCTCAACATTCTAAGCATATGTTTAGAGTGGATTAATTTTTACCACTAAACTTTACACCTTCTAAGAACCTGCCAATAGGCCAGTGAGAATATTCTAAGGATTATGCTATATTTCTTTTAAGCTGGTTCTTTAGAAGATGATCCTAAAGATATTCTCACTGGAAGGTTTAAAAAACATTCTTAGAACATGACTAGAAGAAATATAGCATGATCCTAAGAATATTCCCACTGGAAGGTTTAAAAAACATTCTTAGAATAAACTGTGCTATCAGGGCTGGTTTCCATAAACTTAACAACGAGACATTTTGCATTCAATTTTAGGAACGCGGATACTCGGATGCGGAGCATGCGCAAGGGGTGGAGCTCGAACTGATGCAGGCGCTGGCAAGAGAGGCAAGACTGAAAGTTAGGTTACAGGAACTTGTTAACACGTTAGAACAAGTTACCAAAAACGCAGAGTCAAGACTTTTAGAGGGAAGAGAAATAGTACAAGATCTAAACCAAACAAATAGGTGAGTTGAATTAATTGGCATTTTTCTAAGGTTATACTTCTTTTGGCGCGTTTGGGGTGAACCCTTGTGGACATTTTTCTCTGAGAAAGTTTTAATAAGAATAAAGTTAGAATAAGACATATTAAGTACAATCTATAGTCTAACTTACTAAGACTTATTCAGGCTTTTTAAGAGAAAGTAAGACTTTAAAAACTCTTATTTTTACTTATTAAAACTTTTTCAGAGAAAAATTTCTACAAGGGAAATATGCGGACATGTGTCCCTCTATAAACTGTATGTTTCTTGGGATGAAAATAAAGTATTTTATTTATTTATTTATTATAAAATAAAGGGGTTTGACGACGAGTAGAAAACCACAAGCTGAGTGACAAATTGTCTTCAAAATTATCGAAATTTCTAAAATTATTAAAATTCTGTTCTTTCTTCGATCATTTTATGGTTTTATCTACTTACTTATGTACACTGTCTTTTAAATCATGTTTTCAACATAGCTGTGTTAACCAAAAACTTCGACAAATTAGAAAAAAGGGGACGTCAGCCGTAGAATTTTTTTGCGTAAAAGCCAATTTTCTGTTTTTTGGTGAAATTGAAAAAATCGCTTGACTTTGTTAAACCAGATTATCAACACCATGGTGCAATAAAACGAGATATGTATCTTCTAGAAGAATAGAATATTGCGCAATTTTTAAGCTATATCGGATATAGTATATCCAAGGCTGTTTTTTTTTTATTCAAAAGATATGGTCGAAAAGGTCAAAAAGCAAATCTAACGAAAACCTCATTTTCGTCATCTAAGTCGAACTTTAACGTCGACTATTTCCCTCGTCTTAATTTCCACCAATCACAAACGCGCAATTTTGAATTACAAATGGTTTCTAGGTGGAAAAACTGTACGACAGCACCTGTCAGCAGTTTTTTCGAGTTTACCCGCGTCAAAACTTGACAGCTGTTGTCACCAAAATTGAAATTTTTATTTTAATTGTACCAAAGTTTGTAGTATTTTGTGATTAAATAAATTATCTATTTTTCAGTTTTCAAACTAATTCCTACATATTTATAAGGTAGTAAAACATTTTTTCATATTTGTAATAGATGGCGCGGTTATAAAAAAAATCAATTTTGTTCGATTTTTCTTCTGTATACGATTCTGCAATAATTTTTCTATAAACACGATTTTTTAACTAATGTATAGTTTCCTTTGGTTTAATTTTTATATATTATTTCATTCGGTGATAATTATCAATTGCGCACCATGGTCACTTTTTACCTGCCAGCATTAAATCCTTTAATTTAAAGGATTATTGTACTATTTTTAATAAAAATACCTCATTTAAGGTAAAAAACATTATTTTGTCAATTAATTAATTTAATCCTAATTGAGGTATAATAAAAGGTATTTAGTTATAAATAATAATTATTATTGAGGTATAAAGAAACTATTTATACATTGTTTAGCAATTACTTAATCAATTTAGTTCGAAGATTAATTTGCAAACAAAAAGACCTCCTTTCGTTAAGCAGTTATTCATAATGGATTTTTGTGGAACAGTACACCGTACAGTCAAGCAGTTTACTACAAACGGGAGTGTTCAACCAAAAAAAAGAGTTCGTCGAACAACAGTCACAGGTGAAAATAATAAAATTAATGTATAAGCAGCAACGGCCGCTAATCCTTATACAAGCACACGAGAATTATCTAGAGATTTGAGAAAATCCCAGAGCAGTGTTGGCAGAATATTAAAACAAAATAAATAAATAAATTTAAAAAATAAAACCAAGTATTTTATTAAAAAATTATTGGAGAATCGTGTACAGAAGAAAAATCAAACAAAATTGAATTTTTTTTTATTACAGCATCTATTACAAATATGAAAAAATGTTTTAGACAAAATCTACTAATCTATTTTTAGTCGAATGATGCAATAAAAAATAGGGTGTTCCATTGGAAATTTAAAATTTTTATTTTTCGTTAAATTTGCCTCTTGACCTTTTCGACCATATCTTTTAAATAAATGATTCAAACAACCTTGAAGATACCTTAAAATTTTATTCTTCAAGAAAAAGTATAAACAATTATTGTTCATATCTCGTGTATTGGTGTTGATAATTCAGTTTGAATGATAATGGGAAAAATATCCCAGCTTGTAAGACAGTGTTATTTGTGTAAAGAGTGTAGTTCCACCAAAGAAGTATAACTTTAAACACGCGTACACAAGTACATGCACCGCTTTTTTTAATCTTGACATTTGTTTTAGTATATTAGCGGATACTGTAGATAGAAACAATAAAAAATATCAAGCTAAATTTAAGAAAATGGAACATCAGATGTTAACTTTGGTAGAAAGACATAGTGCACAGGTTTTATCACTACAAGAGAAAATAGCAACTTTAGAACCGATTAAAACAACAAATAGTACTGATAGTACTTTATCTGCTTAGTTTTATTAAAACTGATTTTGTTTTGATGTAGCTCTATTGTTATATTTAATAAACCATTGTTATGAACAAAGGTTTAAATAAAATGTATTTAAAAAAAATCTAATTTTACAGAAAGTTTTAAAAATCAATTGCTTTATTTTTATTTTTTTTACCAAACATAAAAAATATTTTTACATAATATGTAGTCATATTAAAATTTTAATAATATTAAATTTTTATTTATTACCGACTTTTACAAAATAAGCAATGTCAAAGTGTAGTACATTTTTGTTTAATATTGTTAGCTTTTATTAAATATTAATGGTCCAATCTACTCACTATTAATAACAATAAAAATTGTATTATGAATGAAAAATCAATATCAAGTTTTATTTATTTTACGTGTAAAATACATATGTATTTTTAAATAAAAATGTTTTTACAACTTAAACTAATAATTATTATCGTTTATTATATTCATTTGTAAAAAGACCATTTTTAAATATCCCCATTTTAAAATCAGTTATCTACATATCGTTGGGGACAAAAATAATGCTTAAAACCAAACCTAATTAACCAGTTTATTAGGGTGCAACAAAACATTCTTAATGAAACATTTTTGCCACAAAAACGTAGCATTGTTAATGAAATGCGTTTTTCAAAAATTAAAACTCCCCTTTACAAAATATAATGTTAATGTGAATTAAAGTGCTGAAGCTTTTTTGTTATTGATAAATGTTTCCTTCGTGTAGTACAAAAGTCCTATGTCTTGCCATAATAATTATTATACCTGCTTTATCATTTAAACTATGTATGTAAATCCGATTATTTACTTAAGTATTAAAATGTAAAATTTGTAATCTATTATAAATTAGTTATTGAAAGTATATAAATAAATATGTTTACAATTGAAGTTTTATTTTAAATTTAAAAAAAAATATTTGATATCCTTTTTTATTTCTTCACGAGTATTTACAGGGGGCTTAAAAACTAAATCCATCCACCCGCACAAGACAAAAATCAAAGGATTTAGTTTTGTTTTATAAGGCGTTAAACTTAAAAAATTACTTTTTTTATTACCTACACTTTGTAGAAAAATAAGTATTTTGCTCTTATTTATAAACGTAAAGCTTTGGTTTTTTATTAATAAATAAATAGACTTTGCTGTAAAACACACAAAAATAGTTTATGCCTATTAGGTATTTTTATATCCCAGATAGCACAAAGAAGTACTAAAAACGTCCTGAGTATATCTTGTATCAGACATTAGTAAGTTCCGAGTACGTCCGAATCAGGTCCTGAACCTTCCCCAGGACGTTCCAGGGATATCCGATGATACCAAATCGTCGGTCCCCAGAACGTCCTAAGGAAGACATCCTCTGGCCATCCTGAAATGCTTTATTGGGGACTAATGGACAAGCTTTACAGAATTGAAGAGTGGTATTCCCAAAGGCCCAGACAGCAATATTACGTCTTAATTAAGTCTTATTTTATTAATTTGTTAAATGGATTTTATTAAAACCATTTTAATAATTTGCTCGTATTCGCTTATTTTAGGAATTGCGATTACTTCGTCCCACTTAAGTGAAGAGCACGCTTAAATTTAAACAAAATTTTGTTTAAATTTAAGCGTGCCCTTCACCGGCACCGATAGACGGCCTGTTTTCCTCTTTTGGAGCTCGTCAGTATCGGGTAGCCGTTTACCTAGGTCTAAGACCGTTTGGTATGAAGCACGCTCTAAATTCTACTTCGCCTCTTCTTATATCAAACACAAGCAGTTACAGCGGTGAGAAGAAAGAATCGCATTAAAATGTCATAAATGTGACGTCTCCATGTTGACGTCTTAAAGAGTTAATAATATGATTTCCTTAGAATAAAAAACAACAGGAAGGAGTCTTGTCATTCTTTAGCCGTACTAAAATTGCGTCGGAAGTCGGCCATTTGCAAGCTCCAAATTATGACACATTGTGATGCTATATTTGTCAAAGTTGAATGTTTTATGTGTTTGTCGGTGTTTTATGTTGTTTTTCTGGTTAAATTAACTTTAAATAAGCGTTTCATTGTTTCTAGACAATATTGTATTTGATATATTCTCGTTTAAGTGTAAATATTTAAAGTTTAAGATATAAATATTAGTGTAAGGTGTAAAAACCACAGGTCTGTGGTAAAAACAAATTATGGTTAGTTGTGCAGCTTGTGGTTGCTCCTTGAGCACAAAAAATTAAAAATATTCATTTACATTTCATAGGTGAGTATTTTGGTTAACGTTTAATTTATTTACTTATTGTAGGTATATTTTAAAATAATTAGTTGTAAATATTAAACAAAAATCAATGTCAAATAACGTAACCTTAGAACATAACCATAACCTAAGAACGTAACCATCATAGAAAAAACCATAGGCGTATCATATTTTCTGATACTAACCTAATTATTATAAAAATTAAACTTCAATTGTATTTACTACGCCACTGTCAAACGGAAACAACCATCCGCCATATTGAAGCTCCACTTTGGACCCAAGGTCATTCATTAAACGCTCCTTCCTGTTGTTTTTTGTTCTAAGATGATTTCAGTAAGAAGTAAGAAAAGAGAATACTGTAAGATATCATATAACTAAAGTCTTATTTATGATACCTACCCTTAGTAGCTTCTAATTTTGATTTCAATAAGAGGTCAGAAAAAAAGATACTTTAAGATGTTAAAAAATTTACTTCTTATTTATGAATTCATCAAGAACTCTTAATCTTGAGCTCCTAAAAATGATTTCTCTAAGATGTCATATTGTGACCTCAGTAAGATGTTTTTCAACAGACTTCGTATAGAAATCTTTCTGAATTGGATGCTGCCTGGGGGGTCTAAGTTACAAAAATAAAATTGTGAGTTATCAATGAAAAACAAATATTTTGCAGATGTAAATGTTGAAATGTCTGAAACACGTTTGGAATTGCATATTCCGCTCTCCTGAAACCGTCAAACTCGCCTTCGGCTCGTGTGACAAACTCTTCACTCGAGCGGATATGCTGTATTCCAAACTTGTTACAGAATATACTATTAAGTCATTCTGCATGACACAAACAATTTTTAAATGATAATATATTATTTAACCAACTTCCCAAGTAGCACAGTATATGATATTCATATGCTCCAGACCTTCCCGATATGTCTAGTATATACCTGAGGTGATATTCATGTTCCTATCATATTATCGAAAGCATATGAAAAACAGATTATGCTGTTCCTAAGAATATCATGTACCTATACCGAAACACAAATATTACACGACATCTCAAGAATTCTGTTAACATCCTAATTGCGTCTGTCGACAGACGCAATCGGATCCGGGCTAATTTGTCACCAGTTAACATAATTATGATGCAAAGTAACAACTTTAATTAACTTTCACCTGTAATTTGTCACCTGTCATTTACCACCTGTCATTTGTCACTTGTCATCTGTCACCTGTCCTATGATGAAAGGTGACATATATCTGTCAGCTACATAATATAATAGTTATAATACAATGTATTATATAGGTTTTAAAAAAATGTTTTTGTCAAGTTTTGCGCCAAATATTTAAAAAAATCCAGTTCTTCATCTCTATAAAAAGATTACAATCAAAATAATTATTATTTTATGTATCAAATAATAATCATTATTATCTAATAACTATTGTAAATACTTAATTGTTGCTATAAACCATGCAGGGAACAATAATAATTAATAACAAAATTATTTATAATTTCTAAAATTTTAAATTTCGCGGTTTAATGTAATTTTCTGATTCGGATTGCTTCGTTGAGCGTCGTCCTCTCTCGCAATCTTCGAGTCTTTCGACATCTTTACAAGCTAACGCGACTTGGCCGCCATTAGTGAACCTGTTGCGCGATTTGAGCCGGCTATGCCATGTGCCTTTTCGTTTTTCTATAAATTATATAATATCTAGTGTGTATTGTGATCTAGTGAAGATTTGGATTCCAAATTTGGAAGTAGAAGATCCCCTGTATCTATTTAAATAATAAAGGAATAATATTTTTAAAAATTGTCTGTAATTTCTGAGGGTCTGCAGAAAATACACTTTTATTTTTTCGCAATAATTGTGGGACACCATGCATTTAATATATATATATATATTTATATATTAAACTGCACTGTTACCTGAAGTTGAAACAGGATTGTAATATTCCATACGCAATGAAAAATATATCTCTATCATATTCCAAAGACTGCCAAATTCACATGATATGCAGCTGAAATACCTTACCATTTTCATGTGCATAGGATATGCCCTTGACCTGAATATCATAAAAATTCATATGATATTCAGATTCCATTTGTTTCCGTCGGTATATGAAATTCATATACAAATCATATAACTGTGCTACTTGGGTTGGCACTTAGACCCTTTGGAAATACAATGCTTCAATTACGTCCTTGGGACGTACCCAGTATATCCGCTATAATTTTCCCAAATAAGGAAGAGACTGGACGTACCCAAAACTTCCGATATAGGTCTAGGACGTTCGGACCTATGTGGGACCCGAAATGGACGTCCTGGGTACCTCTTGTGCTATCTGGGTAGTAGCTTCTAATTTTGATTCCAATAAGAGGCCAGAAAAAAGATACTTTAGGAAGTTACAAAAATAAAATTGTGAGTTATCAACGAAAAACAAATATATTGCACATGTAAATGTTGAAATGTCTGAAACACGTTTGGAATTGCATATTCCGCTCTCCTGAAACCGTCAAACTCGCCTTCGGCTCGTGTGACAAACTCTTCACTCGAGCGGATATGCTGTATTCCAAACTTGTTACAGAATATACTATTAAGTCATTCTACATGACACAAACTATTTTTAAATGATAATATATTATTTAACCAACTTGGCACTTAGACCCTTTGGAAATACAATGCTTCAATTACGTCCTTGGGACGTACCCAGTATATCCGCTATAATTTTCCCAAATAAGGAAGAGAGACTGGACGTACCCAAAACTTCCGATATAGGTCTAGGACGTTCGGACCTATGTGGGACCCGAAATGGACGTCCTGGGTACCTCTTGTGCTATCTGGGTAGTAGCTTCTAATTTTGATTCCAATAAGAGGTCAGAAAAAAGATACTTTAGGAAGTTACAAAAATAAAATTGTGAGTTATCAATGAAAAACAAATATATTGCACATGTAAATGTTGAAATGTCTGAAACACGTTTGGAATTGCATATTCCGCTCTCCTGAAACCGTCAAACTCGCCTTCGGCTCGTGTGACAAACTCTTCACTCGAGCGGATATGCTGTATTCCAAACTTGTTACAGAATATACTATTAAGTCATTCTGCATGACACAAACTATTTTTAAATGATAATATATTATTTAACTAACTTGGCACTTAGACCCTTTGGAAATACAATGCTTCAATTACGTCCTTGGGACGTACTCAGTATATCCGCTATAATTTTCCCAAATAAGGAAGAGAGACTGGACGTACCCAAAACTTCCGATATAGGTCTAGGACGTTCGGACCTATGTGGGACCCGAAATGGACGTCCTGGGTACCTCTTGTGCTATCTGGGTAGTAGCTTCTAATTTTGATTCCAATAAGAGGTCAGAAAAAAGATACTTTAGGAAGTTACAAAAATAAAATTGTGAGTTATCAATGAAAAACAAATATATTGCACATGTAAATGTTGAAATGTCTGAAACACGTTTGGAATTGCATATTCCGCTCTCCTGAAACCGTCAAACTCGCCTTCGGCTCGTGTGACAAACTCTTCACTCGAGCGGATATGCTGTATTCCAAACTTGTTACAGAATATACTATTAAGTCATTCTGCATGACACAAACTATTTTTAAATGATAATATATTATTTAACCAACTTGGCACTTAGACCCTTTGGAAATACAATGCTTCAATTACGTCCTTGGGACGTACCCAGTATATCCGCTATAATTTTCCCAAATAAGGAAGAGAGACTGGACGTACCCAAAACTTCCGATATAGGTCTAGGACGTTCGGACCTATGTGGGACCCGAAATGGACGTCCTGGGTACCTCTTGTGCTATCTGGGTAGTAGCTTCTAATTTTGATTCCAATAAGAGGTCAGAAAAAAGATACTTTAGGAAGTTACAAAAATAAAATTGTGAGTTATCAATGAAAAACAAATATATTGCACATGTAAATGTTGAAATGTCTGAAACACGTTTGGAATTGCATATTCCGCTCTCCTGAAACCGTCAAACTCGCCTTCGGCTCGTGTGACAAACTCTTCACTCGAGCGGATATGCTGTATTTCAAACTTGTTACAGAATATACTATTAAGTCATTCTACATGACACAAACTATTTTTAAATGATAATATATTATTTAACCAACTTGGCACTTAGACCCTTTGGAAATACAATGCTTCAATTACGTCCTTGGGACGTACCCAGTATATCCGCTATAATTTTCCCAAATAAGGAAGAGAGACTGGACGTACCCAAAACTTCCGATATAGGTCTAGGACGTTCGGACCTATGTGGGACCCGAAATGGACGTCCTGGGTACCTCTTGTGCTATCTGGGTAGTAGCTTCTAATTTTGATTCCAATAAGAGGCCAGAAAAAAGATACTTTAGGAAGTTACAAAAATAAAATTGTGAGTTATCAATGAAAAACAAATATATTGCACATGTAAATGTTGAAATGTCTGAAACACGTTTGGAATTGCATATTCCGCTCTCCTGAAACCGTCAAACTCGCCTTCGGCTCGTGTGACAAACTCTTCACTCGAGCGGATATGCTGTATTCCAAACTTGTTACAGAATATACTATTAAGTCATTCTGCATGACACAAACTATTTTTAAATGATAATATATTATTTAACCAACTTGGCACTTAGACCCTTTGGAAATACAATGCTTCAATTACGTCCTTGGGACGTACCCAGTATATCCGCTATAATTTTCCCAAATAAGGAAGAGAGACTGGACGTACCCAAAACTTCCGATATAGGTCTAGGACGTTCGGACCTATGTGGGACCCGAAATGGACGTCCTGGGTACCTCTTGTGCTATCTGGGTAGTAGCTTCTAATTTTGATTCCAATAAGAGGTCAGAAAAAAGATACTTTAGGAAGTTACAAAAATAAAATTGTGAGTTATCAATGAAAAACAAATATATTGCACATGTAAATGTTGAAATGTCTGAAACACGTTTGGAATTGCATATTCCGCTCTCCTGAAACCGTCAAACTCGCCTTCGGCTCGTGTGACAAACTCTTCACTCGAGCGGATATGCTGTATTTCAAACTTGTTACAGAATATACTATTAAGTCATTCTACATGACACAAACTATTTTTAAATGATAATATATTATTTAACCAACTTGGCACTTAGACCCTTTGGAAATACAATGCTTCAATTACGTCCTTGGGACGTACCCAGTATATCCGCTATAATTTTCCCAAATAAGGAAGAGAGACTGGACGTACCCAAAACTTCCGATATAGGTCTAGGACGTTCGGACCTATGTGGGACCCGAAATGGACGTCCTGGGTACCTCTTGTGCTATCTGGGTAGTAGCTTCTAATTTTGATTCCAATAAGAGGCCAGAAAAAAGATACTTTAGGAAGTTACAAAAATAAAATTGTGAGTTATCAATGAAAAACAAATATATTGCACATGTAAATGTTGAAATGTCTGAAACACGTTTGGAATTGCATATTCCGCTCTCCTGAAACCGTCAAACTCGCCTTCGGCTCGTGTGACAAACTCTTCACTCGAGCGGATATGCTGTATTCCAAACTTGTTACAGAATATACTATTAAGTCATTCTACATGACACAAACTATTTTTAAATGATAATATATTATTTAACCAACTTGGCACTTAGACCCTTTGGAAATACAATGCTTCAATTACGTCCTTGGGACGTACCCAGTATATCCGCTATAATTTTCCCAAATAAGGAAGAGAGACTGGACGTACCCAAAACTTCCGATATAGGTCTAGGACGTTCGGACCTATGTGGGACCCGAAATGGACGTCCTGGGTACCTCTTGTGCTATCTGGGTAGTAGCTTCTAATTTTGATTCCAATAAGAGGTCAGAAAAAAGATACTTTAGGAAGTTACAAAAATAAAATTGTGAGTTATCAATGAAAAACAAATATATTGCACATGTAAATGTTGAAATGTCTGAAACACGTTTGGAATTGCATATTCCGCTCTCCTGAAACCGTCAAACTCGCCTTCGGCTCGTGTGACAAACTCTTCACTCGAGCGGATATGCTGTATTCCAAACTTGTTACAGAATATACTATTAAGTCATTCTGCATGACACAAACTATTTTTAAATGATAATATATTATTTAACTAACTTGGCACTTAGACCCTTTGGAAATACAATGCTTCAATTACGTCCTTGGGACGTACTCAGTATATCCGCTATAATTTTCCCAAATAAGGAAGAGAGACTGGACGTACCCAAAACTTCCGATATAGGTCTAGGACGTTCGGACCTATGTGGGACCCGAAATGGACGTCCTGGGTACCTCTTGTGCTATCTGGGTAGTAGCTTCTAATTTTGATTCCAATAAGAGGTCAGAAAAAAGATACTTTAGGAAGTTACAAAAATAAAATTGTGAGTTATCAATGAAAAACAAATATATTGCACATGTAAATGTTGAAATGTCTGAAACACGTTTGGAATTGCATATTCCGCTCTCCTGAAACCGTCAAACTCGCCTTCGGCTCGTGTGACAAACTCTTCACTCGAGCGGATATGCTGTATTCCAAACTTGTTACAGAATATACTATTAAGTCATTCTGCATGACACAAACTATTTTTAAATGATAATATATTATTTAACCAACTTGGCACTTAGACCCTTTGGAAATACAATGCTTCAATTACGTCCTTGGGACGTACCCAGTATATCCGCTATAATTTTCCCAAATAAGGAAGAGAGACTGGACGTACCCAAAACTTCCGATATAGGTCTAGGACGTTCGGACCTATGTGGGACCCGAAATGGACGTCCTGGGTACCTCTTGTGCTATCTGGGTAGTAGCTTCTAATTTTGATTCCAATAAGAGGTCAGAAAAAAGATACTTTAGGAAGTTACAAAAATAAAATTGTGAGTTATCAATGAAAAACAAATATATTGCACATGTAAATGTTGAAATGTCTGAAACACGTTTGGAATTGCATATTCCGCTCTCCTGAAACCGTCAAACTCGCCTTCGGCTCGTGTGACAAACTCTTCACTCGAGCGGATATGCTGTATTTCAAACTTGTTACAGAATATACTATTAAGTCATTCTACATGACACAAACTATTTTTAAATGATAATATATTATTTAACCAACTTGGCACTTAGACCCTTTGGAAATACAATGCTTCAATTACGTCCTTGGGACGTACCCAGTATATCCGCTATAATTTTCCCAAATAAGGAAGAGAGACTGGACGTACCCAAAACTTCCGATATAGGTCTAGGACGTTCGGACCTATGTGGGACCCGAAATGGACGTCCTGGGTACCTCTTGTGCTATCTGGGTAGTAGCTTCTAATTTTGATTCCAATAAGAGGTCAGAAAAAAGATACTTTAGGAAGTTACAAAAATAAAATTGTGAGTTATCAATGAAAAACAAATATATTGCACATGTAAATGTTGAAATGTCTGAAACACGTTTGGAATTGCATATTCCGCTCTCCTGAAACCGTCAAACTCGCCTTCGGCTCGTGTGACAAACTATTCACTCGAGCGGATATGCTGTATTCCAAACTTGTTACAGAATATACTATTAAGTCATTCTGCATGACACAAACTATTTTTAAATGATAATATATTATTTAACTAACTTGGCACTTAGACCCTTTGGAAATACAATGCTTCAATTACGTCCTTGGGACGTACTCAGTATATCCGCTATAATTTTTCCAAATAAGGAAGAGAGACTGGACGTACCCAAAACTTCCGATATAGGTCTAGGACGTTCGGACCTATGTGGGACCCGAAATGGACGTCCTGGGTACCTCTTGTGCTATCTGGGTAGTAGCTTCTAATTTTGATTCCAATAAGAGGTCAGAAAAAAGATACTTTAGGAAGTTACAAAAATAAAATTGTGAGTTATCAATGAAAAACAAATATATTGCACATGTAAATGTTGAAATGTCTGAAACACGTTTGGAATTGCATATTCCGCTCTCCTGAAACCGTCAAACTCGCCTTCGGCTCGTGTGACAAACTCTTCACTCGAGCGGATATGCTGTATTCCAAACTTGTTACAGAATATACTATTAAGTCATTCTGCATGACACAAACTATTTTTAAATGATAATATATTATTTAACCAACTTGGCACTTAGACCCTTTGGAAATACAATGCTTCAATTACGTCCTTGGGACGTACCCAGTATATCCGCTATAATTTTCCCAAATAAGGAAGAGAGACTGGACGTACCCAAAACTTCCGATATAGGTCTAGGACGTTCGGACCTATGTGGGACCCGAAATGGACGTCCTGGGTACCTCTTGTGCTATCTGGGTAGTAGCTTCTAATTTTGATTCCAATAAGAGGTCAGAAAAAAGATACTTTAGGAAGTTACAAAAATAAAATTGTGAGTTATCAATGAAAAACAAATATATTGCACATGTAAATGTTGAAATGTCTGAAACACGTTTGGAATTGCATATTCCGCTCTCCTGAAACCGTCAAACTCGCCTTCGGCTCGTGTGACAAACTCTTCACTCGAGCGGATATGCTGTATTTCAAACTTGTTACAGAATATACTATTAAGTCATTCTACATGACACAAACTATTTTTAAATGATAATATATTATTTAACCAACTTGGCACTTAGACCCTTTGGAAATACAATGCTTCAATTACGTCCTTGGGACGTACCCAGTATATCCGCTATAATTTTCCCAAATAAGGAAGAGAGACTGGACGTACCCAAAACTTCCGATATAGGTCTAGGACGTTCGGACCTATGTGGGACCCGAAATGGACGTCCTGGGTACCTCTTGTGCTATCTGGGTAGTAGCTTCTAATTTTGATTCCAATAAGAGGTCAGAAAAAAGATACTTTAGGAAGTTACAAAAATAAAATTGTGAGTTATCAATGAAAAACAAATATATTGCACATGTAAATGTTGAAATGTCTGAAACACGTTTGGAATTGCATATTCCGCTCTCCTGAAACCGTCAAACTCGCCTTCGGCTCGTGTGACAAACTCTTCACTCGAGCGGATATGCTGTATTCCAAACTTGTTACAGAATATACTATTAAGTCATTCTGCATGACACAAACTATTTTTAAATGATAATATATTATTTAACTAACTTGGCACTTAGACCCTTTGGAAATACAATGCTTCAATTACGTCCTTGGGACGTACTCAGTATATCCGCTATAATTTTCCCAAATAAGGAAGAGAGACTGGACGTACCCAAAACTTCCGATATAGGTCTAGGACGTTCGGACCTATGTGGGACCCGAAATGGACGTCCTGGGTACCTCTTGTGCTATCTGGGTAGTAGCTTCTAATTTTGATTCCAATAAGAGGTCAGAAAAAAGATACTTTAGGAAGTTACAAAAATAAAATTGTGAGTTATCAATGAAAAACAAATATATTGCACATGTAAATGTTGAAATGTCTGAAACACGTTTGGAATTGCATATTCCGCTCTCCTGAAACCGTCAAACTCGCCTTCGGCTCGTGTGACAAACTCTTCACTCGAGCGGATATGCTGTATTCCAAACTTGTTACAGAATATACTATTAAGTCATTCTGCATGACACAAACTATTTTTAAATGATAATATATTATTTAACTAACTTGGCACTTAGACCCTTTGGAAATACAATGCTTCAATTACGTCCTTGGGACGTACTCAGTATATCCGCTATAATTTTCCCAAATAAGGAAGAGAGACTGGACGTACCCAAAACTTCCGATATAGGTCTAGGACGTTCGGACCTATGTGGGACCCGAAATGGACGTCCTGGGTACCTCTTGTGCTATCTGGGTAGTAGCTTCTAATTTTGATTCCAATAAGAGGCCAGAAAAAAGATACTTTAGGAAGTTACAAAAATAAAATTGTGAGTTATCAATGAAAAACAAATATATTGCACATGTAAATGTTGAAATGTCTGAAACACGTTTGGAATTGCATATTCCGCTCTCCTGAAACCGTCAAACTCGCCTTCGGCTCGTGTGACAAACTCTTCACTCGAGCGGATATGCTGTATTCCAAACTTGTTACAGAATATACTATTAAGTCATTCTGCATGACACAAACTATTTTTAAATGATAATATATTATTTAACTAACTTGGCACTTAGACCCTTTGGAAATACAATGCTTCAATTACGTCCTTGGGACGTACTCAGTATATCCGCTATAATTTTCCCAAATAAGGAAGAGAGACTGGACGTACCCAAAACTTCCGATATAGGTCTAGGACGTTCGGACCTATGTGGGACCCGAAATGGACGTCCTGGGTACCTCTTGTGCTATCTGGGTAGTAGCTTCTAATTTTGATTCCAATAAGAGGTCAGAAAAAAGATACTTTAGGAAGTTACAAAAATAAAATTGTGAGTTATCAATGAAAAACAAATATATTGCACATGTAAATGTTGAAATGTCTGAAACACGTTTGGAATTGCATATTCCGCTCTCCTGAAACCGTCAAACTCGCCTTCGGCTCGTGTGACAAACTCTTCACTCGAGCGGATATGCTGTATTCCAAACTTGTTACAGAATATACTATTAAGTCATTCTGCATGACACAAACTATTTTTAAATGATAATATATTATTTAACTAACTTGGCACTTAGACCCTTTGGAAATACAATGCTTCAATTACGTCCTTGGGACGTACTCAGTATATCCGCTATAATTTTCCCAAATAAGGAAGAGAGACTGGACGTACCCAAAACTTCCGATATAGGTCTAGGACGTTCGGACCTATGTGGGACCCGAAATGGACGTCCTGGGTACCTCTTGTGCTATCTGGGTAGTAGCTTCTAATTTTGATTCCAATAAGAGGTCAGAAAAAAGATACTTTAGGAAGTTACAAAAATAAAATTGTGAGTTATCAATGAAAAACAAATATATTGCACATGTAAATGTTGAAATGTCTGAAACACGTTTGGAATTGCATATTCCGCTCTCCTGAAACCGTCAAACTCGCCTTCGGCTCGTGTGACAAACTCTTCACTCGAGCGGATATGCTGTATTCCAAACTTGTTACAGAATATACTATTAAGTCATTCTGCATGACACAAACTATTTTTAAATGATAATATATTATTTAACCAACTTGGCACTTAGACCCTTTGGAAATACAATGCTTCAATTACGTCCTTGGGACGTACCCAGTATATCCGCTATAATTTTCCCAAATAAGGAAGAGAGACTGGACGTACCCAAAACTTCCGATATAGGTCTAGGACGTTCGGACCTATGTGGGACCCGAAATGGACGTCCTGGGTACCTCTTGTGCTATCTGGGTAGTAGCTTCTAATTTTGATTCCAATAAGAGGTCAGAAAAAAGATACTTTAGGAAGTTACAAAAATAAAATTGTGAGTTATCAATGAAAAACAAATATATTGCACATGTAAATGTTGAAATGTCTGAAACACGTTTGGAATTGCATATTCCGCTCTCCTGAAACCGTCAAACTCGCCTTCGGCTCGTGTGACAAACTCTTCACTCGAGCGGATATGCTGTATTTCAAACTTGTTACAGAATATACTATTAAGTCATTCTACATGACACAAACTATTTTTAAATGATAATATATTATTTAACTAACTTGGCACTTAGACCCTTTGGAAATACAATGCTTCAATTACGTCCTTGGGACGTACTCAGTATATCCGCTATAATTTTCCCAAATAAGGAAGAGACTGGACGTACCCAAAACTTCCGATATAGGTCTAGGACGTTCGGACCTATGTGAAACCCGAAATGGACTTCCTGGGTACCTCTTGTGCTATCTGGGATGGAGCGAAACTTAAGTATTTTTTATTAAACTTTTTAGGAAAACAATTACTCTGCCCTTAATATATATTTGTATTTACTCGAGTATTGCATAATATTGGAGTTTTTCAGTGAATAATGATAAACAAATAAATTTCCTGCCTAACAACGTAAATAATGAACTTATTATCCACGTTATTACTTTCTAAAAATGAATTAGTCAAAAATGACTAATTACTACAGTTATTAGTGGCTGCTTTTTCACTTGTACCCTGGTTAACCATGGGATACCATGGTATCCCAAAATTTACCGCTTAAAGGCAGGGAAAATTACAAATTAAGGTTTTTTCTTTACATTGGTGTATTATTTTTTCGATCAGATAAAGTTGACTTTTTGGCCACCCTGGGTACAAATTTTCAGCCAAAACCAGTATGGGATTCTATGTGAAAAATTGTTCTACATATATTAACCATCATTACTTAATTGTCCTTAATCACTTTGTATTAATTAGTAAATCTGTAAATAATCAATATTAATTATATTTGATTTCAATTTTGATTGTTGTTGTATATAAGTATATGTTTCCAAACTTAATTACAGTAATGAATATGATTTCGTTAAACAGTTTTTAATTAAATAGGCCTATATAAACCCACAATAATTATGTTGCCACATTTAGAAAATCATCTAATCATGGCAAGTATACCTTTAGATTTAAAACCTTTTATAAATTACAGTCTTAACATTGTTTTAAATACGGCTTTCATCCATCCAGATGGAAAACCAAGTCTTTATTATAAATTTGCTTTAAGCATATTTATGGGATTCTTTTTTATTTTGCCTACGATATGTGAAGTAATCAACATCGTTCTTGTTTTTGGTGACATGGAAGAATTGACAGGATCATTGGTATTATTTCTGACACACTTCGTTCAAGTCGTCAAGTTTGTGCTAATGTTTTGCAACAAAAAACGCCTTTGGGTCCTATTGAATAGAATAAACAACAAGGAGTTCAAACCGAAAACTGAACACCAGAAAATATATCTTGAAAAGCAGATGAAGCTTTGTAATTTTATAGCAAAGTCTTTTAATTACCTGGCCTACCTTACCTGCGTGCAAATGTGTTTTTTTCCGTTTATTGACTTGAAACCGGATCTAAAAATGTTTAAATTTCCCTTACGTGGATGGTACCCTTTTAAAACAGACACTTTACCTCCGTTTATATTCAGATTTGTTTATCAACTAATAGCTGTAATGGTAGGTTCAACGTCCAATGTAGGACTTGATACGCTGATTGGGTCGTTACTTTGCTATATGGCTTCCCAGTTTTATATTTTGAATGATTCCATACGTAATATGAAGAAAATTTGCAAACAGCGCATTGAAGAGTACAAGAAAAATCGATGCTTGGAAGAGGAAATCAACGATTTTCTCCACGAGTGCGTTGAACATCACAAAAGTATTATAGAGTAGGTATCACTTCGTTCACATAGACAACCCAAGCAACAATTTAATTATTTGTTACGTATATGGAACTATTGAAGAAACTTTAAGTGTTTTGCCTCTTTTTATTACTCTTTCATTACTAAGTTACGACTAAAGTGGGGAACAATTATTGAGTTCCAAAAAGGTAGCAAATATGTCACTAGCTATAAACCCTGCCACTATTTGGAACGTAGCTGCTACGTTACTAGAACGTTTCAATATCGTTGCTAGAGCGTTATAATTACTTTTATTTATTTGTTTTTACTTCTATATTAACTGTCTTTGTCAAACTTATATTAGATTATACCATCCCTCCTTTTTTAAATGAAACCACTACGGACTTGGCTTTTCAATGTCGTCGTTTATTAAATATGTACTGGTAGTTTATAACTTCCAGAATAACAATATAATGTTTAATTAGGCAGGTAATTTTATAAACCCTTTAAATTTTACTGTTGAACTTATGAATTTAGTTTTTGTAAAATAAATGCGCTTCATCAATAGTTAAGTATAAACAAATTATTTATTTAATAGTGTTTATAATTATAATTATAAATAAAAAAATCCTAATATTTATTTTTAATTCTTTATTTAATTATTAATACCGTCTATTACCAACAAAATTACTATTTATTAAAAAGTAAACAACAATTTACAAACAATTAAAATAATTTATTATTTACATTACCACGTGGTACTGTACAGTAAAAAATGGCCGATAAGAAGCATTTTCTTTTGAAGTAGTTTTCGATACTTTAAAGTTTTTTCCACCTTAATTTACTTTACGGTAGTTTATAAACGTTCCAAATACTAAAATAATAACTTTGTAGTTTTTAACTTATGTTACAGTTTCGAGATTTTAACTTGCAAAGGGACTACAAAGTAAAAATAATTATAATTATTTTTACTTTGTAGTATATATAATGTAATCTTTAGGTAGCAACTAAAAGTAACTGAAACAAATTAAATTTACTTGAAAGTTTTTTTTACTTACAACATCTTTTTTAAAGTTGCAAAGTCTTCTTGGGGGCAACCAAGTTTTACTTAAATGTTTATTACTTTATAGTAACCATTCAAGAAAAAAATGAAGTTTCTGTTACAAAATATTGCTATTTAAAAGTTAGAATTACTTTTAAGTAAAAATTAGCTGCTTAGTATACTTAACTAATTTAAAATTATCACCACTTTGGTAATGGTTTTTGGAACAAAAATGCTGCTTGGGAATGTAAACGATGTTTTGATAATTTTTAAAATTCAAACTAAAACTAAACTAAAATTATATCTTGGTAATTTTTTTTTTAATTTGTAGGTGTGCACAAGGTTTTTCAAATGTATTTTCTACATGCCTATTGACGCAATTAATTCTTAGTTGCTCTATTATTTGCATTACGCTATTTAAAATAACATTGGTAAGTAAATTTTGGGAAAGAAAACTACTGAAGTCACAAAAAACTTGTTAGTACTCAGAAAGCACAGGATATTCTAAGAATATTCTCTTAATATACTATATAATTTTCCTAATATTCTTGTATTATTCAGAGAATATTCGTGTCTATAAGTTACATTCATTGATGAATATAATTTAGTAGAGGGTCAGTTTATTAAAATTTTTTTTCAATGCCAAGTTCACATTTTTTATATTAAACTCTATGTTTGGTTGGGTAATTTATATATAAAAAAAGAATATTACTTTTCATATTTAAGTAATTTTTTAGTGACTCCAGTAGTTTTATTTACAATAGGTTGTCCGTTATTTCCAAATTGTTTTTTTTTTTACTTGGGTATCATCTATGTAAATTAATGATTTAGAAAATTCAGATGTCGTTTAAGCCTGCAGACATGCCTAAATGACATTTTAATGACATAAGAAAATATTCATAACCTGCTAATAAATATAACGAAAACAATATACAAGCCATATTTTGTAGGAAATTTTAGGTTTTTTTTTGTAAAACCATTTATTTAAATTTAAATTATATAGGAGGTTAAAGTTTAAAATAAATAAAAAAATATCTAATTTTTTAATTTTACTATTTTTTTTGACATAATAAAAATTTATTTGATGTTAATTTAAGGTACCAATTGCTAGTCTTGAATTTCAATCTTTGGTATCTTATCAAGTGTGTTTGCTGGTCGAAATTTTTTTGTTCTGTTATTTTGGTAACAAAATTCTTGAATATGTAAGTTATTTTATTCATATATTAATTAAAATTAAAAATACCTACTATAGTAGGTATTTTTTAAAAATATCATCGTTTTGATCATTTTTAGAGCGATGAAACATTAACTTCAGCATATACAAGCGATTGGTTAGAGTTACCAATAAAATATAGACGAAAACTGTTAATTTTTATGACACGATCCCAGCTTTGTCTTCAAATGTATGCAGGAGTTTTTCCGTTGTCTCTCCCAACGTATATGAGCGTAAGTTCACAATTTTAAATATCACTTTTGAATTTCCGATATCACAAATTCAATTTCTGCTATCGCAAATTCAATTTCTGATATCACAAATTCAATTTACGATATCAAAAATTAATTTGCGATATTGAAAATGTCTTAAAAAAATTAACTTATTAAATAAAAATATATTTTTTCTAATCCATATTATTTGTAATTCAAACAATTAAGAAATAACATTAAACTTTTAAGTTTATTTAAATTATTTATCCGGGTATATAATTAAATTATAAACATTTTTCAGTTGATAATTAATCTGAATTCTTAAGTAAGCATAATATGTTTATTTTTTAATGAAATCCTCTTTTAATTCGCCAATAAATCGATATTTTTAAATCAAAGTGATATTTTTAATTCGAATGATTTGGACAGCCCTACTTGAAAGGTTGCCTACTAGGGGTGTCAATCCCGGGATCCCGAAATCCCGGGGTCCCGGGATCCCGTAAAAAATCCTGTAAAAAATCAAATAATGAAAATAGAAATACGGCTTAATAAGATTTTTTCTTCCAAATTTAATGCTTTGTAAGATTTGGTCATGGATTTTATGAAAAAAAAATTTCTTCCTAGGTTGCAAGAATAAATAAGGTAAAAAAGTCAGTTTTCTGTGTTATTTAAGCGGCAAAACTTCAGATTCGATGGAGGACCTCTTAAAATTGAAATTATGAGCTCCGCTTTTAACAGAATATTTGTTCGGACATATTCTACGATATTTTGGGTTGAGAGCAAGAAAAAAAATATCGAGGTTTTTTGGCACACCCTAATATATATAAACACTTCATTTTTTTACTCAGTTCAAGTCAAATTATTATACACCGCCGTACAATAATCCAAATACAATAACATAGCAAGAGTGGTTCCATCTATAGTATAAAATCAGCAGAGAAAATGTAAAATTACAGGTCACTGTAGAATAAATTTATGTACTATAATATAACATCTTTCAAACGTCAAACCTGAAAAAATGTCACAAATTGATAATTTCAATGTAAGTTACAGCCCCAATTGGAACTCACCAAGGCCCGATTGATAAAAGAAATGGAATTAAAGGGGTAAACGTGGGTACAATGTGCCTACGAATTCTTGAAAACCATTCTTCCGACTAGTGTGAAGTCCGAAAGATATCGTTCGTTAGTTTGTTTGTTGTTTTATTTTAAATTGGTTTTAAAATTAATGATATATATTTTTCCGGGACTGATCCCGGGATCCCGGGATTAGTTACCTTTGGTCCCGAAAGGCCCGGGATTGGAAAATGGGCTCGGGATTGACACCCCTATTGCCTACTGTAACATCAACAATGTTACAGTGTCTTAAATTTAAATTTAACAAACATTTTAGTTTATATATTGGAATTTTATTAGTTCTAATTTGTAATAATTATTTTAATTATAGGTAATAGATCTGTCGCTTTGGTTTAAAATTGTTGTTATTCTTTGTAGGTAGGCAACCAGGCTTGCAATGTTGAATAAATCTAATTATGTAGCAATACTCTAATAACATTATTTTGGGCATTATTTCGAATGTTTTAATTGGTAAATTTGATTAATTTTAAAACAATTTTAATAGTTATAATTTGTTTTTTTTATAAACTTTTTCAATAAGGTATGATTTTTTTTATGAACGAACTCGCTGCTTCGTATCGATAAATCGCGCATTTAATTTTAAAATCTCCTGCAATCTACTACAGAGTTATATATAATTTTTAAAGAAATTATAAAGTATATTCACATAAAGGCCACACTACATCCAAGGTAATTAACCCCTATAATTTATATTTTTATTAAAATATATCTTTTATTTAATATAAACTTTAATTGAGATATCACAGGGTGAATTTTATATCTTGTTACAAATTTTTAACTTACCTAACATAATTTACAAGTTTACTAGCGATTTAGTCCAATTTAAAAATAAGAAAAGCTACATAATTATGTTTATTTTAGGCCTTTTAATTTTACTTCAACTTTAATTTCACTCCTATTTTACTCCTGCTGTACTTTTAATTTACGATACTTATTAAAAGTAATTATTGTACTGGGTTTGACGAGAGATTCCTTCTACACGCTCCCTAAGAATACCAAGAAGTAAGGCTGTGTACTGCTTTCTTGTAAGATTTGCGCTTGGGGCAACTATAGTAGAAGCTTCAGGAAAATACATTGGCGGTTTGACTGGATGTCCCAAGTAACAAGAGCCCATAGGATAGTATTGAAGTCCTTGTGTACACAAGGAGGTTGAGGTAGAGTGCACTTTATATAATTTGTTGGTACCTAAAACATAAATTAATTTAACTGTGAGAATTCTCGTTATATATGTGTATATGATTATTACTTACCTGTATTTGTTAACACTGTTAGGTTATTAGATTTACATTTAAATTTGTAAAACTTAAAGCGACGGGATTTAATATATATATATACATAGTTTTTTTTAGCAAATTTGTTTTTCATTTCTAGAGACATTATCTAAATTAACTAAAATTTATAACCACTTAAATCAATTACAACTTAAATTAAATTGGCTTTGGTATTGAGCTAATTTCACTTTTATATTTTTAATACCTGGCTCCCTCAACAAAACCCTTGTCCCGACTCAGTGAACCTAGCAACGCTGAGCTATAGCCTGGGTAACAACCGCACCCTTAAATGGTTAGCATTTTATGTTACACTACATACATCATGTGCAAAGAACACCTTTAAGGCAACCTTCTAAGTAGGGCTATCCAAATCATTCGAATTAAAAATATCACTTTGATTTAAAAATATCGATTTATTGGCTAATTAAAAATATTAGGCTTACTTAAGAATTCAGATAAATTATCAAATAAAAATCAATAATTTAAATAAACCTAAAATTTTAATGTTATTTATTAATTGTATGAATTAAAAAAATATGGATTAGAAAAAATATATTTTTATTTAATAAGTTAATTTTTTTAAGACATTTTCGATATCGCAAATTAATTTCTGATATCAGAAATTAATTTGCGATATCGAAAATTAATTTGTGATATCAAAAATTAATTTTTGGTATCGCAAATTAATTTTTGATATCCGAAATTAAATTTGTAATATCAGAAATTGAATTTGTGATATCGGAAATTCAAATGTGATATTTTTAATTGACGATTAAAAAATACTTTGGCGTTCCATAGTTTTTGCTTCTTTTTTATTAAAGTTTATATTAGAATGTTGACAAAATCTTAAATATTTTAGCAATTTGCTAAAATATTTAAGATTTTGTCAACATTCTAATATAAACTTTAAGTAACAAAGAGACATAAAATAAAATTTGCTTTTTAGATTTTAAAACAAGCATGGACTTATTTTGCAGTTCTTAATAGCATTTACTATAGGAAGTAGACGTTGTATGGCTTGGAAGTTATAAAAGTTATGGTCCCACACAATATGTTTTATTGCACAAAAAATTTAAATCATGAAGCAAATGGCAATTATGTCTTAACACTTACCAATAAGAATATAAAAAAGTTTAGATTTTACAAAGCTTTAGATTTAAATTGAATATTGCGTTTAAAGTAGGTAGGTAGTATACTACTACTAGTATACTACTACTATAGTAGTGCACGGATCCGATTTTACTAGGTAGTTTAAAAATAAAAAGTGCATATTATAATATTTGTTTTATTTATTTAAAACCATTTAAACTTCTTCCAAAACGCAATACTTACTCAGAACTTTTTAGAATTTTTTTTTCAATATTTTGAAACATCAGTCAAGTTTAGTATTTAATTCTTAGTTTTAAATTTATCATAATATTTAAATAACAATTGTAATTTTAATTGTAATTTAAGGGATATTGAAATTAAAGGGTTCTCCTTTGGTCTGTAAAGTTTTCTAAATAGCATGCAGTCGGTTGTAGTAATTTAAACTCCTTGGCGATAGATGTCGCACACAAAATATAAGGGCATATACTTACCACAGTAAGTATATGTATAAGGGCATATACTCAAAGATAATATTATATTTTTGCATATACTTACCTTAAGTATATGGGCGATTCCATGATTACTAACGGGACAAAAGGAAAGAAGACAAAATGTTTTTAGAATATTTGTGGCAGAAAGACATGTTGTTCCCATAACAATAATTTTATGATAGTTATTATTACTTAATTTTATTGCTGATAACTATTATAAAATTATTAATATGGGAACAACACATCTTCAAAAATTGTCATAAAACATTTTGTTTTCTTTCTGTTGGTCCCGTTAATCATGAAATCGCCCATATGTATACAGGTTTTATACCATTTTAAATATTTTTTTATTTTAATAAAATAAATAATAAAAATTTAAAATCGAATAAAATCTGTAATCTGTAATTTGGATTTTTTAAATAAAATTTTAAATTTGTCGATAAATTATAGTAGATAATAAATTGCACCACTTTAATTTGAATTATCTCAAATAGGGGGGCCTGGAGGCGGGTGAGCCGACAGGAAAAACTAACTTTTTTTCGCAAACTTCAATTTAAATTCTGTTTGCGCCGAACTTGTTTATTTAATGTCATTATAAACTATTATAAATTTGGTGTGGGTCCCATGTCTAATAACTGAGATATTGGTATACATAAAATCCACCAGCCGCCACTGATCCTAACTATCTTCAACTTCAATCTAATCTGACTTATCCCACAAAATTTTCCAATTTTACTTTTTATGAAATAATGTCATGCAACCGCATGCAACTTATGGTTTAGAGGTCAAATTGTTTATTTAATATTTTTAAATAAAAATATATAAATATGTCGCAATTTTTTTTAAGGGGACGACAAATACATTTCACTGTCATATTATGACAGTGAGGCGTATTTGTCGTCTCCTGAAGAATTTTACAAATGTAGAATACAACATATTAGAACGTGGGTATCTGACATATTTGGAAATATTCTCAAAAGCTTCCTAGAAGCTTATCCTTTTAAGAACATTTCAAAAACGTATTCTAAAATGTTCTTAGGATGCTTTTTAGGAAGGTTTTAAAAAGCTTTTAAGAATCTAATTGCATCATTAAAAGGGTATCTATTGAATGTTTTAAAAGTCCCTAAAAATATTCTTAGCAATAAGGGAAGGTTCTAAGGATATTCCATTATTCCGGGTCATATCTTCTTAGAAGATTCTTAAAATCAAATTTTGCCATCATGGGAATTCGAGTGCGTAAATAACTCGGACAATCTGGGCGACGCGTCGTAAGTGATGACCACGGAGAATGTTTTATTTACACATTGTAAATGGGTCATTTTCAAAAATCTTGTACATTTAAAAAAAAAGTAAAAACAAAAACTTAATCTACAAACCTGTTTTTTTTTCAAATTTTGTTTTGTTTAGGGGTGTTATTTAACACCTAAAAGTGGGCAGTTGGATTTTTTTAAATAAGCCCTTAAAAATAAAAATATTCCTTTTAAGGTTTTATTTACACTGAGATTTGTTTAAAAAAAGAACATTTTTTCTCGATTTTTTTTATCTGGACCCTGCTTGTCCAATTTAACGAGCAATAATTTAATAAAAAGTTTAATAAAAAGTTGTAGTTATTAATAATATTAATAAAATAATAATAAAAAGTCAATATAAACATTGTTTCGTTGAACTACCAAAAAATGTTTCCAGCTTCTTTAAGGCAAAATACATTGACTAGAAAAATTACTATTAAAAAGGTGGAGGACATTATTTTAAATTGTCACACAATATGTGATCCAGGAGACGTGTGACCCAGGGGAAAAATGTATGTTTTTAGAAAATAACCTCTTTACTGTTTTAAATATAAAAATTTGTATTGTTGCCCTTAAAACCATAATAATAAATAAATAATCCTACAAACTCATTAGGGGAAGGTGGGGGAATTCTGCGCATCTAAGCAAAATCTCTAGTATCTTTGTTAAGTTTAAATGTGAAATTTTGCAATTAATACCAGCGATAGTCCACTATGTTTACTATGTGTATACGAGCCCTAACCACATAATGTTCGGACACTTCATAATTTATACAGAAATTTTTTTCGTGAATACTATCTCATAATTATTAGAAGTTATGAAAAATTCAGCTTATTTTGGCATAAACCCCTCGAAGCGATTTTTATTTTTAAAAAGTTTACCTTTTATTTTTAGCTTTTAAAAAAAGGCTAACTTTTTAACTTTTTTTTGTATGAGTAAAAAAAGTTATAAATGGACCCATTAAAAAGAGCATAAAATATTATACAAACCCTGAAAATTTGGTAAAAAATAAATAAGTTATAAAAAAGTATAAGTAATTTAAAAATGCTATTTTTAAAGAGTTTTTGCAATTTTCTTAGGAAACGGGAGATTTTGCAGATATATATATCGCTATAACTTTCTTATTATTTATACAATTTTTACCAAATTTTCAGGGTTTGTATAATATTTTATGTTCTTTTTAATGGGCCCATTTATAACTTTTTTTACTCATGCAAAAAAAAGTTAAAAAGTTAGCCTTTTTTTAAAAGCTAAAAATAAAAGGTAAACTTTTTAAAAATAAAAATCGCTTCGAGGGGTATATGCCAAAATAAGCTGAATTTTTCATAACTTCTAATAATTTTAATAATAATAATAATAATAATAATAAACTTTATTAACGGAAAAAAAATCCATACAAAATACACAACAATAATATATATAAAATAAATAAATTAGATACAATATATAAATTAAATTGTTTGCAGGCTTAATTTAAGCTGCGATCTAAACTTTTCAACAGAAATACCGAAAAATGACAAATTCAACCTATTTGCAGTTCTACATATTCTGTCAATAAACATAAAATGACCATAGTTAGTGTTATGAGTTTTAAGATAGAAAACAGAATAATTTCTAACGGCTCGTTTAGGAATATGAAAATTTAACTTGCTTAATAAATAGGGACAATCTATATAATAATTAATCAATTTAAATAGGAACAATTGCTCATTTTCTAGTCTTCTGCATTCAAGCGTAGAAAGTTCTAAATGAGATCTTAACTGAGGGTAAACTATATTATCAACAGGTATAGACTCCTTAAAGGCACAGTATCTTAAAAATTTATTTTGAACATTTTCTAATTTGGTTATGTGTAACTGATAGTTGGGAGACCATATAATATTAGCATATTCTAGAATACTTCTAACAAAAGATATATAAACAGCCCTAATACAATTAATATCACAAAAGTCTTTGGTTGATCTTTTAATATAACCCAGCATTTTTAAAGCCCTATTCTTTACGACATCTATATGATAATTAAACGAGACTTTAACATCAAAATACACACCTAGATCCTTTATACAATTTACTGACTCAAGTTCAACATTATTTATTATATATGGAAATAAAATGTTCTGTTTTAAACGGGAAAACCTTATAACTTTACACTTAGTTATATTTAACTGCATACAATTTACTACACACCAATTTATCAAAACATTTACGTCTGATTGTACATTATGACAGTCTGTAATAGAACAAATTTTTGAATAGAGCTTTAAATCATCAGCAAATAACAAAAATTTGCAGTATTTTATATTATTGCATATATCATTAATATAACAATTGAACAATAGAGGGGATAGATGTCCACCCTGTGGTACACCAGAGGTTATAGAAATTTGTTTTGATATGTGCTGATTATTCAAAATGACAGTTTGTGTTCTATTATGGAGATAGCTTTCAAGCCATAAACATAAATTTTTGCCAAGGCCCAAGGCCTTCATCTTAGCAAGTAAAATTTTGTGTGGTACTTTATCAAACGCCTTAGAGAAATCTGTGTAAATTGCATCAATCTGTCCATGTTTCTCCAAGGCTCCTAACAAATCCTCACTATAAACTGCCAGATTGGTTACAGTAGATTTTCCTTTACAAAAACCGTGCTGTTCTTCCATAATTAAGTGTTTAAAGACAGGTGTAAATTTTAACGTTACAATTTTATCAAATAGTTTTGGTATCACTGAAATTTTAGCTATTGGTCTATAATTTTCAACATTTGACCTATCACCATTTTTAAAAAACGGTACAATTAAATTATTTTTCCACAAATCGGGATATATACATGTTTTAAGCGATAAGTTAAATATAAAAGACAGTGGTGCAGTTAGGGTACATCTGCATTGATTTAAAATAGTTGATGGTATTCCATCAGCACCTACACTAGTAGATGTTTTTAATTTTAACAATTCATTAAAAACGTCACATTCTGTAATTACACAGTTATTAAAATCAACAGTGGAATTATAATTAAAAACAGGTATATTAATGTTATCACAGTTGTTGTATACTGATCCAAAAAAATTGGCAAAATAATTTGCTATACATTTAGGGTCATTGGAAATGTCACCATTATAACACATTTCATTTGGAAGAGAATTATCAGTCTTTTTTGTATTTAAGTACTTCCAAAAATACTTAGGGTTTGTACATATATTGCTTTGTACATTGTTTATATAATTTATATAGCATTTATTAGACATAGTTTTACATAAATTTCTTAAATTACTAAATGTATTATAATTCTCAATTGAAGGGTACGTTTTATAGTTTTTATGTGCAATTTTTTTACGAATTATAGTGTCTTTTAATTCCTTTGAGAACCAAATTGGAAAGTTATGATTTTTAACAACTTTTTTTGGAACAAATATATCAATTAATATGGATAAAACCTCATAAAAAGAAGAAACACATATATTGATATCCTGACTCCAAAATATTACATTCCAATTTACAATGGATAAGTATTCATTGAGTGCTACATAGTTAGCATTATAAAAATCATAATATACATGGTGGAATTCAAGAGTTTTAGAATTTTTGTCAATTGTATGATTTATACAGATAGCTGGATGGTACATATCACAAGGTAAAATTATTTCATTTGAGATTTCAGTATAAGTGTTCAAGCTGTTACTAAAAACCAAATCAAGAAACTTGTTCAATGCGTTAGGTATAGTGTTAACTTGAAACAAATTGTGCAAGGCAAAGGTATCACCTATTAATTCTGCACATTCATGAACTGTTCCTGCTGCTCGCACACCTAAGTCTTCATTTATCCACTGTACATTTGGCAAGTTATAATCGCCACATATGATTGTTATTGGATCATTTTTTTGTTGGTCTAAAAGATTATTTATAGCTGTACAGTGTTGATAAAAAACATCATAGGTACTACTTGGTGGTAAATAGACTGTTAAAATTAAAAAAATCGTATTACCCACTTTAACCCGAACACACACTTGTTCCACATTACTCATAGGTAACTGCACAAGGGTTGACGATAAATTCTTCTTTACGGCTATGAGCACACCTCCACCATGTTTGTGTTTACTTGTCGATGAGCTGCGATCTGTTCTGTAGATACAATAATTTTTAAGATTTAGTTCACAATCCATAATGTCCTCGTTTAGCCATGTTTCACTTAGGGAAATAACATCATAGGTTAACATATTAACAGCTTGCATTAAATTATTTAATTTGGTTCTTAGACCTCTAACATTCTGATAATACATTTTTTTTGACTTTGATTTGTAGGATTTTGAGAATGACCTAAAAAATCATTGTGTTTATTAAAGTGAAACCTTTTTATCCCAACTCCATTTGGCCAGAATGAGGGATCATAAAGCTGGTCTTTTAGATCAAAAGGCGCACAAAGTAAAAAACACTTATGTTGTGTTGACTCTGTTGGCAGCTCTTTAACTGTGATGTCTGCATCTTTAAATTCGTTTTTTGATTTTACGTGGTCAAGCACGTCTTCAGCTGTGGAACACCGTTGAATTCTATATAAATAGATCCAAGCCTTTTTAGCTACACCTTGTAGTTTGCTGTTTGAATTGGTATTGGTTCCTAACTTCTTACTTGGTATTTTGCTAATTTGTTTGCTGGTACTGGCATTATTTGATTGAAGTTGATTAAATGTTTGTTTACTTCCATTAGAGAGGTTAGGATGCTTGACATTTGGTGTTATTGGATCTTGTGATTTTTCGCTTCTAACATTGGTAGGATGTGGCGGCAAGTTCAAATTTAGGTTCTTCTTCGCCGTAGCCGCATATGACTTGTCGTTTTTTGTTGACATTTTTTGCTCCGGGATCACATTATTAGGTTTATTTAGATATTCACATTTTTCAACTAGTAAACGATTGCTTTGCTTTAAAATATCATTTTTATCCTTCATTTCACTCACCAACTGGTTAAGCAATTCGATTTCCTTCATTAAACCATCGCCTTCTTTAACCTCATTGTCGCACAATTCAGATAAAACATCTCTGATTAGATGCAATTTCGTGTATAACTGCAACTTTTCAAATGAAACTGCACTCATCCCATTAACACTATCGATGGTAACAGCTTTATTTAAGATAATAGAAATTAGTTCGGGCTTATTTAGCCTATTTAATAAGGAAGTGTAAGCCGACACGTCTACACCGGCTGCCATCTTACTTACTTGCTTGCTTACTTATTTTTGAGATAGTATTCACGAAAAAAATTTCTGTATAAATTATGAAGTGTCCGAACATTATGTGGTTAGGGCTCGTATAATGCGCAATTTATAAAAAAAATTGTTTGTTATGCAAAAACTACATTTTTTTAAATAATGCATTTGCGCAAAATTACCCACCTATCAGGGTAATTTTGCGCATCATAGGGGGAAAATTTGCGCTGTATAGAGAAAGATTTGTAGGTATCTAAATAAACCGTTTATTAAAACATAAAAATAAAACAAAACTATTTTCTCTATGAAACAAACAAAACAAACAAGTTCAAAAATAAATAACTAAAAATAAAATTTTTTTTCTTAGAAATAAGAGGGTCTACATGCAGCAGTTGTCACATACGTAGTTTTAGGGGTTGTTTTTTACGCTAAACTCCGCGTGTGTCCAAATGGAACTGTTTATGATGAACAATCTATAGATTGTTGCCTATAGGCTCCTGTACCAAAAGCTCCCATATTGGCCAATTTTTGCAGCGCAAAATTACCCCAATTTTTTAGCGTAAAATTACCCCCATTGCAAGAAAAATATTGTGATACTAAAAAACATTCCAAAAGTTAACCTGAACAATTTAAACATACACCAGATTACGAGTCGTGTTATAAACATTTAAGCGATTGGACAGAAATTTAAACTAAACTCGTAGCGGAAACGACATGGATTTCTTAGATCAACGTACAGGGTGGTCTACGTAAGGTGACCCATATACTTATCTCAGAAACTACTGGAGTCACAAAAAATTTGTAAGGAACAAATATTCACGAAGTAAAAAATATTTTTAAAATATTATATTTTCATTTATACAGGGTGTTCGGTTTTCCTTGGGACGATACCAACTTTCTTATTTTCAATGGAACACCCTGTATTTTTTTGCAATTTTGGATTCTACCCACTCTTTTAGGTATACTTTGTAAATATATTAATTAAGAAAATGTTAATACTTTTTGAGTAAAATTAAGATTTATTAAAATTTCTCTAAATGTAGACACTCGCTAAAAGTTAAAAATAACCAATTAAAAGTTATTATTTTTTATATTATGTAGTATTCATCTCTTTAATAATAAGTAAGCTATAAGTTAATTATTATATTTTTTGGAAAATATCATACGGGGTGTTTTCTATGTCCCGTTGAAAATAGCGATTTTAAAAGTTTAAAATCTTGTTTTTATTCAATGGAACACCCTATATATTTTTGCATAATTGGATAGAATAAGTAATTACCTTTTATTTTATATATATATGTCCTATACCTAAACCTAACAGAAAAAAAAATATTCGCATTTTTTACAATTAGTAGCTTTTTCCTATTACCTTAGTTAAATTTTCATTATTCAAAGAAAACACCCTGTATAATATTTTCCAAAAAATAAATTAATTAACTTATAGCTTACTTATTATTAAAGAGATGAATGCTACATAATATAAAAAATAATAACTTTTAGTTGGTTATTTTTAACTTTTAGCGAATGTCTACATTTAGAGAAATTTTAATAAATCCTCATTTTACTCAAAAAGTATTAACATTTTCTTAATTATTATATTTACAAAGTATACCTAAAAGAGTGTGTAGAATCCAAAAATGCAAAAAAATATAGGGTGTTCCATTGAAAATAAGAAAGTTGGTATCGTCCCAAGGAAAACCGAACACCCTGTATAAATGAAAATATAATATTTTAAAAATATTTTTTACTTCGTGAATATTTGTTTCTTGCAAATTTTTTGTGACTCAAGTAGTTTCTGAGATAAGTATATGGGTCACCTTACGTGGACCACCCTGTACAATGTACAGTGTACATGGTTGGGATTGGGTAATCTATAGATAAAACATTGCGCCAGAGTAATGGTAATAGATATTAATGAATTTGTAAATGTTAATTGCATCATGGTAATGATCGAAAGGGTGTTAGCATCATAATTGATGAATAATTAAAGACGCCTTTCTGCAGGATGAAAGCGACGCCGGCCGACGGGTCCTGCTAGCAGGAGCGAGCGGATGCGCGCGATCCAAAGGGCAACCGGAAGTACTATTGGCCCGCAGGGGGTCCGTCAGCGCCAATAACAGCTGACCCCGCCTTCCGGTCCTCGATACTCACCTATTTTACAATTTGCACTTTAAAGTGCAGGTGCGCCAGTGTTGCCAACCCAAAATCTTTCTAGGAGGTAGATATGATTTTAAAAGTTGGTACACTGAAAAAAAGATTTCTTATATTTAGAAAACCTATCATCTTGACAATACAATTCATTAATATTAGAACCAATAAAATGCCAGCATTCCATAGTTACGCATTTTATCTCAGCGGCAATATTTTTTATCATCTTGTTTACACGTTACTAAGGATTTTGACACTTTTCTTGATTTAACATTTGTTGTCATTTAAATTCTGTGTTTGATATATATCAATAAAATAATGAATTATAAACTCTAAAAGATCGATGGGTTGGTGTAAACGATAATGAAATTAAGGTAAGTTTGAATAAATAAGGTTTATTAAAGTCTTTTTATATTTTAAAGCCATTTTAATTTCAAATGCCAAACTAACAATTCGTTAAATCCTAAAATTCATTATATTTTCTCACTAAATATAACTCGTGGTATGATTAATTATCGATGATATTTACTCAATGAAACCGAAGGAGCACATTTCACTTGTCCTGCGGACTCGTGAAATCAGCAGCTCGGTTTAAATTCGAAAATATCATCGATGATAATCATACCACTTGTTATATTATGGGTGAAAATATTTTTTTAATTCAAGTCAACTTGCTTTAAAATAAGAATATATATTTCAACTAAAAATATTTAACTTCTTTAAAAAAGAATTTTGTAGTTTTGGAAATATTCTAACATTAAGAAACATTTCTTGTTTTAAAAAGTTGCATGTTTCAATCCAAATATTAAATATTGTTTTGAAGGAAATCTTAGTTGGTTTCTTTGTACAATTGTTAATATTTTTTTATATCAAGAATAAGATATTCTTATTTTTTAATTCGTTTTAATAAACATTATTTTCTTTTGCCAAGAGTACATATTTTTGAAATCGTGTAGGAGTGGAGATGCCGACACGTTTCTCTGAAATTGTATGCCTAATTCTGTTTCTTTCTCTTTGTAAGGGAGCTCCCTTACAAAGAGAAAGAAACAGAATTAGGCATATTTCATTAAAAAAATTATTAGAAGAGTGGTCAGCATTGAAGGAAATTATAAAAAAAATTAAAGGTAAGTAAGTTGATATGTTGACCCTTTTTTAAATTTAGCGTCGCATTTACGTGTAGGTAGGTAGGTTTATTGTTTAAATATTTACTAAGGATGCCTTAAAATTATTTTATTCATAAATAAATAGGCTTTGCAGTGATAACCAAAATATCTTATGTGTTTAACACTCTGATTTGTATAGCTCTATAATTTTAAGTTAATAAACTTAATTTATTTTATGACATTTAAAAAGATTTTGTTTTAGAAGTAATTTTGTTACACACTTTGGGGTATAACATTAATTTTTATTCATTTATATAGGGTGGAGTTCATTGGCAATAGCCCTTAATTATTTTATAAAATTGGTAATTGCTTTTCTACTATGCCTAAAATATTACAAATTATTTAAAATGAAAAATATGTCGATAATAATGATTAAGTTCCATACGTTAATTTATAATAATGTATACATTTTAGATTTAGATTTTTCTTGTATTAAAAACAAAATTAATGTGTTTGTTCAACGTTTGTTTTTTTTATTTTCTAACCTAAACTATACAACGTATACTTTGGCCCTTCAGTAAGTTTGGCTCAATTTTGAACAATCTGTAAGTATTTAAATATAAAGTTTTGTTTAAGGTTGCAATCCTTAAAAAATTACAGGATATTTAAAATTACTCCAGTCCCCTTCAAGTGTTTAGACGTATTTTTTTTTAAATTTTATTTCCTTTGCAGTAATATTCCTAAATATAAAGATGTTTTTATTATTAAAATAAATAATTTTTAGTTAATAGACTTATCATTATTAAAAATTTTATTGATTTTAAATACAAAATGATAGATTTTTTGAAACATTGCTAAAGGTAGCTTAAAATTAATATAGATACATTTTATTTTTAACGATTCTTCTTGCATTGTTTTAAAATAAATATTATTTTGTAATCAATGAAATACAATTTTAAATTTTGTAACTATTAATTTAAAAAAATAGGTTATAGAAAACATCTTGATTGAATACATTTTCATGAATTAAGTAAACATTGCTGCCTTATTTTAAAAATTATATATTCATGCTTTTAAACAATCAAAGTTTTATTTAAAGAAATTTAATTTTCTTACATTAAGAAAAAATTCTTGAAGTAAATCAACGTGAATTAAGAAAATACTTTACTATTTTATATATTCTCTTCGTTAAATATATTTGTCTTGTCTCATATATGAGACAAAGATTGTTTTGAATCAAATAAATTTATTTGATACAAGAATATTTTTTTTTCAGTGTAGTTTCCAACAAACCTTACTTTGAAAAGTTAGTAGATCTACCACCTATACTTTGGGAGTTTTCTAGAGACTCTAAATTAAAAAATTTGGCACTCTGAATTTCTTTTTTGATGGATAAAAAATATTTCAAGTATTTTCATGAAAAAAACAATGAAAAAGCAGAATAATAAATTGCCAATATTCAAAATAAGAATAGAATGTAATATAATAGTATACAAGTATAATAATATAATAGTATACAAGTATAAAACAACCCAAGTGCCTACACTCAGAAAAATGTACATGCACTATTCTATTCTTTAAAATAATACATATTTTGATTGAATAATTTATAATGTCCTTCAGTAGGTGTAGTGCCCAGCACTCTTGTTGATAAATGGTATCTATATATAGATCTATAGATAATAGAAGGCGTTACAGTAACGCATAGCTATGAAATTCGGTAAATGTTCAAAGATGCATCTTTCCATGGAAAAGAATAAAAAAACAACGCATTATTACCACTTTCACGGAAATATAATTTAAAAAATTTAAAAACATAAAAGGTGGTAGATTTTTCCTGCAAAGTAGTATATTTGAGCAAGACACGTTCAACGCTATGTGGACGTTGTGTTCTGATTTTTTTCTTATCAAAAAAATTTTTAACAATAAGAAATTTCTTCCTTACAATTGTTATCCTTAGCCGTTAACTATAGTACTACTATAGTAGGCAATTTTTAATTTAAAAAAATTAGTGGTTTACCCCTTGATTCAAAGAAACTGTATTTATTTTAAATCCGTTTCCCTTCGTATAAAATAATTGCTGCATTTAGGTGTAATTCTCGATTCTTTTGTCATTTATTTATTTTAAGGCAAATAATAGTATATTATGTATCAAGTTTGATAAACGCCATTTTATACACGAATTTAATTTAGGCACGAGCGAGCTTGCGAGCGAGTGCTTAAATTAATGAGTGTATAGAAAAGTTTATAAACGAGGTGCATACTATACTTTTTCTACGACAAATACTTATTATTATCTTAAAATGATTTAAATCAAAAATGTATAGAGCGCCATCTACGAAACAATAGGGGAAACTGTGTGTCACCGTCAAATGTCACATTTCTTTATTTTATAAACACAATTATAAAGGTTATAAATCGAAATGTATTTCTTGAAAATTGACAGTTTTTCACAGTGAAAGTAAAGAAAATGTTTTATGAGGACTTTACAGTACAGTCCGTGTCCGAATTTAAGTTATAGTTTACTGCCGGCGAAATTAAAAGGTCATTACAATGCTCATATAAAATTTTCAAATATTGGCCTTGAGAATCTATTTAATATTTTTGTATTGAGATAATAAAATAATTTTTACATTTAGTATTATTTTACAAGAAAGGCACTTTATTTTAACGTTTGTATGACATTTGACAACTGTCAACTAACTTCAGCCCGTGACTAAAACCTGTTCCTAACTTCCGCCCGTGACTAAAGCGCCGTAAAGCCACAACTTGTCAATGTGTATTTAAAAGGTCACTTAGTGTCATGGAAACATGTACGATAAAGGGCGTTTTAAAGGTGGGAATATAAAAAAGGTATTTATTCGTATTCTGTAAAAATATGGCGTTTTTTGCTCCAAAAATACAGTTTATAAAGATCTAAACTTTAAAACAAAACACTTCTTGACTTTGTGTCAAATACAGCAAATAATCGTACAAAACAACACTTATTATTTTACGTGAAAAAAATTGGAATTTTTATTTAAAATTTTATAGTTAGTTAGTTTTTATTTTAGATTATAAACAACTTTGTTTTATACAAATTTTGTCCGAAAGAATTTCTCTCTTAAAGCAGTTTATGTTTTCATAATTAATTTACACCCTGTATATCTGATCAATTTTTTTTATCGAACCCCAATTTTTTTGATAAGCAATAAGAATTTAGTAATAAAGATTTTACTCCTCTTGTCAAGTTCATTCGTGGACACACTGTATATATTATTAATTAATATTCGCCATTTTTAGAAGAAATAAAAGGGATATTTTGCGGCTATTTTTTAAAGACTTGTTAGACTTGAAGTAAAAATGCAGCGCACCGCATAATAATGAATTTAACGTTGTTCCTTTTTGTTAATCATTTTACAGAAAATTCACAAATTAAAAAAGGAATAAAAAGTATTGATAATTTTTAGACTACAGGGAAATAAAATTAAAATTTTAATTTAATTTTTGTTGAAGTTAAAGGCTCATATTTTATATAAAAATAAAGGCCAACTGCTTTGTACTACTTATGGTAACAATAAATTATATAAAGGTTATATAAGAGTTGTCAAATTATATAAGAGTTTAACAAGGTTTTATAAAATCGACATTTAGTTTACTAGTTTTATAATGGTCATATAAGGTTACTGTAAACTCTAGGTATATAATTGGGTTAAACAAATGTTTCTACAAACATTTTATATAACCTTTAGTAACCGTTACCAGTAGGTTTATAAAGGAGGTTTATAAAGTTTGCGGTTACCTGTTTTATAAAAATATTGTGTCTTTAATTTTTTTAAATAAAAATTTTGAATTATTAATTATTTATGTCCTTAATAAACCAAAAATGTTTAGTAATTGAAACAGAAATTAAGCATAGTACCTATTAGCTTTCGACGCAATGCTTTTTCATAATTTTAATTAAAAATTGGTTTAAAAGAAAATATTTAGCATAGAATAAGTAATATAATATTATTAACTTAAATATTTTAAAACTGGATTAAATCGAATGTTTACTGAAATAAATTGATTCCATTGCGTTAAAACTACAACACTAACCTGAGCGGTTAGATGGTTGCCTATCAAAAGTTTTATAACATCACTTGTAGTAACGACAGTTACTACAATGAATATAAAAGTTTTAAAATTATATAACAACACTTTAACTAACTTAGATAGTCCTATAAAACTGAACTAATACCTTGGGTTATATAAAATTACCATGAGCAATATAAGGTTGATACAATCTTTCCGACATGATTGTTTTTCACATAAAATAAATGTTAATCGAATTGTATTACAAAAACAACTTAATTGACCAAACTAAGGTAGAAATTTCACTACTTTAATGGACCTAAGCAAAAGAAAGATATTAATGTTTAAAAAAAAATATTTTCATATATTTTTGAATAGTATAAAAAATATTTATGTTTTGGTATTTTGATGTCCCTGCATGCTGTTTTTCGAAGTATTGTGTACATGTTTACAATAAAAATTACTTTGCACTTTAAGTCGTATTGAGTAAAAAATCTTAGATTTAAATTATATATCATTCACAATTCATACAACAAGGTCTGTTCTATCTCGTACTAAAAATACAAAAAATCACTGCAAGACTGCACAGTTTAACGGCGGCCATTTTTGTTGTTTACAATTTTTGTGCTTTGGGTTTGTGCTCTGTTTATACAGATTAATAATCGTTTTAAAAGTTGGGTTTCTCATACTAAGCGTTAAAAGAGGCCTTAAAGTGCTAAGAACAACATTTTACTCCTCAATTGTAAAAATAAACTTTATTCTATCAGTTCTGTCATAAAACTGTCAAATGTCAATTTTAAGGTTAAATTTTAACCCACAAATAAACCTTCAAATTGTCATTTGACAGCCCTGATAGAATAAGGTATATTTATTATAAAAGAGAAGTAAAATGGTTGTCCTTGGTACTTAAAGGCCTTAATTGAGGCTTACAAGTGCCTCTGTAAGAAATTCAACGTTTAAAACAATTATTAAACAGCACAAACCCAAAGCACAAGAATTGTCAACAACAAAAATGGCCACCGTTAAACTCTGTGCAGTGTTGCAGTGATTTTTAGTATTTTTAGCATGAGATAGAACAGACCTTGTGTGGATTGTGATACCATTAATATTTTCGCTATACTTGGCTTCTCAAAATATTCACGTGGTTTAAACAAGTTAATGAATAAGATGACAATAAGAAAGAAAGCCTAACTATGAAGAAATATATATTTTAAATGTGCCTGAGGGAGAGGGAAATATTAAAAGAAGAAAAAAGCCAGTAGCAGTTCTCTAGGAAGTTATATAGTGGTTTTCATAATATTCCTGTTATCTCTAGTTATAAAACTTGGGTTTTATAGTGTTACTAAAATAGGTACCAATAACCTTCATAAACTCCTCAAATAAGCTCTTTAAGGGGTATATATCGTCGTTTATCTGACAAAGAGGCGTAACTCAAAAAAAATCGTTTTTGAGTTATACCAGAATGATCACCAAAATCGACTTTATAATCTCACAAACTGGCGTAGCTCTATAATAAATAGGTACAAATAAAGTTTTAGCATAAATCAGTTTCGGCGTAACTAATATTTTTGCATTTTGTGTGCCGTACAAACTGGCGTAATTCAATTCACACCGATTTGTTTAAAAATGAGATACGCCTCTTTGTCAGATAAACGACGATATGAGTGATATAAATATTTCTGTAACCAAATTAAGAAATTTAGGTTTTATAATTTGGATGTTATAATATTTATGGAAACCACTATAAAAACAAAAATGTTTATTGGTGGAGTACAGAAATTTCGTCAAATGTAGGCTAAAGAAAATCGTTAAACTGTTTCCGTTGTCTATCAATTTGATTGACGAAATGCAAATTTATTAATCGGCATGCACAAAATTTACGAACGAATAACTAAATTTTACAAAATCATGACAAATTTTTCTTCAAGTCTTTATTATTCAATTTCCCGACTGAAAAATTTTACAATTAAATAATCAAATTTACCGAAGCAGCATTCAAATATTGTAAGTTTGGTAAATAATAAATTAAATAAGAAAAAAGGACGATTGTCTGAAAAGTAATTGCAAATTGCCTACATATTGTTCATAAAATTAATACAAAGTCGTTTTTGGATAAAAATAAGAATGTGCCAAGTAAAATCATACTAAAATACAAAATTATTAAATATTTTCTCAACGCCAATATAGGATTTCACGGGCAGTAAACTAGATTTAACTGATGCCCATAAAACATTCTCTTCAATTTCACTGTGAAAAACTGCTTCTATATCATGATTTAAACGGTTGTTAGTCCGTTGTTGTAGGTATACATTTCCACATAAAAATTGGAATTTAATAAAGGCCATGCGCTTTAGCGCGTTTGCGTCAATCAAAATTCCGTGTGTTGGCGGGAATGCTTGTAAGAGTAATTTTGAGTCACTTACTGTATTGAAGGAAAATTTCATAAAAGTATACAAACAAAACTTGAAATTCAATAAAAATTAGTTGACTGTGTGAAATAATTAAAACTAGAACCAGCTACCTGTTATGCAGTCTATTATTTTCCAGGTTTAAAAATTGTATACCCTAATACCACCAGAATTATCTATTTTCAGAAATAAACTAATAACTTTCATCGAAATAATAATAACTTTGCCGTAAAAGTAAAAAAAATCAGAAAATATACACAGAGTTTAACTTTCACCTCGAATAACTTTTTAACGAGTGATTTAATCGAAAAATTATAGGAGACCTTTTTTGTAGAGCGTTCAATTTACTATAAGAATATATATGTATTATTGCTGTAAGTCATCTTGCCTGGGAAAAAAAGAATTAATTGAAAAAAGTGTCAAAATCCCATGTAATTTGAATGGGAAATGTATCGTCTTTGGGGCAAGGTATATTATGAATATTAAGAGTTTATTTTGGTCTGAAATTTTTTTTAGACGATAAACTAAAAATTTAGGGGGCGTCGCAAGAAAAAAAATCAACTTGGTAAATAACGGACACCCTAATATTGCATACACACTGGATATCCATTGGATTTAAATTTTCCGTGGGGGAGTAATTTGTCAAAATGTGTATCATAATGGATCTCATTATAGAATAGATAGATTTAATCATAATCTAAATATATGCTCTTACTCATACAAAACATAATAATTGTAGATGTTCCCTAAAAAATATTTATTTTACTATAACATTTTGTGAGTAAAACTTTCAACTGTTTATTTATAAACAGTTACAACTTACTAAAACATTAAAGTAGGCATTATCTAAGACACCAAAGTAGAGTAAAAGTTTCCAGGCTCTGGTAAAGCATCTACTTAAAATCATTAAATGATTAAATAGATTATATGCATTTGGGAGCTCGGAGGGGCGTTATAGAGCGCGCGGGCGTGTCTTTACTCTCCCACCTCTATCTTTCAGGTTTGCAACCTTTTGAGCCTCCAACGACCGCTCACATCACTCTCACCTTTACCGAAGCAATAAGTTTGAATTTTGTGGACAGAGATTTGGATAAAAATGATTGTCAGTTTGAGTGTTTAGTTTTGGTTATTTTTGTGTAAGAATTTTGGCGGCATGATACAAGATCAAGAAGTACCGGCAGCCGTGAACAGTGAAATTGGAAGGCTTGTAAGTAAATATAATTTTTAATTATTTTGTTATTATTGAAAATTTAAAAAAATGGCGAATGCGCAGGGATTACAGTTCTGTGGATTTAAAAAAATTGTGCTATTGTATGGCCTAGTTTTTTTATTTTGAGGGCATATTTAACATTAAAAAAATTTAATATTAAAATTACTAAACAGGGAAAACGGCAGAAAGTTAAAATTCTAAAAAATTGTATTTTTTTGTTATTTATTATTTATAATAGAAGCGATTATAAAACTCAAAATTAAGAAATTAAAATCTAATTATATTTGTTTTATTTTATTATAAATATTTTTTGTCAAATAAACGAAAAAACTAAAATTGACATGAAAACCTTAATATACAGGGTGCCCCGAAAATGGCACACTTACGATACACCTGCCAGATTCTACAATCTATGTACTATGCTCCACACCTCAAAGTCCCACCACGTGACCACGTACGGAACGCAGTCTTTTGAAAATTTGGCATTTAAGGCTTTTCAGGTTATGTATCTGTCAAAATATAGTCAACGAAAGAAATAATATTATGTTTAGGCGTTAAAAATGTTTAAATTTTTATAACATTACAATAACAATGGATGGTTTAAGAATTTAAGAATATAAATACTGCATTTAATAAAATTCTAAAGTGTATGGTGCCAAATAAGTAATATTTTTGTGCAGTTGGTCCAAATATCTGGTTTTCTCCATAAAATAATTTGAACTAAACAGCATTTATTAAAAAAAATCTAGCTTCTCTATTATGGAATAAGAATATCTGGTTTAAAGGTAAGTTAATATATTATAACAAAAATATCATCTAATTTTGTAATTTTAAGGTTAAACAAATTTATTTTGACCAAAATAAATAAGTATTTTGGATTATTTAATTTATAATATGGTATTTAAAAATGTGGTAGTTTTTCTTTTCCAGCTTAAAGTGTACCTACATAAAGTTTTGTCAATACAAATAGTTAAAAAGCTTCGACTGAATTTGATCTACATCGAAAAATCCGAGGAAAAATCATTATAACTTTAAAATTTTTAATTTTTAATAAATCACATGTCATGGGAGTATTAAATATTTTCACATTTCTCTAAAAATTGTTTTTTTTCTTATAATCTAACTTTAAGTAGGTATGCCGAAAGGTATGCACAAGTTTTGTCATTAGAAGTATAAAAGCTTCAATTTAATTTGAATCATATTAACACACTCTTCCAAATAATTCACTTATTTATTTTGGTGAAAATAGATTTTTCTAACCTTAAAATACAAAATTAGATGATATTTTTTGTTCTAATACATTAACCTACCTTTGATACAGATATTCTTATTTCATAATAGAGAAGTTAGATTTTTTTTAATAAATGCTGTTTAGTTAAAACTATTTTATGAAGAAATGTAGACCCAATGCACAAAAATATCACTTATAAGTCTTATATTGCACCTTACACTTTGGAATTTCATTAAATGCAGTATTTATATTCCTAAATTCTTAAACCAACCATTGATATTGTGATAATATAAAGATTTATTAACTTTTAACGCTTAAACATAAGCGGTAACACTATAAATATTATTTCTTTCATTGACTATACTTTGACAGATACATAACCTGAAAAGCCTTAAATGCCAAATTTTCAAAAGACTGCGTTCCGTACTTGGTCACGTGGTGGGACTTTGAGGTGTGGAGCATAGTACATGTAAAAACATTTTGTGTGTTTATTACAATAATGACACAGTGAAACAATTCAAATTGTATATTTAAAGTTACTTAATTATTGTTAATGTGTCATTTTTTTATCAAGACTAATTCACACAAGAAGGGGTTATTTTAGGCATAACAAATTACAAGTTTTTGACCAAAGGGTTTTATTTTTAATATTTTAGACTACCTATTTATTTATAAAAAAGAAAAGAAAGAAAAATTTTAAAGACGTTTCAAGAATAAAAAATAAAAATTTGTCAATGATAACAAAGTTATGATTATTCAAAGTTTGAGTTTTCTGACACAACCAGCTGCTATTTAAACACCTGTCATTTAGACCACTGTGGTTTTGACAGATGTCATTTTAGCACCTGTCATTTTAACCGTCGTCATTTTGGCACCTGTCATTTAGGGATCTGTTGTTTTGACGGGAAATTTTGACACCTGAAATTTGTACAGCCTTAATTTTGGCGTCTCTTATTCTGACAGCTGTCATTTAGTCATTTTAATAGGTGTCATTTTGGCACCTGTCATTTTTACAGTTGCCATTTTTAACACCGTGTGCACTATTGCATGGAAGTTGGAGGGAATCAGTTTGAGCATTACATTCGTCGATTTAAAAACATTTACTAAGTGACACATTTTTAAAAACTTACAGAATTTTATTTAGAAATAAAAGACCTTTACAACGATATGTCACTCAACCCCCCGTAATAATAATAATAATAATAATCATTTTCTATGTATGTTAACAAATTTAACTTTTTATTTTTGAACAGAAACGACGCGTCATTGGAAAATTGATTTCTTCACTTTTATAATAATATATTTAACAACTTATAAGTCAACAACATATGTTTGTATTTTTTTACAAATAAAATAATTGATATTATGTTAAAATAGTTATTTGTTTTACAATTGTTGAAAAGCGACTTTTTCATGCGAGTTTTTAAGTTGCTCACGAGGCCGTTAGGCCGAGTGTGCATTAACACGAGCTTGAAGAAAGCTTTTCTCACAAGTATAACACAATGTTTTTTCTGCGACCCTTTTATTTTTTATTATTTTTAAATACAAAACAAAATAACCTAAAAACTTTTTTGACAGCTGAATGTCAAACGATGCTTTCCGGTTCTTTTCACACAGACCTGTCACTTTTCACACAGAGATGTCACTTTACATTCGTGTTTTGCCTTGCCAATGAATAGATTCATTTTCTAAGCAACGATGCCATCATGAAAAGTGACTTTTACATAGTGGTCGTAGAAAAATTAATTAACAAAAAATACAAATCTTTTAGTTAATATTTCTATATACACACAACCATTATGTGTTAATGTTTAATAAAACGAGTGTATAGAGAAGTTTATAAAAAAGTTGCATACTATACTTTATCTACGACGAAAAAATAAAAAGAATTTAAATCCAATTTTAGTTGTTCAACATTTGATAAAGTTGTCAACTGTCAATGGATTTAACCTCTCTTCAGCCCGTGACTAAAACGCCATACATCACAGCTTATCAATGGGGGAGTAGATAAATAATATAAAACATATCTTTATTTATTAAAAGAAATTAATAAAATAATATTATTTAACTTAAATTTAAAATTGTAATGGCTATAAAAAATGTACCACCTAAGGTACCTTTTTTATTAAATTTTCAGTGTCTTATTGGGTGAAAAACCTACGATTTGTCAAAGAAATGAGATTATTTTTATTTACAGAATAAACTTTTTTAACTGTTAATAAAATTCTCATTTACTATAGTATATAATGAAGCGGCAATGTTGAGCTTTTATAAAAATAATGTTCATCCAACAAAGTAATGGTTGTTATCATATTGTCATGGCAATAAGAAATACTTTATGTTTATATTAAATCTTTGTCGAACTTAAAATGTTTTTGTTAAATCTATAGTTGTGTGTGAATTGTGCTTAGATAAAGTAATGCGCAGTTGTTATAGTAAAATTTGTTTATTTTACTATGGCATATTTGTCTTTTTTAATTACTATCGTTGTAATTCAAATTAATTTTATTTCAATAAGAAAATATTAGTTAATAGCTTACGTTAAGAACAATAACAAAAATATTTTATTGCTATAAAAAGACTTTTTTAATATTTACTATTGTTTTGCAATGGTAACAAATTTTTTGTTATTTCCCTTAAAAAGAGGGGGAAAGGGCCAGCGCTTCCCTTGGTGAACATAACTTTATAATCCACAGTGTTATAATCTTATTGATTTCACTTGTGCGAGTGAAGTGTGGTAAAATCTAGCATGACAAAGATATCAAAAAGATCACTAAGAAAATTAAAATTTCGACGTTTTGTAAAAGAAATATTTAAGGTATATTCTATAAACGAAGCAGACTTGTTGTTTAAAAAGTGAGTTCGTATTTTTTTTATTTTGTACATCATATAATATGAGTTAATTTTTTTGTTATATGAAATAATTTGTTTTAATGCCTTGCAATTATTTAAAAAAAAAACTATGCAACACCCAACAGTAGGTTGAAAATGTGACCATGGTTACAATGAAAATAGTTTATTGATTTAACAATTAATTTATTGTTAAATTTACAAAATTTCTATGAATAATACCATTAGGGTTTCATTAATACCACAAAAAGTTTTTGTAAACGGTATAGAACTGTTTTTTTGGACAAATCGTAAATTTACTTTATAATTAATGCAAATGCTATTACTAAAAGCAGCGTTTGTAGATAAATATTTTTTATAAAAATGATCTTTTTGCCGTAACAAAAGCAATTGTTGGACGAATAGGGATCTTTACTTTATTAAGACAAACTACTTTTTTTGTTATTTTTATTAAAAAGATTTCTGAGTGTGTGTTGTTCAATAATTACTTCAACATTATCTAAAGAAGCAAAACAAAAGTCAGTCAAAAACAGGTGTCAAGCCAATTACATTAATGACCCACACACATAGCCAACTTGCTTTTATTGTTCGGCCACCCTTAAAATGTATCTATTCCGAGGCAACTTAAAAAAATGTTAGACATACTCATAAGGAATTACAAGTAGGTATAAATTATTCATTTCCCATTATATGTGCTAAGATTAAGAGATATGCAATTGCTCATAAACGTGTTCTAAAATTATAATCATAATAATGTAAATAAAGAAAACAAACTGAAGTTTTGTCGGATTACTCCCCTGTTTTTTCGCACCGCCATCAAAGTGACAATAAAGGTGCTGCTTCACCATTGTTTACTTAATACGCTATTGTACGAGTTGTTTGTGTCAAATTTCATTAAGTAATTGGCTGGTTCGTTACCGTAAAAGCATTCCCTCTATTTACTATTTAGTTTTTAATAAATTTTACAGCCTTTTAAATGTTAGTCAACTGTTTTTGATTGTGAATTTATGATTGATGTTTCTCTTTGATTTTGTTGGTTCATAATTAACAGCTATTTTTATTAAATATGCCATTTTATCAAAATCGATTTTTTTAAATTTTTTTTCTACTTCCACCTTTAAAACTCCCATTATCATACATGTTTCCATGTTCCATAAAGTGCCTTTCTTGTAAAATAATACTAAATGAGAAAATTATTTTATTAGCTCAATACAAAAATACAAGAGTATTAAATATATAGTTTCTTGACGCCAATATTTGAAAAGATTATATGAACGTTTGTACTGAGATTTTAACGCCACACAGTTTTCAATTCTCGAAATTTTCGGCAAAATATCAAGGAGTAGTTGGATTCTCCTAAAAATCCGTATAAAGAGGTTTTTAGGGTCGCTGATAACAAATCTGGAATCAGAATTCCAAAATTCAAAATGGTACATCCAAAATGGCGGACATATTTGTAAAAAAATTGACGGAATTAATTGAAAATCACCATACAAAGGTTTTTGTGGGCGCTGATAATGAATCTGGAATCAGAACTCCAAAATTCAAAATGGTAGACCTCAAATGGCGGACATTTTTATCAAATATTGTCGAAATTAATTAAAAATCCGTAAGAGGTTCTTTTTAAAATGTAATTAAACATCTTTTTATAAAATAGCTTAATTTAGTTTATTATAATTATATTTATATGATATTATTTAATACCTACATATATGTTAAACAATCTTTGTCACTGGATTCGCTCGTTGTATCATTAGCAGAGCATGGGAAATCATCAGAAGATAGCAACAGTTTTATTGCTTCGAGGGACAAAGATTTGCTCTTTTTCGGTGCAATTTTTCTGAAGCTAGAAATATACGGATCGGAAGATGCCATAAGCCAATGGAAAACATCTTCCATCGTTTTCTCCCGAGAAACTTTCAAAATTTATTTATAAAATTTAAATATAACAGAATTTATACTAAAAATTTTAAATTTGTATTATTTCTTTTACTTAATATTTTAGCAACGATTTCTTAATTCGTCAACACAAATAACCACAATTCAAATTTGACATTAACACACTACAATGCGCATGCGGAGTTGTTTTAACGCACCTACAAGAGGTGGGTTAAATATGTAAAATCGGTGTTAAATATCTTAGTAGTCACGAACGATTTACGCAAGTGAAAGTCTAGACACCGCTGTTGTAAAAAACGTTTTGAGTTAAATCCGAGTAAATCGAGTAAACGTCATGAACGCAACCCAGAAATAAAAAAAATCTTATATTTTGTATGCAAAAACACAGATATGCGCTCGACATAGGCTTAAAATCGCGAGGTTTTTTACCACAACCGTGCCTGAGCGCCCAAGAACATGTAGTTTTAAAGAGCCGGGGGCGAGTTGGGGCACATAATTTATTGATGGCTTGATAGACAAAACTCTAAGCTATTCAACGGATCTTGAACTGATGCCTTACAATTCATTTGCGATTTTAACAGACCGATCTTGTCGGTTACAATAACCCGTTGTACAAGCAAAATCTACGAAAAACAAATACATATCTGAATTTTAGATACCTTGAAGATCACCCTTCATTAAACCGCATAACAATCGGACACACCAAACACAAGTTATTCACTTTTAAACAATAAACAATTTTCCGCAGCGATCGCATGTAAAGTACCTTTAACTGAAAGCGTCAAGTTTAAACTGATGTACAAGACAAAATATACGTATTTTATATAATTTTTTTTCAATACAGGATGGAGACAGGTATTAACTACCCATCTAAATCTAAATTTACCTGAAAAAAAGTCAATTTTTGAGGTTTTGCCGATATTTTTCAGAATTGAAACACTGTGCGCCGGTAGATTCCCAAGTTAGAAATTCTAAAGGGAATTCCAATAAATACAACTGTCACTTTTTGTGAGTAGTAGTTTGTCTTAATAAATTCTTCCAACAATTCTTTTGTTACGGCAAAAAAATCATTTTTATAAAAATTATTTATCAACAAACGCTGCTTTCAGTAATAACATGCGCCGGTAGATTCCCAAGTTAGAAATTCTAACGGGAATTCCAATAAATACAACTGTCACTTTTTGTACCTTTAACATTTCCCGTGTAAGAATTTTTAATACTTTGTGATAATATTATGCAATTATACACTTAGAACATTTTTTAAAAAAGTAGTTTGTCTTAATAAATTCGTCCAAAAATTCTTTTGTTACGGCAAAAAGATCATTTTTATAAAAATTATTTATCAACAAACGCTGCTTTCAGTAATAGCATTTGCATTAATTTTAAAGTAAATTTAAGTAAATTTAACAACAAATCAATTGTTCATTCAATAAACAATTATCATTGTAACAATGATTACATTTTCAACCTACTGTTGGGTATTGGGTAGTTTTTTTAAATAATTGCAAGGCATTACAACAAATTATTTATTATAACAAAAAATTAACTCATATTATATGATCTACAAAATAAAAAAAAATATGAACCCACTTTTTAAACAAGTCTGCTTCGTTTATAGAATAGACTTTAAATATTTCTTTTATAAAACGTCGAAATTTTATTTTTCTTAGTGATCTTTTTATCATGCTAGATTTTACCACACTTCACTCACACAAGTGAAATCAATAAGATTATAACACAGACTGTGGATTATAAAGTTATGTTCAACCAAGGAGAGCGCTGGCCCTTTCCTTCTCTTTTTAAGGGAAATAACAAAAATTTTGTTACCATTGCAAAACAATAGTAAATATTAAGAAAGTCCTTTTATTGCAATAAAAAATTTTTGTTATTGTTCTTAACGTAAGCTATTAACAAAGAATTTCTAACTAAAATAAAATTAATTTAAATTACAACGATAGTAATTTAAAAAAGACAAATATGCTATAGTAAAATGAACAAATTTTACTATAACAACTGCGCATTACTTTATGTAAGCGCAATTCACACATAACTATAGATTTAACAAAAACATTTTAAGTTCGACAAAGATTTAATATAAACATAAAGTATTTCTTATTGCCATGACAATATGATAACAACTATTACTTTGTTGCATGAACATTTTTTTTATAAAAGCTCAACTTTGCTGCTTCATTATAGTAAATGAGAATTTTATTAACAGTAAAGTAAATTTATTCTGTAAATAAAAATAATCTCATTACTTCGACAAATCGTAGGTTTTGTCCCAATAAGACACTGAAAATTGATTAAAAAAGGTACCTTAGGTGGTACATTTTTTATAGCCATTACAATTTTAAATATTGTAGTAATAAAAAAAAATATTTTCTTAACATACCTAATCATATTTTAAAGTTATTGATGTCGCTTCTTACAAATATTTCATTTAAATAATTTTTTAGATAATATTAAGTATTTGTTGTAGAAAAACAAGCCATTCTTTAAGCTTACAAATGCATTTGGGAATAAAACATACATTTATTTTTATATATACATTTATCTTCAAAAATTCCTGTTGTTGCAGGGATGTCTGTTTGGATCACCCTTCAGCCCATCCTGCTATCAACCCCACCAGGATCACTACAAGACATCGCCTCCTACTGGTAAGCCAATTTCACTACCTACCTTTCCTTAATTACTTATAATGCTATCAACAAACTGCTTTCAATTTGTAAGAATAACATTACAAAAACCCTTGAGAATATTGTTTGACCTTTAAATTGTAATCCAGTTCTGTAAAAGTGGATTTTTTCGAGATTTCATGGGTATCTTGAGACTACAGCGTATGGGTTCACACCACGAAGGTACCTAAAAATAAGTTTTTTAAAATTAGATTATTTTTTTAAGAAAATAGTTATCTTGATTTATTTGGTTTTAAATCAAGATAAGCACGTTTGTAGAAAACATAATAAATATTCAAAACATCAGTACCTTGGCGTGTCACAACTCCTGAATCAAATATTTGAGTGATTTTATATTAAAATATATTCAATTTATCTTAAATTTTTCAATTTTACTACAAACTATAAAACATTAAATAATGTATTTTTCATAGATTCAAATAATAGCAATTTTTAAAAAAAAATGATAATCTTTGTACTCACTTTTACCCGTCAGTTCTGTGTCCAATGTTAAAATTCAAAATTCCTGCGAAATATTGAAATTTAAACGTCAAGTCCTCGTTTTAACTCAAGTGTTGGTAAAAAATTACCTACAGAGCCCGCCCTTTGCACGACAGTCGTCTTGAAAACAATGCAAGCGGCGAAGTTGTGGTGAATGCACGTATAGTCCCAGTCAAAATTTCAGTACTGTGGTGAGTAGTTATTTTCTTACGTACATATATTTCATTGTAATTTATATAAGGCTATATGTGATTTGTTGATAAGTAGCATCCACTAATAAAAAATATCAGTAAAATACTTAATACCGAATTATAATCTCAAATTTGTATCCCATTCATCAGTACCGTGTCGTCAGTTCCATGTTCGATGTTTCGGTTATCTTTTTTTCGCAAACTTCAATTTAAATTCTGCTTGCGCAGAACTTGTTTATTTTATGTCATTATAAACTAATATAAATATGGTGTGGGTCCCATATCTAATAATTGAGATATCGGTATACCCAAAATCCACCAGCCGCCACTAATGTGTGGTATTATTTGATTTTAAGATATTTAATGTATAATATGCTTAAAGTTGCAATAAATCTTTATTTTTAGGAATATTACTGAAGTATAAAAATAAATAAAATTTAAAATAAAAATACGTCTAAAAACTTTAAGTAGGTACCTAATTTTAAATATCCTGTAATTTTTTAAAGATTGTTGTCTTTAGATTAGAATCTTAAACAAAACTTTAATAAATTTAAATACTTACGGATTATTCAAAATTGAGCCAAACTTACTGAAGGGCCAAAGTATACGTTGTATCGTTTCTAGGCAGGGCCGGGCCTAAGGGGGGTGTAGGGGGGGGAGTCACCCCCCCCAAAGTCTTGGCAGTTGGTTCCAAATCCAAACACGGTTGGCAAAATCTATAGTATTTGGGTCGGTTGGTTGGGTATACCTACCCTACCAACCAACCCATCACAATAAATAAAATGAAATATAATTTTTAAACTTTACCTACATATTACAAAATTATAATTTTTAATCTATTGTAACCTCCTATAATCGTTACCGTCAAGAAAATTGTACTGGTCAACCTTATTCTTATTAAGGGACATTATATTTCACACAAGCGGTATGTACAAACAGGGCCGAGCCTAGGGTATCTGCCGCCCGGGTGCAAGAATTAAATTTGCCGCTCCCATTAATGTAAACAATTAGGTTGTCGGTAGGGAAGGAGTTCATAATTTATTATTTTCAATAAACATATAACAAATTTTATAGTAAAATACAAAGTATTTATTAACAAATACATAAAAGAATAAAATAAAAATACATTCAGGAAAAAAAACAAAAATAATTAAACTAAACTAAAAAACTAAAATCTACTTTTCTTGCTTTTTTAATAGGAAATTCCCTAATCAAGTTACATCCAAGTTGTTAAGCCGGGTCTACAATTGTCGCAGAACGCAGATCGCAGAACGTATTATATTTGTATATTATATATATAATATAAATGAAAAAATGCAAATTTTTAGGGAATAAAAAGTAAAGTGTTGGTGACACTGGGTTGAGTATTTCACACCAACCTTTATAATCTGTGTTTCACATATATCAACAGTTTTTATTTTTAACCCAGAATTTCGAGGTAATTTTAGCAAATTTAATATACCTAAGTAAGAATTAGTATTTTACCTGATAAAATAAATTAATTTTAAAACAAAAATTACCTTGATTATCATAATCATGATCATGATTTTGGTAAACAAATATTTCCAATATTGGATTGGAAAAATTGTTTAGATTATCATAGAACTAGTTAATATTATTTAAAATTTTAAATAATTATTTTGATCAAAATTTGAAAATTCTAAATGATTTTCGATATTTCCTAAAAACTACCTATTTAAATCAATATAGGTATGAATATTCAATAGTAATAAGAATATACATACCTACATTTATTTAAATGGTCTTTAGAAAATATTGAAAATTATTTTAAATTTGGACAATTACGTTTTTCGAATAATTTCTGAGAATTACACTAAAAATTTAAAAATAACCGCGAAATAGGAAAAGGAACTAAATAAAAGTATTGATTATTGAAAGAAAGAGAGCACAGAGACAGATAGATTCTAGCGCTCTATGATTGGCTAACATAAAAGCCTGCGAAAGACGTTATTGAAGATGAATTAACTTTCTGCGACGTGTGACCTTGCTCCATCGCAACGTCGCTGGGTGCTTTGCGCATGCTTACGTTCTGCGATCTGCGTTCTGCGACAATTGTAGACCCGGCTTTAGAAATATCTTCTTCAATACTTATAATTGCTAAACTTGAAAGCCTGAATTGACTTATATTGGATCTTAAATAGGTCTTAATTAGTTTTAATTTCGAAAATGACCGCTCTTCATGGGCAACAGTAACTGGCATGGTCAAAAATATTCTTAAAGCTACAAATAAATTCGAAAAGATGCCTTTTAAATCATTAACTAGTTTTTAACTTAAACGCATTAAAAGACAAAAGAAACTACCATGTTTGCATCCTATTTGCCTCACGTTAATAGAAAAACTAAAAATTGCTGAAATACGCAGCCGTCAAATCGGAAGAAATTATGCTTTAACTTAACAGTTCAGCTTGTAAACAATATCACGTGGTACACAGCGCGCGATTTTATTGGTTTCCCGTAAGCCCGCTTCCGTAAAACATGAAACTTGACGAACTCGAAGCGGACGGACGGAAAGCGAAGCGGGCGGGCTTTAAGAAAATTGTCATCATCATTTTTTGTGGCTATCGCGCGTTCGGTTATGTCTTTTTTATCATTGCCGCCTGACAGCACAATTTTGGCATTGTTTTTATGTGAAGAGTAAAAACGATGATTCCTTGAAACGCCGACATCAATAAAACGCAAGTGATTTTTAGAAAGTTTTTTGCATATTGCAAGGTGGCTTTTTTATTCTTGATAATTTGATACAATATTTTTGATGATATTTTGCCGCCCTGTGTTAGTGCCGCCCGGGTGCCATGCACCCCTTGCACCCCCGGCACGGCTCGGCCCTGTGTACAAAGTCGGCACCGCCTCGCGGCTTTGGTTTTGGCGGCGTTTGACTCTTTTTACGCACCCCAATTTTCGGCGTCATATTTTTCTAGATTATTATTTAGTTGAAGCTTATCTAAGCTAAATTAAACTAGTGTCAATAAATAGGAATTAATTTTTTTTAATGTGGAAAAGAAAGCTAAAGTGTATTCGAATCGAAACTGGACTAAAACAAAAACGCCCAGACGCATGATAACTTGTTCTTATTGGTCGATTCTGATGGTGTGACTCGGATTGTGAGTTCTTATTGGTCGATTCGGAGGATTGTGTTTACATTTAGTCCAGCTTGGATTTGAATAGACTTTAGACCGGGCCGAGTTCTAGTAAAATGATCATTATGTGGACTAGAAAAAAATGCATGGGAAAAGTATTCACGGTGGAAATTTGGTTACAATTAAAATTGTTGCTGTTCCGGATAATCCACTTACATTGGCAGCAAATCAAAAAAATAGAGAACGAGAATCAATCCCATCGACTTCGAAAGAGCATGCTAATGGTAGGTAAGGACATTCTTTATCTACACTTTAAATACATGATAAAACTACTGACAATTTTTACTATTACTACTAACGTATCGATAAAAAAATAAGTTGTTTTTTTTTATCGTCTCAACCCCCCTAAAAAAGTGTGCCTCGGTACGGCCCTGTTTCTAGGTGGTGCAGTAGGTTAGCAAAAAAAATTAGGTTAGAAAATAAAAAAACAAACGTTGAACATTTATTTTGTTTTTAATAAAAGAAAAATATAAAATGTATACATTATTATAAATTAACGTAGGGAACTTAATCATTATTATCGACATATTTTTCATTTTAAATAATTTGTAATATTTTAGGCATAGTAATAAAGCAATTACCAATTTTATAAAATAATTTAGGGCTATTGCCAATGAACTCCAACCTATATGAATCAAAAATAATATTATACCCCAAAATTACTTCTAAAACAAAATCTTTTTAAATGTCATAAAATAAATTAAGTTTATTAACTTAAAATTATAGAGCCTTACAAATCAGAGACACATATATTATTAGATATTTTGGTTATCACTACAAAGCCTATTTATTTATTAGTAAAATAATTTTAAGGCATCCTTAATGCATATTAGTAAATATTTAAACAATAAACCTGCCTACCTACACGTAAATGCGACGCTAAATTTAAAAACGGGTGGTATATCAATAACAACTTACTTACCTTCAATTTTTTTTATAATTTCCTTCGATCTGACCACTCTTCTAATAATTTTTTAATGAAATACGCCCTCTCCCTCAAAGAGATAGAAACACTGCAAGTTTAGGCATAAAATTTCAGAGGAACGTGTCGGCATCTCCACTCCTACACGATTTCAAAAATATGTATTCTTGGCAAAAGAAAATACTGTTTATTAAAACGAATAAAAAAATTCTTAATATAAAAAAATTACACAAATAAAAAAAATAAGAATATCTTATTCTTGATATACAAAAATATTAACAATTGTACCAAGAAACCAGCTAAGATTTCCTTCAAGAATATTTAATATTTGGATTGAAACATGCAACTTTTTAAAACAAGAAATGTTTCTTAATTTTAGAATATTTCCAAAACTACCTACAAAATTCTAATGTTTATATTTGGTTTATTGTATTTAATTTAATTGTATTTTCTTTTTTGACTTATCCTACATTACTTTGTAATCCTTTGGATAAATAAATATGTATTATTAAATTAGATACCAAAGTTTGGTATAGGCATAAATAAATCCTTAACATGTTTAAATCCATTTAGTCATAACAAATATACATGAAATAAAAACAGTAGCGTTGAATGAATAAAATTGAAAACACGAACAACATTAGCAAAAACCTAAACAAAAATCTGTTTTTTTTTTCAGGTGTATTCCCTGCAGATTGGCGAGAGTCCTGGCATCAAGAAGGTAAGTAATAGCGAGTCGTTCATAATTAATAAGATTAATGCGAAGCATTTAGACCCCGGGTCCATAATGCGCGCGGGTCATTTGTAATTCTATCTCTCACCCCTTAATACGCCCTCGCGCAAAAATAAAACTCCGTTCAGCACAACAGGTTCATTTGCTGTTTGCGCTAAAACGTTAACGTTCATTTGTTATTTATATCTTGTTTTTCCTCTTTAAAAAGTATTTTTTCTACTCCCACCTTTAAAACGCCCATTATCGTACATGTTTCCATGACACTAAGTGACCTTTTAAATACACATTGACAAGTTGTGGCTTTATGGCGCTTTAGTCACGGGCTGAAGTTAGCAACAGGTTTTTAGTCACGGGCTCAAGTTAGTTTTAAGTTAGTTGACAGTTGTCAAATGTCATACAATCGTTAAAATAAAGTGCCTTTCTTGTAAAATAATACTAAATGAGAAAATTATTTTATTATCTCAATACAAAAATACAAAAGTATTAAATAGTTTCTCAACGCCAATATTTGAAAAGTTTATATGAACATTGTACTGACCTTTTAATTTTGCCGGTAGTAAACTATAACTTAAATTCGGGCACGGACTCCACTGTAAAGTGCTCATAAAACATTTTCTTTACTTTCACTGTGAAAAACTGTCCATTTTCAAGGAATTTATTTTGATTTATAACCTTTATAATCTGTGTTTAAAAAATATAAAAATTTGACATTTGACGGTGACACAGATTCCCCTATTGTTTCATAGATGGCGCTCTATGCAAATATTTGATTTAAGTCATTTTAAGATAATAATAAGTATTTGTAGTAGAAAAAGTATAGTATGCACCTCGTTTATAAACTTTTCTACACACTCATTAATTTAAGCACTCGCTCGCAAGCTCGCTCGTGCCTAAATTAAATTCGTGTATTAAATGGAGTTTATCAAACTTGATACATAATATAGTATTTTATTTGGTATGCCAACTCCGGAAATGTAATAATATTTTAACATTTACAGGGTGACCCACTAAACGGTAAAGTAAAAACCTACGATTTGTCAAAGTAATGAGATTATTTTTATTTACAGAATAAACTTTTTTTACTGTTAATAAAATTCTAATTTACTATAATAAAGCAGAAATGTTGAGCTTTTATTAAAAAAATGTTCATCCAACAAAGTAATAGTTGTTATCATATTGTCATGGCAATAAGAAATACTTTATGTTTTTATTATATCTTTATCGAACTTTAACAAATATTTTTTTCTACGACCACTATGTAAAAGTCACTTTTCATGATGGCACCGTTGCTTAGAAAATGAATCTTTTCATTGGCAAGGCAAAACACGAATGTAAAGTGACATTTCTGTGTGAAAAGTGACAGGTCTGTGTGAAAAGAACTGGAAAGCATCGTTTGACATTCAGCTGTCAAAAAAGTTTTTATGTTATTTTGTTTTGTATTTAAAATAATAAAAAATAAAAGGGTCGCAGAAAAAACATTGTGTTATTATAACACAATGTTATACTTGTGAGAAAAGCTTTCTTCAAGCCTAACGGCCTCGTGGGCAACTTAAAAACTCGCATGAAAAAGTCGCTTTTCAACACTTGTAAAACAAATAACTATTGTTAAATCTATAGTTGTGTGTGAATTGAGCTTACATAAAATAATGCGCATTTGTTATGGTAAAATTTGTTCATTTTACTATGGCATATTTGTCTTTTTTAAATTAATATCGTTGTAATTCAAATTTATTTTATTTCAGTTAGAAAATCTTTGTTAATAGCTTACGTTAAGAACAATAACAAAAATATTTTATTGCTATAAAAAGACTTTTTTAATTTTTACTATTGTTTTGAAATGGTAACAAAATTTTTGTTATTTCCCTTAAAAAGAGGGGAAAAAGCAGCGCTCTCCTTGGATGGAAACTTTTTTCATATTTTTAACATAGAGGTTCTATATTTTCTTCACGCACTCAATAAAATACCCTGTTTAATAATTACATTACAATATCTTCAATCAACGCTATTATCTTTATTTTTATGTATATTTTTTTTACATTTTATGACTTTTCAGGCGATAGCTGTGAAACCGAGGATAGTGAACAGTATGTCCCAGATGCAGATTATCATAACAACCCTTCTAATAATGGCAAGTAAAAAATTAATAAATAAAATTTTTTTTATTATTAAGTTAAGTGGTTTTGAACAAATAATATATTTTTTTAAATCACATGAAATGAGTATTAGCTATTTTTAAAAATTTTCTTTAAAGATTTTTTAATTATCCCAAGAGCTTTTGCACCGAGCCTATCGAACAAGTCGTGGGTGTACTACAATTAGTAATTGATATCAAAAACTATGATATCGATATACACTGGCAAATGCAAAAAGGTTTGAGATAAATTTAAAAAAAAATATTAGGTTAAAAATTACACTCGTGTGTATTATGGAAAGCTAAATACATGAATAAATAACTAGGATAAAATTAGGAAAGAAACATATTTTTACAAACAAAATTTATTGAAGTATTTGCTAACATAAATAAGAAACAAATTCACTTATTCATTGTATTAACATGAAAAACACAATTGTTATAAATAGTTATGTTACCGTTCGCTTTGAGACGCAATCTCAGATCTACACTCAGAAAAATGTACGAGGTGTGTTCAGAAAATAACGGGAATTGTTAAATTACGCGGGTTAGGAGGGTCCGGTTATCATAAAATTTTCTTTATTATTTTGGTATACCAAAATAATAAAGAAAATTATATATATACAATGTATATTATACATGCCCCCGAAGTATGATGAAAACTTGTTGTTTTCATTGTTTACTTTGTCTGTGGCAGCCGCTAAGGTTAGACGTGCTTTATGAGCTCGGCGATTATTCGTTCGTTAAAAGAAATGGATCAAAGAATTTGTATCCAATTTTTCTTAAAAAATGAAATAAATTCTGTGAAATGTTAACAATGGCCTATAGTGAGTCTGCTATAAGTAAAACAAGAGTTTACAAGTGGTATAAGAGTTTCCAAGATGGCCGTGAAGACGTAAAAGATGACGAACGCCCCGAACGCACAAGCACATTAACAACCGATAAAAACATGGAAAGAGTTGAAGAAATGGTTATAAACCATCAGAGAAGTCGCTGATGATGTTGGTATATCGATTGGCTCATCCCATGAAATTTTTTCGAATGTTTTGGGTATGAAACGCGTGGCAGCAAAATTTGCTCTAAAATTGTTAAATTTTAAACAAAATTTTTGCCAAAAACAATACTGTAATGATGCCCCAGCCTCCATATTCGCCAGACATGCCTCTGTCTGACTTTTTTCTATTCCCAAAAATAAAGAGAACCTTAAAGGGCCGTCGTTTTGCAAGCATAGATGACATTAAAAGCGCATCGCTGAAAGAACTAAAGGCTATCCCAAAGATCGAGTTTTAGAAGTGTTTAGAGTATTGGAAGAAGAGCACAATATCCAATGGAGACTATTTAAAAGAATTAAAAAAGTTAAAGAACTTTAAATATAAACTTTTTTAATTCTTTTAAATACATATTATCGATTGCACTTTTACAAAAATTAATTAAAATTTGTATTGCTTTAGGCAATTGACTTTTATTTGTGTGCTTTTTAGTAAGGGGATGCATTAATTAATTCCTTGTTTAAAGAATTACAATTTTTTATATTTATTAACAAATAAAAAGGTGTAGACAGACCTTCTAAAAGAAAGTAATTCTAAAGATTTGTTTTTTCTTGACTTTCTTGGTAATAAAATAAAAACTTATAAAAATAGTTTTCTTACAGAAAATGTATTTTAACAAATAAACTTCAGGATAAGATGTTTGAAAAGTTAGGTAATAAAGTTTTTGCAATGAGCATTGGTCAAACTCCAATGGACCTTAAACGGTAACCACTATGTTATGTACTCTTTGTAAAATGCATAGGAACTGTCCGCCGTCGCGACGGCACATCTGACGCTTGTAATCGGGTCGCACGCTGTGCCCAAAGATCAACCTGTCACGGTTTCTTTTTACCGCCGAAATCCATTTAGATTTCAAATACGTATGTCGTATCAAGTCGCTGCAGGAAAACCACTGTAAAACGACTGCAACACGATTATTACACGGTCAACTGTATTAAAAATGTTTTAAAAACTTTGTACCCATGTAATTGATACATTTTTAAATTCTATAAAATCTGAAAAATAAATATATGCAATATACGGTGTCCCTGAATAACTTTTAATTGAAAGGTTCAGACGTATCCGATTTTTTTTCATATTTTGATAAAAAATCACTTACAATACAATTTTTTTTAGGATAAACTCAATTCGCTTGGCACTTTTTTAGAAAAATCAATTTTTATAAAAACATTAATGATTTTTAATAAATTTTTTGAGATTTTTAATTAGTGAACTCCAAATAATGACTAACAGCTTTTAATGTATTTGTTACATAAAATGTGCAATTCATTAGACTAGTGAACTATTGACATATGTCACTTGTCACATGTCACATGTCGAAATCGTGATTGAAAATACCGTTGCGTTATTTTACTGTTTTTTTCAATTTGTCGCAGATTTATTTATAAATTAGATATAAATAATTATATTTGCATTGATTATAGTATATAGTGCAATAAGGCTAATAAAAAACCATGCATGGACTCACTTGGATAACGCGAGAGAATTTGTTTTGTTTTGTCTTAAAAAAAAGAAAAAATGTCTAAAATATGTGGAAAGATTCTGGAAAAAGTTCAAAACATAGCTTTAAGTCCGAAACATCAGCAGCAGTTACTATCGCTCTTTTAAAAATAGAAAAAAGAAAGAGCGATAGTAACTGCTGCTGATGTTTCTGACTTAAAGTTTCACTAATATCGTTTTCAATATTTTTTTCTTTACTCCAGGTTTACATTTATGTTTTTACCGCGGCCACCAACAATACTTGACAAACATTTGAAACATTTTCTCACCACACGCTTTTTTCTTTTTTAATGGGTTTATTTTTAGCACTTTTTATAAAATTATTTCCAATTAGAAAAATCAGGCAAATTTAACGTGTTTCTATAAATTTCCTATTTAGCTGCTTTATATAATAAAATTTAACAACCTTTGCATACAACTTTTGGTAATCGTTCATCTTCTACATGTATACATCATATACTTTTTCCAGAATCTTTCCACATATTTTAAGCATTTTTTTTTTTTAAGACAAAACGAACAAATTCTCTCGATTATCCGAGTGATCCATGCATGGTTTTTTCTTAGCTTCATTGCACTATATACTATAATCAATGCAAATATAATTATGTATATCTAATTTATAAATAAATCTGCGACAAAAAAATGTAAAATAGCGCAACGGTATTTGACATGTGATAAGTGACATATGTCAATAGTTCACTAGTAGTATAGTTTGCACCTCGTTTATAAACTTTTCTATACACTCACTAATTTAAGCACTCGCCCGCAAGCTCGGTCGTGACTAAATTAAATTCGTGTTTAAAATGGCGTTTATCAAACTTGATACATTCCTAATATACCTATTATGAAAGATTTATTATGACTTGCTTTCAGAAATAAAAACGCAAAACAACATGTCAAATATGCTTCAGAGCATGACCAAAGCTCCTTCGTATCCCACCTATTTATCTACGAATGAAAATGGCGATATATACAGTTCATACCAAACTACAGGATTTTATGGAACATCACTGTATTATAGGTTAGTATTATCCAATGACGTCTACATAAAAAGACATAATTTTTCAAAGTTAATTTTGCACTGAATTAAAATCCCAAGCAGCATTTTTGGTTCCAAAATCCATTACCAAAGTGGTAATAACATTAAATTAGTTAACAGCTACTTTAATTTTTACTTAAAAGTAATTCTAACTTTTAAATAGCAATATTTTTTAACAGAAACTTCTTTCCTTAAATGGTTACTATAAAGTAATAAACATTTAAGTAAAACTTGGTTGCCCCCAAGAAGACTTTGCAACTTTAAAAAAGGTGTTATAAGTAAAAAAAACTTTCAAGTAAATTTAATTTGTAGCAGTTAGTTTCGGTTGCTACCTAAAGATTACATTATAATTATTTTTACTTTGTAGTCCCTTTTTGCATGTTAAAATCTCGAAACTGAAACATGAGTTAAAAACTACAAAGTTAATAACTCAAAAGTTATTATTTTAGTATTTGGAACGTTTATGGCACTAACCAAAACTACCGTAAAGTAAATTAAGGTGGAAAAAACTTTAAAGTAGCGAAAACTACTTCAAAGGAAAATGCTTCTTATCGGCCATTTTTTACTGTACAGTACCACGTGGTAATGTAAAAAATAAAATTATTTTAATTGTTTGTTAATGGTTGTTTACTTTTTAATAAATAGTAATTTTGTTAGGTAATATACGGTATTAATAATTAAATAAAAAAATAATAATAAATATTAAGATTTTTTTATTTATAAACATAATTAAATAAATAATTTGTTTATACTCAAATATTGATAAAGCGCATTTATTTTACAAAAAATAAATTCTCAAGTTCAACAGTAAAATTTAAAGGGTTTATAAATTTACCTGCCTAATTAAACATTATATTGTTATTCTGGAAGTTATAAACTACCCCTACCTACATATTTAATAAACGACGACATTGAAAAGCCAAGTCCGTAGTGGTTTCATTTAAAAAAGGAGGGATACTCTAATATAAGTTTGACAAAGACAGTTAATATAGAAGTAAAAACAAATAAATAAAAGTAATTATAACGCTCTAGCAACGATATCGAAACGTTCTAGTAACGTAGCAGCTACGTTCCAAATAGTAGCAGGGTTTATAGCTAGTGACATATTTGTTACCTTTTTGGAACTCAATAATTGTTCCCCACTTTAGTCGTAACTTAGTAATGAAAGAGACCGGCGACTGTCGCAAAACATTTTTAAGTTTCTTCAATAGTCCCATATACGTACTCTCTAAAAGTGAAACAGTGAAATTTTCACTATTTCCGTCAGTGAGTTATTAATCACTGTAAAATTAGTGTTTTTCAATATAAATTAGTGAAATTTTAACCTCTCCAAATTACTGTTTTTTATTATCACTACTTTTCCGGAGCTCTCGACATAAAATTGTGAAATTTTAACTTTTTTGAACTTAGTTATCATAACTACTAAACCTATTTCACTAATTTGTACAGTGTAATTTCCACTAAATAAATTAGTGCAAAGAAATCGCTACATGAAAAAATGAGTATTCACTAATTGCTAGTGGTATACTTATCACTGCGGCAAATAGTTAATATGCACTGTCAATCAGTGAAAATCCACTGTTTCATTTTTAGAGAGTAACAAATACTTAAATTGTTGCTTGGGATTCTAACCCAAAAGTGTAAAAACATTATTTGAGGTTAAACTTCATCACAAGATTTTTTTCTCTACAAAAATCTTAACGTCATCTTCCCCTTTGTAGTAAAAATTGTATTCATCATTTTGATATATTTTTTTAATTTAGGTCTTCACCCTCTCCGAAAACTCCAGTAAATCAGGCACATATTTCTCCAAATATTCCAGATATGCATCCTCAAAATATGCCACATCTGAACATTAAACAAGAACCAGCAGATAAGGACTATGAAGGTAAGTTTATACAGGGTCTCAATTTGAAAAAACTTAATATCTCAGTTAAAATGCAAAACACAAAAATTAGGGGTTGATCTAAATTATTTGCCAACAATTGAAAAAGATCTCCCCTTATAAGGGTATACTAATAAAATTAACCTGTTTCAGCATATATGTTAGGGTGGGTCAAAAAAATCGACTATTTTTATTTTGACTTCTGCCACTGAAAAATCGGTTTCTGGGCACCTTCAAAACATGCTTAGCAATGATGAGCTCATAACTTTGATGGGAAGATCCGCCTCATTACAGTTTTGCATATTTTTCTTAGTCCCCTACAAAAAAATTCATATCTCATCATTCGTTAATCATACAGCAAAACTTTAGAAGAGTTATTTGTAGAAAATTAAATGTTCTACAAAAAAGATCTCCTATACTTTTTTGATCAATCTAACTATTAAAGAGATATTCAAGGTCAAAGATTGAAGAATTTTAAGAAAGATAACTTTTCTGTTCTGAATTTTGTAACTTACCTACTGAAAAAAAATTATCGACAATTGAGATTTTACTATGTCAATCGGAAATTAAACGCTCTACAAAAAAGGTCTCTTAGGATTTATCGATTACTCTAACCAATCAAAAGATATTCGCATATGAATAGCAGTATGAACTGACATCTTTCTTAAAATTCTTCAATCTTTGACCTTGAATATCTCTTTAATAGTTAGATTGATCAAAAAAGTATAGGAGATCTTTTTTGTAGAACATTTAATTTTCTACAAATAACTCTCTTAGAGTTTTGCTGTATGATTAACGAATGATGAGATATGAATTTTTTTGTAGGGGACTAAGAAAAATATGCAAAACTGTAATGAGGCGGATCTTCCCATCAAAGTTAAGAGCTCATCATTGCTAAGCATGTTTTGAAGGTGCCCAGAAACCGATTTTTCAGTGGCAGAAGTCAAAATAAAAATAGTCGATTTTTTTGACCCACCCCAATATATGTGGTATTTAATTTGTTTTTATTACGTTATTTTTTTGGTCGCTTGGGTAGTAAAAAGTATATTATTATACGAGAGATTAGATTTGCGTCTTGAGACGTCAGACGGGAGACTCAAATCATCCAAGTGAATAATGCGCTGAATCTCAACTGTAATACCATACTTTATGTACTCCAATAATTAGATAATTAAATGATTTTAAAATAAATAAATCAAATCTGACGTCTGTCAAATGGTTAACCTCACTTTTTACCAATTTTAAATATTATCATAGTCGCCTTCTTCCAATTTAAAACCCGATTGGTTCAAATCACAGTGAATATTGAAATCGGCAAATCACAAATGCCTAACAACGTGAATAATGAGTTCATTATTCCCGTTGATAGGCAGTTATTGGACACTTAAGGAATATTATTTATTTAAAATTTTTATATGCTGTTGTTTTAAAGATTTTATTTTTTTTCTTATAAATAGGTATATAAAAAGAATAGTTTGTTTGTTTAAACTATATTTACGTTTACTTAAAAATAAGAATATTTTAATTTTTAATAACTATTTAGTTTTATGAAAACATGCAAAAAAGTGTAGTGATTGGACATTTTATATAGTAATAAAATAACATAAATTGTTAAATATTTTTTAAAGATAAATTGCTGTTTTAGGTAATTTTTTTTATTTCGTTTTTGTAAATATGTAATTCATATATTTCTTTCTCGGGTTCCTCACCCCTTTTCTGTATTCTGAAGGTAACTACTAATTCCTTGGTCTGACTGAAATAGTTTGTTGCAAATATCATTAAGTGTGGTATCTCTATTTTGTGAAGCATTTATAATGTTTAGGCCGGAACAGGATGATTTATATATATCTAATATTTTTTCGGGTGGTATGTTAAAAGTATTTTCCGAATTTATTAACTTTGTTGCCATTCGTTTTTTTATGTTCCCTATCATGCACTGTATTTAAATCACAGTTATTCTGCAAGATGTCCTGTGACGAAGAAATCACTATATTACTTACTCTCTAAAAATGAATTAGTCAAAAATGTCATAGCGAAAAAGCAGCCACTAATAATTCTTGTTAACAGCAATTTGTATCCAGGACATTTAGCAGTCAATTTCTATGAAATATTATTCGCTGAATCCGAAAATGTCGTCAAAACTTATAAAAGTAGAACAGTTTTTGAAATATAATCAATTTTACATATAATATGGAATGGACTATATCTCAAAAACTGCTTAACTTTTATAGTTTTTGACGGTCTTTTCGGATTCAGGGGACAATTTTACATAAGAATTGGCTGGTAAATGGCCGGGATATAGAGTTTGATATTGGACATACATATGTCCAATAATAGAAATTTACATTTTGTACCAACCAGTAATTGGACACTGGCCATTTTACTGTTTGTTTTCAGAATTAAAATTAAAACGCATTAATGTGACAATGTTTAAACCATGAGGAACATATTTATACCTCACACTGATCTATACACTTTTTAAAAATATTTTGTATAGTAAATTAAACACATCCATGCTCTTGACAAAAAAACAAAAATCTTACCACCAAAGTAACGTGCGAACTTTTTTGTCCTATGTTGGACCCAAAATAAAGTAGTTCTATATTATTACCGACTGAGATATTTATAATATTTGTATAATATTTTATAAAAAAATATTTTTTTAAACCGTATTTTTTAACATGATTTCAAGTTTTTTTAATTATAATTATAGATAGTTAAACGATTTAAAAAAATAAGTATAATTCTAGCGTTAATTAGTTTAGAATTATCGGCTAATGTCAAATTTAAAAAAAATCATTTTCCGAATTTCCAGGGCACAAATAAAAAATAAGCTGGGCATTTTCAGGCTGTTAAACATTTGTGATTTACCTAATGGATTAAAGGGTGCATGTAATAGCTTTATTAATATTAATTAGTTTCAATTAAAAGCCCGATCCGCGTTGTATGCAAAAGGGGTTTGTTTCGGTTGGTACAAGTTGTTAGCCAAACAACTAGATTAATATTAACCCTTATCGCGTTGAATTACTAAGCAGCATTACCGTCATATTGCTTTTGAAATAATACTACCTACCCAACCCCACTGTTTACAAAAATGCGGTATTTACTGTAAACACTACTCAGTATTACTCATTTAATTAAAACTTAAAATATTTCATTGTACCTATTCGTACATTAAGGGGTTACCAAATAAGTTGTCATCATTTAAGGGGATGATAGTACCAGATCTAGTACTACAATTGTACTTCCCTGATAGCACACTTTATTCTAAGAATGTTTTTTAAATTTTCCAGTGAGAATATTCTTAGAATCATGCTATATTTCTTCTAAAGAACATGCTTAAAAGACATATAGCATGATCCTTACTGGCCTATAGGCAGGTTCATAGAAGGTGCAAAGTTTTAGTGGTAAAAAGTAGTCTACTCTAAACATATGCTTGGAATGTTGAGAAAGTAATTGCTATAGAAAGTTCCTGTTAAGCATATTTAACCTATATAATAGTAAAATATACCATAAACTACGTATAAAAAGTATATACTTAAGTACATAATTATTAATTAGTATTAAATACTAAGTAAAAAACACAATTCAAAATATTTTTTTATAGTTAGATGTCAAATTAAAACAATATTCGATAACAAAAATATTTTTACTATAGGTATTTTATTTTATGTTAAAAATAAATATTTATTAATTTGTATACCGATTTTTTATTTCTGAATTAACATTTTTATCTATAATAATCCTGATTATCTTCAACTTCAATCTATCTAACTTATCCCACAAAATTTTCCAATTTTACTTTTTATGAAATAATGTTATACAACTTATGGGTTTATTCAATATTTTTAAATTAATATATATTAATATGTCGCAAAATTTTTTAAGGGGACGACAAATACATTTCACTGTCATATTATGACTGTGAGGCGTATTTGTCGCCTCCTGGAGAATTTTACGAATGTAGAATACAACATATTAGAACTTGGGTATCTGATATTTTCAAAAGCTTCCTAAAAGCTCCATAAGAAACCTTCTAAGAACATTCCAAAAACGTATTCTTAAAATGTTCTTATCCTATAGGATGCTTTTTAGGAAGGTTTTAAGAAGCTTTTAAGAATCTAATTGCATCATTAAAAGGGTAACTATTGAATGTTTTAATAGTCCGTAAGAACATTCTTAGCAATAAGGGAAGGTTCTAAGAATATTCCATTATTCCGGGTCATATCTTCTTAGAAGATTCTTAAAATCAAATATTGCTATCAGGGATTTAGCAAATTTTGCAAAATATATTTATTAATAAAAAAATGATTTATTATTTTTTACATTTATATAAATAAATAATTATTTTTATAAACAAAACGTGTTACATTTAATAAAGAAAACATATTCAACATTATTTATTAATTAAAATTGTATCATCTTTTATGGAAGTTTGACAAAATATATTTATTTATTAAAAAATATGATTTATTTTTAATTAATAGATATATCTGTTTTAAATTTATTAATCCGTTTGGTTTTTATAAAGAAATATTTATTTCTCTTATTATAATAAGCAAACTCAATAAAACATTTGGCAAATTAGGTAAATAAAAATATATTAATTTTGCCGTATTGAAACAATAAACAAATATTTGTTATTCAAAAACAATATTTTTTAATTATAACTGAAAACTACCAAATATATTATTTGTTAATTAAAATAGCATAATTTCTCTCAGTGTAAAAAAATAAAATTCAATACAAAGATTCCATGGTTAAGGAACTTAATGGTAAAATTTTAAGATTCTACTATATTTTTATTGCTTAGCTATCAATTTAATAAATAAATCAAAACCAGGGCTTCGTTTTCCATACGTACGGTTGGGACGCGATTCAAGTCATGCCGCCGCAAACACAACACAGCGATCCGAAAGACGTGATGAAAATATTGTGCAACATTTTATAGAAAATCAAAATTGATTCTTTCGCGATTAAAATCCGAACGGGAGAAGAGAGCGACTCCCGCGGATAAACATATTATTAGAGGGTGCACGCAAATAAGCGGCTTTTTGCCGAGCCGCGGGGAACGCAATTTGATTATTCCCCGTCGTCGACAAAAACGTCTGCCGCGTTTGCTACCTCGCAGGCTCTCCGCTGCCCCGCGACTTCTGAGATTTCATTTTAGACTTTTATTATTTTTATAAAAGCGACAATTACGTAGGTATCTTGATACTTAATTAAATAGCCATTTCATTTGTAAAGAAAAAGGTGGTAAAACTAACAATAAGTAGGAAACATCAGGGAATTGAGTTTCTCTACGACTACTTAAGAATAGTAACATTCTAGTGTAATTTTTAATCATAGAAAGGATGTTTTTCTGCAATACTGTGCGAGAATATTCCTACTCTTGTTTAAGAATGGCATATACTTACCATATATGAAGAATGGTCACAAGTAACGACATCTCCTAGCTGTTTACTAAACGTAAAAAATTTAAAAATATTTAGATATTACTGTATTATTTATTAATTAAAAAATAATAGCAGTTGTATAATTAAGGTGTAGGCACAAAAAATTAGTTATATTTATTGTTTTTCAAATATACAAATCAAAATTATAATAAATTTGATATTAAAATGATAAACCAGTTACCTACTATACCGGCTTTGAAGTTTTGACAGATTCAAAAAGTTTAAAAAAAGACCTTTAAAATGTAGAAAAAGAATAGATGTTGACATAGATTACTTGTAAAATTAGTTTTGTATTTGTTACAATGTTATTTTTTTTATTAGTTAGTGTAAATAACTATTTTTAATTATAATACAGATTTAGGCATACCATTTGTTTAAATTTATTATAATTTACATTATAAAATTGTGACGGCACAAAATGGTTTGACAATACAAAAAACTTAAATGTCAAAAACTGCTTGGTTTTTTTTCTCTGTTTAAAATTATATTCCACTCTCGTAAAACCGTCACACTCGCCTTTGGCTCGTGTGTCAAATTTTTCCTCGAGCGGAATATGCTGTATTCCAAACTTGTTACAGAATGTACTATTAAAGAAAAATAATAATAATATGTGTAAAGAATCAAAAAATGTTTTTTACTATTTTCAACTTCTTCTTAAAATATTTAAAATTTGCATTACATTAGAGTGCGATAATAATAAAATTTATCTATAATGAATGAATGATTTGTTTTTAGAATATAGGTACTGTTTTTGTTTTTTTTATGAAGGATATATTTGGTTTTTTCTTTTATAAAGAATTATTTTATAAGGAACTATTTTGTTTTTTTAAATTTTATTTTATGTTAAAAATAAATATTTATTAATTTGTATACCGATTTTTTATGTACAATAATCCTAACTATCTTCAACATATCAATTAGGGTGCTTTTTTTCCCAACTATTTTTATTTTTTCGCTCCCAACACAAAATCTTGTTGAAAATGATCAAAAAAAAATTCCCTGAAAATTTGAGCCCTTAATATTAACTCAAAGTACTCTACCAAAGCGTATAAAGATTTCCCATTTAAAATACACCTTGATTATTATTTTTTAAATATCTATATCTCAGCCGCTTTATATCTCAACAAATATCAATCTTAGCGATTCAACTTTTTTACAAGTTTGTTTTTTATATTTTTCAAAGAATCCAGTCACTTTTGAAATATCTTCAAAAATATGATAATTTTTCACTAAAATAAGATTTAGGGACCCGTACCATCCTACAGGTGCAGATTACAGCTGTGGCACATAAAGCATTTTTGTAGAACTTTTGATTACGAGTAAATCCCTTTTTTGGACAATCCAATAGCATAAAATGCGGCTGAGATATAGATATTTAAAAAAATAATCAAAGTTTACGTGTATTTTAAATGGGAAATCTTTATACGCTTTGGTCGAGTACTTTGGGTTAATATTAAGGGCTCAAATTTTCAGAGAATTTTTTGAACATTTTCAACAAGATATTGAGTTGGGAGCGAAAAAATAAAAATAGTCGTGAAAAAAAAGCACCCTAATATCAATCTAATGTGACTTATCACACAAAATTTTTCTAAGGGGACAAATACATTTCACTGTCATATTGTGACAGTGAGGCGTATTTGTCGTCTCCTGAAGAATTTTACGAATGTGGAATACAACATATTAGAACGTGGGTATCTGACATATTTGGGAATATTCTTAAAAGCTTCTAAGAACATTCCAAAAAGGTATACTTAAAATGTTCTTAGGATGCTTTTTAGGAAGGTTTTAAGAATCTAATTGTATCAATAAAAGGGTATCTATTGAATGTTTTAAAAGTCCCTAAGAACATTCTTAGCAATAAGGGAAGATTCTAAGAATATTCTTAAAATCAAATTTTGCTATCAGGGCTAGGTTTTTGCCTAGTTTGCCTATAGGTTGCTCCGGCACTGTACATATACAAAACTGAACAAAGATAATATCTTTGGTACTGAACACTAAATATTTACCAAATAGAAATGACTAGACTTAAATTAAATTTTCATTATAGAGTCAATCCAAATGAAAACACTAAAAATTAATTTAAAAGTGCGCTGCATAATTTTTTATTTTAATGAAAAAATTTGAGGATGATCTTTTAGGTATCATATATGAAAAACCGTTGCCGTTTTAATTTTTAGTTGCTTTATTTTTAATTAGAAACCTGAAATCGTGTTATTTTCTTACTCTCTTATAAGAGGCTAAAACTTTTTTTCTGTGGCAATTATTGAAATGATTGTAATTTTATTTTAGTGTCTAGTAAGTATGTTTTCAATATTAATTAATATTATCTAATTAGTTCATCTTATAAAAGAATGGTAAACCACTAAAGATTTGTAATAATTTGACAATTTTCGTGATTTTTGTCCTGCTCCTGTGCCTAAACTGCTAAATCTAGAAAGTTGCTTTTTTTCAGGTATCAAGTACTTATACGGGCGTTTCTCTGTAAACTGGGCAACTTGAAGTAAGAAATTGTCTAGGCAAATTTTTTTGTTATATTAAAATATTAATATTACTTTGGAAAACATTGAGCATTTTCTGAAAAATCTATACAGGGGACTGTTTATAAAATCCGGAGACAAAGTTTAGATGACTTTTTTAGAATTACAAAATAATAATTATAAAAAATAAATAAGTCACAGTAAGAACCCAAGCAGCAAAGAATGACACATTTTGGGCAATGTGTCGACACAGCGTCGAAACATGATTTTGGACACGACACATTTTAAAGACACATAGTCCACTTTAAGACCACTAAGTGTGGAAAATGAGACCAAAGTGGTGATGAAAGTTGTACCAAAAAGTGTCCATAGTTTGCCCACAAAATATGCCCGATTTTTTCTTAAAATTTGCCCACAATGTGCCCGGTAGTGTGACCGATTTATGCCCAAAGAGTTTCTAATTTGTATGTTACCAAATGGTCACCATTTGTTCCGAATTGTTGCCAAGTACTGTATTTTGTCCTAAAATAAACCCAAATGGACACTAACTATTTTTAATTGGAAACGAATTGGAAACAAACTAGATACAAAGAGGCAAAGTAAGGCGTGATGTCTTATTATGTATATAATATAATATTATGAAATATATTATAACTTAAATCTAACATTTTTGGTATATATTACCTTCATTTTTATTGCGAACAAAATTTTATTGGTGATTATAAGCAAAATACTTTTAATAATTGATAGGGCCTCACAAATAATAAGTAGTATTTATAATTTTTTTTTATTAAAAATATTTTTTATTTCCTATATTTTTATCAAAACTAGACGTATGTGCCTTCTATGTAACTTAAAACATTGCATTTTTTAAATTTTAAGTTTAAATTTCACTAGAAAGTTAAATTATGTAAAAAAATTAAAGCGTCGAATCTGTTTCAACAAAAAAATATGGCGAATTACACAATTTGTCCCTTTGGAACCTAATGCGCCCGCCCCACACATTTTTGAAACAAATCAGACACCATGAATCTAAAATGCAGCTAAATGGAAACTTTTGCGTCCACTTGACTCAATTTGGTAATAAAATGGAAACAGATTGATAAGGTACAATATGGAAACATTGAGTCGACTAAGTGTCGACCCTAATGAGTCTAAATTGTGTTACTGTTTCCAAGAGGGCACAAAAGCGACGCAACTTGGGCACATATTTCTGAAATAATGCTACTTAGACCCATACTTTTTTTGGACACAATTAGTTTAAAAGGTGTCGACCCAAAGCAACCACAAATTTGAAGAACGGACACAGTTTCCATTTAGACATAAGTTTTCCGATTTGTGTCGAAACAATTTGGAAACAAAAAGTGTCGTGCCCAAGTTTGGGCACAAATTGCTGCTTGGGAAGCAAACAATATTGGTTGAATAATTAAACAATTAGGTTGATTCCAATAGTTACTGTCTTTAATTAATTAAGTCTGAAGTGACCATTTTGCTTTGGTGACACGTCAGGGGACTGGTTTTTAAGGACTATAAAAACGATTTTGATACATTAAAGTTTATTTTATTGGATTTTGAACGTCGAGCATAGGTAGATTAGGATATTATCTTTTGAAGTTATCTACGAAATATTTATGATCTGTTATTTTTCTAAACAATATTAGCTTGAGACAATGAGTTGCCCAGTTTACAGAGAAACGCCCATACAATAAAAAAACGTAACTATTATTTTAAGTTTCTAGACTATCATTTTCTTTATTAAAAAAATTATTGAAACTTGATAATTTTCAAAATTAGCCAATTTTGCCCTCAAAAATCATTATGTTGAGGAAAAAATAAAAATCTGAAACATTCAGGAAATGTAGTCCCCACCTTTATCTTTTCAGTCTAGTTAGTCTTGTTTTGTTATTTTTATCCATGTAAAAGATATAATAATTTTTTTAATGCAGTTAAGAAGCGATATTGTTAGTTTTATTATAATTTAAAATTTAGATGGCTTTGACTTAGTCAATTCATGTTTGGTAGAGAAATGTCAGAACTGTCAAAAATATTTTATAAATATTATTTGTGCGTATAAGTTTGCAAGTGTAATAAATGACGGAGTGTTCGAGATTCATGAATTTAATTGCAATTAAAAATGCAAGAACATATCATAATTTTGTACCTCTTTCTCATAGAAAATATTCAAGTTCTGGGAAGTTTTAAATTGTTAAAAATAAGCAAAAACCAAAAAATATTCTAAATAAACCCCTTTATTATAACATGTTTTATTTTAACCAGTTACCTAAAAACTAAAATTTAAAGAAGTATTTACAGATTGTGTAAATTATATATTGTATATTTTTATTTATTTATATATATATATATATATATATATATATATATATATATATATATATATATATATATATATATATATATATATATATATATAAATATATATGATTATATTATTATTATATATATTATTATAACTACCAAATATATCAGAACTGTCAAAAATATCTCATAATTATTATTTGTGGTATTCCTTTGGTGATTTTAAAAAGTTTTGTATATAACATAATATGACATATTATGTTATATACAAAATTTACCAAAGAAATACGCACAAATAATATTTATGAAATATTTTTGACAGTTCTGACACTTCTCCACCAAACATGAAAGCCATTTAAATTTTAAATTATAAATAAAACTAACAATATCGCTACTAAACGGGCATTAAAAAAATTAATATATCTTTTAAAGGAATAAAAATAACAAAACAAGACTAACTGGACTGAAAAGATGAAGGTGGGGACTACATTTCCTGAAAGTTTCAGATTTTTATTTTTTCCTCAACATAATGATTTCTGAGGGCAAAATTGACTAATTTTAAAAATTATCACGTTTCAATAATTTTTTTAATAAAGAAAATGAAAAGAAACTTAAAATAATAGTTACGTTTTCTATTGTATAAGTACTTGATACCTGAAAAAAAATAACTTTCTTGATTTAGTAGAATAGGCACAGGGCCAGACAAAAATCACAAAAATTGGCAAATTATCATGAATCTTTAGTGGTTTACCATTCTTTTATGAGATTAACTAATTGGATAATAATAATTTATATCAAAAACACACTTACTGAACAGTAATACAAAATTAAAATCACTTCAATATTTGTCAAAAAGTTCTGGCCCACTATAAGAGAGGAAGAAATTGACACGATTTCAGATTTCTAAAGGGTGCCAAAAATTAAAACGGCAACGGATTTTCATATTTGATACCTAAAAGATCATCCTCAATTTTTTTTATCAAAATAAAAAATCAAGCAGCGAACCCCATTTGGTGTTTTTATTTGGAATGACTCTATACAGTTGAATATATTTATAAATTGTCAAAAATGGCGAATGCGCCAGGAAAGTATATGGTTTACAAAGTTATTATTCCTAATAATTATTTTTTTATAAGTAAATGAATAAATTATTCGTAGGTAATCTTCAAAATCAAATGGATGGAGACAAAATCACTGATCTAAAATCTTGTTGGAAGCAATCTCCTTTAGATTTAGTTAGTAAGTGAACCTTTTGAAACATTTATTTACTATAAATTCATACGCTCAAGAAGTATCGCTAGTAGCGCCACCACTCGGCTGTTATCATCGTAACAAAAGTACAACTTTTGATAATCAGCTGTCAAACGCGTGTTTTTGAGAATAAAGCCGAAAAATGTTAAAAAAATATCGAAAAAAAACCGTGGCTCGATTTGTTGTGTTGTTGGGTGTATTTCGAGAGGAAATCCTGGGTTGAATTTTTATCGGTTTTCCAATAAACAGTGTTAATCCGAATGAAGAAATAAATTTCATACAGTCCCTGTAAATATATATTGTATCTATTAGATACAATAAATACACATTTTGGTAATGATTAACGTGAAAAGTGTACACATTTCAATTCAGTAAAAATCGTCAAACAAATAAGTCGCCTAAATTTAAACAGCATTTAGCAATATTAAAAGCGTTTATTAAGAATTCTTTAAAGTCTCCTCTCAACGGTAAAATACCATTATATTGTGTATTATATATAATATTATGTTGCCATGAATTCGTAGGTATATTTTGTTGTTTAAAATGCAGTTGTCGGCGTTTTTTAGACAACTCGAATATAAAAATGATTGAAGTTAAGGTTATGTTTTTGCAAACATTATTTTTTACTGATTTCTTAAAAATGTCCATACTTAAATATAAATTATATTAGGTAAAGTTATCATTAGTTAATTCTGCACCAACAAATGTACTTACCGAATTGGATCCTTTGGCAAAACATGAAAATGCAACGATTTAGTTCTTGAATTTTATTTACTTACAATTAAAAACAATAATTCACTATGATCCCTTAGATAAAATACACACACTAACGTAACTATATAAGCATTTAAGCGTTGAGTTTCTTTATCAATGATATAAAGAATAATTAATTGGAATCGAGTACTAAACCAGTTTATTAGTTTTTTCCTTGCAACGTAAAACACAAATAACGTGCGCGATTTAGCTGTGCAATTTAACACAATTTGTTAGTAAGACTTCTACCTTCCTCTCTTTTGTAAAAAATGATGTACAGTTCGTGCCAGTGCTGCCAGAGCAGATGGTCGGATAATCCGTATATATTCGTGGAAAGGGTGGGGGGAAGCCTCGAAAAATCCGTAAAAATCCGTTTTTGTCTAAATTTCGAAAAATTTCTTCTATAAGGGGGATTTTCGTGACAAAACATACCTTTCGTCAAAGAAAATCCGAAACATCTCAGAATTTTTCGGGGGAGTTTCAGAAGTTTGAACCTCTTAAGAGGTTCAAACTTCTGAAACTCGAATTCGTCAGTGATATAATTCTCGTCACTTTCCATTTTTCACAAAATAAAGTATTTTATATACAGATTCGGATATATAATAAACATTGACTTTGAGATCAAAATATTGCCACAATGCAGTTCAATGCACTGAACTGGAGTCAGTATTGGTTAGTCGTTACTATTGGTGGCATTGCGCCGCTTATATATTGGCAGCAATAACAACGTGTTATAAAACCTTAACAAATGATATGAAACTATCGTTCTCTTTGTCACACTCAATGAAAAAGCATATGTTTCGCATATATTCGGCGTTTAAGAACCCTATATTAAGAACACATCCATTTTCAATCCGCTTTCTTTTTCTGTCTAACGTAGTAAAAAGGAAGAGGAATAGAAGCGTGACAAAGATGATCAAAAAACGGGGCAAAAATGATGTTTTTTTAGTATTAGTATGAAGCTATCTTAAAAATCCGTAAAAATCCGTATTTGATGAAAATCCGTTCAAAATCCGTTTCCAATTTCTCTAGACCTGGAAAATCCGTAAAAAACGGATAAATCCGTTCATCTGGCAGCACTGGTTCGTGCTGTATTGTTGACAATTCTTAAATTCACGCAATGCTTTTGAAGTCCACAAGATGGCGCGCGCGTTGCGAAAACCCGATACTTCTTTAGCGTATACGTCAAAATATTTTTAAAACAGTTTTTATAAAAGCAATCCTTTTATTTCAGAAACTAAGGAAGCCGACAACAGATCAACTTTTCAAAATAACGGAAATAGACGAGGTTCTCTACAATTATGGCAATTTTTAGTTGCTCTCTTGGATGCACCAGATGCAAGTGCTGGGTGCATAGCTTGGACAGGAAGGGGAATGGAATTTAAACTTATTGAACCGGAAGAAGTAAGAGAAAATAGTTATTTATGTCATTAGGTTAAGAAGTAAGGCTTTTTGTGCTAAGCTCAATTGAGCGAAGCACAAAAAGGCACTTCTTGGCTCAATGGCATACAACATTTTATCTTCAAAGCACTTTATATAGGTCAATTTAATTCAACATCAAAGCGGCCTAACCTCACTTTTTTAGAATCTCATTTATTTATTAGCTAAAGATTACATTAAATGTACAATAATTATTATTGCCTTTAGAAGCAGTAATAGTTTGACAATACCTAGCAACATGATTTAAGTAGAAATGGATTTTTGCTATTACATTGAATTCAATTAATTGTTTAATAAATAGGTAGGTATCTAATTTCAATTTGTTTGGATTTTTATTTAAAAAATAGATAGTTTGTAATTTTTTAAGCTGTGTTTAACATTTAATTTCACTGAAAACTTAAAGCAAATTAAAACTTAAAGGTAATTTAAATCGTAGAAAAAGAATCGTGCGTTTTCGTGGTTGCCTAACCTCACTTTTTGTTTTATTATTCATATTTAATTTTAGAATAATTTAATGAAAAATATTAAATATTAACAGTAAAACAAACAAATTAGTGCTTATTATAAACAAATTAAACCAGTTTAGTACGTTTAATTTCTTAGAAAAGGATTAATTTGTCAAAACAATACCCCTAGCGAGAAAAAATCGAACTAATTACTTGCCTCATAAAAATTTTTATCGGCCTAGGCCATAACAAGGTATTTCTTTATCGAATGTTGACAACAATAAAGTTTAAATTATAAACCGCGTGAAGAAAAAATATCTTATAGAAGACTAATACCAAAAAACTATTTTTTTAAAGGTTGCTAGAAGATGGGGAGTGCAAAAAAATCGTCCTGCAATGAATTACGACAAATTAAGTAGATCTCTTAGATATTATTATGAAAAAGGAATTATGCAAAAAGTTGCTGGTAATAACATCCTTTACATATAAATGTACATACCTATATAACCCTTTGTTTTAGGAGAAAGATACGTTTATAAATTTGTCTGCGACCCAGAAGCACTCTTTAACATGGCCTACGGAAACAGCGTGGAAAATCAGATTGCAAATAGAATGGATCCTTACAATAATAAAACGGAAGTTTCTCACCATTTGTCTTATTCCGAAATGCTCAACTTCTACAATTGCGGCATCAGTCATCAGTATCATCCACATTTGCATCCATACATACAAGAAACCAAACGATATTCTTAAATTAGTATAAATAAACTATTATTATTTAGGTATAACAACTTATATTTTGGAATATGCAAAGAAAACATCGACTTTTACTCTAAACTAGATGACCCGTGTTACACTCATGTATTCTCGGTTGCCATCATGCGCATCAATCACGACATAACCTAAATGTTTGGCGTTTAATTTAAAACTCGAATGGAACGAAAAATTAACTGGATAAAAAACACATGTTCTTCGTTCAATACTTCCGTTAAAAATAAGGTGGAAATAACTTGGAGCAGTTCGGAATCATCGGATGACGAGCATATTTATTTCGATCCGTCCAGAGAAATTACCGAGGATGAAAAAACTCAACAAAACAATTTATTTTTAAAACCAGATTCTTCCGAAAAGGGAAAAGAAATATGTAAGTTTACTAATAAATCTCCTGTAATTAAAAATAAAAAAATCATAAAAAGAAAACGAAAAAAATTTAAAAATAATTTAAATTTAAATAATGAATCGTATTCTAACAGCCCAGGTATTTCACAAAGAGAAACGCAATCCTCTTTTAATTTTTTTGAGGGAACAAATTGTATTGAAAGTTATCCCAGTCAATTAGTGTCTCGAGTAGAATCAGAGAGTTTAAACATGAATTGTAATCAAAATTTGTTTTGCCAAACAAAATATGTAATAAAAAAGAAACGGCAGAAATTAAAAGGACTTGCTTTGCAAATGAGTAAATTGTTAACACTACAAAAAAATAGGATAAACTTTTGGAACCATGAAATATTGTCAAATAAAAACGAAACTCAATTAGAAGAAATTAATTTATTGATTATTAAATTCTGGGAGGAGTATGGAAATAAAATTTTTGAATGTGAGAGTAGAGATTTAAAATTTAACTCCCCAATAGTTTTATTGATTATTAATTACTCCCATGTGCTTAATTCTTTACCAAAACCAAAACAAACATGTAGAATTTTTTCCCCTTTTAGCATTCACAACCTATTTTATAAAAATTGTAAAACTGTTTGTCTATATAATGTAAGTAAATATCTATTAAGTGGATAGTTCATTCTTGTATTTGTACATTTATTGATGTAAATAATACTGTATCAAATAAAATAATATTATGTACCTATGTGAAGGGTTAAATAAAGAAAATTTATATCAACAGCAAGTTTATTTACATATATCAATCACAACATAATTATGTTAACACTCCACCAATATTGCTACATAGATAGTGTTTTTGACTGAAAGCACAGATAGAAAATACATTTTCTTTTTTTATTTTTGCTCTTTTACAGAAAATGCATTTAAATCTTATTTTTTGTCACTCCAAGTCACATATTGTACCCATGTTGGGATACAAAAATATAAATAATTATTCCGAAATTTGATTGTCTTGATTTTTATACAATAATTTATTAGGAGTATTATTTTGCATAATAATTATTATTTATAAAAAATAACGGTTGTAGATAAAATTTTGTGCAAGTCTTATTTGATATGCCAGATATTTTATTAATCCAAACCAAATAATAAATTAATTTGTATCTACATAAAACAACAACAATGTTATATTTATATATTTAGGCATCGCTAACTTAACTTTTACCAACAAAACATAAATCATTTAATACTGTAATTTTATTGCAATATATTAAGTGGGCATTAGAGTAGTCCAGAAAATTGTTTTTTCTTGTAAAAATAGTATATTATTATACAAGAGATAATGCGCGCAATCTTGAGTATAATACTATATTTTACCTACTCCAATAGGTAGATAATTTTTAACAAAACTTATGGTAAGTATATAGGTACACGATTTTTTTACATTGAGACATATTTACTTACATTTATTATGGAAATGTTTGCTGATACCACACTATGTGCATCAGTGTTATTGTGTTTTTGACCACAAAGGTGTACTTATTGCTTCACTTCCTTACTTAGTGTAGTACAAACAAACAAATCTTATATTTTATATAATATATATTTTCGTACCCAATTATCCACAATTAAGTTTATTTGGAGGGTGAATAGAAACAAATTTACACGATTCGTTTAAAAAATCATGCATTGTTTTAATTTAATTTTTTTGAAGCTTTATTTTAAGTTAACAAACTGTTTGCTATAATGAAGGTAGGCAACCAGATTGTAAATACCTCTTGTAATTTATTTATTTTGGGAAGACTTATAAGAATTATTTGGAAATTCTTAGTCTCTTTGTGAAGACTTAAAGAGAAATTTGTATCGTTATCATCAAGCAATTTTGTAATATTTCGTTATTCGTTCGTGCATTTTGTATGTTTAAACTATATTTTACTAAAAATTAGATTTTCATACAAGTGCATCAAAGAAGGCAAATATAACTTGGTTATGCCCAAATTTCCTTTTTAAAACCAGTTAAAATCGTGTTATTCTTTACTTGCGATATAAACCTTACCAATAACTCAATGACTAACAAAATTGAAATTATAGGGTCACCAAAACAGTTCGTCCGTAAAGCAAAGTTAATTTTTACTAAAAGGTTTTTTAATTAACTTTGCTTTGTGGACTAACTTCATTGGTCACCCTATAATTTCAATTACATTTTTAATACAATCATGTTTACAGGTTTTAAATGTCCTTTTTTTTAAGTGGTTTATCGATTTTTGTTTTTTTTTTTAATATATCCTACAATAACTGTTGAATAATTATTATGCTTTACAAAAATAATTATTAAAAACTATATGATATATTTTTATAAATAAAAAAAATATTTATTTTTTTAAAGACAAGAAATGTAGGGTGGCACGAGCCAATTAGGACCGCGCTGTCCACCTGCTAAAGGTCGATCACGCGTCCAAGCTTGTTTTCTTTAACTTTCTTTACACTCATTATTAAAGACACCCCAAAAAATTGATTCCGGTTTTGTTTGATTTCCGTATATCGGATTGGAAACTTGAAAATGTTTTCTATTCACCCTGTTTTCAGAATTATTATGTTTGACAAATTAAAGCTTTAATTTTTTTTAGATAATTGGATATTTTTAACATTTTTCCGCAAACATAATATATTACAGAATGCGTATTAAATTTATACAACCAAATATGAACATTAAAAACTGTTTTTTTATTTTTTATGACATGGCATTTCCATTGTGTTGTTTATGTTATATATTTTGCAACAAGTGAAGAAAATGGTCGATTATACGAGCAATCATTTGACGTAGCATTTCGGTGGTTGAATAAAATATTGTGTGAGACTATTGGTCGGTCACAAGACGAGATTCCACGCTCGAGGAATCTCCTTTTTCTCCCACTAGTCGCACAATATACTATTGTTTATTGTTTAACATTGTATACCAACTTTGTGCAAAAAGTGCCAATTCTTTATTTGAGATGTTTTTTTTAGCAAATTTGGCAGTTTACCAGTTTAAAAATATATTAATAAAAAAGGCATTTTGTAAGATTATATAATGGTCGCCATAACTTATGTACTTTTTTGATACATTGTTGAATTTCTTGCTTTTTTAATGGTAAAAAAATGTATAAAAATTAATGCATCAATAAAATAATATTTGAAAAGTACCTACTATTTTAAAAACGAAAATCAACAAATCAAAATTAATTTTTGGGGCATTCCACGATACTCGGGAGTGTTTGTTCCGACAGTCACAATTAAAAATTGTGAGTAAAAACCACATGGTATAAAATTAATACACAGTAAAAAAAATCAATTCTAAGCAACACTAATTAGAGTTCCCACAGGTCCACACTAAATAGTGTTGTTTTATAACACTACAATTAGAGTTAATTTGTAGCGTAATTTTCCCCAAGTCAGCAAGTATGATTTAACACTATAACACTGAGGTTGAAGTAATTTTACACTGTATTAAAAAGTGTTAATTAACCTAAAATCGTGTACTTCTACACTTCCTGGGTAAAATCCCACTTTTGTTCAGTGTAAATTAACACTACTTTGGAAAAGTTCCAATTTTAGAAAGGTACTTTTACTCTTTTAGTGCAAACTTCTAGTGTAAATTAACACTATTATTTGAGTAAAACCTATTGGTGGTAGTGAACAAAACGAAAAGGTAAATAAAGAGAAACATTTATTTGAAACAAAATTCTATGAAAATTATCAAAATCGGTGCCTTTTAAAATATAATTTTATATCAAAATCGGTGCCTTTTAAAATATAATTTTATATTTGAGTCGTATGGCTGGCTTAAGCAAAATGGTTCCTTAAAACGTAAAAGTTTTAGATCAATGGAATTTTTTACTGTTTTCCATTTTTCTGTTATAAAAAATGGGTGATCCCATTGGTAGAGAGGCGTCAGGCGGCTGTATGTCGGGGATTTACCACACGTGTACAAATTTTCCATAATATTAATAAAAATGTAGGTATAGATTAATATAACAACCATAACGCTTGAAAATAAAAAGTAAATCAAGTGTGTATGTATTTATATTATTAATGTTACAAGTACCCGACCTACTGCAGTAAATTATTGATATATAATATAGGTCGGGTATGGACATCCTTTTAACATATTGGTATTTATTGAGTATTAAGGCTTAAATAAAAAGGATTTACCAAAAAATAAGAACGTCCCCTTATGGATTCACCATAATTAAAATCTAACTGAACAAAAATGCCACACTTTCACAACGCGGTATCTCCGGATATGCACTGCGTAGGTAGATAGGTACCAACCAAACATTTTAAAACGCATTTCGGTTATTACCAGTTTTTTCAGTCTATTTTGCCATTGGTGTAATTTAACTTTAATTGTGATATGCACTAGTAGTGTACATTTTGTCACTATTTAAAACATTAAGGGGTAATAAACACTCACATTAAGTTTTTCTACCCTTTTGATTTATTTTAATAATAAATAGTGTGTATGTACCAACGAATAATGTTCATATTCCTAAAATGTGTTTAATAAAATTAATAAGCACTAAATGCTACCTAGTGTATTTTGTAGTGTAACTTTTACACTTACAAATCAACTCTAATATTTTTACACTAAAAAATTTACACGGGCAAATTTTTTTACTGTGTAATAAAGAATATTTCAAAATAACTTTAATAACGTGTGGTTTTTAATTTTGACTGGCGGGACAAAAATTCCCGAGTAACGTGGAATGCCCCTTTTACAATTCAAATTCTTATTTTAACATGTTTTACAGTACATTTTATTAGATTCCGTTTAGAAAGAAAAACATTACGTATATTGTCAACAACAAAACAAAAATCATAGAGAATATTTACCATCGATTATCTCCTTAAATATCTCCTTATAAATATATATATTAAAAACGTTTTTATTCACACCTGTGCGCTTTTCAGTTTTTGTTGATAACACTTTTAACTTGATTTGTGCAATGACAAATTGTGGTGAATATTCTTGATGCAAAGGTCCTTGCCGACGTTTTAGCCCTGGTGATGGAAGCCCCAATTCTTTTGGCACCATCTAAAACCATTTAAAAATATGTAATTAGAAAAAGGGTTATTTTACTAGAACCCAACATTTTTTAACATTTAAAATTTCAAATTCGCAAATTAAATTTTTTTATAATTTGAATTTAACTTTTTTAAGAAATAGGTAGGGTTAACCACAAAGTTATTGGACACTTAAGGAATAATATTTATTTAAAATTTATATATGCCGTTGTTTTAAAGATTTTACTTTTTTTCTTATAAATATATAAAAAGGATAGTTTGTTTGTTTAAACTTTATTTCCGTTTACCAAAAAATAAGAATATTTGAAATTTTAATAATATTTTTATAAAAACATGCAAAAAAGTATAGTAATTGGACATTTTATATAGTAATTGGACACATTGACCATAGTTATTGGACATACAATTTTTATATAAACATAACAACTTTACATCAAATAACATAAATAGTTAAATATTTTTTAAAGATAAATTGCTGTTTTAGGTAATTTTAACTACTAATTCCTTGGTCTGACTTTGACTTTGTTGCAAATATCATTAAGTGTGGTATATCTAGTTTGTGAAGCATTTATAATGTTTAGGCCGGAACAGGATGATTTATATATATCTAATATTTTTTCGAGTGGTATGTTAAAAGTATTTTCCGAATTTATTAATTTTGTTGCCATTAGTTTTGTATGTTCTCTATCATGCACTGTATTTAAATCACTGTTATTCTGCAAGATATCCTGTGACGAAGAAATCACTATATTACTTACTCTCTAAAAATGAATTAGTCAAAAATGTCATAGCGAAAAAGCAGCTACTAATAATTCTCGTCAACAGCAATTTGTATCCAGGACATTTAGCAGTCAATTCCTATGAAATATTATTCGCTGAATCCGAAAATGCCGTCAAAAGTTATAAAAGTAGAACAGTTTTTGAAATATAATCAATTTTACATAAAATAGAATTGACTTTATTTCAAAAACTGCTTAACTTTTATAGTTTTTGACGGTCTTTTCGGATTCAGGAGACAATTTTACATAAGAATTGGCTGGTAAATGTCCGGGATACAAATAGAGTATGATATTGGACGTATGTCCAATAATAAAAATTTACATTTTTTACCAACCAGTAATTGGACACTGTTTGTTTTCAGAACACATTTATACCACACACTGATCTGAACACTTTTTAGAAATATTTTTTATTGTAATTTAAACACAGCCCTTAACAAAAAAACAAAAATCTTACCACCAAATTAACGTGCCAACTTTTTTGTCCTATATTGGACCCAAAATTGTATACAGCGCCATCTAATGATTTGACTTTAAGGTAACTATTTATAGAACTCTTGTTTTTACAGTATTTATGTTAATTGTCCAATAACTATAATTAAAGTGTCCGATAACTGTCTACTTTATCCTATTATTTTTTTTATTTAATTTTTTCAAAATTATATATTTAAATATTGTTACTATTTAAATACGTGATAATGGGGGGCAAACAGTTTAACAGATGTTGGTTTGGGAAAAAGTGAGGTTAAACTCGTCTGCCAGATGTCAAATAAAATTGGCTTTAAATTATTACTAATTTGTAATAAAGTAGTAATTTGTTAATTAAAAAACGTTTTGTTTTTACTACATTGGCACTGCTGAATTTGCTATCACAGCCTACTGTTATTTATTTATCAAACACTTTTGTAGGCCTGCATAATATTCCATGAAATTCCATTCAACATGAAAGTTTTTAATAAAATTTTATTAAAATTAGGTTAAGAATTTATTAGAACTATGCAATGAATTATAATTTATATTCTATAGCTGGAAGCAGAAAGTTTCTATGCAATTTAAAATGTTATTATTGTTTTTTTTTTAATAGTAATTACCTGTTGTAAAAACAAATTAAAATCAATTTGCATAAAATTACTGGAGAATGTCTAATGATTTAGAAAGGATTACACTGAACAACAAGTGTTACTATTTTTGTAAAACGTCACGACAACATTTTATAAACATTAATTACTGTTCATATATGGTAGGTATACCAACATAATCGAATGCGTTAAAATCGAGCTTTATCTGTGCATCGTAAAATTTGAAATGCGCGCCATTTACCTGTTTATTGATTTCAATTATGACACAAATGCGCTTAGGTACCGCTACAAACTTTATTTAACCTATTAAAATATAAATATTTATACTCACTTTGAATACCCAACGCTTCCTGTAACAAACAAATAAATGCGAAGATTAGAACAATTGTTTTAAACTTGTTTTGACTTAACTTACCAGTTTCGCTTTACCCTGCGTTTTCTTGTTTCTATGCTCCAACTCCACTTGTGCCTCATTTATAAGCTCGTCCAGGAAATCATTAACATCATTAATTTTTTCCGGATCATTTTTGAATTGTGCTATCCTTAACTCTAAAGATTGATTTAAGTCTAATTGTAAATCAGCCATGGTAGAAAAAATATTGTCACTATTTATTTATGTATGTGGTTATGGCAAATTAATAGGAATATTCAGCACAACAAACGTTCATTTTTATTTATTTTATTATCTGTTTACTTAATACTGTTTAATTCGAGGTAAATTGCACGTTACGCGAAGCTTGTCACTTTACGGTTTTACTGTTTTAAACTAAAACTTATTTATTATGTGTTATGATAACACTGTTATCACATGTCAGTCAAAACTCTCGGCGTCACTAGCGATCGCGATCCTGCGAGCTCCCCCCCCTCCGTCGGTCCTGCTGAGTATCGTCGCTCGTAGTCGCTTCCCCTTCCCCTTTGTCCCCGGTCGCCTGCCTGGGTCTGCGTCCTGGACGGCGCACATAGGGCACGGTGCTGTTCTGAGGTGATTTTTGGACTTTCTGTGAAACCTAATTTTTTTTATATTCTTGTTAATTAGGTCATAACTAAAATTTTAAGAGCAAAATAAAAAAAATTTGACGGTTTGAATTGTTTTTATTGGCTGTTTATTAAAAATATTATGCACTCTTTCAATTATCCAATTAAAACTAGCGATTTTATTTAAATATTTAATATTTGCATAACTAAAAAAAGGTTTTTACAATTTTTTTTATATATTTTACTGTTTTGTTGCAATAAACGTTCAAACTTTTAATCTAACCTTTGACGTATACATTTATGTTCCCTTAATTAATATATCCTTAAAGGTTGCCATGAAACTTGGATCTATTAAAAATTTATTTGACGTTTGAATTGTCATTTTCGGTATACGTATTCTATAATTTTTGTTTAGTTTTTTAAAGTGTTTTTTATAAACAAAAATGAAAAATTGTAGTAAAAGTTACGAAGAAATTCATGAAATTTAGGACCGGTTTATTCATCTTTAGTAAAGTTTATCGGGCCGATAACTTTCATGTCTTGGCAATATCTAGTATCCAAAGAAATTATTCGTCAAATAAATCAAAAATGAATAAATCGGCCCTAAATAAAATGTGGCACCCTTAGAATTATTGTTTAATAAATGTATACTATACATTTAACCTTAAATTAAAACTTTAAACGTGTATTACAACAAAACATCTTTAATCTGATTTAAAAAGTTATAATATTTAAATAAATTTATTTAAATATTATAACTTTTTAAATCAGATTAAAGATGTTTTGTTGTAATACACGTTTAAAGTTTTAATTTAAGGTTAAATGTATAGTATACATTTATTAAACAATAATTCTAAAGGTAAATTTTCGCTTAATTTTTAATTCTTAAGTCTTAAATGTTAAGTTTTAAGTCTTAAGTCTGCATAAACCCACCTTTAAGGTGGGTTTATGCAGACTTAAGACTTAAGCTTAATCGGCCCTAAATAAAATGTGGCACCCTAGGGTGCCACATTTTATTTAGGGCCGATTTATTCATTTTTGATTTATTTGACGAATAATTTCTTTGGATACTAGATTTAAATCGCAAGTTTTAATTGGAGAATTGAAAGTGTGCATACATATTTTTAATAAACATCCAATTAAAACAAAATTAACCGTCAATTTTTTTTTATTTTGCTCTTAAAATTTTAGTTATGACCTATAGGTTATTATAATTAACAAGAATATAAAAAAAATTAGGTTTCACAAAAAGTCCAAAAATCACCTCTCAGAACAGCACCGTGAGGGGTATATGCTTTAAAAAGCTGGCCAAAAGTCAATTTTGTAGAATAAATCGCATAATACAATTTTTATTTACATTGGATAGCTAAATAAATGTAGGGGTAAAAATATTAGAGTTGATTTGTAAGTGTAAAAGTTACACTACAAAATACACTAGGTAGCATTTAGTGCTTATTAACTTTATTAAACACATTTTAAGAATATGAACAATATTCATTGGTACATTCACACTATTTATTATTAAAATAAATCAAAAGGGTAGAAAAACTTAATGCGAGTGTTTATTACCCCTTAATGTGTTAAATAGTGACAAAATGTACACTACAGTGCATGCCAATTTGTTTGTCTGTTTTGATGTTACTAAGAGCTCTTTTTTCTTTACACTACTAGTGCACATTGTATCACAATTAAAGTTAAATTACACCAATAGTGGCAAAATAGACAGAAAAAACTGGTAATAACCGAAATGCGCTTTAAAATGTTTGGTTGGTACCTATCTACCTACGCAGTGTACGGAGATACCGCGTTGTGGAAGTGTGGCATTTTTGTTCAGTTAGATTTTAATTACGGTGAATCCTTTAGAGGACATTCTTATTTTTTTGTAAGTATTATACTTTCTTTTCCTTTAAGCCATGGCTTATGCATACCCGACCTATATTATATATCAATAATTTACGGCAGTAGGTCGGGTACTTGTAACATTAATAATATAAATACATACACACTTGATTTATTTTTTATTTTCAAGCGTAATGGTTGTTATATTAACCTATACCTACATTTTATAATATTATAGAAAATTTCTACTCGTGTGGTAAATCCCCGACATACAGCCGCCTGACGCCTCTCTACCAATGGGATCACCCATTTTTTATAACAGAAAAATGGATTACTGATGAATTCTCAATATAATTCATTGCTTACAGCCAGTAAAACATTGCATTGATCTAAAACTTTTACGTTTTAAGGAACCATTTAGCTTAAGCCAGCCATACGACTCAAATATAAAATTATATTTTAAAAGGCACCGATTTTGATAATTGTCATAGATTTTTGTTCCAAATAAATGTTTCTCTTTATTTACCTTTTCGTTTTATTCTCTACCACCAATAGGTTTTACTCAAATAATAGTGTTAATTAGTGTTATTATTATAATTAGTTAAGGAAGTGTAGAAGTACACGATTTTAAGTAAATTAGCACTTTTTAATACAGTGTAAAATTACTTTATCCTCAGTGCCTTAGTGTTAAATCATACTTGCTTACTTGGGGAAAATTACACTAAAAATTAACTCTAATTGTAGTGTTATAAAACAACACTATTTAGTGAGGACCTGTGTGAACTCTAATTAGTGTTGCTTAGAGTTGATTTTTTTTTACTGTGTAGTGATGCGTATGGATAATATATATAACGTATTTTTTCTACTCCCACCTTTAAAACGACCATTATCGTACATGTTTCCATGACACTAAGTGACCTTTTAAATACACATTGACAAGTTGTGGCTTTACGGCGTTTTAGTCACGGGCTGAAGTTAGTTTTAAGTTAGTTGACAGTTGTCAAATGTCAATCATTAAAATAAAGTACCTTTCTTGTAAATATTACTAAATGTGAAAATTATTTTATTATATCAATACAAAAGTATTAAATATTTTCTCAACGCCAATATTTGAGTAGTTTAAATGAACATTGTACTGATCTTTTAATTTCGCCGGCAGTAAACTAGGTATAACTTAAATTCGAGCACGGACTCCACTGTAAAGTGCTCATAAAACATTTTCTTTACTTTCACTGTAAAAAAGTGTAAGTACATCTTCAAGAAATACATTTTGATTTATATCCTTTATAATCTGTGTTTGACACACAGATTCCCCTATTGTTTCATAGATGGCGCTCTATAAAAATATTTGATTTAAATCATTTTAAGATAATAATAAGTATTTATCGTAGAAAAAGTATAGTATGCACCTAGTTTATAAACTTTTCTAAACACTCATTAATTTAAGAACTCGATCGCAAGCTCGCTCGTGCCTAAATTAAATTCGTGTATAAAATGGCGTTTACTAACTTTTATATATATTTATATTTATATATATATGAAATAATATTAAATTTTTACATTCAAATATACAAATTTTGGAGCTTTTGAAATATTTTTAATATTTATATGTATATACTTCCAGGTGCGTCCCGGTTTTCATTTAATTATTATTTCACAGAGAAAGAATTTGTCAATATTAGTAAAAGAATTGGTTCCGGATTTGCTCGGATTTCTGTGTTAAGCTGTGATGTAGGCACGTACAATGTGAACCTCTACCTTTAAGGGAGGAATTAATTACTCAATGCTTATTCTTATCTCAGAAACTACTGAAATTACAAAAAATTTGTCGGGAACAAAAATTCATGAAATAATATATATTTTTTTAATATTATATTTTCACTTATACAGGGTATTCGGTTTTTCCTGGAACAATGGCAACTTTATTTTCACACCACACTACACACATAATAGTTATTTATGTCATTAGGTAAGTAAGGCTTGTTGTGCTAAGCTTAAGGTTTGAAGGCCGACGCGTAGCGGAGGCCTACAGTTGAGCGAAGCACAAAAAGGCACTTCTTGGCCGAATGGCATACAACATTTTATCTTCAAAGCACTTTATATAGGTCAATTTAATTCAACATCAAAGCGGCCTAACCTCACTTTTTTAGAATCTCATTATTTATTAGCTAAAGATTACATTAAATGTAGGTACAATAATTATTATTGCTTTTAGAAGCACTAATAGTTTGACAATACCTAGCTACATGATTTAAGTAGAAATGGATTTTTGCTATTACTTTGAATTCCATTAATTGTTTAATAAATAGGTTACCTACCTAATTTCAATTTGTTTGGATTTTTATTTAAAAAAAATAGGTAGTTTGGAATGTTTAAGCTGTGTTTAACATTTAATTTCACTGAAAACTTAAAGCAAATAAAAACTTAAAGATAATTTAAATCGTAGAAAAAGAATCGTGCGTTTTCTTGGTTGCCTAACCTCACTTTTTGTTTTATAATTCATATTTAATTTTACAATAATTTAATGAAAAATATTAAACATTAACAGTAAAACAAACAAATTACCTAGTGTTTATTGTAAATAAATCGATGTGGCTCCCGTCCCGAGGCGGGACTTAAGTTCAGTCCCGATTGACGTCACACACTGTAAATCGGTTTTTATTCCCCGAGATTTTATAATTTGTGTCAAGCTCGATGGCTTAGATGGTAGGGCGGTCGCTTGGCATGCGAGAGGTACCGGGTTCGATCCCACTAGAAGTTGTCAAACTTTTTTTATTTTTTTTATTTTATAAATTTGTTGTTTCTTTGTTAAAAAGTGTTTTATTTTTATCGTAACATAAATTTGCCCATTTTAGTTGGGTTTTTTGCTCAATGGGGCGGGGGGGCCCAATGGGGCGGGGTCGGTTGGGTTGTGTTGTTGAGTTTGGGTTGGTTTGGTTTTATGACGTAACTAAAGTGCCCTTAACATGTATACAGGTACAATTTATTATTATTATTTTATTATAACATAACAAATCTTAAAATTATGACGTCAATCGGGACTGAACTTAAGTCCCGCCTCGGGACGGGAGCCACAGCGTAAATAAATTGAACCAGTTTACTACCTTAATTTCTTAGAAAAGGATTAATTTGTCAAAACAATACCCCTAGCGAGAAAAAATCGAACTAATTACTTGCCTCATAAAAAATTTTATCGGCCTAGGCCATAACAAGGTATTTCTTTATCGAATGTTGACAACAATAAAGTTTAAATTATAGACCGCGTGGAGATAAAATTTTGTATTTAAATTACAAAATTCATGTCCTAAATGGCATGCTATAACATGCTATATTATACGATTTTAAACTGAGAACTCAAAAACTAATTTTGGCCAACTTTTTAGTACTAGTACCCCTATGTGCGGCGCGTGCCAGGAGCGTAACAAGTTGAAATAGTAGACACCTGCTGGCAGGATCATGTTTTGCATATGAAGAGTTTTAATTGAATTTATTTGCTCCTTTGGTTATAGGTTATAACATTAATATTTCTGAAAGGTTTTGTTCCAAAATGGTACGTTATCTAAGGCGCTTTAGAATTCCATTAAATGCAGTATTACAAAAAAGTGCTCTTTTAGTTCCACCGTTACTTCCTAAGAAGACCCAGAAGCTACTTAAACTTTGCACCTTCTAAGAACCTGCCTATAGTCCAGTAAGAATATTCTTAGGACCATGCTACATGTCTTTTAAGCATGCTCTTTAGAAGAAATATAGCATGATCCTAAGAATATTCTCACTGGAAGGTTTAAAAAACATTCTTAAAATAAAGTGGGTCAATGCATTTTTAAAGCTCATAAAATCAAAAATACGGAAATTTCAGAACGTTTTATTAAAATTTATTATATGATTATCTACACAAATTAATGTAATAATTATAATTATATAATTATTTAGGAGAAATTGTATTTAATACATGCCTGTAAAATCGTATTCGGGTGATCCGGAGTTATTTAACGCAAGCGAATGTAATCCCTTTAAAATATATGCATTCTGTTCATTGCACTAATCCATTACTTACCTTAGACTGGAGAATTCATCAGCTATACAGCTTAACTTAACAGATTAATACGTTTTATATGTAGAATTAGTTGGCTTGGATACTTCTATCCTAATAATTAATTTACATACAAATTAAATATAAATATTTTTAATAGGTTATTTATAATTATTATATATAGAATTTAACATATATATGGGTGATTCTACAAAAGTTGGGCGACTTTTGACCTCATTTTGTTTATATAGTTTTCGGAGAAAATTAAACAGTATTTTGTTATGAGAACATAGATAATATAATAAATATACTGTTCCATATCGGGCCAGTTACTTTTTCAAACAGTTTCTGAAATATCTGTGTTTTCTAAATTTGAATGCAAGGGAAGTGACGAGTATACCAGAGTACCAATTAAATACATAATTTATTGGAAAATATATGATTTATTGCAACTTTGAGCATGTTACACATCAGTGGCGGCTGGTGGATTTTGGGTATACCGATATCTATATATGGGACCCACACCAAATTTATATGAGTTTATAATGACATTAAATGGACAAGTTCTGCGCAAGCAGAATTTAAATTGAAGTTTGCGAAAAAAACATAACCGAAACATCGAACATGGAACTGACGACACGGTACTGATGAATGGGATACAAATTTGAGATTATAATTCGGAATTAAGTATTTTACCGATATTTTTTATTCACATATAGCCTTATATAAATTACAATGAAATATATATACGTAAGAAAATAACTATGTACACTGTACTGAAATTTTGACTGGAACTATACGTGCATTCACCACAACTTCGCCGCTTGCATTGTTTTCAAGATGACTGTCGTGCAAAGGGCGGGCTCTGTAGGTAATTTTTTACCAACACGAGTTAAAACGAGGACTTGACGTTTAAACTTCAATATTTCGCAGGAATTTTGAATTTTAACATTGGACATGGAACTGACGGGTAAAAGTGAGTACAAAGATTATCAATTTTTTTTAAAATGCTATTATTCGAATCTATGATAAAATATGAAGAATACATTACTTATTTAATGTTTTATAGTTTTTAGTGAAATTGAAAAATTTAACATAAATTGAATAAATTTTAAAATAAAATCACTCAAATTATTTTAGTCAAATATTTGATTCAGGAGTTGACACACCAAGGTACTGATGTTTTGAATATTTATTATGTTTTTCTACAAACTTGCTTTTGAAAAAATATATTAAAATTGGGTGGACAAGTTAAAAAAACCCGGATCTTTTGTAATATACTAAAATATTTACAAAAAATATTAAAATACCTACTCTATTGACTGATGACATCAAGTTATCCAACTTTTGTAGAATAACCCATATGTATACATCATAAATGATAGGGAGTTCCATGTATGAAACAACACAATTAGAATTGGTAAAGCTCTTCTGTATAGTGTCTTAAATTAAAAAAAAAAACAAAAATATAATTATTAATAAATAAAAATGCTTAAATTTAATTATTTTTTATGATTTAATAAATAAATTATCTTTCTTCTAATTGCTTATCCCTTGCAATTACAGCTTCATCAAACTTTACCATATATGTTGTGCCTTTATGCCAATGAGCTGTCACTTTGGCCGACTAAAATGAAATATTAAGGTGTAAAACATGTTTTATGTACCTAAAGGGTGGTTCAAAGAGAACTAACTATACCATTATTTAATATACTTACAAATCCTGTTCCAGTTAGAACAGCTTCAATAATACCAGCTATAAATACGGCACAATTTAAACTACTTTTGTCTTTTGGAACGGAAATAAACTTATTAACCAAAGGATCTTTTTCCATTAGATAGTAAGTATTTTCATCATCATTGGAATGTTCCAGTTTATCAGCCTCCCTTCCAAATAGAGCCTAAACAATTGTTTCAAAAAAAACTATACTTTATAGAGACTATAGCCTAGGTGTTATGGAAACAATACAAATAAGAGATAGTTCAAACAAATTTAATGACATTTTAGTAAATTATATACATAAAGTTCATTTTTTTTATCTGGACTGCGGCAACGTTGCAAATTTAGGGTTTTGGTTGGTAAATACAGTTGTCAAGTTGGTCGCATTGATAAAAACAAACTAAGCTAGTTATAAATCTAATTGTGGTTATGTATAAATTATTGTGGGTTACATTGTGCAGTTGCCAAGTTGAGTTGTCGAAATTCGTAGTTAAAAATGCAATTAATTTGGCTTTGGTGGTGCTTGGATGAGTAAAATCATATAAAAAAAGTAGTTAAATATAGTTTGCTTTACGGCTCAGAAGAGAAAGTATTCCTAGCGGATAATAATCTTCGCTTTGAAAAGAATTTATATAAAATAAATTAAAATTTTTTGTGAACGTAAATGTTGTCCAATGGTGAATAATGTTAAAATAATGTATGATGCAGTATTTATAAAACCAAATTGTTACTTATTTACTCCAAAAATTTCCATAAGGTGATGTACTTTTTCTTCCATTGTGGCATTTGGCATAATTTCATCAAAATAAAGCTTTGCCCTAAAAAGGGCTTTTACATTCGAATTTATTGCTATTATTTTTGGCATAATTATCTTTTTATTTATAATTGACAAGTAAATTATCAATAATAAATATTATTGTCAATTTGACAGTGCCAAAGTATTTAATTAAATTCTTTAGCAGAAGTACCATTTTTAAATACTAAGTCAAACTGGCATAAGCCATATTATTGTTAAACAAAAAAAACTAGTCCAGATAAAAAAAAAATAAACTGTATGTTTAACATAAAGAAGTGAAATATTTTACCTTCCATAATGTTGATTTTACAAAAAGCAGAATATTCAATAATTTGATTTCTCTTTTACCATTCCTTTCCCTCACAAAATACAAATCGATTAATTTAACACCAACTGTTTGTCCCAAATCATGCAGTCTAAAATAAGTGATGAAATTAATCTATAATTATTAAATTGCCAGTAAATGAACTACCTAGTTTGCAATTCTGGAACTGTTTGGGACTTGTTTTGGCAATATTGCACTACTTCCGAAAACAACAAAGCGAAACAACTTAAAGAAACTTCCCCTTTTCCTCTACTTAAAGGTTTATCCAAAATACTTCTATTTTTGTTTAAACTCATATTGATTTTAATTTACTTAACGATAGTTTACAAGCTTAAATATAGGTTATGTTGTTGAAATAATAATATTGACATTAAGCTGTCAAGTTGGCGGCCTGTAGCTTACAGGCCGCCAATTTGACATGGTTTAAGTAACCATCCAATTTTAATTTATAACATGATTATTGAAAAAACAATTGATATGTATACGATAATTTGCGTTAATTATATGATATTTTACATGGACATTGAAAGATATGTATGTCTATAGTAAGGTAAGATAAAACTAAAATACAAAACTAAATTTACAATTCCCACCCTTTTTCAGTGAATTTTGGTACCAACTTTAAACCGAGATAAATGACGTGGGGGAATTTACTATTAAGATAAGATGTAACCACAAATATTTGTTATAAAGAAAAATATTGTACTTATCTCTAAGTAATTTATAAAAGTGATTATTTCTTATGTGGCACATATAATAAAACCCATTTTTGTGTAAAAAGGTAAACCTTACTAATTGCTTTTGCTTTTTTTAAGTAAGTAATATTAAAATTGGTATTTTTTTTAGTTTTAATAGCAAAAAAACATGTCAGAACGAGTTCCTCCTTTACTAAGGAAAATATTAAACGCAGACATTAAAATAACCAAAAAGTTTGTGGTCCTTGCCAACAACTTTCTGCCTTTAAAATCCCTACGAGTTCACTACAAAGCCCTAGAAATATCCTGTCATGGAATACCATGGTTCGCATTTTGGATAGCGTTTACATGGTTTTTTAACAATACCTCGTTAGTACAGTTACAAGTGAACATGTTGATTGGTTTATTCCTCGATATAGTTTTAATAGCATTGACAAAAGCATTCTTCAGACGTCGCAGACCCACCAGCAATAAAGACGACGCTTTGGGACAAATTGGACCTGATGTATTTAGTTTTCCCTCTGGTCATGCTAGCAGAGCTGCAATGGTAGCCTTTGTATTTATTAATTTATATCCATTGCCCATTTTTTGTATACCACCATTGCTCGCTTGGACTACATCGATATGTATAAGTAGAGTTCTTATGCTTAGACATCATTTATTGGATGTTGCTGCTGGGGTTTTGTTGGGAATATTGGAAGGAGTTATTTTAAGTATCATATGGCTTGAACAAAGTACGGCTGTGTCTTTAATGTCCTATATATCAGATGAAAAATTGGATGGTGGGGAATTTCATGTATAGTATTAAAATGGTGTTTCTTATTTAATTATGTTATTGAATTCAAATTGTATGTATTATAAAGGACTGTTTGACTTGATACAAGGTGATAACATGGGTTTTTATGTTTTTTAAATTTATTTTGACCTTAGTTTTAGAAATATTCATTTTAAATTGCCAAAATTAATTAAACACAAAATTGTGATATTGTAAATACATATATTTAGTAAAAGGTCCAAACAAAAAATAAAAATTTTCTAATCTTTGTTAGATATTTTAAAAAAATATACTGGGTGTCTCAGGCTGAACAGTTCAGTCAATTTCTGTTTTTATATTTAAAAAATCAACTGATTTGTAGTGTAGTATATCAGATACCCAGGAATTTAAAATTTCTTCTGAATCACCTTGTACAATAAATATATTAACAAATAAATAAATAATTATATAATTAAAGATCTTTAAATAAATTTTATTTTATTAAAAGTAACTAAGAATTTTTTTATCGGATTTTTAAATAATTTTGCAATCTAGTGTGTACATTTAGTGCAGAATACCTTGCTCTGATTGGTTTATGTCGCATATTTCAAAAAATCTTTGGTAATATATTAATTATATTTAAAATTTTTAGATTTTTGTATGCAAATAATTTTTTTTTTACCATAGGTAACCTACAACTCTAAAACGCCTTTACCAATCTTAATAAATTTTTGGATAAAACTACTTTAACTTATATCTCAGTTTACGTGTTCAAGGGTTTTTCGAGAAAATATCCTTAAAGCTTTATTTAATACTAAAAAACGCTCGAAAAAAACTTTTATAGGGAAATTTTTTTTAACTAAATAAAAAATATGCTGTGAAAGACCGCATTTTTGTTAGTATACCCTGAAAATTTTGTACAAATAAAAAAAACAGTAACAAAAATACAGCGCTTCAAAGTCGTCAAAAATAATAAAAAAGGTGTCATTTTTACCGACTTTGAAGCGATGTATCTTCGTTACTGTTCGTTTGATTTGTACAAAATTTTCAGGGTATACTAACAAAAATACGGCTTTTAACAGCATATTTTTTATTTAGTTAAAAAAAGTTTTTTCGAACGTTTTTTTTATTATTAAATAAAAGGGCTTTAAAAATATTTTCTCGAAAAAGCCTCGAACACGTAAACTGAGATATAAGTTGAAGTATTTTTTATACAAAATTTCATAAAGATTGGTAAAGGCGTTTTAGAATTTTTTTACTTATCATGCCTTAATTTTGACGAGCAGCGTAGGTACTTGATAAAATCATAAGAAAAAAATAATTTCTAAACAAAATTATAAAATTTATAATAGTAAAATAATAAAACAACCCGGTATATTTAAACTTTTTCAATACACACAAATTTTCAGAAAAAAAAACTATAGTTATATATATATATATATATATATATTGATCCTGTTTTGCAATTAAACTTAATCTAAAGTTAAATAATTCCATATTCAAAGGCATATACCCAAATTTATTATTTATAAATTGATAAACTTAACGTAATAATTATGTTTTGAAGATATCAATGAACCATAAATAACTGATAAGCACAAGTATCTTTCTTCTTACTTAGTTGTTAAGGGAGATCAGTAGTGATGCATTTTATAGTCACAAAACCGATTAAACTCTATTCTGTGTGCAGAAATTTAATAAGCATCAGAGCTATGAGTTCGGAATTTTTGATCAACGACTCGAAATATTCGTTTTTGAAAGATTTGGGGTTAAGTGAAACCAACTTGGGTGTGTATAATGGAGAGTGGAAGGGATCTGGACCAGTAAGTAAAAATTAGTACAAACGTTGTACAGGGTGTTGGGAAATGTATATAGTTACTTAAACAAGTTTAAAAAATGTCATTTAATTCTTTTTTTTGCAAGAAAGTAAGGTAATTTTTGGTTGAATTTTTAAAACAAAAAATAAGCATAATAAAAAAAATATAGAATGTCTTAAAATGGCGTCCCTGAAGGTTTCTTATGGAGCTTCTAGGAAGCTTTTGAGAATATTTCCAAATATGTCAGATACGTTCTAATATGTTGTATTCTACATTCGTAAAATTCTTCAGGAGGCGACAAATACGCCTCACTGTCATAATTATTAATATGACAGTGAAATGTATTTGTCGTCCCCTTAAAAAATTTTGCGACATATTAATATAAGTATATTTATTTAAAAATATTAAATAAACAATTTGACCTCTAAACCATAAGTTGTATGACATTATTTCATAAAAAGTAAAATTGGAAAATTTTGTGGGATAAGTCAGAAGATTGAAGTTGAAGATAGTTAGGATTATTATACATAAAAATGTTAATTTAGAAATAAAAAATCGGTATACAAATTAATAAATATTTATTTTTAACATAAAATAAAATGTAAAAAAACAAAATATTTCCTGATAAAAGAAAAAACCAAATAGTTCTTCATAAAAAAACATTTTTCATTGTATTTAAGTTGGATAGAAGATTTTATGTAAAAGCCGGATAATTTAGATACCTATAGTAAAAGTATTTTTGTTATCGAATATTGTTTTAATTTGACAAATAACTAGGTATAAAAAAATATTTTGGGTTGTGTTTTTTACTTAGTATTTAATACTAAGTATAGGTACCTTTATACGTAGATTATGGTATATTTTACTATTTTATACAGGTACCTAACTGAACTGAATATGCTTAACAGAATGTTCCTGGAATATTCCTAAATGAACTTTCTATAGCAATTACTTTCTCAACATTTTAAGCATATGTTTAGAGTGGATTAATTTTTACCACTAAACTTTGCACCTTCTAAGAACCTGCCTATAGGCCAGTGAGAATATTCTTAGGATTATGCTATATTTCTTTTAAGCATGTTCTTTAGAAGAAATATAGCATGATCCTAAGAATATTCTCACTGGAAGGTTTACAAAACATTCTTAGAACATGACTAGAAGAAATATAGCATGATCCTAAGAATATTCCCACTGGAAGGTTTAAAAAACATTCTTAGAATAAACTGTGCTATCAGGGGTATAACCTATTGTATTTTTTATACGCCATTTTAAGACAGTGTATCTGGTATACCATCTGTTTGAGAAACTTATTTCCACAACACACAGTCAAAAATTTGTCAAAAAGAGCCACATTCGTCAGTAAATTTGTTATAGGTTGTTCAGTCGATTTGCCCCAGCAATGGTAAAGTAATTGCCCAGGTTAAAACAGGCACTGTTACCGATTATCAATCGTGCGTGGATGCTTCCCAATCAGCATGGAACACTTGGGCTGATCTACCAGCTCCACAGCGTGGTGAAATAGTGCGCCAAATCGGCGATGCCCTTCGACAGAAGTTGGTACCATTGGGAAAATTGGTTTCCATTGAAATGGGTACGTTTGTTAAAAATTTCTTTAATATCAATATTATATGGGTGAATATTAGACTGGGCCAAAAAAATCAACTATTTTTTTTTAGAAAAGTATATCGAAAATATGGTTTGGGGTGACAAAAAAAATTATGGTGAAAGTTTGAGTCCATAATATTAATATTAAGAGGTCTATCATCGCAATTTTATTTTTTTTCCCTCATCAAGTTTTTGTCTCAGAACTCCCAAACCATTGAGTTAAGCAAAATTTACTAAAAATATTTTTTTAAGAAAATTAAATGCTCTACAAAAAAGGTTAAATGAAATTTTTCGTCAGATAAACCGTTTCCTTAAAATCATGCCCTAAACATTGGTATAGTTTTACATTTTGATCTTTTAACTTTGGAATTTTAAAATTCATGTAAAAATCAGTACCTATAAAAAAACCGATGAATATTCTTATGGGAAATCAAATGCTTTACAAAAAAAGTCTTCTAACATTTTTGGCTAAATTCACTCCATCAAAAGTTATTCAAGGTTAAATTTGACAAGAATTTCGTTTTGACTTTAACTTTAACCTTTAATAACTTTTGATTGAGTGAATTTAGCCAAAAATGTTAAGAGGCTTTTTTTGTAAAGCATTTGATTTCACATAAGAATATTTATCGGTTTTTTTATGGGTACTGATTTTTACATGAATTTTAAAATTTCAAAGTTAAAAGATCAAAATGTAAAACTATACTAAAACTAAACGGTTCATCTGACGGAAAATTTCATTTAACCTTTTTTGTAGAGCATTTAATTTTCTTAAAAAATTATTTTTAAGAAAATTTTGTTAAACTTAATGGTTTGGGAGTTCTGAGACAAAAACTTGATGAGGGAAAAAAAATTAAAAATGCGATGATAGACCTCTTAATAGTAATATTATGGACTCAAACTTTCACCATAATTTTTTTTGTCGCCCCAAACCATATTTTCAATTTACTTTCAAAAAAAAAATATAGTTGATTTTTTTGGCCCAGTCTAGTGAATATATTGAGATGTCCCCCAAGTGAAAATGATTATTTTTAATTTTTGCTTGCACCGTTAGTCTAGAATGGGGTTTTTGGGAAGCCACCAGGTCTAGTAATAACATAACATAAGTGGTTCTGCACGAATGCAAGAATTTTAAGAAATCATACATTTTGAATATTAGAGCTTCACGGAAGATAACTTCACGGAGGTTAGGATTTCGTATGATTTTTTAAAAACATCCTTTTGTATATTTGAAATAAGTTATTGTATCTTTTGACACCTTAAATTTTTTTTAAAAATACAAATGTACATACATAAAATATTTATAAAAAAATCTACTTACTGATATATTACACTTCACGGTGGATAGGTTTTTAAATAGCAAATTAATGAACTTAAACTTTTGAATTATAAAACAGTCACATTCATCTATAATGTCGTAAACAGAGGTTTTTTCTTATTTAAAATGATTAAAGCGCCATCCGTTGCATAAAATTTAAAGCAAAAACGATTCACGGAAGATAGAATCAATCAACACCTACATAAATGGTTATAAAAATTATTTCTTTTAATTTTTTATAATATTTTATATTTGATTCGATTGCTTTGGATGTGTTTAATTTACTTAGTGAACTGATATTTTTAGTATGCTTTTACTACCTCAGATATTTGAAAACATATTGGTTAACCTAGAAAGAGTAACAGTCACGGAGGATAGGTTTTAGACTTTTAAAACATTGTAAAAAATAATTAATTGCGGTTAAAAATCTGGAACCTGAGCTGTAATATCTACTTAATTATGAAAGATCAAAACACAATAAAAGTGTAGGTCAAACTCATTTAATTTTATTAAATATCACGGGGGTAACATTTTTTGTGAGATTCACCCATATGTATTAATTAATAAAACTTGCTATTTTAGGAAAAATTCTTCCTGAGGGTATTGGAGAAGTACAAGAATATGTTGACATTTGCGATTACGCAGTAGGCTTGTCCAGGACCATGGCAGGTGCTATTTTTCCTTCAGAAAGACCAGGACACGTTCTTTTGGAAAAATGGAATCCTTTGGGTCTAGTTGGCGTTATTTCTGCCTTTAATTTCCCTATTGCAGTCTATGGTTGGAATAGCGCTATTGCCATGGTAACATTAATTTAGATATTTAGATACAGGATGTTTAATATTTCATACAAAATTATCATTTTAGGTCTGTGGTGATACAGTTCTATGGAAAGGAGCGGAAACAACCCCATTGGTTTCCGTAGCTACTACAAAAGTAGTGGCTGAAGTCCTTGAAAAAAATAATCTACCTGGTGCTATAGCTACATTATGCTGTGGAGGAGCGGACATAGGAAAAACAATGGCAGCTGATCCAAGAGTTAAATTGTTATCGTTTACTGGAAGCTCACAAATTGGTCAACAAGTAAGTGAAACTTATGAAGATATTTATATAAATTTATAATAAATATTGTTTGTTTTTATAGGTTGGTATGGAAGTGCAAAAACGTTTTGGAAAACACCTTTTGGAACTTGGAGGTAACAACGCACTAATTATAGCTGACGACGCCGATTTAAACATGGTAGTACAAGCTACACTCTTTGCCTGTGTCGGTACTGCTGGCCAGAGATGCACAACTACCAGAAGGTTAATAATTCACAAAAACGTAAGTCCAGAAAATAACCTTTTCTTGTACGAATACTAGCGAAAATATTGCAAGCATTTTGTTTATATAGTTTTCGGAGAAAATTAAACAGTATTTTGTTATGAGAACATAGATAATATAATAAATATACTTTTCAGACCAGGCCAGTCACTTTTCAAACAGTTTCTGAAATATCTGTGTTTTCTAAATTTGAATGCAAGGAAAGTGACGAGTATACCAGGGTACTAATTAAATACATAATTTATTGGAAAATATAAGATTTATTGGAACTTTGAGCAAATTATACATTAAATATCTTAAAATCAAATAATACCACACATCAAATCATCAAAATCAGTGTAGGTAACTGTAAAATTACAGGTCACTGTAGAATAAATTCATGCACATAATCTATAACGTCAAACGTCAACATTATCCACATGGAGCCTACACAAGGAGTACAAATAATTAATAGGGAGATTTGACAGAACATACCCACGAAATCGCACAAATTACGTGTTTTTTCACCACTACTGATTTTCTTTTTGTACTGACGTTGTTTTGGAACTGTTTCGTTAGAAACCAAACAAGATACATACACCTTAAGATAGGATGGTCCGCATGTTGGGCGGGGCTTAAATACGCTAAAGAAGTATCGCTAGTAGCGCCACCACTCGGCTGTTATCATCGTAACAAAAGTAGAACTTTTAATAATCAGCTGTTAAACGCTTATGTTACAAACGAGTGTTTTTGAGAATAAAGCCGGAAAATGTTAAAAAATATTGAAAAAAAACCGTGGATCGATTTGTTGTGTTGTTGGGTGTATTTCGAGAGGAAATCCTGGGTTGAGTTTTTACCGGTTTTCCAATAAACAGTGTTAATCTGAATGAAGAAATAAATTGCATACAGTCTCTGTAAATATAAATTGTACCTATATACAATAAATACACATTAACGTGAAAAGTGTAAACATTTCAATTCAGTAAAAATCGTTAAACAAATAAGTCGTCTAAATTTAAGAAGCATTTAGCATTATTAAAATCGTTGATTAAGAATTCTTCAAAGTCTCCACGGTAAAAAAAACATTATATTATGTATTATATAAAATATTATGTTGCCACGAATTCGGTATATTTTGTTGTTTAAAATGCAGTTGTCGGCGTTTTTTAGAGAACTCAAATATAAAAATGATTGATTTTAAGGTTATGTTTGTGCAAAAATTATTTTTTACTAATTTCTTAAAAATGTCCAAACTTAAATATAAATTATATTAGGTAAAGTTATCATTAGTTAATTCTGCACCAACAAATGTAATTACCAAATTGGATCCTTTGGCAAAACATGAAAATGCAACGATTTAGTTCTTGAATTTAATTTACAATTAAAAACACAATAATTCACCATGATCCCTTTGTTACTAACGTAACTATAAAAGCATTTAAGCGTTGAGTTTCTTAATCAATGATATAAGGAATAATTAATCGAAATCGAGTACCAAAAGTCTTTTTCCTTGCAACGTAAAACACAAATAACGTGCGCGATTTAGCTGTGCAATTGAACGAAATTTGTCGAGTATGACTGTCTTTTGTAAAAAAACTACCTATTTATTTAAAAATGATGTATAATCGGTGCTTTAAATGTATTGTTGACAATTCTTAAATTCACGCAATGCATTCGAAGTCCACCAGAGGGCGCGCGCGTTGCGAAAACCCGATACTTCTTTAGCGTATACAAAGTTAGGTGAATCAGCCCCCGCTACAGTAACTGCGCCAATGATGTTTTTTTTTAAATTCATTAAAATGAGTTCACTACATTTTTCAGAGGTGAAAGTTTATTAACGATTCACTGTACTTTATTTCCTAATTTCCAGGTATACGATGAAGTACTAAACAGGCTAAAAAAAGCATACCAACAAGTCCAAAACAGGATTGGTGATGCCTTGGAATCAAACACGTTGATTGGTCCACTACACAGCACACAATCCTTGCAAAAATACAAGGATACCATCGCCGAAATAAAAAAACATGGAGGCAAAATTGAAATTGGTGGAAATGTAAGTAAACCACATAGTTATTGGACACTTAATATTATTTATTTAAAATTTATATATGCCGTTGTTTTAAAGATTTTAGTTTTTTTCTTATGAATATATAAAAAGGATAGTTTGGTTAAACTTTATTTGCGTTTACTTAAAAATAAGAATATTTGAATTTTTAATAATAGTTTTATAAAAACATGCAAAAAAGTATAGTAATTGGACATTTTATATAGTAATTGGACACATGGACCATAGTTATTGGACATAAAATTTTTATATAAACATAACAACTTTATATCAAATAACATAAATTGTTAAATATTTTTTAAAGATAAATTGCTGTTTTTGGTAATTTTTTTATTTCGTTTTTGTAAATATCATATAATTCATATATTTCTTTTCCTCATCCCTTTTCTGGAGTCTGTTAACTACTAAGTCCTTGGTATGACTGAAATAGTTTATTGCAAATATAATTAAGTGTGGTATCTCTAGTTTGTGAAGCATTTATAATGTTTAGGCTGGAACAGGATGATTTATATATATCTAATATTTTTGCGGGTGGTATGTTAAAAGTATTTTCCGAATTTATTAATTTTGTTGCCATTAGTTTTTTATGTTCTCTATCATGCATTGTATTTAAATAACTGTTATTCTGCAAGATGTCCTTTGATGAAGAAATCACTATATTACTTACTCTCTAAAAATGAATTAGTCAAAAATGTCATAGCGAAAAAGCAGCCACCAATAATTCTCGTCAACAGCAATTTGTATCCAGGACATTCAATTCCTATGAAATATTATTTGCTGAATCCGAAAATGTCGTCAAAAGTTATAAAAGTAGAACAGTTTTTGAAATATAATCAATTTTTTTTAAAATATGGAATGGACTATATCTCAAAAACTGCTTAACTTTTTTGACGGTGTTTTCGGATTCAGGGGACAATTTTACATAAGAATTGGCTGGCAAATGCCCGGGATATAAATAGAGTATGACATTGGACATAATATGTCCAATAATAGAAATTTACATTTTTTAGATGTCCTGTGACAAATCACTATATTACTTACTCTAAAAATTACTTGGTAAGTTACTCTCTAAAAATGAATTACTCAAAAATGTCATAGCGAAAAAGCAGCCACTAATAATTCTCGTCAGCAGCAATTTGTACCTAGGATATTTAACAGTCAATTCATATGAAATATTATTCGCTGAATCCGAAAATGTCCTCAAAAGTTATAAAAGTAGAACAGTTTTTGAAATATAATCAATTTTACATATAATATGGAATGGACTATAGACTATGAGTATGAGTATGAGTATGGGAACGTATGGCAAGCCCCAGATATATTGTCATCCACTGATCTCCCGGGGTTATATTACCCCCTTTCCGTTCTCCTGCGTATCCCGCCAAATCACAGCATTACCTGTGTTTGTTGGATCCGAAGTTTTTACGCCAGCTGGTAGATCCACCCTAGGAGTTCGTGGATGACAGTGTCAAAGGTTAAGGCAGCTCCCGGGATTTTTGTCAGCCGGGTCGGGCCATACGTCCAGTTTAGGAAGGGTTTTTGGAGGACATTGAACTGACCCAAAACTAAGTACAATCCGGAATCCTCCTCAACCTAGGCCTTAGTAGTATCCCCATTCAATTGGTATTCGTGAATGGGGGTGGGTATGTTAGTTTTTTGCTTACTCCGGCTACCAACCTTGTATATTCTTTATTTATTTTATTGCTATATTAGTGTTCATACCGTTTTCATTTATTTATATCTTTGCCATCTTACTTATTTTTTTTCAAATTAATTTAAAAATATAATATGGAATGGACTATATCTCAAAAACTGTTCAACTTTTATAGTTTTTGACGGTCTTCAGGGGACAATTTTACAAGAATTGGCTGGTAAATGTCCAGGATATAAATAGACTTTGATATTGGACATATTTGCAATAATAGAAATTTACAGTTTTTACCAACCAGTAATTGCACACTGGCCATTTTACTGTTTGTTTCCAGAATTAAAATTAAAACGCATTAAAGTGACATTGTTAAATCATTTATACCACACACTGATCTGTACACTTTTTAGAAATGTTTTTATTGTAATTTAAAGTTTAAACACAGCCCTGCTCTTAACAAAAAAATAAAAATCTTACCACCAAAGTAACGTGCGAACTTTTTTGTCCTATATTGGACCCAAAATAAAGTAGTTCTATATTATTACTGACTGAGATAGTTATAATTGTATAAAGCATCATCTAATGATTTGACTTTAAGGTAACTATTTATAGAACTCTTGCTTTTCCAGTATTTATGTTAATTGTCCAATAACTATCTACTTTACCCTACCTGCCAAGTAAAAAAGTAAGAAAAACCTATGATTGCATTTTAGGTTTTGGATAAACCTGGATATTTTGTGGAACCAACCATCATCACAGGTCTTAAACACGACAATCCTTTAGTTCACAATGAATGTTTTGCTCCCATTGTCTACTTATTAAAGACAGAAAGTGTGGAAGAGGCCATTTCCTGGAATAACGAAGTACCACAAGGATTATCATCAAGCATATTCACACAAAGCATTGGCAACATATTCAATGTAATTATAAGATAAAATAACAACAAAAAATACTGAATTATTTTTTGCAGTGGATTGGACCAAAGGGTTCAGACTGTGGAATAGTAAATGTCAATATTCCCACATCTGGTGCTGAAATTGGGGGAGCTTTTGGAGGTGAGAAACACACCGGGGGAGGAAGAGAATCTGGAAGTGATGCTTGGAAGCAATATATGAGGAGGTCAACAATCACCATCAACCATTCCAAAGAATTACCTCTTGCACAAGGCATCAAGTTTGAATAAAAATGTATATCAAATTCTAAAATAAATGTTTAAAATATTTTTAATAATAATAATAATAATTTATTGAACCAGGTGTATGGGATACATTTTATGAATTGGACATTACATAAAATCTGCAAGAGGTTTATTAAACCTTTAAAATGGCTTAATTTTTAACATGATATAAGATATGAATTATAACATTAAAACTATGGGGTCATTCCATGACAAACGATACTAAGGGTGAAAAAATTCTTTTCGCATTAAATCTGATGAATTTTGAAGGACAAAAAATACTTACATTGTATTATTTTCAGAACACAGGACGAAATTAGACAGATACATAACCTTAATTACCTAGTTGAATGCATTTCTCATTCAAATGTCAAACTGGGACTTTTTGATTTGTAAAATTTCTGTAATGTTTGATTTTTTAACCTAACTTTTTCCGAATCATAATGTTTTGTTTAATGAATACAAACATTTCGAAAATAAATCCATCTACTCACAGAACTGTTTGTTTGTTTACAATTTTGACGTAAATATTGAAATTGACAGCAATAAAACTAAAAACTAATGTTCATTGCCAACATAACAAACGAAATGTTACTGGGAAATTTTTATTTGGTTGTTTTCTCTACATAGCGTTTTTCTATCTCTCTCCAAGGTTTTTCAAAAAAAGTTTGAAGAGTGAGAAGGAATTTATATTTATTTTTCTGATTGGACTTGTGTGATTGTATTGTTGCGCATCTTGCAATTTTTAGTAAGACAAAATACTAGGGAAACGAATAAACACGTATAAAATCGTAGAAGTAAACGATTTGTTGTGGTTTCGCAATATTTTATCAGCCGATGCCGATCGTTGAACTTGGTGTTTGTAGATTTTCTCTTTCTTTTCCCAGGCTCTGAAAAATCTCAAGTTTATAAAAATAAATATGAAAGGCCTAATTAGAGTACAGTCCGCGCAGTAATTTTGATTTTTGACCCCGTTTTGAGTTTACGTTTACTGTCTATTCTGTGCCGTTAGTTGAGCCTAAAAGAGGCTGTTCTTTCGTGTTTTCAAACGCAATATTAATTTGGAAATTTTTAAAAGCCAACGACTATAGGGAGTTTTTTGTGGCGTTTTTTTTAAGACGAACGTCGTGTATTGATTTGCCTTAAAGGCTTGGCCCGGCGAATAAACGGACTATACATGGTTTATAGGGGTCTTACGTGGTTTCTATTGGCTCACTGACTCATAAAAAAGTGAGGGACAAATTTTTTGTTGGAATTTTCCAAATGACTGCACATTTACATAGTAGGCGACTCCAAATTTTGAGAAATTTTCAATCCAACCAATGCAATTTTAGAAAAACTGATCAAGGTGTTTGGTGTTGTTTGAACGTTTGTGTGTTGTTTTGAAAAAAGTGAATGATGGATTTTGAAGAAATGTACACAGCCGACTCCAAATTTTAAGAAATTTTCAAGCCAACTTAAATATTTTAGAAAAACTGTTTCTTTCAAGGTGCTTGGTGTTGTTTTACAGTTTTTGTGTTTTCAAACAAAAAAGTAAATAATGGATTTTGAAGAGATAAAAAAGTATTGATTATTTTTTAAGGTTTTAAGTTCATAAAATTTAACATTCATATGTACTGTGATTCCAATCAGGCATATTTGAACAATTATAACCTAACTAAATACAGGGACTATTAACAACAAACAAAATGCTGCCTCAACAGTACTGTTTGAGATGGAGATATCACCATTCCAATTTGCAAACTATGTTTTCACAACTATTGGAACGAGAAGCTTTTTGTGATGTGATTTTAGCCTGTGAAGGAAGATCGATTAAAGCCCACAAAATAGTATTATCAGCCTGCAGTACCTACTTTGAAACAATACTGTCCCAATATGAAGAAAAAGATCCCATTTTAATAATGAAAGATATTAAATATGTAGATATTAAATGTTTAGTAGAATTTATGTACAAAGGAGAAATTAATGTAGAACATGTAAGTATCTCGACTTAGGATAGATTTAACCGTCAATGTATGCAAAATTTAGGCAAAATAAAACCACAATTGTGAATTAAACTGTCTCGTGTGCCTTAGTTGTGTCTGGTAGATATAACTAAAAGTTTATGTGCCCCAAAGGCAACTGTTTTTAGTTTACTTTACATTTTTGCCTACATTTTTTTCATACCTTTATAAAAAAAGTAAGTAAGCCAGGACCTAAAATGTAGGCAAAAAGTAATAACTTTATTTTAAAAAAGTGGACTCAATACAGTTTGGCTTTGGGGTACAGATTTTAAGAATTTCACTAGTCTTTGACTGTCAATTTTATCTAGATTACCTAACTCTTCTACGAATGCCAACTTAAACAGTTTAAACTGGACTAGATAATAATGTTTGGGTGATATGGATTCATTAAATAAAACTCCTAATAATATATTATCACAATAATTTACATCAAATTCATATTTAAATAATTATACCTACCTACTACCATTCTAAACATTGACAAAATTTAATAATCTAATTTTTTGTGTATACCTAGAAAATGCTTGTAGTACGTATACCTACGTATACCTATAGGTATACTGTAGCAAAATAAATTAAAATTACTACCTATACCTATAATAGGTAATATTAATATATATATAGGTAATATTAATATTAAATTACTGTAGCAAAATAAATTAAAAAATACTGTATGCTCAAATATACTACCTTACCAAAAATACGGTATACATAGTTTTAACAAAGTATAAAAATTTGTACTATACCTACATAGATATTTATATTATATAAAAACCAAAAACCCATTAACAAAATTTTTACTCAAAATATAATTACAACCTTTTGTTAATTATTGTTTAACAATTTTGGTAAGGTAGTGTATTTTAGTATACAGTATTTTTTAATTTATTTTGCCATAATAACAATTACTTACATAATATAGGTAATTATAATATTATTATAATTATTAGGTATTATGGGTCATTACCACAATAAAGATTCCGAATTTTGGTAGTATACAGTATACTACCAAAATTATACTGTATACTCCTCACCCAAAACTCTCACCTTGACATTTGAATACAAATAATTGAGGTGATCTATCTGTCAGGTAAACGATAATTTCGTTTAATATTTGTATTTTTGTGTAGAATAGTATATTATTTTATGAGAGATAATGCCTATAATGCTAATATACTTTAACTACTCCAATAAGTAGATAATTACCTAAATGATTAAAAAAAGATAAAATCTGACATCTGTCAAATGATTAACCTTACTTTTTACCAATTTTAAAGTCATTCTTTCAATTTTAAACCTGATTGGTTCAAATCACAGTGAATATTGAAATCGGCCAATCACTGATGCCTTAGTTCATTATTCCCGTTGTTAGGCAGGGAATTTAAAATATTTATCATTATTCACAGAAAAAAAACAATATGAGTATATTTGTTTTCGACTCAAAATCTTTATTTATTGTGCGATTTTAACCGGATTTGTTTTAAAGTGTAGATCTTGATAAACTGTATTTTTGAAACATAGTACCATGTTACTTTTAGTTTAATTTTATTTCAATGTTTTTTCCATGGATAACTTTATTGTGCATTTTTCAACTTAAAATTTTTCAATAAAATTTAGTAAAGGGTCGTTTTGAGGAATGGTGAATCCAGTGCGTTGCTTAGATTTTGTTTAAAAAAATTGCCAAAATGAATTCTTAAAAATTTACTTTTAAAAACTGACATAGTAGGCCTTGTATTTTGTACAAATAAAGCGTTTTTGCTCCAAAAATACAGTTTATCAAATACACACTTTAAAACAAATCCGGTTAAAATCGCACAATAAATGAAGATTTAACAGGGGTGAGTCGAAAACAAATCGGTCACACTGTATATGATGGAAAATGGCGTGTAAAATCCGTTTTAAATTATTAACTACTTAAAGCAATTTTAAGGTAATAAGTGAAATTTTTTTTATATCTTCAATTAAATTAAATTACTTTTTAATTTAAATACCTAATTATATTAAATTATTTGCAACAGTAATAGGATATAGGCTAAAATATTTATATTTGCAATTCAAAAATTAAAATCAATAATCATAAACAATTTATAGAAAACATTTTCGTGGAACTATAATAGTTCAACTATTATGCTCAAGCATATTTAAAACATAAAATTTAAATCAATAAATAGTATAGCTTTTTGTAGATACCCTTTAAAAAATGGTTTTAGAGAAAGTCCAATAATGACCTTCCAGAACAGAACCGTGAAAAGTCTAATTTATTATTAACTGTATTGCAAATTTGTTATTTCATTAATAATACAGTTAATTCATGTGTTTGTCAAATTTAAATTGATATTACAAAACACAGCTTATTTATAAATAACGAAGTAAATATTAAATCTAATTCTTTATCATTAATTATTAATTAATAATGTACATATGTAATATAAATTACGCAATTCCAAAATTGCAAATTTGTATACAAAATTGTAAAAATATTTACAATTTAAAGGTAAAAAACAAATAGGTATTTGTATTACCCTTTTTATTTAATATTAAAATATTTAATTGGTGTCCCAAATTAAAGTATAACATCTTTTGACAATTACCTCTACAGTTTAAAAAAATGCTTTTGATTATTTATGTATGTAAACACATTGTATTTAATACAATTACTAGAAAAGAAAACAATTTTTAATAATTGTTTTAAAGTTGGTACTAAGTTCACACCAGTGGCGGCTGGTGGATTTTATTAAAATAAAAAATATTTAAAATGGTATAAAACCTGTAATATTTGGATTTTTGAAATAAAATTTTAAATTTTTTGATAAATTATAGTAGATAATAAATTGCACCACTTTAATTTGAATTATCTTAAATAGGAGGGCCTGGAGGCGGTTGAGGCGACAGGAAAAACTAATTTTTTTTCGCAAACTTCAATTTAAATTCTGTTTGCGTCGAACTTATCTATTTAATGTCATTATAAACTATTATAAATTTGGTGTGGGTCCCATGTCTAATAACTAGAATATTGGTATACCCAAAATCCACCAGCCGCCACTGGTTCATACCCAAAAGTCCCACATTGACATTTGAATGTAAATAATTGAGGTTAGATATATTTGTCAGTTATTTCGCCTTATTCTCTGAAAATAATTCAATTTATGTATTTTTGTCTTCTAAATTAATCTTGGTTATGCAATTAAGTGGATTTTATTTTTTCTCCAAAACTAAGCAAGATACCAACAAAATTTTAAAATGAAAAAGTTGTATTTTTAGTTGCTTAATCCAAAGATATTATCTGAAATTAATCCGAAAAAAAATTAAAATGACATAAAAGTCTGTGTTGTACATTTGTTGTCACAAATATTTTTATAGGTGCTTGGGACGCCACTGTACTTAATAAATTTAATCAAGTTTGAGCTACAAATAACACTGACAAATGACAAAAAAATCGTCTTGTAAATTTATTGTCCATTTTTTTCTTACATAAATACACAATAAAAAGTGAAAAAAACAATTTTTTTTTAATACAATTTTTAATAAATTTTGTGTTTTTTGTTCAAACAAAGGAGTAAAAAAACTAAAAACAAAATTTTTAATTTAACCCCAAGCTATATTTTTTTACTTATTCGTATAAACTTAAACACTTTGGACAAAAATTATAGGAAATTTTATAAAAATAAAAAATAATTTGATTTTCTACTTTTCATTGTGCAGCAGGGTTCGCCTGATTTAAATCACGATTTAAATCAGTTTTAAAAATGCATCTAAAATCTAAAAAAATACTTAAAAGATCTAAAACTAAAGCACAATATCTTGACACTATTTAAATATTCATAGAAAAACTGCTTATTTTGTTAAATAAAATAATGAAGGAATATACAAAAAAATATATGACAGTTAACTAGTTGCGGACGGTGGTTTGTTTATTTGTTTATTAAGTAGTGCCAATGTAATATTATAGTCAAGTTATTTTTAGTATTTTTTTTAATAGTACTCTTTATTAAAAAAGATTATAATTTTGAATTGACCAATAAGGGCCGCGCTTGTTTTGATTTGGTCCTAAAAAAAGTAACTACATATATTTTTGATTCAGCGTTTGATTTTTGAAAAAGCTACCAAAAGCACTTTTTTCATGATTTTTCAAATTCATGGAGAGTATGGATTTTTTTTTCAAAAAAACAATAGCAAATTCTTGTAGAACATTTATTCATTGGTGGTTAAGTCAGAACAATCCGTAGACCAAAAAAGAAATCCAAAAAATTTCGAATTTTTTTATTACGGTATTCGTTAGGATTGAGCGTTGCACGTTTTTCGTAAGTAATATCATAAGGGCATTTAATTTTTCCGAAAAGAATCGAAAAAACACGTTGCTAAGTGATATTTTAACAAAAAGCATGAGTGCTGGTGGCAACAAAAATCCGAGTCGAAGAGGAGGATTTTTGCACCTGCACGAATGCTTTTTGTTAAAAAATATTACTTAGCATTGTGTTTTTTCGTTTTTTTTCACAGGAAAAATTAGATGCCCGAATGGTATTTGACAAGACTATTTCATGAGTAACAGTTAACAATTAAAATATAAATTGCAATTTTTGGTGACAACAGCTGTCAAGTTTTGCCGCGGGTAAACTCGAAAAAACTGCTGACAGGTGCTGTCACACAGTTTTTTCACCTAGAAACCATTTGTAATTCAAAATTGCGCGTTCGTAATTGGTGGAAATTAAGACGAGGGAAATAGTCATCTAAAAATCTCAAAACCAGAAACTTTTTTACGGCTCCAATACGACCATTTTTAACGAAGATACAGCTATCCGAAAAATCGCAAAAAATTTGGAATTTTTTCTATTAGTGTAGAAGTTTTACTTGCTTTACTACCAAATAATAAGAAATCAGATTTTTTAGTCTCGGTCAAAATTTTCAATAATGAAAAATGTAATATATTCTACATTTCACTTTATTATTAGTATAAAATTTAATTTTGAATAATTATTAATTTTATCTCAACGCGGTCTATAATTTAAACTTTATTGTTGTCAACATTCGATAAAGAAATACCTTGTTATGGCCTAGGCCGATAAAAAATTTTATGAGGCAAGTAATTAGTTCGATTTTTTCTCGCTAGTTGTATTGTTTTGACAAATTAATCCTTTTCTAAGAAATTAACGTACTAAACTGGTTTAATTTATTTATAATAGGCACTAATTTGTTTGTTTTACTGTTAATGTTTAATATTTTTCATTAAATTGTTGTAAAATTAAATATGAATAATAAAACAAAAAGTGAGGTTAGGCAACCAAGAAAACGCACGATTCTTTTTATACGATTTAAATTATCTTTAAGTTTTAATTTGCTTTAAGTTTCCAGTGAAATTAAATGTTAAACACAGCTTAAACATTCCAAACTACCTATTTTTTAAATAAAAATCCAAACAAATTGAAATTAGATTCCTACCTATTTATTAAACAATTAATTGAATTCAATGTACATAATAGCAAAAATCCATTTCTACTTAAATCATGTTGCTAGGTATTGTCAAACTATTACTGCTTTTAAAAGCAATAATAATTATTGTAGGTACATTTAATGTAATCTTTAGTAAATAAAAAAATTAGATTCTAAAAAAGTGAGGTTAGGCCGCTTTGATGTTAAATTAAATTGATCTATATAAAGTGCTTTGAAGATAAAATGTTGTATGCCATTCGGCCAAGAAGTGCCTTTTTGTGCTTCGCTCAATTGTAGGCCTGCTTAGCACAAAAAGCCTTACTTCGATTTATAAAATTATAATTTTGTAATTTAATTTTATAAATCATTCATTATTTTGTAGTTAGATATTTTTAATGGACTCCTTTTTGCAACAAAAAACCAAACAGACAGTATATTTCACGTTTAATTTAATTTAATGTTTAGTTTTATTTTTTTAGTAATAAAGGATTTTTTTTATTTCAAATAATATTGTTGATTTGTACTTTTTTTCAAATGTGTATATTTTCAAGGAAAAAGTTTTTTTCTTACTACCTCGACTCAAAATACGTTGTTCGGCCCCGATTCCACGGCAGAAAGTTTACGTTTCTTGCATTGGTCAAGCTATACGCGCACACTCTAATAGCGGGAGTAAAAATTTTTAAGTCGTGTGCTTAACATTCAAATTTCGTAGAGCCAACATGAGAAACACAAAAATATGACAGTTTTAAACCATAATTTTGCAATTATAACAACAAATAAACAATTTATGTTTTTACTTTTTTACTTTTTATGTTGTTTTAAGTGTTTAATGGTACTTTTATTTGTTATAAAGTAGTAATTTGTTAATTAAAATACAACGTTTTATTTTTACTGTATTGGCACCGCTGAATTCACGGCCTACTGTTATTTATTTATCAAGCTCTTCAAATGGAGATAGGTACATAAATACACATTTAATTTTTTTCCGTATTTTCGGCCGGGTTGTATTTTCGGCCGAGGTAGTAAGAAAAATAGTATACACTACACGGGCAGAAAGTGTGAGAGTCCTGAACTGCGCGCCATCATGGCGCGCAGTGCAGGAATCTCACACTTTCTGCCCTTGTAGTGTAATATACTATTTTTTCCCTTAAAAAGCCAATTTTTCCAAGGCTTGGGAAAAAACTGAAAAAACAGTTTTCTTACTACATCGACTCAAAATACGTTGTTTCGTCCTCGATTCCACGGCAGAAAGTTTACGTTTTATGCATTGGTCAAGCTATACGCGCACACCATAGAAAAAGGATATAAGAAGTGCGCCCTCTGTGTTAAACGAGGGAAACACGTCTATCATGACTCCCCCTAGTTGATGGGCCGGACTCAGCTCATATTGATTTTGACATACCAGGGCCGGCTTTTAAATTTTTATTTATTTATTTTAATAATTTTTAATTTTATTAAAAAAAAAACAAAATAGTGAAACATTTCTTTATTTACAATAAAAATCCTAATGCATTATGTGAAAAAATACGATTTTTAAAATATTCTGTGACTAAAAGTGTACAAACTATATACAATGATTAAAATTGTAGAAAAAGGCTATATCATATTTTGTTTTTATAAATTTGAATATTGTACATTCCTAAAAATTGTCCAATATCAACATAAAATGTATCAGTTCTAAAAATCTTACAAAAAAAGAGTTAGTACAGGATCTAGTGGAATTAAAAACAAATTTAAGAATAAAAATACTACCCCTTAAAAATTTAAACAAAAAACTAATATTCTTAACTAAATAATATTATATGCATTATATATGTATATATTTTAAGTAAAAGTATGTATTTACAAAAATATAATGACAATAATATTATTTCCTTGCAAAAATATCTTTTATTAAGATATTAAAAAATAATGCATTACAAAAATTCAATTTAATAATTAACATATTTTGGAATTTTTATCATAGAAAACGTTGTATAATTTAAAGCCTATTCAATTTGATTGATTATAGTTTGTAGTTCACAGGAGTTAACTACTGAACAACATCTTGCAAAAGTATCTTCTTTCTTCAAATAAGGATTCTGTATACATGCTATAGCATGCAGTTTTTATTTACAAAAGTTACTATGCAACTCGAATACCAAAGTTTTTCAATAGTAGATTGGGTCCCATTTGAAGTTATTAGCTTGGATTTATAAGAGTTGATTTGTATTGTAGATTGTTTATGTTCTCAGATTGGTTTACAGCAGATTTCATATTCCCACTTTAATTGTAGTTTGTATTGCATTTATGTAATTAAGATTTATGTTCTTATAACCTATAGGTTGGTTTTCCATATTTTCCTGATTCCAACTTTATTCAAAGATTTTGTTGAATTCATGCATGAATGTAAGTATGGTTTATGTTCTCAGGTTGGTGTCCCATGGCTTCCAAATTCCAACTTCCAACTTCCTTTTACAAATCAAAAAACCAATTAACAAACATAAAAAACAATGTTAAGCAAAAATATTGTGGGCAGTCTTTAGATATAAATATAGGTAGTAAAAATAAATATACATTCTAACACCAATAAGATTTAAATTAAAAAAAAATTCTAGTCTTTTAAAAAATAAAATTTAAAAAAATATTATTTGGCCTGATGAAATTTCTTTAATTTTTTGAAATGTCCCACAGTTAAATCCTTTTTGGATGCATTTTTTTCTTTAACATATCTAAAAATATTTAGGCGCACACATTTTTCAAAAATTTGAATGTGGCAATTATGGACATTACAAAAACAAAAAGCATCCAAAAGTGAATTATTTAGTTGCCTAAAATTTTTTTCTAAATATTGCAAGTGAGCATGTTCATCAAGATATTGATAAAGTTTGACATAAATTATATCAGTAAAATTAATAACATGGTCACTTGCATAGCTATGCTATGCCTAGGTCAACCTTTTTATTTCATCGTGCTCCTTATAAAATGTTAAGAGGTTATTGCTCTAACCCCTTCAATTATAAATTTTTACAAATAAATTTTGTAATATTCATGTTTACAGTTTGTAATATTTTTGTTTAATTTGTAGCTAGCTAAGGTGTTTAAAGCTCAAATGTTTATAACCAAGCGAGGGGTAAACCACTGATTTTTAAAATTAAAAATCGCTTACGAATTAACGGCTAAGGATAACAATAACAAGGGTAGTCATGTACAACGCGTCGCTAAGCACTGATTTAGCACCGATTAAGCAAGTTTTCCTTATTGATAACAACTGATAAGGAAAAAAATCTCAACACAATGTCCACTAACATTGAACGGTTGTCTCTAAGATTTTAAAGTGGTTTACCCCTCGTAACCAAGCCATAGAAAAATCGTGGAAAACCAAGCTTTGCTAGAAAGCAGTTTTGAATATTACTAATATTTGTACCCACCAACAAAATACTTACGTTTTCAAACTATATGTCCTGGACCCAAAATATCATAAAACTTGAAATCACCAACTTTCTTTGTGGCACAAAGTTTGTGAAACCTTCTTTCTAGTAAAACTAAAAAAATATCATTATCATTAGTAAAATTTTAATATTAATAATAATAGTCATAATAAAAATATTACCCAATGCTAAATTTAATTCAAAATGTTTTTTCAAAGACAAGTACATAATGTAAATTAGATATAAAGGTTATAAAAGCCTTTTAATATGTAGATAAATTAGGTACATTTATTCGAAATTAAGGTTATAAAAGCCTTTTAATATGTAAGTAGATCTTTACAAAGTAGATTTAAAATGAAATTGAATATTATTAAAATATAATAATTAGTAAAACTTGGCTAATAATTTATTTATAATTTATTATTAATAAACTTATAATACCCATTTAACTTTTGTAGACCTACATACAAACAAAAAACCTATAGGTACTATATTTAAAACTTGTCGGTTTTTTAGCAAAGCAGTTTAATTCGTCTTATTTCAAAAGTTACCTACATACAAACATATGTATATACACACCTGTATACCTACATTTAAACAAAATACTTTCAAACTACATACATATATAACATAATATGTTATATATTATATGAAATATCAAACCCATAAGGCATAAAACTTGGAAACAATCTACTTTTTCTATGAAGAAAATGTACCATAAAATTACACAAATCCTACTTAATAATAATAAACAGAACTTGCTTTGACAGTTAAACAATTATTGGTTTTACGACGTTGCCGAAAGTGGTGCGTTTTGTTTTTATTACAGGTTACTGTAATCTGTGCACGAACTGGCAACGCATCGTGGGGGAGTCATGTTTCCAATTCCCCCGCTTATGTTTCACCCCCCTGGCGCACACTCTAATAGCGGGAGTAAAAATTTTCTAGTCGTGTGCTTAACATTCAAATTTCGTACTGCCAACATGAGAAACACAAAAATATGACAGTTTTAAACCATAATTTTGCAATTATAACAACAAATAAACAATTTATGTTTTTACTTTTTTACTTTTTATGTTGTTTTAAGTGTTTAATGCTACTTTTATTTGTTATAAAGTAGTAATTTGTTAATTAAAATACAACGTTTTATTTTTACTGTATTGGCACCGCTGAATTTACGGCCTACTGTTATTTATTTATCAAGCTCTTCAAATGGAGATAGGTACATAAATACACATTTAATTTTTTATTTTCGGCCGAGGTAGTAAGAAAAATAGTATACACTACACGGGCAGAAAGTGTGAGAGCCCTGATGGCGCGCAGTGCAGGAATCTCACACTTTCTACCCTTGTAGTGTAATATACTATTTTCCCAATTTTTCCGTTTTTTTCCGACCCTTTAAAACCCTAATATTGTCTACAACTTAATAACATTTCAGTGTCACCTGGCGACGCTTCTAAAAACAGCCGAAGAACTAAAAATCAAAGGACTCGCCGAGGTGTCGTGGCGCGACGAGGAGCAGTCGTCGAAATGCGGCGACAGCGACAAGAACGGCATGCCGCCCATCATCCCGCCCGTCTCCACGGTGATGGAGAGTCCGAAGGCGCAGCAGCAGCAGCCGCCCGGCTTCGTCGACGGGAACAAGAAGAAGAGGGGGCGGCCGCCCATAGACGACTACGATTCCACGTTCACCACGCCCCGGATCATGGCGGTGACGGGGTCGTCGAGCGCGGGCGGCGGCGCGGGCGGCGGCGAGGACGGCTACTCGAACGACGCGATGTCGAGCAGCGAGCACGACATGAGCATCTGGGACGAGGATCAGTCGGCCAACGAGGCGAACGAGGCCACGGAAAACGACGAGCCGCCGATCAAAATTAAGAAGGAAACGGTGAGTTGTACACGGTGTGCCTGAACAACCCAAGTAGCACAACTGGTTAAATTAACGTTAAATTTACGTTCTGTCTGGTTAATTTACTTAAGTTATATTGTACTATAACGTTAAATTAACCTTAAATTAACGTTATTTTGTAATAAGTGGGGAATAAAAATCATGATTAATTTAACGTTATGTTAAGAAAATTTAACTTCTTGGTTAAAATACCTGTCGGTTAAAAAGTTAATATTTGGTTACTTTTGGTTAATTTTACCCTTTTTTGACTGCTTTTTAACTCTTTAGTCAACTTAAACTAAAGTGAAAAACCAACCATTTTAAGTTTATTTTAACTTAATATAATTATAATTTACCAAGTATGCATAGATCTATGAGTCTTAAGATTTTAAATAAAATGTCTCCCCTGAATATTAATATCTTCATTTTAATATTTAAAAGAGGTAGTTCTAGGAGAAAATTCAATGGGGCATTTTTTTTCTGATGAAATGGCTCATAATACTTTTATATTTTAAACGCGCTCAAAAAAGAATAAGAAATAAAGAAAATAAAAATTTTAAAAAAATATTTTTTTGCTTATTTAGTTTTTATTTTACTTAAAATTGATTTAAAATACTTTCAAACATAAAATAAGACTATTTTTTATTATTGGTATATTTAAATTACCTTATTTTTAAAATAAAAATAAAAAAAAAATTAATGGCATTTCCTTTTGTAAAATGAACAGCAAGCAATATGGCGATTATAGGATGCTTTTACTAATTGGTTATTTAACCAATATAAATTAACCTGCAAGTTTATTTAAACCATTTAGTTATTTCCTTGTGTTTAAGTTAACTACTTTATTTACCCACCAGTAATTTATAACTCTTGGGTTTTGGTTTCAATTTGGTTACATTTAACACATTATAGTTAAAATTTTCATTATAACACTATAATAAGAACAGAAATAAAACCCAAGAATAAGCACACAAAACACAAAGCCAACTGGTATTATTTTTCTATGTAGGTAACAATGAAAACTGCAAAACCATCACTTTTTTAACGAGTTGGTTGATTAACGTTAATTTACCATTTAGTTAAAGTACATTTGGTAAAATGCAACTTGTTGGTTAAAAAATATACTCAAATTAACCAAAACTGTGGTTAACTTACCAAAAGGTTCAATTTATAGTTAAAATGAACCAAAATATAACAAGAAAATTAACTACTCTTTATCAGTTTTATTGGTTAAAATTTAAAGTTAATATAACGTTATATAACTTCTAAAATAACCTACTTATTAACTAAGGTAAATTAAGGTTATTTTAAAAGTTACAATTAACTAAAACTTAACCATTTATTTAACTTGGAAGTATTGTTTCACTCATCAGTTATTTTTCAAGTTAAATTATAGTAAAAAATAACTTTTAAATTAACTCTTAAGTAATAGCAACTAGTTGGTTAATTTAAAGGTTTTTTTTAGTTTATAATAACCGTAAAAAACTAATTGGATAATTCAACTAATTGGTTAAAAACCCAAGTTAAAAAAAACGTCATTTAACTTAGATTTCGGTTAATTTACTTATACTAGTTATTTAACCGTTTGTGCTACTTGGGAAGTCTCAGGTCACATAAAAATGTCAACCAAAACGAAATTTTCCTCATAGCACGAAGACGACGCAGACGATCTGAGCAACAACTCCTTCAGCCTCAGCGACTTCAAAGGCGGCGCCAACCCCCTCAACAACGTAAAACCGGCAACGCCGGCCAACGCCAACGTGACGACGTCGGGCGGCCAGTCGTTTCTGACGCCGGCCCTGGAAAAGGAGTGGCCCGACGTGATCAAGATGAACGACTACCTCAACACCGGCCGCAGGCAGCAGTTTTGGGAGGAGCCGTTCACCAAGAGGGTCATGGACGCCATCAAGACCAAGAATTTGGAGATGAAGGTGGCCGCGGAGCTGCTGGGCGTCTCCTACGGCACGCTCTACGGAAGATACAGGGATTCCTACGGGTGTCTCAAACACCCATACAGGTAAACACGTTTGGATACTTTTTTCTTTCAAACTTCAGTAAAATGACGCTTTTGTGGCATTTCGCGGAATGTTAAAAGATAACACCAAAAATGATCATAAGAAAAAATTGAACCTACACCTCGCCAAAGTTTTTTGTTTTGAATGCGTTCCACCAACTTCAAATACCGACAGACAGCTGTTTCGACCTATATTGGGTCTCATCAGTGTCGGGCAACTTGGTGTAGTGGAACACAATCAAAACAAATTACTCCCTGAGCTTATATGCTCGGTTGTTAAGTCAACAGAGGCGAGATGTAAGAACATCAGGTGATCCACACCGTCAAACGACGGCAAAACTGCTTGAGCAATTACTAAACATGACAACCAATTGTGGCCGCAAACCAGAAAAGAATCTAAGTATAAAAAATATGAATATGTGAATATAACGTGACTTGACGTCCTCGACGGAAAATGCCCTAATAATGACGACAATATAACGTCAGTTTGCTACCTGGGAAACTTTCACAATAATTTTTTTGTCACCCGAGTTTCACCCCAAACAATATTTTCGATATGCTTTACAAAAAAAATACTCGATTTTATTGGCCCAGTCTAGAGATGCGACTTGAAAAAAAACGGTCCGTTTTTTTTTGTTTTTTTTCAGGTTTTTCTTCATTGTTTTTTTTCAAATGGTTTTTTTTTCTTCATATTTTAGGTTTTTTTCAAGATTAGTCCCATTTGCCTAATTTTTTATGTTTCCAGTCCAGTTCATGGACTAAAATTAGCCACTAAATGACATTTAGTAAATGTAAATACAGTCTCGCGCTATGCAAAAAAAGTAACTACCTACATATATTTTTGATTCAGCGCTTGATTTTTCAAAAAGCTACCAAAAGCACTTTTTTCATGATTTTTCAAATTCATGTAGAGTATGGAACGTTTTTTTTTCAAATTCTTGTAGAACATTTATTCATTGGTGGTTAAGTCAGAACATTTCGTGGACCAAAAAAGAAAGCCAATTTTTTTTTATTACAGTATTCGTTAGGATTGAGCGTTGCACGTTTTTCATGTAAAAATCTCAAAACTAGAAACTTCAACAAACAAGCTTCAAATTGCTTTTTTACGGCTCCAATACGACCATTTTTAACGAAGATACAGCTATCCGAAAAATCGCAAAAAAATTGGATTTTTTTTTATCCTTTAATTTTTTCTATCATTGTAGAAGTTTTACATTGCTATTGGTTTCTTATGTAGAAACTACCAAATAATAAGAAATCAGATTTTTTAGTCTCGGTCAAAATTTTCAATAATGAAAAATGTAATATATTCTACATTTCACTTTATTATTAATAAACATTTTACTCAAAATTTAATTTTGAAAAATTACTCAATTTTTTAAGATTGATGATATTTATTGACAGAATATGCTTTATTGTAGCAGATTTGAAAGAAAACAAAAAAAGTCGATTTTCTCTAGGTTTTTTTCACATCTGAAAAAAAAACGTTTTTTTACATCTCTAGTAGGGTGGGCCGATTTTATATTTAACTTCTAAAATTTAAAAATATTAAATTCTGCATTTAAGAAAAAGTTGTGAAATAGGAAAGTAAACATTTTCTGCAAAATATTTTTTTTGATATCTATATGTTTTGAACTGCCGCAACGCCTCTAAAAATTTAAAACTAATTTTTAAAAAAATTAAAATTATTCATAAGCGGGAAAGTTGTGAAATAGGAAAGTAAACTATTTTCCTTTAATATTTTTTTTCTTTTTTAATGTTTTGAACTGTATGAACTATAAATTTTAAATTTTGCAATAATTGCAATTAATGGAGAGACGGCGTAAAATGGAGAATAAATATTTTTTTAAGATTTTCGTGTTTGACGTAGGACAAATCGACCCATGCAACGAAGACTATTGTAACTCAGTTTTGATTGTAGACTATAGAGTAACTCAACTTAATATAGTTTTTTTCTGTAGGAATGTGGATTATTATACTTACTATACAGGGAAGTTGTTCACTGGTTGCCTATCGTTTCATGTCTGAGTTACTGTAATCTTCCACCAAATAGAGCTTAAAAAAATCTGTTGATGCCATATAGTAAGTCAAACGTTTTTTGAGTTACTATAGTCTTCGTTGCATGGGTCGAAATGACATTTGGCTTCACTGTTTATATAAATTATAATATTTTGACATCGTCAATTAGTTGAATAATAGAAATTTTTACAAATAGTATCTGTATGTGGTTTTTGGGTGTTTGTGAAAAATGGCAGGTAAAACAGGATTATAAATTGAATTAAATTTGTGTTGATGATAAATTAATTTTTATTTTTGTTTTTTTTTAATAAATATTTATTCATAACTTTTTTTAACCCTATTTTCTCTCAGATAATTTTTTTCGTATTTATAACGATACTAAATTACATTAAGATCTCTTAAGGCCTTGCGGCAGTTTAAGAAATTAAAATTAAAAAAAAACCCTTATAATATTTTTCTGGCCTTATAAATCTGAGAGGTGATTTTTGGATTTTCTGTGAAACCTAATTTTTTTTATATTCTTGTTAATTAGGTCATAACTAAAATTTTAAGAGCAAAATAAAAAAAATTGGAGGTTAATTTTGGTTTAATTGGATGTTTATTAAAAATATGTATGCACACTTTCAATTCTCCAATTAAAACTTGCGCTTTTATTTAAATATTATCATAACTTTTTAAATCAGATTAAAGATTAGTTAATTTCCTAAAAAAAGGTCTATACATTTTTTATATCTTTTACTGTTTTGTTGTAATACACGTTTAAAGTTTTAATTTAAGGTTAAATGTATAGTATACATCACGGTCTTATATACAGGTCTTGCAACTTTAAGCTTCGAGGTGGCTTCCTTAACGTGCCAAGCCGCTAGGTGGCGCTAAGATCGAAGGGGTAAAGTCAATTAAACTACTACTTAGTTAAATGTGGAACTACTGCATAACCATAACCTAACTTTTTAAATTATTTTTCTATGTTTTGTTTACATTTTCAAAAATTTAATATTTGTGAGTTTGTTTCGGATAATTTACGTTAACAAAATAGGACAACAAAGTCTATACTCTATGCACAAAGTCCTCGGCCGTCACATGCCCAGACCAAACATGTTAATGTATAAAATACATACGTATATCATATATATGATGCTAATGTGTAAACATGGATAGTTTATTAAGTAGCTGGGTAGTTTATAAACTAGCCAAACTGTCAGCTATTTTAATTGAAAACGTATTTTTAACTAAATTAGCGGCTAGTTTGTAAACCAACCAAGGGTCTTGGCTAATTTACTTGAAATTATTTAGGAATAGCTGGATAATTTGTAAACTATCCAATTCAATTTGGCTAATATGAAAACCAAAATTTCTAGTAACACAACAAACTAACCAACCAATATTCTGGCTAATTTATTAATAACCGATTTTTTTATTGTCTTGGCGGGGATGGGTTGATTGTTTATTTAAAATAATATATATTTCACCAACACGATGTGCTTAATTATATAATAATCATACAAAATGTGAAGGTGTCAATAATATGTTTTTTATTGCACATTGCCATGTTTTTAACCGCTTCTTATTTGTTAGCACTTTAAACATGGACCGCTTAATTTTAATGCCGGAACGATAGCTTTGCTGGTTACATTTTGGCACAACACAGGACTTCATGTCTATTAAAAAGCACAAATACAAGTGTATAACAAGAAAAAATAGAACAATATAATATAACAATAACGAATATCACAATAACAATAAGTAAAAACTCCCTGTAACAAAATACATAAGCTTGTTTATAAAAATGTAGGTTATGTTTCTTCACAGAAAATAAGTAGGTAGTTCATTTGACCTTTATCCCATAGACTTTAAGGACTTAGAGCCGGTTTTACAATCGTTAGATTAAGTTAGCTTATTTGGCGGATAACTTTCATAGAAACCTTCTATCTAAGAAAATTATCCACCAGAGAGCTTATCTAACGATTGTAAAACCCAAAGATAAAGAAGGTAAAAACGACCTTTAAACATCTATGGTTCACCCTCAACTCGATGCGATGGGTGTCTCATTAGAGAGGTCACTTTTCCTATTGAAATTGGGCGAAGTTGCAAGACCTGTATATAAGACCGTGGTATACATTTATTAAACAATAATTCTAAGGGTGCCACATTTTATTTAGGGCCGATTTATTCATTTTTGATTTTTTTGACGAATAATTTCTTTGGATACTGCCAAGACATGAAAGTTATCGGCCCGATAAACTTTACTAAAGATGAATAAACCGGTCCTTGGTTAAATTTCATGAATTTCTTCTACAATTTTTCATTTTTGTTTATAAAAAACACTTTAAAAAACTAAACAAAAATTATAGAATACGTATACCACGGTCTTATATACAGGTCCTGCAACTTTAAGCTTCGAGGTGGCTTCCTTAACGTGCCAAGCCACTAGGTGGCGCTAAGATCGAAGGGGTAAAGTCAATTAAACTACTACTTAGTTAAATGTGGAACTACTGCATAACCATAACCTAACTTTTTAAATTATTTTTCTATGTTTTGTTTACATTTTCAAAAATTTTATATTTGTGAGTTTGTTTCGGATAATTTACGTTAACAAAATAGGACAACAAAGTCTATACTCTATGCACAAAGTCCTCGGCCGTCACATGCCCAGACCAAACATGTACATAAGAAAAACATGTTAATGTATAAAATACATACGTATATCATATATATGTTACGGCTAATGTGTAAACATGGATAGTTTATAAAGTAGCTGGGTAGTTTATAAACTAGCCAAACTGTCAGCTATTTTAATTGAAAACGTATTTTTAACTAAATTAGCGGCTAGTTTGTAAACCAACCAAGGGTCTTGGCTAATTTACTTGAAATTATTTAGGAATAGCTGGATAATTTGTAAACTATCCAATTCAATTTGGCTAATATGAAAACCAAAATTTCTATTAACACAACATAGCCAAGCTTTAGATAGTTTACAAACTAACCAACCAATATTCTGGCTAATTTATTAATAACCGATTTTTTTATTGTCTTGGCGGGGATGGGTTGATTGTTTATTTAAAATAATATATATTTCACCAACACGATGTGCTTAATTATAAATTAATCATACAAAATGTGAAGGTTTCAATAGTATGTTTTTTATTGCACATTGCCATGTTTTTAACTGCTCCTTATTTGTTGGCACTTTAAACATGGACCGCTTAATTTTAATGCCGGAACGATGGCTTTGCTGGTTACATTTTGGCACAACACAGGACTTCATGTCTATTAAAAAGCACAAATACAAATGTATAACAAGAACAAATATAACAAAAACAAATATAACAAGAACAAATATAACAAGAACAAATATAACAAGAAAAAATAGAACAATATAATAAAACAATAACGAATATCACAATAACAATAAGTAAAAACTCCCTGTAACAAAACACACAAGCTTGTTTATAAAAATGTAGGTTATGTTTCTTAACACAGCTGTGAACATAAGTAGGTAGTTCATTTGACTTTTATCCCATAGACTTTAAGGACTTAGAGCCAGTTTTACAATCGTTAGATTAAGTTAGCTTATTTGGCGGATAACTTTCATAGAAACCTTCTATCCAAGAAAATTATCCACCAGAGAGCTTATCTAACGATTGTAAAACCCAAAGATAAAGAAGGTAAAAACGACCTTTAAACATCTATGGTTTACCACCCAACTCGATGCGCCATCTGGTGGGTGTCTCATTAGAGAGGTCACTTTTCTTATTGAAATTGGGCGAAGTTGCAGGACCTGTATATAAGACCGTGACGTATACTGAAAATGACAATTCAAACGTCAAATAAATTTTTAATAGATCTAAGTTTCATGGCAACCTTTAAGGATATATTAATTAAGGGAACATAAATGTATACCTCAAAGGTTTGAACGTTTATTGCAACAAAACAGTAAAATATATTTTAAAAAATTGTAAAAACTTTTTTTTTTAGTTATGCAAATATTAAATATTTAAATTAAATCGCTTGTTTTAATTGGATAATTGAAATAGTGCATAATATTTTTAATAAACAGCCAATTAAAACAATTCAAACCGTCAGTTTTTTTTATTTTGCTCTTAAATTCTTAGTTATGACCTAATTACCAGGAATATAAAAAAAATAGGTTTCACAGAAAGTCTGAAAATCACCTCTCAGAACAGCACCGTGATTTTGGAAGGTTATGTTAATATGGTTATATTTTTTTATGTATACTACCTATAGTAAATTTAAAAGTAAACTACGTACACGTCATCAATCAGCTGATCGGGCACGGTTGTCAATGTGATGCTAAAATCCTTGCATCAAGGGAAATTGGTAGTGCAACTACAGGGCGATAGATGGCGTTTACATGAATAATACTAAAATGTCAAAAGTCTGAGTTTTTATAACCTATATGATGCACCGCCAAAAGTATGTTTTTAGCCATTTTTAAAGACATTTTCTGATATAAAACCCAAAAATTTTGCCATCTAAAGTCAGTCTCTGGTATATATATTATTATTTTATGTATCCAACATATATTTTGTTAAATATTCTAATATATAATTAATAATAATCCTATTTACCTCTCTAACAGCTGTTAAAGGTAACAAAGGTCCATTATTATCCCGTTCTGCCTGAAAATAGCGTATTGACACAAACTCTTGACTCCGACTATTTAAATTAAGGCTGGGAATTTGTTAGTTTTTGGAATTCGAATACTCGTTTAAAAATTATTTGAAATACTCGAATTATTCGAATATTCGAATATTCGAGTATTCGAGTATTCGAATTATTCGAATATTCGAGTATTCGAATAATTCGAATATTCGTGTTCTCGTAAATTCGAATAATTCGAATATTCATGTCTTTATAATCTGTGATTCATGTCCTCGTACATTCGAATAATTTGAATATAGAGTACATTTTTAAATATTCAAATAATCGAATTTTTAAATACTCGAATATTAAAATATTTCAATTAATCAAAACTATCTTTGCTTTGCTTATTTTTGATAACATGGGGGGTGGGGGTCTAGGTGGTGATTACGTCAGCATTAGTTATTTACTTTTTTACACATATGGCAACCCACACATTGTCTATGCTTGAAATTAGTAATTACTGATTACTTTTTGCTACTGTCCAAAACGAAGCGACTACATATATCGCTTTTTTCGAATTTGATTATTTTTGGAATTTTCAAAATTCAAAAGCCATCTAATTTTTGATGAGAGCTGTTAATTTTTTTTAATAAAAATGACAAATTAACATATTCGAAAATAGTATATTACACTACAAGGGCAGAAAGTGTGAGATTCCTGCACTGCGCGCCATGATGCCCGAGGCGAAGCCGAGGGCATCATGGCGCGCAGTTCAGGGCTCTCACACTTTCTGCCCGTGTAGTGTATACTATTTTTCTTGCTACCCCGCAGAAAATACGGGAAAAAATTAAATGTATATAAAAAAACTTGTGTCAAAATTAAAATCTGACGTTTAATTTAATTCTGACGTTTACATTCAAAATCAATCAAACTGTAGCGTTGTCATGGTAATTCAGCGGTGCCAATACAGTAAAAATAAAAGGTTGTATTTTAATTAACAAATTACTACTTTATAACAAATAAAAGTACCATTAAACACTTAAAACAACATAAAAAGTAAAAAAGTAAAAACATAAATTGTTTATTTGTTGTTATAATTGCAAAATTATGGTTTAAAACTGTCATATTTTTGTGTTTCTCATGTTGGCAGTACGAAATTTAAATGTTAAGCACACGACTGAAAAATTTTTACTCCCGCTATTAGAGTGTGCGCGTATAGCTTGACCAATGCAAGAAACGTTAACTTTCTGCCGTGAAATCGGGGACGAAACAACGTATTTTGAGTCGAGGTAGTAAGAAAAAGTTTTTTTTGCACCACCCTTATATATACTAATTTAAAGTGTTTTAATATCCGAGTATTCAAATATGCGAGTATTCGAATATTCGAGTATTCAAATATGCGAGTATTCGAATATTCGAATATTTGAATATTCGAGTATTCGAATATTCGAATAATTTATAATCGATTTCCACCCCTATTCGAATACTCGAATATTCGAATATTCGAATTATTCGTAATCGATTCCCAGCCTTAATTTAAATGCTTCGGCATGGAAACACAAAAAAACGATATATAACAAACACAAAAACGGCAATGAAAACTTAAACGATATAAAATAACACAAACAACAAACAAATTAAACGAAATAATACACGAATTAGACGAAATATTCAAAAACACAACTGACAGCTTTGAAATTCTAAAACGTCAAATTATTTTTTATGTGTCATTTAAATATGAAAAATTTGAATGTAAACATGACAACATCGCAATTGTTGCCAACATAATTTGGTTAAAATGCATTCAAATATTCAATTACAGACTTCGATTTAGTCATTTAGTGTTGGTACCAGTGCGCAAATTTATGACGTCATCGATGACGTGTACGTAGTTTACTTTTAAATTTACTATATATCAGTATATAAATATAGGTATACCAAATAATTGTTAAATATGGTTCATATTAAATTGAAGCTTTTATACTTCCAACAACAAAACTTGTGCATACCTCTCAGGCAGAGTTTTGTTGTTGGAAGTATAAAAGCTTCAATTTAATATGAACCATATTTAACAATTATTTAGTATACCTAAGTATAGTAAATTTAAAAGTAAACTACGTACACGTCATCAATAAAACAAAAATTTTACGCATTGGTACCAACACCAAATGACTAAATCGAAGTCTGTAATTGAATATTTGAATGCATTTTAAACATCATCAGTTGGCAACAATTAAGATGTTGTCATATTTACATTCAAATATTTCATATTTAAATGACATATAAAAAAGAATTTGACGTTTTAGAATTTCGAAGCTGTCAGTTGTGTTTTGAATATTTCGTTTAATTCGTGTATTATTTCGTTTATTTTGTTTGTTGTTTGTGTTATTTTATATCGTTTAAGTTTTCATTGCCGTTTTTGTGTTTGTTATATATCGTTTTTTTTGTGTTTCCTATATTTAAAATGCCGAAGCATTTAAACAGTCGGAGTCAAGAGTTGGTATCATCCTTAATACGCTATTTTGAGGCAGAACGGGATAATAATGGACCTTTGTTACCTTTAACAGCTGTTAGAGAGGTAAATAGGATTATTATTAATTATATATTAGAATATTTAACAAAATATATGTTGGATACATAAAATAATAATATATATACCAGAGACTGACTTTAGATGGCAACATTTTTGGGTTTTATATCAGAAAATGTCTTTAAAAATGGCTAAAAACATACTTTTGGCGGTGCATCATATAGGTTATAAAAACTCAGACTTTTGACATTTTGGTATTATTCATGTAAACGCCATCTATCGCCCTGTAGTTGTACTACCACTTTCCCTTGATGCAAGGATTTTAGCATCACATTGACAACCGTGCCCGATCAGCTGATTGATGACGTGTACGTAGTTTACTTTTAAATTTACTATATATAATACTTCATTATTTCAAAGAAAAAAAGGAAAAACATTTTTTTTTTACAAACGGGGCTTGGATGGAGTTATTGAAATTTTCACCGTTTAACATATAACCCTGTAAGAAATTTACTTGAAGAACCGTGAGCTTCATATCTATAGCATGAATTGCCAGTGGATGAGGCTAGCAGACAACAAAGACCAAAATAAAATAGTTCAAGAAACAAAAAAGTTATTTCGTTTTGAAAAAGAACGAACTTTTTGGTCGCGACACATTGAGTGGTGCGCAGTTTAGTATTATGGTCAAACTTTCGCAATAATTTTTTTGTCACCCCAAACAATATTTACAAAGAATGGTCGTTTTTTTGGCCCAGTCTAGTAGCACGGATGTTATTTTCGTTGGTTTTAGGGTGAGAGACTTCTGGACAGAGCAGGGCCCCACCGACGTGCTCCTCAAGCTTAAGCGCAAGGAGATCACGCTGTTCCGCGCCGCGGAACAGCTGAACGTCACGCCGCAGACGCTCTCGAACTACTTGATATCGATGTCGCAGCTGGAGACGGGCGAGGGCGGCGCCGGCGGCGGCGGCCCGTTCCACCCGCAGTGGAACGACGACGAGTCGGAGGACGAGGCCGACTCGATCCTGCCCGACCTGCCGGCGCACGCGCCCGCCGCCTTCAAGCGCAACGTTGCCGCGTCGGCCTCGAGCAGCGGCAACTCGGTGCTGGCGCACTGCCCCGACATAACCATCATCAAGAAGGAGAAGCCCGAGGTCAAGGTCAACAATAACTCGGATCATTCCGAGACGGTCGGCGATCGGGGCGATTAATTTCCTTTTTGCGTTTCGCGATGCTGCGTGAATGAAAATCAAGGCTTTTTGTGGAAAATTGTTTCTGTAAAAAGCAATCAACCAATCGGAGATCGACATTCTCTATCGCACCCAGCGTGCTGTGGATAATGCCCTGCTCCGATTCGTTTGTTGCTTTTTATAGAGATAACTTTCTTTGGAAAGTAAAGTCGCAAATATCAAAAAACTTTGTTTAAAATTTATACTTCTTACCCGGTTTCAAACGATTGTGTATCAAAAATATATGCACATTTTTTTAAGAAAATAGAATTAACAACGTTATCTTACAAAAATTTCGTCAAAATAGAAAAAATGGGAAAAAGACGTAAATTTTAAATTTTCTCAAAAAAAAACAACTTTTTGGAACAAAAAATAAATTTCAAAAACTTATAAAACTTTTCCAGCGAAAAAATTCTGCCATTTCTTTGTCTATTTTGATGAATATTTCGTCAAATTAAAACAATTTTTTTTTAGGGAAATAAATTCTAATCTTTTTTGATCGATTTTGATGAACTTTTTACTTAAAATCAAATACATTTCAAAAAATAGAATAAACAAGGTTGTCTTGTAAAAATAACTTATCAAAATAAAAGAAATGGAAAAAATACGTCAATTTTACATTTTCTCAACAAAAAAAAACAACTTTGTGGAAATTTATCAAAATGGGCGTTTCTTGAAATTTCACTTCGCTTTCTATAGAAAATTATTTCTATAAAAAGCAATAAACTAATCAGAGCTCGACATTCTCTATCGCACCCAGCGTGCTGTGGATAATGCCCTGCTCTGATTCGTTTGTTGCTTTTTATGGAGATAACTTTCTATGGAAAGTGAAGTCGCAAATATCAAAAAACTTTGTTTAAAATTTATACTTTTTGCCCGGTTTCAAACGGTTGTGTATCAAAAATATATACACATTTTTTAAAGAAAATCTTAACTGCCTTCATGTTCTTAAAGTGCCTTTAAAACTTTTTACTTGGAATTAAACACACTTTAAGAAAATAGAATGAACAACGTTAATTTCGTCAAAATAGAAAAAATGGGAAAAAGATGTAAATTTTAAATTTTCTCAAAAAAAACAACTTTTTGGAATAAAAAATAAATTTCAAAAAAACTGTTATAAAACTTTTCTAGCGAAAAAATTTCTGCCATTTCTTTGTCTATTTTGATGAACTTTTTACTTAAAATCAAATACACTTAAAAAAAAATAGAATAAACAAGGTTGTCTTGTAAAAATAACTTATCAAAATAGAAAAAATGGAAAAAAGACGTAAATTTTAGATTTTCTAAAAAAAACAACTTTGAAAAAATTTGTTTATCAAAATAAATTAAAAAAAAAATTCCAATGATTCGTTGGGGTTGTCGTTTCTTGAAATTTCACTTCGCTTTCTATAGAAAATTATTTCTATAAAAAGCAATAAGCCAATTAGAGCTCGACATTCTCTATCGCACCCAGCGTGCTGTGGATAATGCCCTGCTCTGATTCGTTTGTTGCTTTTATAGAGATAACTTTCTATGGAAAGTAAAGTCGCAAATATCAAAAAACTTTGTTTAAAATTATATTTATATAATTGTGATCAATTTTGATGAACTTTTTACTTAGAATCAAATACACTTTAAATAGAATGAACAAAAAAAATCGTCAAAATAGAAAAAATACGAAAATATTTTGTTTGTCTATTTTGATGAATATTTTGTCAAAGTTGAAATGAATTTTTTCAGGGAAAGAAATTCTCATAAATTTTGATCAATTTTGATGAACTTTTTACTTGAAATCAAATACACTTTAAGAAAATAGAATGAACTACCTCATCTTACAAAAAAATTGTCAAAATAGATATTTTGTCAAAGTTGAAATGAATTTTTTTAGGGAAAGAAATTCTCATAAATTTTAATGAACTTTTTACTTAAAATAAAATACACTTTAAGAAAATAGAATGAACAAAAAAAACAACTTTTTGAAAGTTTGTTTATCAAAGTAAATTAAAAAAAAAATCAGTTATAAAACTTTTCCAGCAAAAGACATTGTGACATTTCTTTGTCTATTTTGATAAATATTTCGTCAAAGTTGAAATGAATTTTTTCAGGAAAAAAAATTCTCATAAATTTTGATCAATTTTGATAAACTTTTTACTTGAAATCAAATACACTTTAAGAAAATATAATGAACAACCTTATCTTACAAAAAAATCGTCAAAATAGAAAAAATGGGAAAATATTTTGTTTGTATATTTTGATGAATATTTTGTCAAAGTTGAAATTAATTTTTTTAGGGAAAGAAATTCTCATAAATTTTGATCAATTTTGATGAACTTTTTACTTAGAATCAAATCCACTTTAAGAAAATAGAATGAACAAGGTTATTTTACAAAAAAACAACTTTTGGAAAGTTTGTTCATCAAAATAAATTTAAAAAAAAATTAGTTATAAAACTTTTATAGCGAAAGACATTCTGACATTTCTTTGTCTATTTTGATGAATATTTCGTCAAAGTTGAAATAAATTTTTTTAGGGAAAGAAATTCTCATAAATTTTGATAAATTTTGATGAACTTTTTACTTAGAATCAAATACACTTTAAATAGAATGAACAACACAATCTTACAAAAAAATCGTCAAAATAGAAAAAATGGGAAAATATTTTGTTTGTCTATTTTGATGAATATTTTGTCAAAGTTGAAGTAAATTTTTTTAGGGAAAGAAATTCTCATAAATTTTGATCAATTTTGATGAACTTTTTACTTAGAATCCAATACACTTTAAGAAAATAGAATGAACTACCTTATCTTACAAAAAAATCGTCAAAATAGAAAAAATGGGAAAATATTTTGTTTGTCTATTTTGATGAATATTTTGTCAAAGTTGAAATTAATTGTTTTAGGGAAAGAAATGTTCATAAATTTTGATGAACTTTTTACTTAAAATCAAATACACTTTAAGGAAATAGAATGAACAAAAAAAAACAACTTTTTGAAAGTTTGTTTATCAAAATAAATTTTTAAAAAAATCAGTTATAAAACTTTTCTAGACATTGTGACATTTCTTTGTCTATTTTGATAAATATTTCGTCAAAGTTGAAATGAATTTTTTTAGGGAAAGATATTCTCATAAATTTTGATCGATTTTGATGAACTTTTTACTTAAAATCAAATACACTTTAAGAAAATAGAATGAACTACCTTATCTTACAAAAAAAAATCGTCAAAATAGAAAAAATGGGAAAATATTTTGTTTGTCTATTTTGATGAATATTTTGTCAAAGTTGAAATGAATTTTTTTAGGGAAAGAAATTCTCATAAATTTTGATCAATTTTGATGAACTTTTTACTTAGAATCAAATACACTTTAAGAAAATAGAATGAACAAAAAAAACAACTTTTTGAAAGTTTGTTTATCAAAATAAATTTTTTTTAAAATCACTTATAAAATTTTTCTAGCGAAAGAAATTTTAACATTTCTTTGTCTATTTTGATGAATATTTTGTCAAAGTTGAAATTAATTTTTTTAGGGAAAGAAATTCTCATAAATTTTGATCAATCTTGATGAACTTTTTACTTAGAATCAAATGCACTTTAAGAAAATAGAATGAACAACGTTATCTTACAAAAAAATTCTTCAAAATATAAAAATGGGAAAAACTTAAATTTTCTCGAAAAAAACAACTTTTTGGAAGTTTGTTTATTAAACTAAAATTGAAAAAAATCAGTTATAAAACTTTTCTAGCAAAAGAAATTTTTTGTCTATTTTAATGAATATTTTATCAAAGTTGAAATGAAATTATTTTAGGGAATGAAATTCTGATCCTTTTTGTTTTGATGAACTTTTTACTTAGAATCAAATACACTTCAAGAAAATAGAATAAACAAGGTTGTCTTGTAAAAAAACTTGGAAAAATATACATGAACTTTAAATTTTTTCGAAAAAAAATAACGTTGTGGAAATTTGTTTATCAAAATAAATTAAAACAAAAACTTATTAAACTTTTCTTAGCAAAAGAAATTATTTTCTTTGTCTATTTTAATGAATATTTTTTCATCAAAGTTAAAATTAAATTTTTTTAGCAAAAGAAATTCTGATAAATTCTTATCAATATTGATGAACTTTTTACTTAAAATTAAATACACTTCAAGGAAATAAAAAAAGCTCATCAAAATAGAAAAAAATGGATAAAAGACGTAAATTCCACAAATTTGTGTAAATTTGTTCATCAAAATAAATTAAAAAATATCAGTTATAAAATTTTTCCAGGGAGAGATTTTTTTGTCTATTTTGATGAATATTTATGATTATCATTATAATTTTATCAAAAATTGAAGTTAAAGAGTTTTTGACAATTTGTTGAAAACAATTTTTAAACAAAGTTTTTCGAAAACCAGACATAGGTGACTTAAAAAGTTCAAAAACAATGTAGCATCGTGTCATTATTAACGAACTGAACAATTCCACTTTCAAGTATTTTATACAGACCAAAGTAATTTTGTACTGTTTTTTTAGTTTTTTTTCTAGAAAGTAAAACAATCTTCTCGCTAAAATGTAGTAGTGATATGGATAATACCAAAACAAATAGTGTGTACAATATAATTTTTAAGAATGTTTTTTAACACTGCACAATGAATTTCACATTTACTCTCTTAGTAATTTGACAAATGACAAAAGTATTTATTTTATTTTTAAGATTTAATTATTAATTTAAAATATCAAATATTAAATAATTCAAAAAAAGTAATTTATGCAGACTGCTTTACAAAACAAATTCAATCAAATTTGATTTGTTGAATTAGGATTATTTTTAATTATACAAGGTGTACCTAAATGCCTGTAAAAATAATGCGATAAAAACAATTTTATAAACGAACTTTCAACTTGAACAAAAATATCATGACAATTAAAGTGACATAAAAGAACGATTCGGTCAGTATTAAAAACAGAAAAATATATTTTTTTATATAGAACAAAATGGTATCCTAATATGGCATATGTGCCATATTTGGGCGAATTCCCCCTATACCTACACTGAGGTGATTTAAAAAAATCGTACATTTTTTTTTACTTCCAAAACTACAAAATTGGTTCTTATGCACCTCTAGAAAGAGCTCACCAAATTTTAGCTCTTAATATTAATAGGAAGATTCTCCTCATCACAGTTTTTCATTTTTTCTTTACTCCCTTAGTAGAAAGACCATATTTTATCACTAATTAATCGTTTAATCAAATATTTGTACGAAATTGAATGCTCTACAAAAAAGCACTTATGTGTTTTAGCGATTACTCTAACCATTTAAAAGATATTCAAAATCAAAGTTTGAAAGATTTATTAAAATTTTTTTTTTAATAAATTCTTTAAACTTTGATCTTGAATATCTTTTAAATGGTTAGAGTATTCGCTTAAACACATCAGTCCTTTTTTGTAGAGCATTCAATTCCCTACAAATATATGTATAAAGTTTGATTAATAATGAAAAAAAGGTCTTTTTTATAAGGGACTAAAGAAAAAATGGAAAACTATGATAATGAGGATTTTCCTATTAATATGTGCCTAAGAACCAATTTTTTAGTGCCAGAAGTAAAAAAATATTCGATTTTTTTCACCCAAACATGAAAAGTTGAAACTTTTGAAAAGTTGGGTTTTATTTTTCAGAAAAGTTGGAAAAGAGGGAAAAGTTAAGTTTTTTAAACATATAAAACATAAATAATGCTTCTCAATGTATTAAAATAAATTATTTCTTATGTATTCATACATAACAAGTTGTTAATAACAACACAACAGAAAAAAATAACAAACAAAATAAAATGAACAGACAGCATAATCACAAAAAAAATAAACTAGATTTTGTAAATGGGACAATCTAATAAGTTAAAAAAATCATATTTTTAAGTAATAAATAATAGAAATTTAAACACACCATAGAAAATACACATACGAAATGAAAAATAATTAATTATGACGATATAATTCAAACCACTTCAAAATATAATTCAAAATACGTGACCCAAATATTCTTATTGGATGAATTTTAGCAACTCCGCGTCAAAATTAACGCATAATAAGTAAAAAAATTTTAACTCTAAAACTTCTTTACCAATCTTTATCAGTTTACGTGTTTAAGGGTTTTTCGAGAAAATATTTTTAAAGCCCTTTTATTTAATAATAAAAAAACGTTCGAAAAATAACTTTTAGGGATTTTTTTTAAACTAAATAAAAAATATGCTGTTAAAGACCGAATTTTTGTTAGTATACCCTGAAAATTTTATAAAAATCAAACAAACAGTAACAAAAATACAGCGCTTTAAAGTCGGTAAAAATGACCCCTTTTTGATTATTTTGCTGAAAAGTGGTCATTTTTGACGACTTTGAAGCGCTGTTTGTTTGATTTGTACAAAATTTTCAGGGTATACTAACAAAAATACGGTCTTTCACAGCATATTTTTTATTTACTAAAAAAAAAATTCTTTATAAAAGTTTTTTTCGAGCGTTTTTTATTATTAAATAAAAGGGCTTTAAGGATATTTTCTCGAAAAACCCGCGAACACGTAAACTGAGATATAAGTTATAGTATTTTTATCAAAAATTAATTGGTAAAGGCGTTTTAGAGTTGGATTTTTTTAATTTGTTATGCGTTAATTTAGAAGCCACCATTTTTGATAAAGTTTGACAAAATGTTATTCAAAAAAAAAATCTAAGGTTTATATCGAATTTTGACCAAATTATCTACCGAAAAAAAAATTATGGTAGTGGAAACACTGGTTAAAAGCCGACTTCATCAAAATAAATTTAAAAAAAAATCAGTTATAAAACTTTTCTAGCGAAAGACATTCTGACATTTCTTTGTCTATTTTGATAAATATTTAGTCGAAGCTAAAATCAATTTTTTAGGGAAAGAAATTCTCATAAATTTTGATCAATTTTGATGAACTTTTTACTTAAAATCAAATACACTTTAAGAAGATAGAATGAACCAGGTTTTCTTACAAAAAAAACAACTTTTTGAGACAAAATTAACGCATAATAAGTAAACAAAGTATAACTCTAAAACGTCTTTACCAATCTTTATGAAATTTTGTATAAAAATACTTCAACTTATATCTCAGTTTACGTGTTGGAGGGTTTTTCGAGAAAATATTTTTAAAGCCCTTTTATTTAATAATAAAAAAACGTTCGAAAAATAACTTTTAGGGATTTTTTTTTAACTAAATAAAAAATATGCTGTTAAAGACCGAATTTTTGTTAGTATACCCTGAAAATTTTATACAAATCAAACAAACGGTAACAAAAATACAGCGCTTCAAAGTCGGTAAAAATGACCCCTTTTTGATTATTTTGCTGAAAAGTGGTAATTTTTGACGACTTTGAAGCGCTGTATTTTTGTTTGATTTGTACAAAATTTTCAGGGTATACTAACAAAAATACGGTCTTTTACAGCATATTTTTAAATTACTTAAAAAAAATTTCCCTATAAAAGTTTTTTTATCCAAAATTTTATAAAGATTGGTAAAGGCGTTTTAGAGATTTTTTTAACTTGTTATGCGTTAATTTTGGCGCGCAGTGTACGTTAAAATAAAGCAATCTTCCTATAACTGAAAATGCTGGCAGCAGACACCATTTTTGATAAAGTTTGACAAAATGTTATTCCAAAAAACAATCTAAGGATTTATATCGAATTTTGACCAAATTACCTACAGAAAAAAAATTATGGTAGTGAAAACACTGGTTACCCTACCAACCAACGCAATATTTAAAAAATATTTTAAACATTTTAATTTTTCGCGGCTGGGCCACGTAATTAAAGCGAATTTGTTGTGCAGTAGATAAAAAACGGACCTCAATAAATCGTTAGATAAATAATTATTAGTGTTAGGAACATATCACAGGGTCCTTTCAAAGGACAATGTAAGCACTGACTAATAAGCATTGCAATCCTATTTATAGTGCTTTAATTAGGAACATTTTTTCTGCAATGTATTATATAATGCTACTCTATTTCAGTATTTGTATTTTGTGTGAATTATTATTTTTGGGTAATCATCTAATTTATACCCATTAGAGATGTAAGGTATTGAAATTGTTGCACAATTTTTCAACATTTTACTACAATGACTTAAACGAATATATTTTACTTAAATTATTTATGAGGCATAATGAAATAAGTATACATAACATATAAGGTTTATATTATTAAAGTTAGTTTTATTGTATATAGTATTTTGTGAATTTATCAGTATTTTCGAATTATTATTAGTTATTTCAGGTATACTTCTAAAGTAATTTAAGAGACATTTATTTATTTTACTTAAACAAACTAATTAATAAAAGACAAAAGATCAATGGAGGTTTACATTTTTAACCTTTAAAGTATAAAATATATAAAAAGTTTTGCAGAAAAAACAATATATACGTAAAATTTACTACAATTTTGCATTTAGGGTATGAAATAAAATGCAAAATGCATACATTATACAGTAGACTGGGCCAAAAAAATCAACATTTTTTTTTTGAAAAGTATATCGAAAATATGGTTTGGCGTGACCAAAAAAATTCCAGTCCATAATATTAATATTAGGAATTTAAAATTTTTTTCCTCAGCACGTTTTTGTCTCAGAACTCAGAAATATTTTTTTAAGAAAGTTAAATGCTCTACAAAAAAGGTTAAAATGAAATTTTCCGTCAGATGAACCGTTTCCTTAAAATCATGCCTTAAAAATTGGTATAGTTTTACATTTTGATCTTTTAACTTTGGAATTTTGTAAATCATGTAAAAATCAGTACCCAGAAAAAAACCGATGACTATTCTTATGGGAAATCAAATGCTTTACAAAAAAAGCCTCTTAACGTTTTTGGTTAAATTCTGTCAATCAAAAGTTATTCAAGTTTAAAGTTGAAGTCAAAACGAAATTCTTATTTTTTCCTCTGTAGATTTTTTTTTTATGGGTGATGATTTGATTTTTTTTCTTTATAAATGTGTATTATATAACTAATTAACTATTTCCAATAAAAAACCTATTAAACCTATAGGTAACAGTGAAAATAATATTTTCTAAAGAAAATAGCTTCTTAAAGCGAAAAAACTCTAATTTGTTATTTTTTTCAATTTTCAGTAATTTTATCAATAACGTAAAGATTATCATCGATAAAAGAATTCAAAATTTTTACTGACCCAAAAAAAAGAGCGAAAAAAACAAGAATTTCGTTTTGACTTCAAATTTAACCTTGAATAACTTTTGATGGAGTAAATTTAGCCAAAAATGTTAGGAGACTTTTTTTGTAGAACATTTGATTTCCCATAAGAATATCTATCGGTTTTTTCAGGGTACTGATTTTTACATGAATTACAAAATTCCAAAGTTAAAAGATCAAATTGTAAAACCATACCAATTTTTAAGGCATGATTGTAAGAAAACGGTTCATCTGACGGGAAATTCTAATCAAACCTTTTTTGTAGAACATTAAATTTTACTCAATAAATATTCTTAAGTCAATAGTTTGGGAGTTCTGAGACAAAAACTCGCTCAGGATAAAAAATTTAAAATTGCGATGATAGACCTCTTAATATTAATACTATGGACTCAAACTTTCACCATAATTTTTTTTGTCACCCCAAACAATATTTTCGATATACTTTACAAAAAAAATAGTCGATTTTTTTGGCCCAGTCTAATAATATAATATACAGGGTGCATCAAGTATCCTTTTATGTATCTTTTTTATTTGAAGAGCTACAAGGTGGGTTAAATTAGACAAAAGTTGCGTATTTACATGTCTATTAAAATGGCCTTTTAAAAACTAAGGAAAAAAAGGAAAAAAGTTAATTTTACATGTAAATGTGATTTTTTTCGCCTGCTAGATTTTGAGATACCATCGAAATCTTTTTTTTTCCTATGGCCGCCATATTGGAATTTTACATGGAAAAAAATCCAACGATGTATCGAAGTTATAACGGCCATTACAAAAACAAAAGATGGTGATGGTAACTTAAATCATAGTAGCGAATAAATTGGATGAAAATGTAGATTAATTTGTATGTTTACATGTAAAACTTACTTTAACGATTTTTGGGTTTGAAGACATATATATGAATCTATAGATTCTGTCATAGAAGGATATTGGTGCACCCTGTATAGTTTAAAAAGCATTTTAAAGGACATTTCTTGCGGTTTAATATTTTAAAACAATGATGGGGCGGGTGTTTTTTGAAATTGGTGACTTTACTTTCCATAGAAAGCATTAAACCAATCAGAGCAGCTCTGATTGGATTATTGATTTCTTTTAAGATATTTTTATATGTATAGAAAGTTAAGTCGCAAATTACAAGCTGGACTAATGATGTATATTTTTTAATAAGTACTTATTGGCACTTATTACTCTTTGCCTTCTGAAATGGTCCAAAATATAAAGGAAGGCATTGATATCACAGAGCATGAAATTTATTGGGGTTGTAATGGAATAAATTAATTGTGCAACAAAATATTATTATTTATATACCTAATACCTATATATGGATAATTGTTTAGTATAGTTTTAGATTGTATTATATAATTTATATTTAACATGAAAAACAATGTTCATGTTTCCTATTATGACAAACTTATAATGATCTATATTTATACAATTATTTGTTGAGTGCCTAATCATAAGTTAAAAAATAGAGAAAGTTAATTAGTATTTACTTTTTATTTAAGGAATTAAATCATTTTATTTGGTTTAAGGATTTTTGTAGAAAACAGTATCTGGTACACTATAATTTTTAATTCCATTATTGGAAAGGTTTACACCAAACAAATAATATACATACATACATATATGTTTAATGTATTTAAATACATTTTATGTAGATTTTTTATTTATTAAATTTTGATAATATATATTTTAAATTTATTTCAACCTTAAGCGTGATTAAGTGTTCTTTTTAGTTTGGTTTCTACTATGTTCAACAACCTACATTTTTATCATTTTATAAATAAAACAGTTACCTACCTAACTCTTAATATTATTTGGAAAAAAATAGGATGAAACTACAGGATGAATCAATAATATACCAAGTGTTAATTTTTTTTAATCATCTGATTTTTCCTGATAGATTCCTTACAGATAAAACTTCTGTTTTTCGCATCTTGCTTTGGTTTTCAGAAAAAAGTTATTTATGTCTTAAGGCTGAGAAGTGATATACAAATTTTTCTTCATACTTTTAAAGCAAGTGAAGAATAAACACATCTCAAAATATTTAAAAGTTTATAATAAAACAAATCATTTTTATCACGAAGTTAGTTTTATTGTTACTGTTTTTTTTGGTTTATTAAATATTTGTTGTTTTTTCGAAAACGAAGTATTTTGTTTTTATTTTCGTGGAAAACTGCCAGGTAAGGAATCTCATTCTGGATTTTTTTTGCAATATTAATTAATCACCCTTTATTTTCAGACACCAGACGAGATACTTGCGACGAAAACTGGATAAACAAATTGTTCAACAATAATCAAATTAAATGCTAAAAATTTTGAAATTTTTGCCACGAAATATTTTGGAAATATATTGGCGTTATTGAACGATTTATCCTCAATGGAATTGAGTATGTTTTTGGTGTATTCTTGCGTCCTTATTTATTGACCAAAATAAATAAATAAACTTTAAAATCAAAGAGGTGAGAATAATGAACTAGCTTTGGGTAACAATTTATTACATTTTCAACAAGATGGGGCACCACATAATATGGTATCTGTTAGGGCTTAAGCCAATTGGCTGATTTCCCTACATTCTTAATACGGGTTTAAGAAATTTTCGATATCTTTTTTATGTCCAGATCCAAGCAACAATTTAAGTATATGGGACTATTGAAGAATCTTTAAAGTGTTTTGCGATAGTCGCCGGTCTCTTTATATTACTCTTTCATTACTAAGTTACGACTAAAGTGGGGAACAATTATTGAGCTCCAAAAAGGTAACAAATATGTCACCAGCTATAAATCCTGCTACTATTTGTAACGTAGCTGCTACGTTACTAGAACGTTTCAATATCGTTGCTAAAGCGTTATAATTACTTTTATTTATTTGTTTTCACTTTTATATTAACTGTCTTTGTCAAACTTATATTAGATTATACTATCCCTCCTTTTTTAAATGGAACCACTACGGACTTGGCTTTTCAATGTCGTCGTTTATTAAATATGTACTGGTAGTTTATAACTTCCAGAATAACAGTATAATGTACTGTTGAACTTATGAATTTAGTTTTTGTAAAATAAATGCGCTTCGTCAATATTTTAGTTAAACAAATTATTTATTTAATGTTTATAAATAAAAAAATCTTCATATTTATTATTAATTTTTTATTTACTGTATTAATACTGTCTATTACCCATTATATTATTATTAAAGGTTATTAATCTATGCTATTACCAACAAAATTACTATGTATTAAAAAGTAAACAACCATTTACAAACAATTACCCACACAGAACACGCTATCCAATGGATATCCAATGGCTATCCCAATGTCCATATAACATCCATGCCTTTTACGATATCCATTGGATATCCAATGGATATCCATACTGGATGTTCAAAAAAAAACAAAAACATTAAAAATATTTTTTTCTTTTTTAAAATAGCCCCTTATAGGATAAATTTATGTAATGATTAATAAATATGATTTAAATCGTTATTAACCCAATTTCAACAAAGTATCTCTAATATATATCCAATGGATAACTAATGTATGTCCAAAGTATATCCACTGTACATCTAATGTATATCCACTGGATATCCACTGGATATCCGATGGATATCCATACTGGATGTTCAAAAAAAAACAAAAACATTAAAAATATTTTTTTCTTTTTTAAAATAGCCCCTTATAGGATAAATTTATGTAATGATTAATAAATATGATTTAAATCGTTATTAACCCAATTTCAACAAAGTATCTCTAATATATATCCAATGGATAACTAATGTATGTCCAAAGTATATCCACTGTACATCTAATGTATATCCACTAGATATCCACTGGATATCCAATGGATATCCATACTGGATGTTCAAAAAAAAAACAAAAACATTAAAAATATTTTTTTCTTTTTTAAAATAGCCCCTTATAGGATAAATTTATGTAATGATTAATAAATATGATTTAAATCGTTATTAACCCAATTTCAACAAAGTATCTCTAATATATATCCAATGGATAACTAATGTATGTCCAAAGTATATCCACTGTACATCTAATGTATATCCACTGGATATCCACTGGATATCCGATGGATATCCATACTGGATGTTCAAATAAAAACAAAAACATTAAAAATATTTTTTTCTTTTTTAAAATAGCCCCTTATAGGATAAATTTATGTAATGATTAATAAATATGATTTAAATCGTTATTAACCCAATTTCAACAAAGTATCTCTAATATATATCCAATGGATAACTAATGTATGTCCAAAGTATATCCACTGTACATCTAATGTATATCCACCGGATATCCACTGGATATCCGGTGGATAACTGATATGGATATCTTGTGTATATACTTGTATGTATACATGTGGGATTTTGTGATGGTTTAAACTAGCATATGTAAAAAAAACGACTTTACGTTAAATTGATTTTTTGCCAAGAGCTACGAAATTTTTAATTTTGAAATGTTCACTTTACCCAGATAATAATATTTATATATTAATAATATTATTTCTGTTAATAATATGACTATGACAGTCTGCAATACAATAAAAAATTACTTAAAAAAGTCCTTTTTGTTTATTATTGTATTTCATATATGTACTACGCACGCGCTGAATTTGAGAATCTTCAGTGTTGCCGGTTATAAGCAAAATAACTAAACGAAATATATTTCCGTACTTTATTAAGTTTTAATAAATAAATTAAATAAATTTAAAATAATTATTCACCACATTTATGTCAAATAGGTATACTAGGTATACTAATTAATTAAGTATTAAAGATTTAATAATATAACCGCCATTTTGATGAGCTTTCTGAAATTATTTAAACGTCTGACAACACTGCCGGCGAACACAGAAGATAAATGTCACCATATTACCTTGCCGCTGCATCTCGCCGCTGTCCAGGTCGCCCAACTAGTATATAGGTGGGCGGTTGCTTGGCTTGAAGCGTGTCTCTCGGCACCAACTGCCTGACACTGATGAGACCCAACAGGTCGAAACAGTCTGTCTGTCAGTGTTGGTGGGCATGGTACATTAGTCATTGTGCCATGTTAAACAAATGGGCTGATGGATTGGCCAAATTTTGGGGATCATAAGGAGACAGGTGAAATAGGCCCTAAATGATTAGGCTGATAAAAAGGCAAATGACAGCTGGAGGAGTGATGGCAAGCACTTCTTTAGTTATATGTAGTTTTCTGTTCTATTTTATGTTTTCATAAAAATAAATATTTAAATTAAAGAATAAGACTTTTATTTTAAAACCCAATGTTATTTATTGAAAAGTAAATATCCATTGATTCACCATATCCAATACAGATGACAACCATATTGCATACAATACTATATCCACTGGGTATCCATTGGATATCCACACTATGTCCAGGAGGGTCGGACATTTATATATCCAATGGTTATCCATATTGAATACAGATTACAACCTTATTGCATACAATACTATATCCACTGGGTATCCATTGGATATCCACACTATGTCCAGGAGGGTCGGACATTTATATATCCAATGGTTATCCATTGGATATCCCGGATATCCTATGTATATCCTGGATATCCATAAAAGAAATCCATTGGATATCCATTGGATGTAATTGTTCCGTGTGGGTAAAATAATTTATTATTTACATTACCACGTGGTACTGTACATTAAAAAATGGCCGATAAGAAGAATTTTCCTTTGAAGTAGTTTTCGTTACTTTAAAGTTTTTTTCTAGGGATAGAACGATACCGATATTGATATTGGTATATCGGCATATCGGCAATTGTTTCCGATTATCGGTATCGTATCGTATCGGCAAGATAATTGCCGATATATCGGCAAAAAAAATTGCGCTTTTCACTCTTCAGTGCATAAATGAAATACTTTATTAAACAAAATAAAAATTTTTATACTAAAGGTACCATTTTTACTAAAAAAGTAAAACAAATCCTAACACCACTTACAACAAATATACCTAATGTAGCAGGTACTAAATACAGTATATACCATAGAAAAAGGATATATACTTAATACTTAAAATTTAATTCGATAAACATAAAACCTATAAATTCTCAATCCCTACCACAGTGGGCGGGGTTTGGCACTTGTTTTATTTAAGTGTATCTATTCGTTTTAATACACACTGTATAAGGGGCTTCTCAGAAATCCGAAATGTCACTCACTACCAATCACAAACGTTTCCTCGCAACGGAATTAAAACGGGACTTCCCCGATTTTTGCTTCGGTCGTGTATAAATAGATGGCATTATGTTTGCCGATACGATATATCGGTATATCGGCACGTAAATATCGGTATCGGCCGATATATCGTATCGGCAAAAAAAAGTGATATCGTTCTATCCCTATTTTTTTCCACCTTAATTTACTTTACAGTAGTTTTGGTCAGTACCATAAACGTTCCAAATACTAAAATAATAACTTTTAAGTTAATAACTTTGTAGTTTTTAACTCATGTTCCACTTTCGAGATTTTAACTTGCATTGGGACTACAAAGTAAAAATAATTATAATGTAATATCTAGGTAGAAACCTACAAATTAAATTTACTTGAAAGTATTTTTTTACTTATAACACCTTTTTTAAAGTTGCAAAGTCTTCTTGGGGGCACCCAAGTTTAACTTAACATTTAATTAAATGTTTATAGTAACCATTTAAGGAAAGACTAAAGTTTCTGTTACAAAATATTGCTATTTAAAAGTTAGAATTACTTTTAAGTAAAATTAAAGTAGCTGTTTAGTATACTTAACTAATTTTAACTTTGGTAATGGTTTTTGGAACCAAAAATGCTGCTTGGGAATATATTATATTCTATATTCAATATAGAATACAATATTATTGTATATATATTGCATCACAATGTTTATTAGTTATAATAACTTATCTAATCTACTTGTGTTAAACCTGCAATAACCGAAGCCGGCTCTGTTGAAATTTTGAAACTGATATCATGAAATTCTAAAAGTTCCCGTTCTCCAATAGGATCAGTAACACATATCTTATTTGTATTAAGCCAAGTCATACAATTAATTTAATTTAATAAGAATATAGATTTAAGTATCATTGTTTTAACTTGAAAGAAAAATGGATAGTAACGAAGTTGAAAAAGCCTATTCACCTAGCCAATGGTCAAAAAGACTTTCTGCCAACGTTATATGTCAAAAACATGTGGAGTTTATCGAAAAAGGTTAGTAAATAATAATAGTTTTTAAGGAAAACAGTTTTTTGGTTTGACCACCGACTAATTTTGTGTTTTTCCCTTTAATTATTCTATATAAAGTTATAAACCAAATTGCTTTCTTTATGTTGGGGTCAGAATATGAATGCCTACTAAATTACTTAAAAAATACGTCAATATATTACCCAAACCACAATAAAAATTAAACTAACTAGCATGCTAAGTGTTTATTTTATCAAAAAAGATATCTATTTTATCAAAAAAAAAAAGATATCTTTAGAACATTAATGAAGATATCTTTAAGACGTCTATCAAAAGACGTCTTTTAGACGTCTTTTTTAGATCTTCAGACGTTCAGGCATAATACAGACATACAAAAGACATCTTCAAGACGTTGTGTGCTATCTGGGTATACACCCACGAGCCGCCACTGCAGTGAATTTCCCTTAAAATATAATTTATTTTTTAGAAAGTTTAAAGGTGAAACAAATAATTTCGTCGGACTTAAATATTCCATATGGTCCTCGTCCAAGAGAAAAAATTGATATATTTGGAACTGATTTAAAAAATGGTAAGTGTATATTTTATTAAAACAAAAATCAGTTTTTTTGATATAAAAAAATTGTTTCTGAATTTTCAAGTTACAATTGTTAAGGTGTTAAAAATTTTTAACTTAAAAATTAAAAACAATCTTTCGACTAATAACTTTTGAAGATACAAAATTCCAGCTGTGTGGATTGTGGCTATGACCTTAAGGTCCATTGTCTATTAAAATGGCATTTAAAAATTAAGAAAAAAATGTGAGGTTCTTAAATAATTTGAAAAAACTAAAAACCAAAAATCGTTTTAACTGAGTTACCTAAATTTTCATCTAATTTCTAATTTTTGTTTTGAAAAATTTTTAGTTATTTTTAAATATTTGATGTCGGATATAAACGAATATTAAGAATATTGTAGATAAATTAATGGACATACGATCACATTTTAAAAAATTAATAAAAATAGACGTACGTTTATAATATACAGGTTTAAACAAAAATATGTTTTTTACCATAAGTTTAAAACACTCTATAGAGTGGCAAAACCGTATATTGTTCTAAATTTAGTTTTATTTATCAAGTCACATCTATTCTTAACAGTTTTGTTTTTGGTTCACGTCGATATATATATTTATTTTTGTGGAAAATATGGATTTAAAAAAAAAACATTGCAATTTCCAATATTTTTCTGTCATAGGCTATGGAGAATGACAGTGACAGTTTTGTTGAATCATCCCATACTTGGACATGTCATGCACGTCTTTCTAAAGCTATCAAATTGTTTTTTGAAAATTAATGTTTAAATTTTGAGGTGTCTTCTTACTTTAAAAAATGGATATATCTCCGACTGATGTTGCCAGAGCCATTAATTTAATCCAGGTCACAGTATTACGTGGCAAGTGTTTTAAACGTCACAAGAAGTAAAGTACAAAGGGCAACATCAGTCGGAGACATTTTTAAAAGTAAGAAGACACCTCAAAATTAACACATTAATGTACAAAAAACAATTTGATAGCTTTTGAAAGCTGTATATGACATGTCCAAGTATGGGATTATTCAACAAAACTGTCACTGTCATCCTCCATAGGCTATGGATGGACAACCTTAGTTCTTCATACAGGAAAAATATTGGAAATTGCAATGTTTTTTTAAAAAATCCATATTTTTCACAAAAATAAATATATCAAGGTGAACCAAAAACAAAACAGTTAAAAATATATGTAACTTGATAATTAAAACTTAATTCAGAACAATTGTTTTAATATACGGTTTTGCCACTCTACAGAGTGTCTTAAACTTATGGTAAAAAACATATTTTTGTTTAAACCTGTATATTATAAACGTACGTCTATTTTTTAGTAATTTTTTTAAAATGTGAGCGATTGTCCATTAATTTATAAATATATAGATATATCTACAATATTCTTTAATATTCGTTTAAATCTGACATCAAATAAACAAGTTATTTGCGATTGAAATTCATCGAAAATTTGTGTGTATCGATTATTTTGCCTGTGAGTGTAGTATACTTGGAGCACCCTGTAAATCGTACTTTAAACATTTTTTCTTATTTATTAATTTTAGATTCTCCTATTTTTATATTTATACATGGTGGTTATTGGCAAGAAAAGGTCATAACAAAAGATATGCAATCCTTTCTTGCAAAAGCTATGTACCAAAATAAAATTAAAACCATTTGCATTGGGTATGAACTATGCCCAGACGTTACGTTTGAAGAGTTGGTTGGAAATATAGAAGCAGCAGCCGAATATTGTTTAAAATATTGCAGAAGAAATGGATCTAGGTGAGACCCAGTGGCGGCTGGTGGATTTTGGGCACACCCATATCTCAGTTATTAGACATGGGACCCAAATTAAATTTATATGACATTATATAGACAAGTTCTGCGCAAGCAGAATTTCAATTGAAGTTTGCGAAAAAAAGTTAGTTTTTAAGTAAGCCCAAATTAAGATAATTCAAATTAAAGTGGTACAATATTAATTCACTGAAGTTTATCGAAAAATTTCCAATTTTATTAAAAAATTTCAAGAATTACAGGTTTTATACCATTTTAAATTTTTATTATTTCTTTTACTAAATTTACATACAAATTAATGAAATCCTTTGGGCATTCTTGATTCAGGATTTCAAGAATCTTGAAAATTTATTTTTAATTCAGTTAAATAATTATACAAGGTATCTCAAAAATAGTGTGCAATAAATACTCTATAAGTGGTTTCCCAGCAAACAGTAAAGGTTCTATAATGGCCCTTTGTAAAGGTGCTCCTCCTTATAGGGGGAACAGGGGGTAACTTTAAAATTTCCAACGGAACACCCTATTTTTTATTGCAGATTCGGATTATTCGACTAACAATAGGTAGATTTTGTCATATTTGTAATAGATGGCGCTGTAATGAAAAAAAATCAATTTTGTTCGATTTTTCTTCTGTATACGATTCTCCAATAATTATTGAATAAAATACTTGGTTTTATTTTTTAAATTAATTTTTTTATTTTTTTTATTTTAATTAAAGTAGGTGCTCAAAACGGTGGCCTTCGACTTCAATGCATTTATTAATTGGCATTTCGTTTTAATATTCTGCTAACAAATCTCTAGATAATTCTCGTGTGCTTGCATGAGGATTAGCGGCCGTTGCTGCTAATAAATTAATTTCATTATTTCTACCTGTGACTGTTGCTCGACGAACTCTTTTTCAGATGAACACTCCCGTTTGTAGTAAACTGCTTGACTGTACGGTGAAATGAAGTACGTGATCGAATTTTATCCGGAAAACGCTGAGCGTAGATATTAACAGCATCATCAAGATTCCTGCCTGCTTCTCCATAAATCAAAATCATTTCTATTTTTTCTTCCACTGTAAAAAATCCATTATGAATAACTGCTTAACGAAAGGAGGTCTTTTTGTTTTCAAATTAATCTTCGAACTAAATTGATTAAATAATGCTAAACTATAAATAGTTTCTTTATACCTCAATAATAATTATTAAATACCATTTTTTATACCTCAATTAGGATTTAATTAATTAATTGACAAAATAAAAAAATAGTACAATAATCTTTTAAATTAAGGATTTAATGCGGGCAGGTAAAAAGTGACCATGGTGTGCAATTGATAATTATCACTGAATGAAATAATTTATAAAACTTAAACCAAAGGAAACTTAAATTTTAGTTGAAAAATCGTGGGTAAAAATTATTACCAAAAAAAGTGATATTTTTATAGAAAAATTGAGATAAAATAATAAAATTTTGTATGCTTACTTTTTATGCTGAATTTATAAATAACAAAAAAAAATAATATTTATTATTTATAAGTGTATAAAACAGTGGCGGCCTAGGGTATTTTAGCCCCAAATTTTTTGTGTGCAATTTTTTTGTTGACTGCAGAATATAAAACTTTTTATTTTAGAGGGATGCATTTTGCTGGGCACTCTGCTGGAGCCCATTTGGTGGCGAAAATTTTTAATAACTACTTACAAAAAATACCCTTAACGGACCAAAAACTCTTTAAAAGTGCATTTCTTCTTAGTGGAATTTTCGACTTAACACCTTTGTTAAAAACCAGCTACAACTCTGCTTTAAAATTAGACGAGGAATGTGCAAAAAAAGCAAGCCCAATGTTCCAAGATTTCTATAGAAGTCCATCATCAAAATTCTACGTCATTGCTGCGGAATATGACCCTCCTGCTTTTAGAAAACAAGCTGAATTATTTCACGAAAAATTAGTTAGTTTGGAAATAGATTCGACTCATAGAATAATAAAAAATGTAGATCATTTTGATATAATTGAGAATTTATCATTGGAATGTTTTGATTTGACTAAATTTATTATCAATGTAATTAATAAAGTGAATGTTAATTAAAAACTGATCTTTTTTAATAACTACACAGTAGAAAAAGATTTTAAGTTCTCTCAGGTGAAAGCTGTAAGTGAAAAAGTTTGTGTTCTAAATAGAACTATATAGAACATCAACAAGCTGTTTAGTTGTGGTTTATAATTATTAACTAAAGGGAAGTCAATTTCAAAGAATTATTATTCATCATGGTTTATAATGCCGACTATTTCCCTCGTCTTAATTTCCACCAATCACAAACGCGCAATTTTGAATTACAAATAGTTTCTAGGTGGCTTTCTACTTTGCATTTATAGATTTTTATTTGCAAGTGGAAGTGAAAAAGCGTGAATTATGAAAAACAACGTCATGAATTGAGGAAAATGCAATTTTTAAAATCAGGTAATTTGAGGTTATGAAGATTAGCTGTCATCTTGGTTATGCAGGTACACTAAAATGGGTAAAGGTGAGCGAAACCAACCCAAACCAACCCAAACTTAACAACCCAACCCAACCGACCCTGCCCCATTGGCCCCTCCGCCCCATTGAGCAATAGAGGTATAATATATCTATGAGCAGGCTGGATTGTGAACCTGCATAACCTCAAATTACCTGATTTTAAAAATTGCATTTTCCGCAATTTATGACGTTGTTTTTCATAATTCAAGCTTTTTCACTTCACTTTCAAATCTACGTCTAATAGATACGTGTTTTTGACTCGCTACATGCTCTTTTTCACAGAAAATCACTGTAAGTCACTTCAATTATCAGTAAGGTGACCAACCGTTCTGATTTAACCAGAACTATACTGTTTTTGAGAAACATGTTCTGGTTGTAAATTAAGTAAAGTAAAAGTTCTGTTTTTTCAAAAGCTTTTCTGTTTTTTTCTGTTTTCATACCTACAACACTAATTACGCCATAAACATAAAATTATATTTTCCACTTTGCTAGATTTTTCGCCCAATCATGCAACCCTGCTCGCCCTACTCCCACTAAATACATTCGCGTTGGCGTTTGCACTTGGCTCTCCCCAAACGAACTAATAGTTCGGAACTATTTTAGTATTGCGCATGTCCCTGACGTCTGCGCGTTTTATTGTGGTTAAATATTGTAATATCTATTGTTTTTTATATTTCAAATTCTAAATGATATGCCTCTGCAAAGAGGAAAATGCACCTTTAATGCAGAAATGCAAAAAAGTTTATCTTTTACAAATAGTCCTGTAGAGAAAGTTTTTTCCAATATGAACAACTTTTGGACAATTGCATATTTCGATCAAATTTCGATCAAATATGCTTTAAAAAAATGTACTAATAAAAAAAATTCACTCCCAAGAAAAATATAGTTTTAAAAAATCTTAATTTGTAATAATATTATGTTAATAGAAATACATGTAAACATTTTATAAAAAATACAGATTTTTTATTAGAGTTCTGTTTTTTCCTTCAGGAGAGTTGGTCACCTTAATTATCAGCCCCTTTTATTAATTACGTGATAATTATACAAGTTTTTTACCCTGCGCCGATTGCTTATGCACTTTTACATCCCTCCACACGTATTTTTTGCATTTTGGCAACCCCCAATCCGTTTTTCGGAAAAGTCGCTAATGTGTAAATTTAATAAGGTGTGGAGCATAGTACCTATAAGTTCACATAAAACAACTTAAAATAACTTTAAAATGTCATAATAATTCAATATTCAAGGTTATTTTATAACCCACAAATTAACCTTTAAATTGACATTTGACAGCCCTGACAGAATAAGGTTTATTTTTTACAAAAGAGGAGTAAAATGATTGTTCTTACCACTTTGAGATCTATTTTAAGGCTTGCAAGTCTCTCTGTAAGAAACAACGTTTGAAAAGATTATTAATCTGTACAAACCCAAAGCACAAGAATTGTAAACAACAAAAATGGACGCCATTGAATGATGTGCAGTGTTGCAGTGATTTTAAGTATTTTTAGTACGAGATCGAAGAGACCTTGTTGTGTGGATTGTGGACGCCATAAAATAAATCATCCACTATGAGTTTACACGACTACCTATAATGAACCCCTACAATGCGCATGCGGATTTATTTTAATGCAGCAGAGTCAAACTTTTTGAAACTTAAATTTACCAATTTAAAGATTACATTTGGTACCTGGATTCGGTAGAATTTGACTGGTTACTAGAAACTGCTTTTTCGCTATGTTATCTATGGCTTTGCCAATTAGTCATATTTATGACTGTTGGTGCTTGTTGGCATTGTTGAGTAATAATTTTAATGACATCCATATAAGACATTTATCAAATGAAAAATAAAAAGCACTCTAGTGCTCGAAGGTCTTCGGTCAGTCCAAAACAAATATTGTCCACTGCCTATTTCGAAGATGGGATCCGAAAAGTGGATCATGTTCTGGCGGTGTCTCGAATAAGTGCCAAGAGGAACAAAAAAACTATAGAAAATTATGTGACGAACCTGGAGGCTGCCGGTTTGGAAACTGAGCAAAGTTATGGCATCACTGAACCGGTTATATTTATTAAACTGCATATTCCCGAGCGTACTTTTCTCCACATGTCCAGCGAAACTCCAATTTGGGCATATACCAGGAAATCGAAGCGGAAGTACGTGAGAAAAAAAACATTTTGCACTCCTCTGGACGACATGGACCCTACAGCCGGGGAAGATTACTGCGGGAGAATATACTTTATTTCCCATGTACTTTCAGCGGCTAAATACGGCAAGGACGATTTTCACAAAGGGATTAAAAGTTTGCTGGGCAAAAGAATTATATTGCAATCGTATGCTTTGCACGATGGTCCCATAGAAACGAACAGATTAGGCAAACTTGATGAGGACTTTAATCAGAGAACTTTGCTGGCCAAATATTGGGCCAACCCGTCGATGATATTCAAAAGGGCGCCTTTGGATGCGATCAAGAATTACTACGGAATAGAGGTGGCTTTCTACTTTGCATTTATAGATTTTTATTTGCAAATGTTGGTGCCTGCTTGCTTGATTTCATTTTTTTTCATTATCGTAATTGTTGCTAAAAGATTTAAACTTTTGGAGTATGCAGGACAATCTTGCAATTCGCTTATCCGGGTGTGCGGGATATGCGATGATGAGGCAACCGAATGCTACACGCATTCCATGATAGGGAATTGCAAAACCATTAACATCGGCGTGCTCTTTGACGACTTTAGCTTGTATGTACACTGCATTTTTACCTGCATTTGGGCCTGCATGGCGGAAAACCTGTGGCTTCTGCGAGAACGGGACCTTCGAAAGCGCTGGAACATAAAGAACAACGAATTCCTGTTGGATAAACGTTTTCAATTCAAGGAAAACGTTCAATACCGAAGGATATCGCCAATCACCGGTCAAATTGAACCTTACCTGCCATTTGACATTCAATTTTACCGAGGCGTACTCACCCACACGCTTTCGGCAGCCGTTTGTCTGATCCTTTGCTTCATGTCATGGTGCAAAATTAATTTCGTTCTGTACCTGCAAGTGTTAGCGGGAAGATATAATTGGTTTTCTCCGTACCATCACAGATTTGAATTCCTGTTATGGGCAATACACACGCTCGTAGTTCAGATTATCTACAAGGGTCTTAGCTACTTGGCTTGGTACTTAGCTTCATTGTATCAGCATAAATACGTTGTTACGCACAGTAACCACTTTATTACTTTGCGCTTTATTTTCGCTGTCTTTAACCAATACGGTATTTATATTTACTTTGCGTTCATTAAAGGTATATTTTCCAATGTACCTATAAATAACAATTATTTTTATTTAAAGTATGATAAATGCGAGCCAAACACTTGCCTAGTGACAATGTTCTTCCTGTCGATGCTAAAATCCTTCACTTTTCTTTTTGGAAGGGTTTTTCGATCTACACAATACTTTTTAACAAGGAACAAAAGAGAAGTAATAAATATCCCGCAATATGAAAGGGAGTTCAAGTTGGAAAAGTTCCAGTCGACCTGGATGCCTTTGGAGTTAATGAAAGTGCTGCTGGTGCACACTTTTTTGACCAACTGGAACGCAATTAACATTTTCGGGCCCATCTTGATTTTTCTGTGCATACTGGTGAGATTGCGCGGGGACGCCTACTGGTTCGTCTACAAGTTGCAGCGACCGATCCCGAAAATCATATTCAACATGGAGTCGTGGGATTTGATTTTGAAATATGTGACGCGTTTTAGCGTCATTGTCAACTGTTTGGCCGTTGCGTACACATCGGAAGCCAATAAAAAAATTGAATTCTTAAAACAACACGGTACTTTATATGGGTGGTATAACCAGAGCTTATCGATATTCGATCAGAGAGACAAATATGGCGCACATTTTACCGGAAACAATCCCTTCTGCTTTTATAAGGACTTCAGGTATCCCTCTGACCATCCCGAAAAATACCAACACAATATGCATTACTTCGAAAAACTGTTCAATTTTTTTTTTATTTTTTTTATTCTTGTAACCATAGTTACCATAGCGGTTAGAACTTTTAATTCAATGTTTTTATTAGTTTTTTATAGACTCATAGATAAATTTAACAACTAAACAATTTTATTTCATTTTGCACCATTTTGTCTTGTTTTATTTGTATTTAGTCGCCCTTTCCATATCTTCTTAACTTTAAAGGAATTATTGAAATAAAAAAATATGAAAGAAAATAAATTTATTGGATTTTGTCATTGTTTCGCAAAACAGAAAATAAGTCTTCATTAAAAGACATAAATAAATTTTTTTATCTCCACGCGGTCTATAATTTAAACTTTATTGTTGTCAACATTCGATAAAGAAATAACTTGTTATGGCCTAGGCCGATAAAAATTTTTATGAGGCAAGTAATTAGTTACTAAACTACTAAACTGGTTTAATTTATTTATAATAAGCACTAATTTGTTTGTTTTACTGTTAATGTTTATTATTTTTCATTAAATTATTGTAAAATTAAATAAGAATAATAAAACAAAAAGTGAGGTTAGGACATTGCAATTTGACGTTTCTGCGGATTTCACAGTTGTGTTTTCTTTTTCTACTGCGGAAACACTTAAAACGATACAGCCAGTATTTTAATTACTGGAAGGGATGAAAAGGACTTTCAGTAGGTACTTTTAGAACATTTCCAGTATTCCAAGAAAATACCAGTTTAAACTAGTTTATTTTATATAACTTATATATAGTATAGTGTAATTAGTATACACGTTTATTTTTTCTTAAAGTTTATTTTGATTTTTAAACAATTGTTTATTTTTGTGAGTGATAATTTTGCAAATAAATTTATTTGAATAAATATTTCTTTCTTACTAAGTATACGTAAATAATAATACTAAATAGGTATGACTATTATGTATGTTTTATTATTTTCTGCCACCTGCATCAAATTTGAAATAATTCTTAAGGAAATGCAATTATTAATACTTGCAGATAAATTAAGATTATGATTATTTTGCAAAAAATTATAAATATCTAAGTTTCAAAAATTACATCTAAAACTCTTAAAATTATATTCAAAAATGTATTATAATATGATTATGAATATGATACTGATATCACCAGTACTGAAAATTCTGTAAGTACCTAATAAAAATTACTTGCAGTAATCAAAGTTACTTGCAGTAATCAAAGTTACTTGCAGTAATCAAAATTACTGGCAGTAATCAAAATTACTTAAAACCATAACTTTATGAGTACTTGGTACTGGTACTGGTTTTTTTTACAATTTTCAGTACTTACTTGATACTGTAAGTACATTTATTAAATACTGGATACTGGTACTGAAAGTAAAATGAAATATTATGATACTGGTTACTGGATACTGACAGTACTATCGTAGGGTACTTGCAACAGCTCTGAATAGTATATTAAAGAACTAATGTCATAAGACGTCATTTTGTCGCACGCGGACAATTTATAAAACGAGCGACGAAGGAGCGAGTTTTGTAATGGACGAGGGCGACAAAAGGTTTTATGACATGAGTTCTCTATGCTATTTTATCTATTTTGCCAAAATTCTATAAAAAAAATAATTTTATACATTTTAATTTGTTCGAATTTTACTTTAGATAAGGTACCTAAGTGCGGGTAATAAGGCCCACCTAACGCATTAAATTAAAAAAACAAAGAAAACGTGCACATTTTTTAATTTTTTTTATTTCATAAACATATATTAACTTTAAACTACATACTGTAACATTTATAAACTCAAATGAAATAAACAAAAAAAAAATTCTTAGGTTTTAAAAAACTCGTTAATGGGCCTTATTTCATGCTCAACAGATAATAAAGCCCATCCATTTAAGGTGCACATTAGGGACAAATAAACACATCTTTATCCTCAGGCGTCAGTCCGACACATTCTTCATGAACCCAGGTGAGGCACATGGCACACTGGCGCATACCAGCTTAAAATCCAGTTCAAAAAGCTTGCAGAACCAATCTTCCTCGGGGTTGGCGTCTGCGCTTTCTGTCTAGGTCGATGGTTCTACAGTGGCCTTCGTTTGACTTATCTTCGCTTTATCTTGCATTTTGTTGCCGAGCCGCTGGCCTTTTGGGGTTTCTTCCCAGTTTCATTATTTGGTGGGCCTTATTACCTGCTTTGTAAAGATCCTTGTTTTAAGGTTATAACTCAGACATGCATAGTACAAAACCAATCATTTTCTAGGAAAACATTGGTAATATGTGTATTGATACATACCTGTAATGGCGCAGCAATTGAATAAACGCTTTTTAGGCACAGCTCTAGGAAAATACCACAATTTTTATAATTTCACGAAAGAAACTTGTTGTCGAAACACTTGTTGTATTTACTATCAGCAAACGACATCTTATTAAGGCGGAACTCTATCGAATATCAAATATTACCTAGTAAAATCATAAGATGGCAGCCCCAGTATTATAATTTAAAAAATGAAGGTAAAATGGCTGTCGGGCCTTATAACCTGCTGGGCCTTATTACCCGCACTTACCTTAGTTGGTATCACAGTCATTGGTTTGAGTTTGAGTTAATGTCAAAATCGATTCGCCATGCCGTCCTTAAATTACTTATTTACAATAAGCGGCTGTTAATGTTAAAGAAGAAAAAAAGGATTTTCTTTGGTGTCAAACAAAATTTATTGTCAGAAAAGTCTCGTAAGTACTAGAAAAATCATAAAAATATTATAACCAATATGCAAAATATTATGCTGTTTAAAGTATAGCCAACCTATAAAATCAAAATTTTGGGTGGGATAAAGTATCTCATTTCAACACCGAAAGGGGTTTTATAATAATATAATATAAAAATAGATAAAATGTTTTTATTTACACAGTTTACAAATTATGTTTGATGAGATTCTTGTCAAGTTCCTGCTTGATCCAACTGGTAAACTTGGCAACATCAGTATAAACCCCTGGTACATTAGTTTGTCCGCAACCTTGTCCCCACGAAACCATACCAACCAAATGGAAAACATTATTGATGGGGCACATCAATGGACTACCTCCATCCCCCAAACAAGCGTCTTGGTTTTTGATTCCCCCCGCGCATGTAAACGAGTCGTGCAGTTCAAATCCCGCGCCTAATTTCGAGTTTTTTCGTAGTTTTTCCTGGCAGATGTCGTGCGGTACTGTTGGTACTACCACTTTTCGAAGAGGTACTGAAGTATCTACAAAAAAGTTAGGTTAGCTAGTTGTACCGTTGATTATTTTCAGGGTTAACATTGCTTCAAATACACTACAACCCAGAGAACCATGGTTTGGGAAAGAAATTAGTCAACTTTTTCACAACTAAGACTAAGACCCCATTATAACCCCCCATCTGTCTAAAAATTGGGGCAACCCTTGTAACGGCTTAAAGATTTCTTTAGGACATTCACTTTTGAATACAACCTGGTATATGAACAAAATCCAAAATGGTGGCCATGTATGTAGCGTAGTGATATTTTTTTATTTATATTCAAAATTTAGTATTTCTCAGTTTTTTTGCATAAGTTATACCTACCTACCTACATACCTACCCATATCTTACACAGGTTACTTCCATTCTTCCTTTAAATGATTCAATAACATCTCAAAATCAACAGTTCGCAGAAGATTGGCTTTTGGAGGTGGAAGAGTGACTGTTTGGGGTGGAATGGAGATGAATGGAAAGAGTGAATGCTGAGAGATACAGTGATTTGGTTGTTAGATATCGTGGTCCCTTATGCTCAAAATATTGCCAATAATTAGTGTTGGTGGACGACAATGCCCGTCAAACCGAATTGGCCACCTTTGTCTCCGGATATGAATCCTATTGAGCATATGTGGAGCAGGATGAAACTGAAAATGAATGGGAGGGAAGGACGCATGGAACATTTTGATGAATTGGTAAATTCTATTCAGGAAGATTGGGATACCCCAGGAATTTATAAGGAACTTGGTCGAGGCCCAGGAGGGTTAACGAATTATTACGGTTTAGGGGAGGGCCAACTAAATATTGAAAGTTATTATTGTTATTGTTTGTTACATTTTTCTGTTGAATGTTGTAGTTTTAATTATGATTATATCTTCACATACAATTTTTCAAAATGAACAAAAATATTTTTATATAACTTTATTACCAATTAGGTGGGTACTTATCAGTGATAAGTTATCACTAGTGCGCAATAAAATGTAAGTTATGTAACATTATCCTAACCACTCAAACAAATTGCAGTAATTTTGCCCAAAAAATGAATGCCAAATGGCATTTTAATCATAAATATGCAAGAAACACGCCAGCAATCTGATTTTATTAAGACATTTAACAGCCGGGAATTGTTTTCGAATTTTGATTCTTGATGATTTTGGTTTTATCTGAAACTTAAATTTGACAACTGAATCACAATCAGGAGGTCAAAATTATAAAGAAAACATGTCACGAACGTAAATATCGGTTCAGGTTTAGTTTTCGCAAATTTTCACCAAAATGTCATTTTGAAAAAGTGGTCTTTGCTTAGGCCCCTCTGAAAATAATGGAAGTTTGTTGCTTGTCGCTTGTTCAGAATTATTCAAGAAACAATCTTTTACCATCTTATTTTCTTGTTCTTAAAAAGACTGAATATATTGCCTACCAAAAAGCCTTAAATGTACTCTTTTGGAAAAAAAATCATATTTTCGTTGCTAAGATTCCAATTCGAAAAATACATAATACTACATTATTTCAAAGTAAAAACGAAAAAAAAAATATTGTTTTACAAACGGGGCTTGGATGAAATTATTGAAATTTTTCACCGTTTTACATCACCCTGTAGGAAATTTACTTGAAGAACTGTATGCTTAATATCTATAGCATGAATTGCCAGAGGATGGGGTTAGCAGAAATCACAGACCAAAATAAAATCGTACAAGAAACAAAAAAGTTATGTCGTTTTGAAAAAGGACGAACTTTTTGGTCGCGACACATTGAGTGGTGCGCAGTTTATGTGTTTAGCTGCAGAAATCACATATAGTAATAACTTAACCTAACTTAATCCAAACTGCTTTTGCATATTATTGGGCACAATTTGATCATTTATTGTTGCCATCGCGATTGCACAAAAATCATAGAAATATTAAGTCCTGTATTGTACATTTATTGGCAAAACTTTTCCAAAGTTATAAGGGCAATTCACCTGATATGGCTCTCTGGTAACTTACCCTTATTGCTCCATCCAGCAACAATACAGGAATTATTTCTGAAACTTTCTTGATCATTACCACCAGGTAGACATATTTCGTTGATAAGTGCCCCAAATTGGGAGATCACTAGAGGCTTTTCTAAAATGACTAAAGCTATATCATTGTGTAATCCTCCGGAATAAAAATCAGGATGCCTGATGACTCCGATCACTGATCGTTCGTGTTCGCTGTCTGTTTGTAAACCAAGGAGTGTTTCGCCATTTGCAACCACTTTATAATCGCGAGTAAAGGATCTAAAATGGAAACAATATGCTAAATCAAGTTATCGAAAAACCAGCTCACTCCAAATTTAACCACTTACTTCATAACGTAGTGGGCCACGGTCAAAACTACTTGTGGATGAATCAAGATGCCTGTGCACTTGAACTTGTTCTTTCTGTAAATAGCGGCCATCCATGGGAATTCCCCGGGGATCGTTGATGAAAACTCACCGTTGAGAATACGAACATCTATGCTTGGTCTTTGTATTCCACATGTGACGTTTTTTGTGATTGTTTTTAATTCCGGTGTTTTTGTGTCCGGACTTTTTGTTGGAGCTGCAGTTGGCACAGATCTTTCTGTGGGTTTTTCTGTTACTTCTCTGGTGGTTCCAGGTAAGTAACAGCAATACTGTGGGGTGCTCTCGGTGGGGCATGTAATTCTTTTCAGATCGTTTCCCAACCTAAAATTGTACAGTGTAGTAGTGTAAAAACAATTATAGTTATTTTTATTAGAATCTAACTCGAAATGAGGCACTGTAGAAAAATAAAAGCTTTAATAGAACACATAGAATTTAGGTTTTATGGAAATAAATAAAAGAAGAAGAAAATAAAAGACGCTAAGGTCAAGAGATAGATTTAATTAAATTGAATAATTCGTTTATATCGCTGATTGAAGACTCTTTACTCAACGGTTCTATTATTATTGACATTGTGACATAGCCCAAGTAGCACAACCCAGACCGCAAAATCCCATTCCCTGCACATGATTATTCCAAGCGTACCAGAATATTTCCAGGAATATTCCAGGGTAATCACATGTCCGCTTTTTGGTTAACCCAGTAATTATGAAGTTATTGTTAGGAAAATGTACCTTAATATAATTTCGGGATTACTCCTAGCCGTTATGGCCACTTATACCCAGGAACTTAGGAGTAGATCAGTCCAACTCTAATCATTGTTTAGCTGTGCCATCACAGACGCACATCTCCAACTGATATTATTAACCTATCGCTATATATAGTTATCAAGCGTGCGTAAGCAACGGTCTCTCACCGTATTGCAACTAAACTAATGAATATTCACTGGGAATGTTCTTAGATGGTGTTTGGAAGTTTTAGAGGATCATTCTATGGAATATTCCCAATGAATAGATGATAGCGCATATTCCAGGAATATAGCCAATTTGTAGAGAGAGAAAATTATTATTTTTTTTTTGAATATAAAGAACATTCACTGGAAATGTTCCAAGATGTTGCTTGGAAGTTGTAGAGGATCATTCTATGAAATATTCCCAATTAATATTCACTGAGAATGTTCTTAGATGGTGCTTGGAAGTTTTAGAGGATCATTCTATGGAATGAAGCGGATTATTCCTAGATGATAGGGCATATTCCTGTAATATTTTCGAACCTTCATTGTAGTATGGGAACTGGTTAGTTAGTAGTATTACTTAAAAGTTAAAAAGTTGGTTATTTTAAAAGTTACATAACGATATATTAACTTCTAATTTTAACCTTTGAAAATGGTTAAGACTAATTATTTTTTTATATATTTTGTTTAGTTTAACTTTTGTATATAAATTTTTGGTAAATTAACCACAGCTTAGGTTAATTTGGATATATTTTTTTAACCAACAAGTTATATTTTACCAAATATATTTTAACTCGCTGGTAAATTAACGTTAATTAATAAACTGGTTAAAAAGGAGATGGTTTTGCAGTTTTTATTGTTACCTGCATAGAAAAATTAGTCTCAATACAGATTTATATATAAATTTATAGGTTGTGAGTTTTGTGTAAATATGGAGCCTAAAAGAAATAATTTAAAACAATATAGAATTTCTACAACTATAGAAGAATTAAAAAATTAATACCAAATAGAAGAGTTAAAAAATTACTACCAAATATTACCTTCTTTTTAACCAAAACGTACGAGGTGTGTTCAGAAAATAACGGGAATTGTTAAATTTCGCGGGTTCGGAGGGTCCGGTTGTCATAAAATTTTCTTTATTATGTTGGTATACATGCCCCCGAAGTATGATAAAATTTTAGCTGTTTTCATTGTTTACTTTGTCTGTGGCAGCCGCTAAGGTTAGACGTGTTTTATGAGATCGGCGATTTTTCGTTCGTTAAAAGAAATGGATTAAATAATTTGTATCCAATTTTGCTTAAATAATGAAATAAATTCTGTGAAATGTTAACAAAGGCCTATAGTGAGTCTTCTATAAGTAAAACAAGAGTTTACAAGTGGTATAAGAGTTTCCAAGATGGCCGTGAAGACGTTGAAGATGACGAACGCCCCGAACGCACAAGCACATTAACAACCGATAAAAACATGGAAAAAGTGGAAGAAATGGTTATAAACCATCAGAGAAGTCGCTGATGATATTGGTATATCGATTGGCTCATCCCATTAAATTTTTTCGAATGTTTTGGGTATGAAACGCGTGGCAGCAAAATTTGTTCTAAAATTGTTAAATTTTGAACAAAATTTTTGGCCAAAAACAATACTGTAATGATGCCCCAGCTTCCATATTCGCCAGACATGCCTCTGTCTGACTTTTTCCTATTCCCAAAAATAAAGAGAACCTTAAAGGGCCGTCGTTTTGCAAGCATAGATGACATTAAAAGCGCTTCGCTAAAAGAACTAAAGGCTATCCCAAAGATCGAGTTTTAGAAGTGTTTCGAGTATTGTAAGAAGAACTGGCAGATGTGCATAATATCCAATGGGGACTATTTTGAAGGCGACATCATTAATATAGACGAATAAATAAATATTTGTTTCAAAAAACGAAAATTTACGATATTTTCTGAACACACCTCGTACATTAACCAACAAGTTAAATTTAACTAATATTATGAAATAACGTTGTAGTACAATATTATTTAAATTAATTAACCAGGCAAAACGTTAATTTAACCAGTTGTGATATTTGGGACCCGCTTGCGATAAAAATAAAATCTTGATTACCTATGTTAAAACAACAAATATTCATGTATACAATTTCATAATTATAAACATTTTACCTGAAGTCCAAGAGACCTTCACCATTAATGTTTATGTTGTTGTCATCGTCACATAAATAGTACAAAACACACTTGCAGTTGTTCTGGTTTTCAATTTGTTCTGTCGTTAAATTTTGGCAATGCGCTTGTTGAAGTACATAAAGAACCAAAATAATGCTTACAGCAGTACGATGCATTGTATTTGGTTTAATGTTAAACACTACTAACAGGTTAAAGTTTATCAACAACAAATTTTAAAAATAAATGTTTGTGAACAAATTAAAAAGGAGTGGGGTTCATTTATAAATAAGAAGCAATTTTGTTAATGCAATATGAAGAAGGCAAACTTCTTAAAGTTAAAATTGAAGAATAAATGCACCTGTGAGTCATTGGTAGGGAAACCCTGATTGCGAATTCCTTTTAACATTCCAAACTGGATTAAACAGGTCATGTTGAGGACGCTATTCTTAGGTAATAGGTGGCGTAACTAAAATTTTAATGAATTATTTTCAATTATTAGTTCAAGAAGGCCATTTTTAACCTTCATATTAAGCATTCGAACATAAATTTAAAGTATAAAAATCGAATGTAGGAAAATCAATATTTCAAATAAATAGTCCTAGGAATCTATACTTTTTATCCCACATGTAAGATATCTAAGGAATCATTTAAAACAAAGTTGAATTTTTCTTACACATGAATTTAAATAACATGTGAACTTTTAATAATAATAATAATAATAATAATAATAATAATAATAATAATAATAATAATAATAATAATAATAATAATAATAATAATAATAATAATAATAATAATAATAATAATCTTTATTTCCCAACAGATTAACAATCCAATTACAGGAAAATTTACAAATAAAAATTAATATAATAGTAAAATAAATTTTCTAATGTAAATTTAGGAATCCAAACTTAATTACTAAAGGCTCTTATTAACAAAATATAAATTCCAATAGCAACAAAAAAAAACAATTATTCACTAAATTATTAAATTAAATGTTCTTTGACGCAGTTAATAATAAAATTAATACTGTCAAAATTAATATCACATTTTTCAGACACTTTATTAAAATTATCACAAATAATATATAGTGGGGATCTAAGCATAATGTTTGTTTTGCATGGTGGTAAATAAAATGTTTTATGCGTCCTTGCTGATAGTCTTGGAATTAAAATTAATTAATTTATCAAGAACATAAGCAGCTGGGTATCATTTAAATGGTGCTTGCATTTTACTTTCATTTGAATTTAAATAGCACTTTAATTTTTATAATAGTTGGAAATAACAGATAAAAAAAATATATTTTTTTATTTAAATGGAATCTGCATTTAACTAAAAGGTGAATAGGATTCATATCCGGAGACAAAGGTGGCCAATTCATTCTCTTAATATCGTGGTCCCTTAAATACTCATTGGCGCAATGCGGACGGGCATTGTCGTCCAACAACACCAAATTATTGGCAACATTTTGAGAATAAAGAACCACGATATCACTTACACACAAATCTCTATATCTCTAAGCATTCATTACCCATTCACTCTTTCCATTCATCGCCATTTCACCCCAAACAGTCACTCCTCCACCTCAAAAGCCACCCTTGCCTCCCGTTTCGTTAAGCAGGTGTAGTTTACGCAAATTTTCACCAAAATGTCATTTTGAAAAAGTGGTATTTGCTTAGGTTCCTCTGAAAATAATGGAAGTTTGTTGCTTGTCGCTTGTTCAGAATTATTCAAGAAACAATCTTACACCATCTTATCTTTTTGTTCTTAAAAAGGCTGAGTGTATTGCCAGAAAAGTATAAAATGTAATCTTTTGAAAAAAAATATTTTTGTTGCTAATATTCCAATTCGAAAAATTTGAAAAACTTTTCAAGGTAAGACAAAATACTTCATTATTTCAAAGTAAAAACGAAAAAAAAATATTTTCTTTACAAACGGGGCTTGGATGAGGTTATTGAAATTTTTCACCGTTTTACATATCACCCTGTAGGAAATTTACTTCAAGAACCGTGAGCTTCATATCTATAGCATGAATTGCCAGAGAATGGGGCTAGCAGACATCACAAACCAAAATAAAATCGTTTAAGAAACAAAAAAGTTATGTGGTTTTGAAATAGGACGAAATTTTTGGTCGCGACACATTGAGTGGTGCGCAGTTTATTAGTTAGTAATATTAACAAAAGGTTTATTTTATTACTTAATATTAATAATATTTTATATTATTTTATTAGTTAATATTATACTAAAAAATAATCTTTGAATTTACCTTAAGGGTATTTTTTAATTCATAGTAACCTTAAAAAAATGATAATGGTTGAATACAACTAAGTAATTTGTTAAAACACAAGTTTAAAAAAACGTTATTGTACCTATTTTGGTTAATTTACTTTGAATGCTAGTTATTTAATAATTGTGCTACTATAGGGATTTATTTCTATGACTATACCTCCACTCGATAAATAAATAAATAAATTAACTGTACCGTTATTTTGTGTTATAAGTATCGTAGGTACCTTTGAGATATCTCACAAGCTATCGAGTAATTTGAACAATACGCGACAAATATCGACATAATTAAGATGCATCACGTTAAATCGAATTTGACCTTGTGTTTGAAATAATTTAATTATGAATCCTTGTTTCTGCCTCGTATGTCAAAGAATTTTGCAATTGTCGACATGTTTAAGTTGATACTGCTCGGTTTTTTTAATTGTCTGGTTCTGACTTCGTCAAATAAAGTTATAAGGATATCGCGATCGGTCGGTGAGAATGAAGAAATCGAATCGAAGAACAAATGCAGATGTGTCAAGTATTTTCAATGTGACGAAAACAATTTGATCAACACCAGTGGGAAAAATCTTATAGGTGTGAGGTATCTAGTAGTATATTTTAATTTGTTTTCAGCTGTAAATATTGTGTTTATCTTCCTTTATTTTTTAAAAAATATCGCCATTATATTGACTGCAGTGTCGATTTTAGTCATATTTGAACATTTTTAACAATAGTCTGAATTGTGTACGTAAAATATTTTTACTACTCCCACCTTTAATACGCTTATTATCGTACATGTTTCCATAACACTTTAGTGTTATAAGTGAACTATTAAATACACTTTGACAAGTTGTGGCTTTACGGCGCTTTAGTCAGGTAATAAAATAATTTTCACATTTAGAATTATTTTACAAGAAAGGCACTTTATTTTAACGATTGTATGACATTTGACAACTAAAAACTAACTTCAGCCCGTGACTAAAGCCACATTTGTCAACGTATTTAAAAGGTGTCATGGAAACATTTGCACGATAATGGAGGGTTTTTCCAACTTCAAAACCTACAAAAATAGTCAAATATAATTTAAAAGTTTAAAAAACTATACGAATAAATTAGTATTTAATTATTATGTCTATAAAAAAGTTTGTTTTATTTGACTTCAATTTATAAAATTATAATTTTGTAATTTAACTTAATAAATCATTCAATATTTTGTAATTTAATATTTGTAATGGACCACTTTTTGCAAAAAGGCCCCACCGACAGTATATATACAGGGTGGCCGATTTATCTGAAGTTTTGAATAAAATTTGTTCGCCTGGAAGGGGGACATCCAATGATACCAAAGTCGACCCCTCACCACCACCCCATGGGGTGGGGGTGGGGGCAACTTTAATATTCTAAATAGGAACCCCCATTTTTTATTGCAGATTCGGATTTACTATTAAAAAATAAGTAACTTTTATGGAAAAACTTTTTTTAAATTCCTGATAGATGGCGCTGTAATCGCGATTTTTGGGAATATCTTGAAAAATTGCAGATTCGGATTTCCCATTAAAAAATATAATTAGTGTATACGAGAATTGTAAGGGAATTCAAAATAAATTAAATTAATTAATTCCTTTTGATGTTCCCATGTTCCCATGGCCATGGGGTGGGGGTGGGGGCAACTTTAATATTCTAAATAGGAACCCCCATTTTTTATTGCAGATTCGGATTTACTATTAAAAAATAAGTAACTTTTATGGAAAAACTTTTTTTAAATTCCTGATAGATGGCGCTGTAATCGCGATTTTTGGGAATATCTTGAAAAATTGCAGATTCGGATTTCCCATTCTTGGGTAATTTTAAAAATAGATGTTAACTTATTGATATACGAATAAAATCCAAAAATTAAACAAGTTTTTCTTTTTTTCGATCCGATGTGTAATTTTTTAAGATATTCCCAAAAATCGGGTTTCTTGCGATTACAGCGCCATCTATCAGGAATTTAAAAAAGTTTTTCCATAAAAGTTACTTATTTTTTAATAGTAAATCCGAATCTGCAATAAAAAATGGGGGTTCCTATTTAGAATATTAAAGTTTCCCCCACCCCAACCCCATGGGGTGGTGGTGAGGGGTCGACTTTGGTATCATTGGATGTCCCCCTTCCAGGCGAACAAATTTTATTCAAAACTTTTTTTGATCCGATGCGTAGTTTTCGATATATTTCAATGTCTTCAGATAAATCGGCCACCCTGTATACATTTTTTTCACTGTATTTTCTTAACTTGACTTTTTTTGAAAAGCGACATTTTTAATTAAAAAAAATATATATATGTTATACTAGACTGTAAAACAATTTTTTTAGGCCCATAATAAAAGTGGGATCCAAATATCTTCGATTTTTTAAGCCACTTTTTAGTATTTTTTTAACCATAAATTTAATTTTTTTGAAAATTCTTAATTTTTTTATGAGTTTCATTAATGTTTTCTATCAAAATATCATAAATTCACGTTTAATATTGGAAAAAATAATAATTCAGCGCTTATTCTTTTAATTTTTATAATAATCATAATATTTTAATTTTTTTCTGGCGCTTTGTTATACATTTTTGTATTATTTTTAGTTTTTGTATTTCTTCTGTGGAATATATCCGTATTTACAATGTTTCTCATTATCGACTGTAATTGTGAAAATATACTTGCAATCAACCGATTTTAAAACGCAGGCTGTGGTTAAAAAAAACTAAAAAGTGGCTTAAAAAATCGAAGATCAAAAATGTCGCTCTTCAAAAAAAGTCAAAATTTAATTTAAAAGTTAAGAAAAAACAGTGAAAAAAATTTTTGTTTTTATATTTTTTTTTTTCAAAAAAAGCATTTCAAAACGAAGAAAATAGCCACCGGTCAAATGGGGTTACGATAAATTAACGTTTCGTTATTTTTTTTGTGATTTTCAAAAATTCATATCTTCGGGGCTTTTGAAAGTTAAGGGCTCAAAATTTAGGGTTAGGCGTTTTTTGAAACGTACAGAAACATCAAAAATTTAACTGAATCAAAAAATTACAATTTTTAAAATTTGGTGATTTGATATGGAATGACCCATATATATTAACGTTTACGTTTATTTAACGTTTACGTTTATTTTAAATCAATTTTTTTCTGTAATACACAGAAAAAACTCTAGCATAGCATGAATGGGTGAGCCATTAAACCAATGGGATATCCCATTGGTTTAATGGCTCACCCATTCATGCTATGCTAGATAAGATATCTTGTAATCCGTATTCCTGAATAACAGTTCCTATAATACCAATAGGTAGTTAGCACTTGGTTTATAATCGTTTACTGTTTTTAAATTAAAGTTTTAAGTTAAAGTTATCGCTATATATATATATATATATATATATATATATATTGATATTTATTTAATAACGTTACTATTGTATGTATACTATGTATACATTTAACGCAATAAATTCTTTGACATTTAGGCAAAATATTTCCCTATTTTGGTTTAATAGTAATTAATTGAGCAAATAACAATTTAGATTGCTTCAATTTTAATGCATTCAATGACAGCACTGTTCTTGGTACTATGTTAGATTTTTTTCTGTGTAAAGTATTTTTTTTTTAAATTAAATTAATGTTAAGATGTTGATTCCTACTTTTGTTCAAATTTGTATATTTTCCAAAATAATAAAAAAAATTTCTTAAAGAAGCCAATTTTTCCAAGACCTTGGAAAAAACAGGTTTTTTTCCCAATTTTCCTGTTTTTCTACACTAAAACCCTAGGCCTGTGTTCTACTAGTTTTTTTTATATTTAACCAAGTTTGAAAGTTGAGATATGGCTCTAATTTTCAATGCAAAATATTTTATCGAATTTTACTGTATTTATCTTCTTATATCAGCGACTTAAATACCTTTTGAACTGTAATTTGGTGTACATTCATTTTAGGTCAAAAAGGCCGAGACTATAATACTAAGTATAGTTTTGAGATAAGTATTAAATACTTATCTCAAAACTTTTCTAGGCAAACTTGTTCGTATTTTTGAATAATTATTAATTAATTTTAGGTCTTCTGTAAGACCCCAAAAAATAATATGTTCCGATGATGATGAGGGAACGACGCAATATTGCTGTTTTTTACCATCCACGATAATCGAAGTTCTAAGTAACAACACCACTACTGAAACAAGTAAAACCACTTATTCCCAGCACGATTTTTCCAAATGCGGACGAAAAACCGTACGACCAACCAAAACCCAAAACTATGAGGCTGAAGAAAACGAATTCGCATGGATGGCCGTTATATTTGCCAAAACAAAATTTGTTTGCACCGGCACCTTGATCCATCCTAATGTCGTTTTGACAGCAGCTCACTATGTTTACAGGTTAGTACAATTCTGATGTTCTTTTTAAATCATCCTTAAACTCTTTTTTTAGAGTAAAAAATAAGTCAAACTTGAGAGTATTTGCTGGAGGAGGAGTTGATCTGAGGTCCACGAATGACGAAGAGAGAAGGGTGGTCGAGTTCATAAGTCACCCGCAGTATTCCACCGATGGTACTCTTCGTTACGACATAGGCCTTTTACTTTTGGACGAACCTTATGTTTTGAGTAATCGAATGAACGTTATTTGTTTACCACCTGAAGGTCTCAGTTTTGAGAACACCAGGTGCGAAACAGCGGGATGGAACAAAAATAGTTAGTATATTTAAGGTGCAGTCCATAAATCTCGTGACGCTAAAAATGTTCAAAATTGACGATTTAAAGAAATGAAACAAATAAGTAATTTTTCACGATTTACTGTACCCCTGACGTTTAAAAAAAACTTTCCCTCGGGCGTGACAAATCGTGACGGTCCTTTAAACCCTTCATTCCCCCTTTCGGCGTCAGGAGATTTATGGAGGAGCCCTAACAAAAAAGTTATATGAACAGGTATTGCTTAGTGTAAAAGTTTTAATATTTTTAGGATCATAATTATCATTATTATTGTTCGTATTTTCTCAACTTATTTTATTAATTTTAAAACCATGATTAGGTACGAGGTGTGTTCAGAAAATAACAGGAATTGTTAAATTTTCCGGGTTCGGAGGGTCCAGTTGACATAAAATTTTCTTTATTATGTTGGTATACATGCCCCCGAAGTATGATAAAAACTTTGCTGTTTTCATTGTTTACTTTGTCTGTGGCAGCCGTGTTTTATGAGCTCGGCGATTTTTCGTTCGTTAAAAGAAATGGATCCAATTTTGCTTAAAAAATTAAATAAATTCTGTGAAACGTTAACAAAGGCCTATAGTGAGTATACTATAAGTAAAACAAGAGTTTACAAGTGGTATAAGAGTTTCCAAGATGGCCGTGAAGACGTTGAAGATGACGAACGCCCCGAACGCACAAGCACATTAAGAACCGATAAAAACATGGAAAAAGTGGAAGAAATGGTTATAAACCATCAGAGAAGTCGCTGATGATGTTGGTATAACGAATGGCTCATCCCATGAAATTTTTTCGAATGTTTTGGGTATGAAACGCGTGGCAGCAAAATTTGTTCTAAAATTGTTAAATTTTGAACAAAATTTTTGGCCAAAAACAATACTGTAATGATGCCCCAGCCTCCATATTCGCCAGACATGCCTCTGCCTGACTTTTTCCTATTCCCAAAAATAAAGAGAACCTTAAAGGGCCGTCGTTTTGTAAGCATAGATGACATTAAAAGCGCATCGCTGAAAGAACTAAAGGCTATCCCAAAGATCGAGTTTTAGAAGTGTTTCGAGTATTGGAAGAAGGCTGGAACATGTGCATAATATCCAATGCGACATTAATGTAGACGAATAAATAAATATTTGTTTTAAAAAACGAAAATTTCCGATATTTTCTGAACACACCTCGTATTTAATTTTGTTGTAAAAATCAGTTCGTAACAGGGATGTTGAGAATTTTTGACATCTGCGGATGCGTATTTTAGGGCTTACATCCTCGGTTGCGTTCGTTTTTTTTTTTTAAAGAAATATAATATTTATTGGCAATATTTTAAGTGTTTTGCATTTATAAAAACCAAGTTTGACATTTTTAACTAATATTTTGACATTCTTTAAGATTTATTAGAATTTTTTTAAGTGTTCTCATTCTTAAATGTTACTTGGAAATTGTTTAAGTGTTTGCCATTCCTAAAAACCAAGTTTAACATTTTTAATTATTATTTTGACATTCTTAAAGATTTATTGTAAATTTTTAAAGAATTTGGCATTTCTAAACGTTCTTAAAGATTTTGACTTTCTTAATTGTTATCTAAATATTCTTAATTAATATTTTAACATTCTTTAATTCTAGATTTATTAGAACTTGTTTAAGTGTTTGGCACTTCAAAACTAAGTTATTATTGATTAGTATTTTGACATTCTTAAAGATTTATTGGAACGTGTGTGGCATTACAAAACCAAGTTTGACATTCTTAATTAATATTTTGACATTCTTAAATATTAATTTTTTAAGTGTTTGACATTTCTTATAACCAAATTTGTTATTATTAGTTAGTATTTTGACATTCCTAAAGATTTATTGGCATTTTTTTAAGTGCTTGACAATCTAAATTATTATTTTAACATTCTTAAAGATTTATTGGAACTTGTTTAAGTGTTTGGCACTTCAAAACCAACTTTGACATTCGTAAAGATTAATCGGAAATTGTTTGGAAGTGTTTGGCATTTCTCAAAACCAAGTTTGATATTATTTAATATTATTTTGACATTCTTAATTATTATTTTAACATTCTTAAAGTGTTATTGGCATTACAAAACCAAGTTTGACATTCTTAATTAATATTTTGACATTCCTAAAGATATATTGGCATTTTTTTAAGTGCTTGACAATCTAACGCAAACAACACAGTACGTTTTAAAAATGTACATTTTTGGTTATATTTACGTACTTACGTCTTAAGACCAAAAAAATAAGTATGTACTATATATTATGTACATAAAATGTAAGGTTCAGTCGTCCTCAGTACGTACATAGTATGTACAAAGAAGGTATGTACAAAATACTTCTAAAGTATTCCTGGTTGCATAGTGTGTACCGATCGCGGCAAAGGCGGTGTGGATCACGTGATGTTCTTAAATCTCGCCTCTGTTGACTTACATGAAGAGTATATAGGCTGAGATAGTCCTTTACTTTGGTGTGACAATACAAGTAGGTTGATACTAAAGAGACCTTAAATAGGTGGAAACAGCTGTCAATTTCAAGTAGGTGAACGCACTAAAACATTTCCTCTAGAGAGAGCTGAAGGTTCAATATTCTGGAACTAATACCACTGGTAGTGTACTAGTAATGCGTCAAGGAATTTCATGTTTCTTAAAAAATATAAAAAAATGGTTTAAAAAAATGTTTTTTTTTATTTAGTCAAATCAGCCAAATGTATTTAGTTAAATCAAACAAATAATAGTTGGGCTAACTAAAGCTTTTTTCTGTGTACGGAATAAAAGTACGATTTATTTATGTAAAAACTACGTTCTTAATACTTGGTAAATGTACATACATTAAACGTATTATCGAGTGGAATTTGGACGTACTTAGTACGTACTTAGGATGTACAGGGTGGTCCACGTAAGGTGACTTATCTCAGAAACTACTGGAGTCACAAAAAATTTGTAAGAAACAAATATTCATGAAGTAAAAAATATTATTAAAATATAATATTTTCATTTATACAGGGTGTTCGATTTGCCTTGGGACGATACCAACTTTCTTATTTTCAATGGAACACCCTGTATTTTTTTGCATTTTTGGATTCTACACACTCTTTTAGGTATACTTTGTAAATATATTAATTAAGAAAATGTTAATACTTTTTGAGTAAAATGAGGATTTATTAAAATTTCTCTAAATGTAGACATTCGCTAAAAGTTAAAAATAACCAACTAAAAGTTAGTATTTTTTATATTATGTAGCATTCATCTCTTTAATAATAAGTAAGCTATAAGTTAATTAATTTATTTTTTGGAAAATATTATACAGGGTCTTTTCTTTGAATAATGAAAATTTAACTAAGGTACCTAATTGAAAAAAAGCTACTAATTGTGTATAGGACATATATATATATAAAATGAAAGGTAATTACTTATTCTATCCAATTATGCAAAAATATATAGGGTGTTCCATTGAATAAAAACAAGATTTTAAACTTTTAAAATCGCTATTTTCAACGGGACATAGAAAACACCCTGTATGATATTTTCCAAAAAATATAATAATTAACTTATAGCTTACTTATTATTAAAGAGATGGATACTACATAATATAAAAAATAATAACTTTTAGTTGGTTATTTTTAACTTTTAGCGAGTGTCTACATTTAGAGAAATTTTAATAAATCTTAATTTTACTCAAAAAGTATTAACATTTTCTTATTTAATATATTTACAAATTATACCTAAAAGAGTGGGAAGAATCCAAAAATGCAAAAAAATACAGGGTGTTCCTTTGAAAATAAGAAAGTTGGTATCGTCCCAAGGAAAACCGAACACCCTGTATAAATGAAAATATAATATTTTAAAAATATATTTTACTTCGTGAATATTTGTTTCTTAAAATTTTTTTGTGACTCTAGTAGTTTCTGAGATAAGTATATGGGTCACCTTACGTGGACCACCCTGTACATAAGATATCGCAGTACGTACGTAAAATGTAAGGTACGTCGAAGGTCGACGTACTATGTACGTACATAAAATGTAAACTGGTTGTTTGGGAAATTATTATTTTAACATTCTTAAAGATTTATTGGAACTTGTTTAAGTGTTTGGCACTTCAAAACCAACTTTGACATTCGTAAAGATTAATTGGAAATTGTTTGGAAGTGTTTGGCATTTCTAAAAAACAAGTTTGATATTATTTATTATTATTTTGACATTCTTAATTATTATTTTAAAATTTATTGTAAATTTTTAAAGAATTTGGCATTTCTAAACACCAGGTTTAACATTATTAATGATTTATTGGAATTTTTTAAAAGTGTTTGATATTCTTAATTGTTATTTTAACATTCTTAATTATTATTTTAACATTCTTAATTATTATTTTGACATTCTTAAAGATTTATTGGAACTTGTTTTGATATATTATTTTGATATTCTTAAAGATTTATTGGAACTTTCGGCATTTCAAAACCAAGTTTGGCATTTTTAAAGATTAATTGGCAATTTTTTAAGTGGTTGGCTTTTCTAAAAATCAATTTTGACATTTTTAATCATTACATTTTTAAAGATTTATTAGACATTTTTTAAGTATTTGACATTTCTTAAAACCAAGTTTGATATTATTAATTAGTATTTTGACATTCCTAAAGATTTATTGGCATTTTTTTAAGTGTTTAACAATCTTAATTATGATCTTAACATTATTAATTATTATTTTGATATTCTTAAAAAATTATTGGAACTTGTTTAAGTGTTCGGCATTTCAAAACCAAGTTTAGCATTTTTAAAGATTAATTGGCAATTTTTTAAGTGTTTGGCTTTTCTGAAAATCAATTTTGACTTTTTAATTATTACATTCTTAAAGATTTATTAGACATTTGGCATATCTAAACACCAAGTTTGAAATATTTGGAACTTGTTTAAGTGTTTGACATCCTTAAAAACCAAATTCGACATTTTTAATTATTATTTTTACATTCTTAAAGACTTTTTGGCAATTTTTTAAGTGTTTGGCATTTCTAAAAACCAAGTAGGTACCTATGACATTTTAATTATTATTTTGACATTCTTAAAGATTTATTGGTAATTTTTTAACTTTTTGGCATTTCTAAAAACCAATTTTGATATTTATAATTATTATTTTGACATTCTTAAATAATTATTGGCAATTTTTTAAGTTTTGGCATTTTAAAAACCTTAGTTTGACATTCTTATTATTATTTTGACATTATTTAAGATTTATTGGAAATTATTTAAGTGTTTGGCATCCTTAAAAACCAAATTTGATATTTTTATTTATTATTTTAACATTCTTAAAAAATTTTTTGGCAATTATTTGACTTTTTGTCATTTTAAAAACTATAGTTTGACATTCTAATTATTATTATGGCATTCTTAAAGATTAATTGGCAATTTTTGAAGTGTTAGCATTTTAAAAACTATAGTTTGACATTCTAATTATTATTATGACATTCTTAAAGATTTATTGGCAATTTTTAAGTATTTGGCATTTGTAAACACCAAGTTTGACATTCTTAAAGATTTTTTGTCAATTTTATAAGTGTTTGGCACTTCTAAAAACCAAGTATGACATTTTAATTATTATTTTGACATTCTTAAAGATTTATTGGCAATTTTTTAACTTTTTGGCATTTCTAAAAACCAATTTTGATATTTCTAATTATTATTTTGACAATCTTAAATAATTTTTGGCAATTTTTTAAGTTTTGGCATTTTAAAAACCATAGTTTGACATTCTAATTATTATTATGACATTCTTAAAGATTTATTGGCAATTTTTTAAGTGTTGGCATTTTAAAAACTATAGTTTGACATTCTAATTATTATTTTGACATTCTTAAAGATTTATTGGATATAGTAGTATTTGGCATTTCTAAACACCAAGTTTGACATTCTTAATTATTATTTTGACATTATTTAAGATTTATTGGAAATTGTTTAAGTGTTTGGCATCCTTAAAAACCAAATTTGACATTTTTATTTATTATTTTTACATTCTTAAAGATTTTTTGGCAATTTTTTAAATGTTTGACGTTTCTAAAAACCAAGTATGACATATTAATTATTATTTTGACATTTCTAAAAAACAATTTTGATATTCTTAATTATTATTTTGATATTTTTAAATAATTATTGTCAATTTTTTAAGTTATGGCATTTTAAAAAACTATAGTTTAAAATTCTAATTATTATTATGACATTCTTAAAGACTTATTGTGTTTCTAAAAAGCAAGTCCACATTTAACAACATCCGCATTAAATATTGTCAGAGCTGTCAAAGATACTTTTAAAAAGTATCTAGATACAAGCTAAGTTACTTTTTGAAAAAGTATCCGAAGTTACTTTGGGTATCTAGTTACTCTTTAAAAAAAAGGAACTTAAATACTTATCTTAAGTTACTTTTTAAGATACTTAATAAGATACTTTTTTAGTTACTTTGTATATTATGTAATAAGTTTCGTATAAACCGTCCAACAAAAATTCGTTCCAACCCCACCCTAATTTTTCAAATAATTTTAAGCTTACTTTTTTAACAATTTTTTTTAATAAAATCTAGTTGATTAAAACGGGTCTAATGCAAAAAGTGTCTAACTTAGGCACTTTTAAAATATCTTAAAAATAAAAAGAGATAAAATCGTTAATTAAACACCACTTAATTATAAAAATAAAAAAATTATCTCACACTTTTCATTTAACCTTTTTTAACATTTTTTTAAAATTTAAATTGGAAATCATACATTGAACATTATAGAATGTACGGTACAATGTAACAACCAATATCCTACATCAGTACATCATAAAGAAGCAAGTGCAAGTACTTACCTAACCTAACTTATTTCAGACTTACCACTATAAATTCAAGTCGCAACGAACGGAAACACCCTTCTACAGAGCGGGTGGCGAAGTCACAGATTATAAAATAAGTATAGGTGAATAAAAATTAAGTAGGTATAACAAAAATCACCGCCAGTCGATTGGCGCCAGTCGCTGAAGTCGCCAGTATACTTATTATAATAACTTCGATGGCCGCGGCCGTTTCGAACAACTTGACTAAAGGAACTTTTCTTGTGGTATCTTAGATACTTTTTGGTATCTAAGTTACTTTTTGGTATCTAAGTTACTTTTTGGTATCTAAGATACTTTTCGGTATCTAAGATACTTTTTTTAAGTTACAAGATACAGTTCCTTTTAAAAAGTATCTAAGATAATAGATACTTTTTGTTAAAAAAATAAAGGAACTAAGATACAGTAACTTAGATACTTTAAAGTAACTAAGTTACTCTAAAGTACCTAAGATACTTTTTTCTGACAGCTCTGAATATTGTAGATGTGGATGCTAAAATTTATGCGCAATTGCGGATGTGGATGCGAATATCTGCAACATCCTTTTTTTTGTTTCAGAAATAAAGATTAGTTTTTTATAATTTTTAATCCACTTTTAAATATCTTTCAGATCCTTTGAAGATGCATAAAGTAGAACTGCCATATATCCCACGAGATACATGCGAAACCATGCTAAGAAGCAACACAGAACTGGGTTCCTATTTCGTCCTGCATGACTCCTTCATTTGCGCAGGAGGTGAAAAGGGCAAGGACGTTTGCAAGGGAGACGGTGGAAGTCCTTTGATGTGTGAAAAGGACGATGTGTACTATCAAGTTGGTATCGTATCGTGGGGCAAGGGCTGCAACCAGGAAAACGTTCCTGGAGCTTACACTAATGTTCCAATCTTCAAGGAGTGGATATTCAGCGAGCTTATGAGAAGAAATATCATTATAATTTAGTACTTGTAGTATTTTTTTGTAATTTATAAATAAATGTGGCAAATATAAAAAAAACGTATACTTATATTTTTAAAAAATTCCAAAAAAATCTCCCACAAAACCTGTTTAAAACGAGTTATACAAAATAAGAAAAAAATGACTTTAATTTTTAATTACTTAACTAAAAAATAATTTTATATAAATTGTCGTTATCGGAACAATAAAAATCCTAATCTCGTATAAGAAACTTTATTTCTGGGCAGAAGAGAATGACCTCCTAGATCTCTAGATCTGACACCATTGGACTTTTTCTTATGGCGTCACTTAAAATCTATGGTCTACAAAACTTACTCTATTAAAGATCTGCGAGAACGAATAGTTGAAGAATGCTGAGCATTTCAAAATGTTCAAAGGGAATTTGAAAATAGACTGTAAGGGTCCTGTGGTATAAAAAAGTGCAATTCAAATTTGGCGCCATTTTAACCAAGAAAAATTTGAATAACCCAATAAAAATAATATTATTGAGTTTCACTTCTTGGTATATGAACGTAGAAATGGTAGGTAGTTGGATTTGTTTATGTTTTACATTCTTACTTAAGTGGTCGAGAAGTAAAAATTGAATTATGAAAGAAGGGCAGAAAGGTCTTGATCGTCATACGATATACTCCTGTAAAAAGTTTGTGAGATATAATTCTCACTTTAATATGCTCTCTCTTAATATATTATAATATAAGTATATTTATCTCCACGCGGTCTATAATTTAAACTTTATTGTTGTCAACATTCGATAAAGAAATAACTTGTTATAGTCCGGGAGGCAGTGAAGATTTTCGGTACTTATAATATATTTTCCCAGTCGGCAAACACCGATACAATTATTGGGTTTGTTAATCTGAGCAAAATTTATATATATTTAGGGGGGGGTTTTCCGATGGGTTAAGGCGGAAAATGCGTTACAAATATATTGCACTTTTTTTTCCAGTGATAAAAATAATTCCATTAGTGAGAGATATAGTGAACTTAAGAAAAAAAATAGTCTGGCTAATCAGTGAGTATGGGTAATATGTCTGGCAGGTGGAAAAATTATCAAAACCATTGCCCTTATTTTCGCAGTCCTAAAAATTTTGTGAGATGATAGTTTATATTATAATTAGAGCTGCAAATATAGTCTGGCTAATTTGGAACACTCCGAAAACCTTGCCAGACTCGTCCAACCCTCCACAGGCGCACTAAATTCGGCATGTTCAATTATACAGGCGATTGTTGTCATCTCTACATGTTTTTACTTTTCATAATGTATGATAAGAAAATAATTTGTGTAAAGCAAAATTTAAATATGGCTAAAATAAATGTCAGTCCGTCCGCCACCAAAAAACTTCTGGCGGGGCTTTCGTGATTGAAAATAACAGCCAGACGTGTATTTTCTACGAAATTATAGTATTATTTATCATGTGACAAATTTTCAAATCCGGGAAAATAAGAGCAAAATTTTTGTAATTCTTACGATTTTCAAGATGCCGCCAGAACAATTTGCCAATTTCATAAATCAGCCAGACTTAATTTTGATTATAGTTTATGACAGTACCAAATAATGGGTTAAATTTTAAGCATGGGAAAATAAGGGCTACGTATTTCAAAAACCGGTCAAATTTTTGCTTCCGCAAATTTTCAGCCAGACTGACTTTCCTTCACTTGGGATGTGCCAGACTGTTATTTACATTATTAAAATGACTCACTTTAATTAATGTGAAATATTTATGACTGGAAAAATAAGTGGACTTGACTTTTTGGCTCATCTAGTGAACCCATCCGAAAATTTTAGCCAGACACACAAATTGTCGTTTTGTGTCACCATTTAAACAAACTTAATGACATTCACAAACTGGGAAAATAAGAAGATAAAAATCTTCACTGCCTCCCGGACTATTATGGCCTAGGCCGATAAAAATTTTTATGAGGCAAGTAATTAGTTCGATTTTTTTTCGCTAGGGGTATTGTTTTGACAAATTAATCCTTTTCTAAGAAATTAACGTACTAAACTGGTTTAATTTATTTATAATAAGCACTAATTTGTTTGTTTTACTGTTAATGTTTAATATTTTTTATTAAATTATTGCAAAATTAAATATGAATAATAAAACACGATTTAAATTATTAAGTTTAAATTTGCTTTAAGTTTTCAGTGAAATTAAATGTTAAACACAGCTAAAACATTCCAAACTACCTATTTTTTAAATAAAAATCCAAACAAACCGACCTATTTATTAAACAATTAATTGAATTCAATGTAATAGCAAAAATCAATTTCTACTTAAATCATGTTGCTAGGTATTGTCAAACTATTACTGCTTTTAAAAGCAATAATAATTATTTTACATTTAATGTAATCTTTAGCTAATAAATAAATGAGATTCTAAAAAAGTGAGGTTAGGCCGCTTTGATGTTGAATTAAATTGACCTATATAAAGTGCTTTAAAGATAAAATCATAGAAAAAGGATAAAATGTTGTATGCCATTCGGCCAAGAAGTGTCTTTTTGTGCTTCGCTCAATTGTAGGCCTCCGCTATATACCTAATAGCAAAAATCCATTTCTACTTAAATCATTTAGCTAGGTATTGTCAAACTATTACTGCTTCTAAAAGCAATAATAATTATTGTACATTTAATGTAATCCACAATCCACACATGTGTGGATTGTGATGTAATCTTTGGCTAATAAATAAATGAGATTCTAAAAAAGTGAGGTTAGGTCGCTTTGATGTTGAATTAAATTGACCTATATAAAGTGCTTTGAAGATAAAATGTTGTATGCCATTCGGCCAAGAAGTGCCTTTTTGTGCTTCGCTCAATTGTAGGCCTCCGCTACGCGTCGGCCTTCAAACCTTGAGCTTAGCACAAAAAGCCTTACTTCTTACCCTAATAACATAAAGAACTATTATTGTGATTGAAACCGCCTGTTATAATTAGGTACACTGAGAGAAAAAGTATGTTAAATCAACACTTTTGGCGGTTAAATACAATCAATCTTTTCTGGGGGTTAAATTAACTATCGGGGAGTTAAACTAACTATCTAGGAATGTTAAATTAACTATAAGTTGCAGTTTAATATTTGTAGTTAGTTAATTTAACATTCGTAGATAGTTAGTTTAACTCCCCGATAGTTAATTTAACCCCCAGAAAAGATTGATTGTATTTAACCGCCAAAAGTGTTGATTTAACATTCTATTTCTCTCAGTGTATGTAAACTTTTATAAATTCTAATCTTTGATAGTCAAGATAAGCAACTACCTGTTTTGGGTTTTGTTAATATATTTTTGCTTATAATTTTGCACATCATTATTTTATTCGAATTTTTGGTCTATGCTTATTGGGTCTTCATCATTTTAAAATCTGTATTTTGAGTCATTTTTGGTTATAATTTTTGTTGTATCACTGTTTATTGTTTGGGTTTAATATTTTGGGGACACTAGGCATACACTAGGTTCCAATAAACAGCATTGTGTTGTCGGGTTTATCACATACACTAAACTACATTTATCTTAAAATTAGATATTTAGATTTCGTATTGTCGTTACTTAACTTTTTCTAAAGTATTCTTGGGATGACATTGTTTTGATTTGTATTTTATTTTTATTTAAACTGTGTAAGTCGCCAGGGTTTTAATGGTCCACGGGCCACCCCTTTGTCTTTCCTTAAATTAAATCAGTGGTTTCAAATTAAATACTTCGGATTCATTAATCATGACCAATTTCAAAATAACGTTATCAATTTACGTAAAAACTCAATGTATAGTCCTATTTTTTATAAAAGAAGTAAAGTACCTAGATGACCACGAATATGCCAAAATAAGTATATTTAAAGAATCGAGTTAAGAAAATACAAACCGATTGCCTTCAAAATAATGAAAATAATTTAAGCATTACAAGCTAACAGTTTTTAAAAACAATTGTAACAAGAAATTGGAATAAATAATGAAATAATCTTTTTATCCTGTAGATATAGATTCTAATGTCAGACAAAACAAGAGAGATGGAGCTCTTACAAGATTGTCTTTTGAAGTTGTTTTATCATAAAATATATTTCTAGTAAAACCTTAAAAATTTGTTGTACCTACTTCATCAAAAATATGCTCTTGAGAGTGAAATCAGAGAGTATATATACTAAACTTTGATCATTGCTTCAAGAAGAATTTTCTATTGGAAACAGATAAAGTTCCCCATGAATCAAATCTTGTTTTTAGCAAAAAATTTGAATATTTTCATCGGTCACTGACTCTGGCCGAAGACCGTTATACCGTCGCCCAAAAAACAACCTTTGAAAGTTTCAAATTGAAACCTTAAAACTCCGTCTTCATTCAATGTTCAAAACACTCAACAAATCGTCAAATTTAAACAGCAATTAACAAATGCGCTCGAAAATCCCGATTTGTAATAATCTATCTACGCAGCTCGACCAAATTGATATCGACACAGCAGACTGTAGTTGGAATTGGTCAATGTGAACGAGCACACACTGTCGAAGGAGGAATATAAGAACCGAATTTTGATGTTTTTAATTTACGTCATCCACAGGTGTCTGTTTCAAGGTGCTCGAGTCGAATCTGACAGTGGCTGTGATTAAGTGAACCGAGTTAACAATTGTGTGTACCTATTCGTTATTTACCAAACTGAAAGGTAAGTTTGTTTATGTTTATGACGATTTATCAAAATTGTGTTTCAAAGATTGATTCACGCCTTCTTTGAGTGTATATTTAATCTAATTTCATTGGTAAATTTATTTATTAATAATGGAAGGTTTTAGAACTAACTGGTTTTTATAAATATGTATTGTATCATAATATGATAATAAGTATTTTATTGAAATATTTTACCATAAAAAACTTGTTTTAAGTGTTGGTAAACAATTAAATTATTTTATTTAACTTATAATAATTAGATATCATCAAGGTATTTTATGAATACATGTGGTAAAAAACAACAAAAATGGTATTATTTGTTAATTGATTTAATACTAATTTTATATAGATCTTAAATACAATTATCTGGAATTTGTTTTGAAGAAAATGCAATAAACAATAAGGGTCATTCCATCGTTTCATGTTTGTTCAACAAAAATATAAATTTTGTTCAACCAAAATATAAATTTTAAGTTATTTTGATATAATATTTTAGCAATTAAAGTGCTAGTTTTTAGTTGTTATATCTAAATTGTAAAATTAATTAGTACAGTTAAGCATATAGGATAACAATTTTTAAGTCGAAAAGTGTGCGTTTCGGGTGTTTCACGATTCTACCATTGTTACATTTATTTGAAATTCAGCGAATTTTCTTAGGAAAACATTCCTAAAAATTACAGGCCCCCAAAAGTATAATATTTACTAACCATTTTTTATTAGGGTTTAGGTTGGTTAATACAGTTTTCAAGTTGGTCGCATTGATTAAAACAAACTAAGCTAGTTATAAATCTAATTGTGGTTATGTATAAATTATTGTAGGTTACATTGTGCAGTTGTCAAGTTGAGTGGTCGAAATTCTTAGTTAAAAATTTGGCTTTGGTGGTGCTTGGATGAATAAAATCATATAAAAAAAGTAGTTAAATATAGTTTGCTTTACGGCCCAGAAGAGAAAGTATTCCTAGCGGATAATATTCTTCGCTTTGAAAAGAATTTATATAATAGAAATTAAATTTTTTTGTGAACGTAAATGCTGTCCAATGGTGAATAATGTGAAAATAATGTGTGATGTAATATTTATAAAACCAAATTCGTTACTTTTTTACTCCAAAAATGTCCATAAGGCGATGTACTTTTTCTTCCATTGTGGCAATTGGCAAAATGGAGTTTTGCCCTCAAAAGGGCTTTTACATTCGAATTCGTTGCTATTATTTTTGGCATAATTATCTTTTTATTTATAATTGACAAGTAAATTATCGTAAGTAATATCATAAGGGCATCTAATTTTTCCGAAAAAAAATCGAAAAAACACGTTGCTAAGTAATATTTTAACAAAAAGCATGAGTGCTGGTGGCAACAAAAATCCGAGTCGAAGAGGAGGATTTTTGCACCTGCACGAATGCATTTTGTTAAAAAATATTACTTAGCATTGTGTTTTTTCGATTTTTTTCACAGGAAAAATTAGATGCCCGAATGGTATTTGACAAGACTATTTCATGAGTAACAGTTAACAATTAAAATATAAATTGCAATTTTTGGTGACAACAGCTGTCAAGTTTTGCCGCGGGCACGGTCTTATATAAGACCGTGGCCGCGGGTAAACTCGAAAAAACTGCTGACAGGTGCTGTCACACAGTTTTTTCACCTAGAAACCATTTGTAATTCAAAATTGCGCGTTTGTGATTGGTGGAAATTAAGACGAGGGAAATAGTCAATAATAAATATTATTGTCAATTTTACAGTGTGTTCTTTAGCAGAAGTACCATTTTTAAATACTAAAAATACTAAGTCAAACTGGCATAAGCCACCAACCTAACAAAAAAGTCCAGATAAAAAAATTAACTGTACCACATAATCACTGTCATAAATAACGTTTTACTATTTTTTTTAATTTTTACTTTGTTTCTGGTGTTACCATGGTTCTGTTTCGGGTGTTACAAGTACAAAAATTAAACACTTTATATGGACAAAATCGGTGTTTTATTAGTATCTAAGTACTACAAAATAAGTAAGTAAGTAAGAAATATAAGGAATTCTCCTTTAACATAACTTAAGCAGCTTCGGGTACGATTGATAAATCTCCACCACAGATTATAAAGGTTTTTGGTCAAAAATTAGATTTTTGGCGGAGACTGTACTTTAACTAATTATAATTATAATTATCTATAAGATGATAAAGTTTATGTGCTGCAAAAGGAACTAAATCCTGCCTAAAATCCTATTTTAAAAATGACATTTAGTGCAAAGTCGACAATCTCCACTGATAGATTTGCAACAAAATATACAATCTCCAATTCCACCATTAGAAATTAGTAATTTGTGTTACCTGATATCCTAACATTTGATGTTATAACGTATTTTAGAGATTTAATTTTGTGTTTTTTTACTGGTACATACTGTTAAGTTCTATTGCAGTAAATTGCACTTAAAAATATATTTAAAATAGGTATATATACATTTTATTGTTTTAAGAATTATAGAAAAAGTTATCTTGTTTATTTTGTGCTATTATACCATAATAAGACGTAAAGGTAAAGCAAGAAAAGGCTGATAATGTCAAAACATTGCAAGTAAAACATTACGGGGCAAAGTGGGAAGAAGATGATGAGTTGTTGTACTATAAAAACTTTTTTGCACGGGGCAACCTGGTCCCAGATTTAGAAGAAACTCCAGATTTATGTGGTCCAGTTCATAATTTTCCCACATTGATTGTATAGTTAAATTTTATAACCATTAAAGGAAAAAAATACAATTATTTTTTTGTTATTTTTCTAAATTTCCTTAAACGTTTACAACAAAATGAGCAATCTCCAATTTATAATTATAGATTTTACCTATACTATGCATCCTGGAGACCTTGTAGTTTGCTACTAGACTAACAACACCAATATTTCAATATAATATACAAAAAAAATTACAAATCTAGAATTTAAAATACCAAAATCAATTATCTCAATTTACTCAGTTTTAGTCTGACGGGAGATTGTTGACTTTGCTCTGAATTGAAAACAAATAAAAATGGCCGCCGTTAAAGTCTGTAATTTATCAATATTAAATCCCAATATATTTTGTTTCAGTTATAAAACAGAAATATGTCACCTGGAAAACCCCTAATAGTCCTAGCAGCAATAGCCACAGTAGTTTTCGCGCAAGGCAAGGACTTGAACAGTTTAATCAAAGAGCTAAAAGCCGAGCAGCGGGAGGGTAGTGTGGATAACCAAGCAGATGTAGATAAGAAGATCCAGGATATCTTTGGAACTTCGGATCCAAATCCGCCTTCACAACCAATGATTTCGACGACAGCTCCACCAAATTTGCAGCCAAACTCAGGGGGGATACCAGGGACAGGCAGTTGTACTTGTGTGCCGTATTATTTGTGTAACAATGGCTCTATCAACACCAACGGTGAAGGAGTTATTGATATTAGGTAATTAAGGAATTTTAAAACCAAACCCAACCAAATATCAACGCTATTGTAAATGACCGATATAATCCAATAAAAAATAAGTAATTAGTTTAAATTGGTTTGAAATGTGTGCTATGAATCACCAATTCATTCCAGTTGCATTCCTATTGGTAAGTTCAAATGAAATCAGCGGCTTAAATTGGATTATACCAATCCATGCCTATGCTTGTCTCTATTGGCTAAATCCAATAGAAATGCACCTGGAATTAATTGGTAATTCATAGCGCCAAACCCTTTCCAACCAATTTATTTTTTTAAATTTGGATTAAAAATATCAGTTGATTTTTCATTCAAAAATAATTAAGATCCCAGAAGAAATCATTTTTCACAGAAGAGACAAATTTTTTTTTATAACTGAGTAACTTTACTTCTTTATTATTTTTTGTGTTAGTGAGATATGTATTGATACATATAACTTACCAACACAAAAAAAGTAATGAGTATGAGTATATGAGTATAAGAGACGTATAACCAGCCCCATTTCCTCTCGACTCTCGAACCCCGTACAGGCCTATGTTTACTTACGCCGATTTTTGTTCTTCCCCAGCAACTGCACGGCTTCACCCGTGTTTGCTGGGTGCGAATGTCCATTGCGTTCCGTACTGTCCCCTATTTGGGGCTCGAGAGCGAGAGGAGAATAGTTTTAATAGCCATTCTCGGGTTCGCCGAGCCTATGCTATACGCTCAGTGGGGTATGGAGGAGGGACGGGAGGGTGTTGGTTTTTGGGGGACAATTACGCCGACTTTAAACTAAGTACGACGCGGAATCCCCCTAGACCAGTCGATTAGTAATACTCTAAACATTTGGGATTACTATTTGGAGTTGGGGAGTTGTTATTACGCTGCAGGGGTGTATTTTCCTAGTCGAGGTCTTCGTCTTGTTCATTATTGTCATTGTCCGTATCAGATAGTTCCTGCACTTGGTAAAGTGTGTCAGTTGTTTTTTTTTATTTTGTTTTTATTGTTGCTTAGTTGCTCCCAACTGGTCTTGTTAATTTGTGAGAAGTGCATGTTTTGTGCTAACGTGTCATGAAATGTGAAGCATGGTCTCCCGACTTTTTTTTCTGTAAGATCTAGTTTAAAGGTGGCTTGTAGTATGTTGTTGCGTTGTCTACGAGTGACGTGGGCCCAGTATTTTAATTGGGCTACTCTTACCCTTTTGGTAATGGTTTTTCCCATTAGCAGGTATTTTTTTTACTTTTAGTGTAATAGTCTAATGTGTTTACAAATTCCATGGAGTTTGATTAGAGTGCTTTTTTTTACTTTGTTTATGTTTTCTTAGTTTATGAGTGTTATTTATGTCTTAAGTGTCAAATTTATTTGGTCTCGGTTTGTTATACTTGAATTGTTTTGTTGACAGCTTTATTGCCCAGTTCAGCTTTGGTGTATGTCCGCGATCGGCTGTTTGTTTTTTTTTTGGATAGTATGACTTTCTATTGTTTTGTTACCGATGATTATTGTTTTTTTGTAGGGATTAGGCAATGTGCCTTGTTTAGTTTAATTTGCAAATTATGTGTTAGGTCATGCCGATGAGTTGAGGATACTTATCAAATATTTGCAGGTGGCCTATTCCTCCCTTGTTTGACCTCTCTTGTTTGGCCAGTGAAAATCGTCCTGTTGACAGATGGTGCGTCCGCTCAGACACTGACACTTGTCACTTAACTCTTTCTTGTCACTTAACACTTAACTCTTTTGACCGTTTCACTATGTTCGTTTGCACTTGTCAATTCACTCTTTCCTCTTCCTTTTCACTCGGCCCTTAACTAATTATTGACCGTAGAGAAGTCTGTACTCACTGTATTTGTTACACTATAGCTTTTTGCACTTTGAGGGATTATAATAATTATTTGTTGGTTATGGTTTTTAACAATTTACGTTTAATCACTCCCTCCGCTGCCACGCTACTTACTTAGTCAAGAGCTGGGACGAGTAATAAAAAATAAATAAAATTACTCGGTTATAATCTTTTTTTTTTCTTTCTTGCAAAGGATGTTTAAAGGCATGGTCGAAATCAATATTATTTATGTCAAATTTCTATCGTCTCTAAACCTTACAAATATAAACATTTTTTTAATGTATAAGTACACAACTACCACTAAGCACAGAAACCCATAGATTATGAAAGAAACCGACTAATACAAAAACGACATTAAATAGCGTCCAAAGACTTGTTTGTTTCTTTATGATGGAGTCTCAACCATTCGAACAAGGACTGCGTACGTTGGTTTTAGCAAGCTACATAAGAGCCCTCTTGCGATGTTTTTAAGTATTGGGAATAATCAATTAGCAGATTCCTTTTTAGAATCTCACACTGGGAATTTCCAATTGAATTCAATTGGAAATTACCTATGGGTAGCTTTAACCAATCGAAACCACTAAAAAACAGTAGAATCCTAATCGGACTTTTCCATCATGGAAAACACCAGTGACCTAATGGGACTTTTTCATATTTTAAAGTATTTTAAAGTATTGGGAACAACCAATTAGCAGATTCCTTTCTAGAATCTTACACTGGGAATGCCCAATTGAATTCAATTGGAAATTACCTATTGGTAGCTTTAACCAATCGAAACCACTAAAAAACAGTAGAATCCTAATCGGACTTTTCCATCATGGAAAACACCAGTGAAAACCAATTTCTGTTTTATATCGCTCCCAATTCAACCCAGTAAGTCCAATTCAGACCTATTGATACCAACCAATACTTCAATTGGTTTCTATAAGGAATTAATCGGTCATTTACAACAGGCAGTATACTCCATGGAGATCTCAATGAGAGCAAATGTTACTTAATGACTAGTTAGTATTTTGTCCATTAAAAGAAGATATTTAAATGTAAGATTGTAAAAAAGAATATAAAGACAAATTTATCCTTATCATTTTTTAAAATACGCAAAATTTCAGGAGTTATTTAGTTTTTAAGGCCGCCAATGAGATTTGTCTCAGTGTAATTTATTTACTTTCATTTGTATACGTATATATCTATAGATAATTATAGATAAAAAAACAAATCGAAGAAAATTTGTAATCAAGTATGTGTAATGTTTTTAACTTGTTTGACCTCTGGACATAAATAATATAAATATAAATATAAATCTCAAGAGAAGCAAGCGCCTCCTTGCCCTTGAAAAAAATCACTCAAGCGCTTTTATTAGTCCTGATTTTAATAAAATTATGTACACTCACAGGCAAAATAATCGATCCACACAAATTTTCGATGAATTTCAATCGCAAATAACTTTTTTATTTGATTTCGGATTTAAACAAATATTAAAGAATATTGTAGATACATTAATGGAGAATCGCTCACATTTTAAAAATTACTAAAAAATACACGTACGTTTATAATATACAGGTTTAAACAAAAAGATGTTTTTACCATAAGTTTAAGACACTCTGTAGAGTGGCAAAACCGTATATTGTTCTAAATTAAGTTTTAATTATCAAGTCACATCTATTTTTAACAGTTTTGTTTTTGGTTTACCTTGATATATTTATTTTTGTGGAAAATATGGATTTTTTAAAAAAATATTGCAATTTTCAATATTTTTCTGTATGAAGAACTAAGGTTGCTATGGTCCATCCATAGCCTATGGAGGATGAAAGTGACAGTTTTGTTGAATCATCCCATACTTGGACATGTCATATACAGCTTTCAAAAGGTATCAAATTGTTTATTGTAAATTAATGTGTTAATTTTGAGGTGTCTTCTTACTTTTAAAAATGTCTCCGACTGATGTTGCCCTTTGTACTTTACTTCTTGTGACGTTTAAAACACTTGCCACGTAATACTGTGACCGTCCATCCTGGATTAAATTAATGGCTCTGGCAACATCAGTCGGAGACATATCAATTTTTTAAAGTAAGAAGACACCTCAAAATTTAAACATTAATTTGCAAAAAACAATTTGATAGCTTTTGAAAGCCGTGTATGACATGTCCAAGTATGGGATGATTCAACAAAACTGTCACTGTCATTCTCCATAGCCTATGGATGGAGCATAGCAACCTTAGTCCTTCATACAGGAAAATATTGGAAATTGCAATTTAAAAAAAAAATCCATATTTTCCACAAAAATAAATATATCAATTGATATCACCTTAAGGTGAACCAAAAACAAAACTGTTAAAATAGATGTTACTTGATAATTACAACTTAATTTAGAACAATATACGGTTTAGCCACTCTACAGAGTGTCTTAAACTTATGGTAAAAAACTTCTTTTTGTTTAAACCTGTATATTATATACGTACGTCTATTTTTTAGTAATTTTTTAACATATGAGCGATTGTCCATTAATTTATCTACAATATTCTTTAATATTCGTTTAAATCTGACATCAAATAAAAAAGTTATTTGCGATTGAAATTCATCGAAAATTTGTGTAGATCGATTATTTTGCCTGTGAGTGTATTAGCAATTATTTAAAAATAATATTTTATATTAAAATATTTAAATTTTTATTGAGATGTGGTCTATAGGGATTGTCGCAATTCTTTTAGAAAGTTAAAGGTCAAATGTGTTTCTGGTGTGAAACATGTTTTTGAAAGTGTGAATTTGTGATCCATAAATAAAACGAAATTGCAACAACATACCATGCAAAATTGGGAATTCCGTTGTTTTGCGTACTGATTATTAATTAATTAACATCATGGTCAAATGTCCAGTGTAATTACGAAATTATTTCTAGGGATTTTCAATAACATAATTAAATATCTTGTTCCAATTATTAAACAAAACAACAATCGTTAGATAGACTATAAATTTGTATTTTATTTTTAAGAAACAAAATCATCACAATAAATAATAAATATATATTTAATTTCTTTATTATTATGATATGCAGACAACAAAAACATAAATATTGTTTAAGTCTTGACTTCTAATTAAAAAGTACCTAATTAACATATTTTATCTCCACGCGGTCTATAATTTAAACTTTATTGTTGTCAACATTCGATAACGAAATACCTTGTTATGGCCTAGGCCGATAAAAATTTTTATGAGGCAAGCTATTAGTTCGATTTTTCTCGCTAGGGGTATTGTTTTGACAAATTAATCCTTTTAAATTTTTAAATTAACGTACTAAACTGGTTTAATTTATTTATGATAAGCACTAATTTGTTTGTTTTACTGTTAATGTTTAATATTTTTCATTAAATTATTGTAAAATTAAATATGAATAATAAAACAAAAAGTGAGATTAGGCAACCAAGAAAACGCACGATTCTTTTTCTACGATTTAAATTATCTTTAAGTTTTAATTTGCTTTAAGTTTTCAGTGAAATTAAATGTTAAACACAGCTTAAACATTCCAAACTACCTATTTTTTAAATAAAAATCCAAACAAATTGAAATTAGATACCTACCTATTTATTAAACAATTAATTGAATTCAATGTAATAGCAAAAATCCATTTCTACTTAAATCATGTTGTATTGTCAAACTATAACTGCTTCTAAAAGCAATAATAATTATTGTACATTTAATGTCATCTTTAGCTAATAAATAAATGAGATTATAAAAAAGTGAGGTTAGGCCGCTTTGATGTTGAATTAAATTGACCTATATAAAGTGCTTTGAAGATGAAATGTTGTATGCCATTCGGCCAAGAAGTGCCTTTTTGTGCTTCGCTCAGTTCAAACCTTGAGCTTAGCAAAAAAAGCCTTCCCTAATAGCAAAATTTGATTCTAAGAATCTTCTAAGAAGATATGACCCGGAATAATGGAATATTCTTAGAACATTCCCTTATTGCTAAGAATGTTCTTAGGGCCTTTTAAAACATTCAATAGATACCCTTTTAATGATTCAATTAGATTCTTAGAAGCTTCTTAAAACCTTCTTAAAAAGCATTCTAAGAACATTTTAAGAATACGTTTTTGGAATGTTCTTAGAAGGTTTCTTATGGAGCTTCTAGGAAGCTTTTGAGAATATTTCCAAATATGTCAGATACCCACGTTCTAATATGTTGGATTCTACATTCGTAAAATTCTTCAGGAGGCGACAAATACGCCTAGGCGTGAGCTCACTGTCATAATATGAAAGTGAAATGTATTTGTCGTCCCCTTAAAAAAATTTGCGACATATTAAATATATATTTATTTAAAAATATTAAATAAACAATTTGACCTCTGAACCATAAGTTGTATGACATTATTTCATAAAAAGTAAAATTGGAAAATTTTGTGGGATAAGTCAGATTAGATTGAAGTTGAAGATAGTTAGGATTATTATACATAAAAATGTTAATTCAGAAATAAAAAATCGGTATACAAATTAATAAATATTTATTTTTAACATAAAATAAAATATAAAAAAACAAAATATTTCCTTATAAAATAATTCTTCATAAAAAGTTCTTCTTAAAAAAAACATTGTTCAATGTATTTAAGTCGGATAGAAGATTTTATGTAAAAGCCGGATAATTTAGATACCTATAGTAAAAGTATTTTTGTTATCAAATATTGTTTTAATTTGACAAATAACTATACAAAAATATTTTGGGTTGTGTTTTTCACTTAGTATAAGTACCTTTATACGTAGATTATGATATATTTTACTATTATATAGGTACCTAACTGAACTGAATATGCTTAACAGAATATTCCTAAATGAACTTTCTATAGCAATTACTTTCTCAACATTCTAAGCACATGTTTAGAGTGGATTAATTTTTAGCACTAAACTTTGCACTTTCTAAGAACCTGCCTATAGGCCAGTGAGAATAATCTTAGGATTATGCTATATTTCTTTTAAGCATGTTCTTTAGAAGAAATATAGCATGATCCTAAGAATATTCTCACTGGAAGGTTTAAAAAACATTCTTAGAACATGACTAGAAGAAATATAGCATGATCCTAAGAATATTCCCACTGGAAGGTTTAAAAACATTCTTAGAATAAACTGTGCTATCAGGGATGACATAAATAACTATTTTTCAGGATAAACGAGGAATCCGCTTGCCCAAGCTACATCGAAATATGTTGCGACAAAGAGCAACAAACCAGGGAACCTCTCCTACCAGAGCCCAAACCGAACAAGAAAAGAGGTTGCGGTTACCGCAACGAAGAAGGCGTTGGTTTCAGAATCACCGGGGATAAAGATAACGAAGCCCAGTTCGGCGAATTTCCCTGGATGGTAGCTGTATTAAAGGAGGAAGTAGTGGAAGGAAGCAATCAGAACCTCAACGTGTATCAATGTGGAGGGGCCCTCATTCACCCCCAGGTGGTGGTGACAGCAGCCCATTGCATCGCCCAGAAGAAAAATCAATTCAAAATCAGAGCTGGCGAATGGGACACGCAAACCACTCAAGAATTGTACCCGCATCAAGATCGTGACGTGGCCAGTTCCGTTATTCACCCTCAGTATTACGCCGGCGCTTTGTACAACGACATTGCGTTGTTGTTCTTGAGGCAACCGGTTACTCCGGCTGAAAACGTTGACGTCATCTGTTTGCCGCCAAAAGGCACGGTCTCGGATCATTCCAGGTAGGGTTGGGACAGTTGAAATTTTCAAATGAATACTTCAACTTTGAAAGTTTCAAACTTGAAATACTTCATTTAGTTGGAAAAGTGAAATTTTTAAAAATTTCAAATGAAATTTTCGATTCGAAAATTTCAACATTGCCTGTGAAACTTTCAGAAATATCATTGAAAGTTTCGCAATTTACTGAAAATTTCGCATAAATTTCACATGCGGCCTCCCCTGGGACCTTTAATAATAATTTACAACAGATTCCGAATCGACCAATAAGAACGAGTTATCAAGCGTCTGGGCGTTTTTGTTTAGTTCGGCTTGGATTTGAATACACTATAAGTACGTAATTATTGTAATTATTGTTACTTATATGCATACATTAATTTAAATAATTTAATTCAGTTACCAATTTAATTTGTAAATTAAATCAGACTTTAACATTTTTTTAAAAGTCATGATTAATTTAAACTTTTACTTTTGCTATAATTGCATCGGAAAACGGATAAAAAATGCCTTTGGCTCATAAAATTTTGATGAAGTTTCTTCAATTTTTGTAAAATTTCAGTAAAATATATAAAACTAATAAATATATATAAATATAAAACATTGAAAGTGGCACAATCTCGTTAGCTTACCAAAAAGTGCTATATCTCTCTTAGTTTTAGTAATTTTAAAAATATTTTAAAAGGAAATCTCAAGAAATTTGTGGTAAACATAGGTATTTACTATTTATTTATATTATTGGTGCAGGGGCCCACAGAGGGGTAGGAGGTAAGAGAGGCAATTTGTCATGGTCACCGAGTGGGCTTATTTCAATATTAATATATTTACACTTAAAGTGATTGAAATTTATTGAAAGTTTCAATAAATTTCATGAAATTTCAGACATTTAGGAAATTTTAATAAATTTCGTGAAAATTTCAAGTGAAATTTCAAGTACAACCCTGATAGCAAAATTTGATTCTAAGAATATTCTAAGAAGATATGACCCGGAATAATGGAATATTCTAAGAACCTTCCCTTATTACTAAGAATGTTCTTAGGGACTTTTAAAACATTCAATAGATACCCTTTTAATTATGCAATTAGATTCTTAGAAGCTTCTTAAAACCTTCCTAAAAAGCATATTAAGAACATTTTAAGAATACGTTTTTGGAATGTTCTTAGAAGGTTTCTTATGGAGCTTCTAGGAAGCTTTTGAGAATATTTCCAAATATGTCAAATACCCACGTTCAAATATGTTGGATTCTACATTCGTAAAATTCTTCAGGAGGCGACAAATACGCCTCACTGTCATAATATGACAGTGAAATGTATTTTTTGCCCCCTAAAAAAATTTTGCGACATATTAATATATATTTATTTAAAAATATTAAATAAACAATTTGACCTCTAAACCATAAGTTGTATGACATATTTCATAAAAAGTAAAATTGGAAAATTTTGTGGGATAAGTCAGATTAGATTGAAGTTGAAGATAGTTAGGATTATTATACATAAAAATGTTAATTCAGAAATAAAAAATCGGTATACACATTAATAAAAATTTATTTTTAACATAAAATAAAATATAAAAAAACAAAATATTTCCTTATAAAATATAGTTCTTCATAAAAAAACATTTTTCATTGTATTTAAGTTGGATAGAAGATTTTATGTAAAAGCCGGATAATTTAGATACCTATAGAAAAAGTATTTTTGTTATCGAATATTGTTTTAATTTGACAAATAGGTAACTATAAAAAAATATTTTGGGTTGTGTTTTTTACATAGTATTTAATACTACCTTTATACGTAGATTATGGTATATTTTACTATTATATAGGTACCTAACTAAACTGAATATGCTTAACAGAATGTTCCAGGAATATTCCTAAATGAACTTTCTATAGCAATTACTTTTTCAACATTCTAACCATATGTTTAGAGTGGATTAATTTTTACCACTAAACTTTGCACCTTCTAAGAACCTGCCTATAGGCCAGTGAGAATATTCTTAGGATTATGCTATTTTTTTTAAGCATGTTATTTAGAAGAAATATAGCATGATCCTAAGAATATTCCCACTGGAAGGTTTAAAAAACATTTTTAGAATAAACTGTGCTATCATAACCCTAATTCCAGGTGCTTTGCCAGCGGCTGGGGAAAAGACGTGTTCGGCAAGCAGGGGAAGTACCAAGTGATCCTGAAGAAAATCGATCTTCCGGTCGTGCCTCGCCAGACCTGCCAGGACAAGCTGAGGACCACCAGGTTGGGGAAGTACTTCGAGCTTCATCCTAGCTTCATATGCGCTGGGGGCGAGCCTGGGAAGGACACGTGCAAAGGCGACGGTGGCAGTCCTTTGGTGTGCCCAATTCCTGGCCAAACTGACAGGTACTACCAGGCCGGTATTGTGGCCTGGGGTATCGGCTGCGGCGAGAATAACACCCCAGGGGTGTACGCCAATGTTGCTTCCTTCAGAGACTGGATCGACGAGCAGATGAGAAAAGCCAACGTCGATTTCGATTCTTATTCATATTAACGCATTGTTTTTGACTAAGTAACTTTAATAATAAATTTTAATACATTGTGAAATGACTGTTTATTTCTTCAAAACAATACACAATCGAACTTAGCAATAGTGGCCTTCGGACATTTTAGTCACGGGCTGAAGTTGGCTTTATTATAAATTAGAGAAAATTGAAGTTAATTCCGTAGACATTTGACAGATGCCAAATCGTCGTATATAATGCATAGTATGCAACTCGTTTTATAAACTTATCTAGACACTCGTTTTTATTAAACACTCGCTTGCAACCTTCGCTCGTGCCTCATAAAACTCGTAACTAAAATGGAGTTTATAAAACTTGATATATAATATACTATTATGGAGATAGTGGGTATCTGGTTCATTATACCATTAGGCTCTCTAGCATTTGTCAGTTGTCCCTAAAATTTCTACTTTAAAATATAATAAATTAAGATAGCTTATTTACACAGGGGTGCTCAATGGTAAATAGGTATTTCAAGAATGTACTCAAAAACTGTTTATGGGGTATTTTTCGGGAATGTTTGGTCTCCTCAAAATCACTTTCATTGAAATCCCACCTGATCGGAAACTTAAAATATTTAGATTTTTTATATATTTTTTTATTTTTGTTGTCATTTTTAAGAGATGAGGGACTGTTTGGTTTTCCAATTTAGAAAAAATGCCTGTTTCTGATATTCAAAACATATATTTATTAAAAAACTATAACCAGTTTATATAAAAAATTAAATTAAATCATTTTCAAGTGTATCCCGTGACAACCTTTTAACATAACACAACATATAAACTATAAATGAGTTGAGGAAAACTCTACTACTGCTTTTAGTAACAAACAGTTTGTTACAAACTACAGTTTGTTACAAACTACAGTTTGTTACAAACTACAGTATCTCTCATCGTTAATGTCATTTATTTTATACTTTTTCCAAGTTTTAAGGAACTCTCCCGACTGTTCTGACCATATACCCAAAGCTTCATTATTTAAGAATTTAATTCCATCTACAAGATGGTTTAAAGCAATATGAATTTTTAAAGTTGTTGAGAGATTAGTTGCTTTAAAACATTTTCTAAAGTTTTCGATATCCTGAACAAGACCGTTTTATTTTAACTCTGATGAGAAACAATCATTAACAAGTTGTTGCCATGAACATAGTTGTTAATAACAACTATGTTCATGGCCTTAAAACATGAAATAAATGGTAAAACTTCCAAGTAGGAAACGCTACCAAGAATATCGCTGTCTACAAGCAAATCTGAATTTTGTAGGTGTTTTCTACATGCGTTTCCTTAGAATATTTCACTATCAAGGATAACTTTTTTGGCTATTTTAGAGCTTGCTCCCTTCCTAAAAGAGAAACCAGACCATTCCAAAAACAACGGTTTACGAAACCTTGTAATATATGCAGTTCGGGAATCAAACACTTGTCGAAAACAAGTCTGTTTCGTGCTTCCTCAAATAAAGGCATATTGACGGTACTAAAGCAATGCTTAGCTGATTTTTTTTCATTTTGAAGGAGACAAAATTTGTTGAAATGATCTTTAATATCGCCATATATGCAGAGTTAAAAAGATCTTAATCAGGATATCGAAAACTTTAGAAAATGTTTTAAAGCAACTAATCTCTGAACAACTTTAAAAATTCATATTGCTTTAAACCATCTTGTAGATGAAATTAAATTCTCAAATATTGAAGCTTTGGGTATATGGTCAGAAAAGCCGGGAGAGTCGTTATACTCCCTGTTCCTTAAAACTTGGAAAAAGTATAAATTAAATGACATTGGCAATGAGAGATTCTGTCGTTTGTTACTAAAAGCAGTAGTAGAGTTTTCATCAACTCATTTAAGTATAGTTTATATGTTGTGTTATGTTAACAGGTTGTTACGGGATACACTTTAAAATGAATTAATTAAATTTTTTATAGAAACTGGTTATAATTTTCAATAAATATATGTTTTAAATATCAGAAACAGGCTTTTTTCTAAATTAGAAAACCAAACAGTCCCTCATCTCTTAAAAATGACCACACAAAATAAAAAAATAAAAAAAGTTTCCGATCAGGTGGAATTTCAATGAAAGTGATTTTGAGGAGACCAAACGTTCCTGAAAAATACCCCATAAACAGTTTTTGAGTACATTCTTGAAAGACCTATTTACCCTTGAGGAGATACACTTTAAAATGATTTAATTTAATTTTTTATAGAAACTGGTTATAATTTTTAATAAATATATGTTTTGAATATCAGAAACAGGCTTTTTTCTAAATTAGAAAACCAAACAGTCCCTCATCTCTTAAAAATTACCACACAAAATAAAAAAATAAAAAAAGTTTCCGATCAGGTGGGATTTCAATGAAAGTGATTTTGAGGAGACCAAACGTTCCCGAAAAATACCCCATAAACAGTTTTTGAGTACATTCTTAAAAGACCTATTCACCCTTGAGGAATAAGCTATTAAAATTTAAACCTATGAAAGCTAGACTAAGTCTAAAACCATATTTTTTATATAATGTTTTAAATCAATTTTCACGTGTCAAATAAATTGTTGAAAAAAATCATAAAAAAAAATAAATATGCAGACCCGAGGTTAAGTAAGCGATGATTTACATATGTTAAATAAACATGTTTATTGACTAAAAAACAAAACGACCAAGAAGATCGCTTTTAATCGCAGCTAACTCGGTGACGTCCAAAAAAGGTCAAATTCACACAAACACGCCGCTGGTAATCCCGTGCTGCTGCTACACCACAATCATGATACAAACAACAATCGCCTCCTTCTTAGTGGGGATAGCCGTATGAAAATTTACATTGTAAATAAACGACTTGTTTTAAGTTTACAAGTAGCTCGGCTGGTTGTTTGTCGGTGGTCGCGAAGCGTTCGAAAGTTGAAAAAACGATCTCGTCAAGGTCACTCATAGGAAAACAATTGATGTCGCAATGAGAGCCGCGATTGTTTTGTGTGCACTGGCGCTCGCCTCTTGCCAGAACGACAACGAGAGGGATGCGGCGGTTAACAAGCTGTTCACGTCTGCTACTCCTCGCCAAGCTTTCGACGACGTCTACGAAGAGGTGACGAAGAAGCCCACCGAAAGCATAGGAGCCATTGAAAAATGCGGGGAAGGAGCTGACAAGGACGTGCACTTGTGCGTGCCTTACTACCAGTGCGATGGTACCACTCAGACCATCATCCAGGATGGGTCAAGGGATGGGTTCAAAGTCATTGATGTCAGGTAGGTTATAAGCTAGGACTGAGGGTTGATAGTTACACTCACTTTCGATTGTTCATCGAACATCCTAAATTTGTTGATAAAACGTACCGACAAACCTTCGGGGGGTAAAGTACATCAAAACAAACTTGTTATGCTTAATCATTCAAGAATTGTCAACAATACATTTAAAGCATTTAAACTGCACATTACTCGACCAATTTTGGTCGCAAAGTTTCAATTGCACAGCTGAATCGCGCACGTTATTTGTGTTTCGCGTTGCAAGTAAAAACTGAAATATGCTATTATATGCTTATAATAATGTGGGTCTCATCAAAACTTAAATAGATGTACTATTTATCCCTTTTACAAAACTAATTAACTTAAGCATTAATTCTAAAATCTTTCCTAAGACTTTAAAAAAAGCAATTGTTTTCCTAGTATACAAAAAAGGTGATCGAAATCAGGTTAATAATTACCGTCCTATTTCGCTTTTACCAATCCTCTCAAAAGTATACGAAAAACTTATCTTTAAACAAATTTTGGAATATTTCCAATCTTTTAAATTATTTACAGATAAACAATTTGGTTTTCGTAAAGGCTTATCCACAAACGATGCCATTTTATCATTTATTTCCGAAGTAAATAACTGCTTCCAGTCCAGCGAATATTTGATAGGCACATTCTTAGACCTGAGTAAGGCTTTTGATTGTGTATCGCACGAAATTCTAATTAGAAAATTATATTGCTACAATTTTCACCCTAACAGTGTAAAATTGATAAGCTCATACTTATCTTCAAGACATACACAATGGCTCTGAGTCCAAACCTTCTCAGGTAATTCATGGTGTTCCTCAGGGTTCGATCCTGGGACCTCTATTATTTCTAATATTTGTCAATGATATGCCAAACTATCTATCTTTACCAAACAATATAACATTGTTTGCAGATGACACCTCATTTGCTGTAAGAGGTAAAAAATTAGAACTTGTGAATCAGAATAGTTGCGCTACACAATCGAAAGCCCTGCAATGGTTTAACACCAACAAATTAAACTTAAATGTTGAAAAGACGGTCAATATACACTGAAAAAACAAATCTGTTTTATCAACCAATAAATTTTTTGTTGCAATTGTTTTTGTTGGTCCTAATAAAAAATTTGTTAACCCAAGTAAAGTGTTTAATACATTAGTATTTGCAACAAAAATGAATTTGTTGGAAATAATTAGTTTACCCTACTGACAATATGCGTCGCCGCTAATAGGTATCCTTAGTAAACATAACAAATATGTTTTTGTTGTCAATTTTCGCCCAAAATTGACATGATGTGACATTGAAATTTATTTTATAAAGTTGACCGACTTGGTGCCATGGTTAAAGTTAAGTCTTGGTGTCATAGTGATTGAATAATAAAAAAATAATTTGTCACTGTCAAAAAATTTTTGTGCAAATGCTAGAGGAAGCAGGTTCGCGTTAATTAATTTTTGGGCATTGGGCGGTATGGATGAAGGAGTAAACCAAATATTAACCGAGTGGGGATTTTCTTCATTAGAAAATACTTTTAAAGGTACCCAAATAATTTTTGTTAAAAAAAATCAAACAATATTAACCTATACCTACACAATATTGTTAATGCAACTCTTTTTATTAATTAGTATTACATACTGAAAGAGGTGCTTTAACAATATTGTGTAGGCATAGGTTAATATTGTTTAAGTTCTTTTAACGAAAATTTTTTTTTGGTGATTAAAAGAACTACCAAATGTTATAACAAAGCAACAATGTTGTAGTTACTCATTACCATAGCTTTTCCAACAAATAGATTTATAATGAAAACAAATGCAAAAAGTTATAGAAACAAATAAATTATTACCTAAAAAAAATGTAAACTGTTTTAACAACAAAATATTATTGTATGAGATATCAATAATATTAGTTACTTTAAACAAGACGCCATAGTTTTGTCAACAAAAAATATTAGTTACAGTAACATATTATGTCTCAACAAAAAAAATTTGTTGTTGTAACAAAGATTTTAGTTGAGGCTATAGCTACAAATAAAATTTGTTGGCGCAACTTTTTTTTAGTTGCTTAAACAAATTATTTTTTTCAGTGTAATATTCACAATATCCCAAATATCAAAACAAATCTTGAACTGACCGAACATACAAAGTTTTTGGGTATACAATGTATAATGCCATAATAACTTAGAGTCTATATGTATACTATACATATAGACTCTAAGTTATTATGGCATAACCAAGCTGAAGATGTTGCTAAAAAATTAACTGCTAATATATTTTTATTGCGAATTCTTGCTCATATTCTGTCCAAATCTTACTTAAGAACAGCATATTTTGCACTTGTTGAGTCAACACTTAGATATGGCATCTTATTATAGGGCGCATCTAGCTCCAAATCCAGAGTATTTAGTCTTCAGAGACGTGCAGTTAGAATTATTGCGAATATATCTTATCGATCGGAATGTAAACATCACTTTATTTCATTAAAAATTCTTACCTTTCCATGTTTGCTTATTTTTGAATGTCTAATTTATATTAAAAAAAATCTACAAATTTACAATAGCCAGGACACTGTACATGGCTATCCTACTAGAAACAGACGGGATATATGTCTAGAAAGGAATAGATTAAATAGAACCAGGAATGGACCTAATTTTTATTGTATACATGTAAAACATCAGGGTATTTTACCCTGAATAAAACTACTTTGATTGGCTTCACTTATTATTTATTACTTTTTAACTAAATTTATTAAACTGCTATGATTCGACTTCTACAAATGTTCTGCGGACTCTGCGTTACCATTCGATTTCTAAGCTGTGCCCAGATTGTTTTGCTTAGTAGGCACACGTGCCATTATTGCTCTACTGTCCTACTTTGGTAAAAAAGGGATTATCCTAACACGGCCATCCTGTTTTCGGAGCGTCCTCGCGCCGTTTTTCCTTTTCTTTTTTTTATTTCTGCAAAAAGAAAAACCGAAACAGATTTTTGTTTTTAAAGTTGAAATATATCTAAATTAAATCTAATTTAAAGTCGGATGGTATTGCCATCCTCAGTAGTGGGATTGCCACTTTCACCGAGGTGTTTAGTCACCTCCCAAGCATAGTAGGATTGCTACTATCTTGTCTTTTTTTTTGTCGGATGGGTTTGCCATCCTCAACAGTGGGATTGCCACTTTCACAGAGGTGTTTAGTCACCTCCCAAGCATAGTAGGATTGCTACTATCTTGTCTTTTTTTTTGTCGGATGGATTTGCCATCCTCAACAGTGGGATTGCCACTTTCACCGAGGTGTTTAGTCACCTCCCAAGCATAGTAGGATTGCTACTATCTTGTCTTTTTTTTTGTCGGATGGGTTTGCCATCCTCAACAGTGGGATTGCCACTTTCACAGAGGTGTTTAGTCACCTCCCAAGCATAGTAGGATTGCTACTATCTTGTTTATTTATTTTTTTTTGTCGGATGGGTTGCCATCCTTAACAGTGGGATTGCCACTTTCACCGAGATGTTTAGTCATCTCCCAAGCATAGTAGGATTGCTACTATCTTGTCTTTTTATTATTATTATTAAATACAGGACTTACATTTTTTTATTCCTTTGGCCACGGCCTCAGCTGTTCAAGGGCAGCAACTGTGGTCCTCTTGTGCAGAACATATCTCTCATTTGATAACACCTGTCGAACAGTATAAGGTCCTCTATATTTTGGTTTTAATTTGCCTCCACCAGCAATTTGTGAATCTTCAATGGCTACAACGTCACCAGGAATAAACAATTTTGTAGAGCATCGAGTAGCGTTAAATCGTAAAAATTGTTTGTTTGCATTAAAGTTCATTCGATTTCGAGCGTCTTCGTCGGCCTTGTCTGCGTCGACAAAATTATCGCGCCCATCCAATAATAATGTCAATATCACTTGGAATTATTTCATCCAGCACAACAATAAAACAAATTTCTAAGGTCACGGTCGACAACACAGTTATTAGTTCACACATTCCTAGAGCATAAACAATTTGGTTCCCAAATCCTGTCAACGCGTGCACTTTTTCGTTCGGCTTGAAGATACCGTTCAATGTGTTTACAAGAGAGCCCCAGCAAACATTAATCAGCGGGCGATGGTCGGCAACACGATTATCTTTTGTGGACGTCGGCGCGACGTTTGGCCAACATTATTTTTTTGGACGGCAAAGCGTTAGTAAATTATAATCGAAACACAACATACTGCCGCCGTCGGGCCAACATTGGCATTTGATTATACGAATAAAACAGCAATTTTACGTTGGCACTTTTTTGCTATATTATGATGGTATAAACTATTTTTTTTTTAACATAAAATAAAATTATTTTAAAATATATATTTTGGGCCTTAAAACTTTAATAAGCGGCATTATGTCGGTCCGACGTCGGCAAGACGATCATTTTCATGTCGGCTGGTGGTTATTTTGATACATAAGCCCGCCGTTGCCTTAAAAACATCGGCCCGCCGTGGTTTAAAGACATCGGCCCGCCGTTGCTTTAAGACATCAAATTACAACATACAACCGCCGTCAGGCCAACGGTGGCATTTGATTATACGAATAAAACAGCAATTTTACGTTGGCACTTTTTTGCTATATTATGATGGTATAAACTATTTTTTTTTAACATAAAATAAAATTATTTTAAAATATATATTTTGGGCCTAAAAACTTTAATAAGCGGCATTATGTCGGTCCGACGTCGGCAAGACGATCATTTTCATGTCGGCTGGTGGTTATTTTGATACATAAGCCCGCCGTTGCCTTAAAAACATCGGCCCGCCGTGGTTTAAAGACATCGGCCCGCCGTTGCTTTAAGACATCAAATTACAACATACAACCGCCGTCAGGCCAACGGTGGCATTTGATTATACGAATAAAACAGCAATTTTACGTTGGCACTTTTTTGCTATATTATGATAGTATAAACTAACATTTTCAACATAAAATAAAATTGTTTTTAAAATTACTTTAAGACATCAAATTACTACATACGGCCGCGTTTAGGCAAATCATGACGTTTGATTATAATAAATTGTTTATATTGACATTTAAATGTCATGATTGGCTTAAGCTCGGCCGTATGTAGTAATTTAATGTCTAAAAGTAACGGCGGGCCGATATCTAAAAGCAACGAGGGGCCAATGTCTAAAAACAACGGCGGGATGACGTCTAATAATAACCACGGATCGACGTAGAGATTATTGTCTTGCCGACGTCATGACGCGTCAGGATGATTGACAAGAGGTATTTTTTTATGATGCTACTATAGTAGTCTACTATTAGTAGGTATCTTAATATTGCTGCACTATAGATGTTTCTTGCGCTACACCAGTGTAGGTCCGGACCTATTAATACAATTGTTTTTAAAAATTTTTAGAAAATTCCTTTTTATAAATTGTTAATGTTATCAAATATCTGCATAAAAAAAACTTTTCATCAATACTAAATACATAATAATTATTTAAATAAAAATTACTAATTTAAAGTTTTAACGTTGAGTGGTTTTAAGGTTAGAGCACAATCTACAGTGTTGCCAGACAGCCGTGAAATACTCAAACTTTGAGTCTTTTAATAAAATTTACAACAATACACTTATAAATTACACTAAAAATTGAAAACTCACGCGTAAAATCATTTTCAAGGTTATAATTATGATTAATCATTTGCACAATGCAGCACCAAAGCTTTGGAAAGTATAATATACTAACTAATTTTCAAAGAAAGTTTCTCATAAAATATTTCTGGAATTTTTAAAATGTATTTGGCGTTTTAATTGTTTATTTATTAATAATACAAGACCATAAAAATGTAAATAAAATAATAAAAAAATTAATAAGAATTTGGCAACGGCGCGGCAGTGTCGTGTTCTGCATGGTGCGTATATAAACTGCGCGGCATCGTTCTTTTGTAACCGGCCATGGAACGCGAAGGATTAAAAATTGTTTTGTTATTGTTCTTTGAGTGTTAGTAAGTTTTTTTTAACAATTCAGGGGTTTTTGCCTGTGTTAGTTGATCACCATGTCACAGGAAAACAAGTAAGTTAATTTGTATACATATGTAAGGCTAAAATTTTACAATGAAATGTTTTTTACGACCACTATGTAAAAGTCACATTTCGTATTGGCATGCTTAGAAAATGAATCTTTTCATTAGCAAGGCAATACACGAATTTAAGTGACATTTCAGTGTGAAAAGTGACAGGTCTGTGTGAAAAGAAATTGACAGCATCGTTTGACATTCTTTTTAAAATTTGTATTGTATTTGTAAATATCATTTAGAACACAATTAATTGTGTTTTTATAATAAATTCTAATTTTTAGTGCCTTTATTTAAATTGAGAAGGTAAGTTTATTGATTTTAAGTAACTTATACGTAAAAAATTAAAAGAATAAGATGAAAGTAATTTTAACAGAGCTGTCAAACACGTTTTTAGTAAATTTTTTTTTTATTTGAATATAATAAAAAATAAAAGGGTCGTAGAAAAAACATTTACTTGTAAGAAAAGCTTTCTTCAAGCTCGTGTTAATACACACTCGGCCTAACGGCCTCGTAAGCAACTTAACTTAAAATATTTTGATATAGGTATATATATTATATATAATATATACATAATTTGTTTTTTACCTAGGTATATTCTATATGATATATTAAATTTTAATTTAGTTATTATTAATCTCAATTTAAGTGCTCAAAACTAAGGCTTATTGGGGGAAAAGACGTAGTTGATTCCACAAGAAGAATACTATCTAAAATATTATCCAACAGTTTGGCTAAACAATACAACTGGAAGGGGAAAGTAGCAAAAAGCCCATTTATGGCCTATAATAATATAGTTAATCTCATAATAGGTAAGACTTTTATTTGTACAAGTATATTAAGTGTTTTAATATTTATTTTAAGGCTCACTAAAGTTAAACAACCTTACAAAAGATGCATCCACCACAGAGGTGGAAAGTGTCATCAAAGGTTGGTTAAGGACAGCTGGTGATAGGGAAGGAGGAAGAAGACAAAGAGACTCTTCTCTACTACAGAAATAAGTATAATGATTTTATTACTTTAGTTTTGTAAAAATGTTTTTTTTATTTTATAATTAGGAGTTTTAAAGATATATTTTATTTAATAGAAATACATTTTTTTATATACTTTTTGTTTAAATGAATAATGATTTATTACCTTTTATTAACTAAATTTATCGAAATTAAAACAATTGTCAGGTAATATTAAAATTCAAATTTTACAAAACAATTTTATTAATGCACATGAAAATTTAATTATTTTACAAAAAGCCAAAATTTAGTAGGGTAAAGAATATTTTTGTCCCTAAATGGTAAGTACAATATATATAGCCAATATAATTTTTTATGATTTTCCCTGCTTGTTTGAAACCCCGAAAAAAAAAACTTTAGATATCTATAATATAGATTCTATATTATATACGATGTTTATTAACTATAGTTAATAAACATCGCCTATTGATGGCGGGTCGATGTCTAAAAACAACGGCGGGCCAATGTCTGCATTTAATCGTTGGCTGACCGTTGACACTTGTCTCCTATTGACGGCGGGCCAATGTCTAAAAACAACAGCGGTCCAATGTCTAAAAACAACAGCGGGCCAATGTCGGCATTTGATCGTTGGCTGACCGTTGACACTTGTCTCCTATTGACGGCGGGCCGATTGTCGTAAATCAACGGCGGGCCAACGTAGTCATTATCGCTTGCTGACGTTCAGCCTCCCAAATGCCGCTGATAAATGTTTGCTGGGGCGTTTGATGATTGACACATCGCACAGTGTTTCAATAACATAACTACATGATACTGCATCGTCTTTACCGAGCACTGTTGCTATTGGTGTTAAATTCAGTTGACGTCATTTTTTAAGTCTCAATGCTTTTTTTGGTTTTCCACTTTCATACCAACAGTTTATTTCCATATGACCCATTTTTTTACAATGCGCACAAGTAGGAACAATTGACAATTCGCTTTTATTGGCAGAAACAACTTCTTTTCGGGAGTTTTCTTTACGCACACTACGGCATGAGCTTTGCTGATGTCCTTGTTGACCGCACTTAAAACAGGCTCCTTTAAAAACCTTTGTTTCTTTTTGTGCACAAAAACTTTTTGAATCCCGTTGATCTTTTCGGTGTCTTCCAAGCTTGTGTTCCATTATTCCAGAAGAACTGCTGATTCGGCGTGCATCGTATTCACTCAACAATTTCATTAGTTCGCGTTCTGTACTAGGCTTCTGAATTCTAATTGCTGATTGCGCCTCTGCATTATTTAAATTATATTCTACCATGCCCAGAATGGTATCCCATGGCAGTTCATCGTGAAATTTTTTTATTGCACGTATTTTTTTTGTTACCATAATCACACAATGATTCGCAATCACGACTGCTAAGAGTTGCTACAGTATATGCTCGTGCTCCTGGTGTTTCTCGATCAGGAAATGCTACAGTTAGGTCATTACAAAAGTTTTCCCAAGTTCGGGAAATGGGTCTCCAGTCACAAAAGTATTTGTATGCTCGACGTTTCAGTGCATCTCCTGCTTTTGCGATCATTACAATGTCACTTACATTTAGTTCCCTTTTAAGCTGGGTGACATCATCCAACCAATATTTGATTGAATAGGCACTTTTATCGGGATCGTAGCTTGTGACATGGAAAGAGTACACATGTCTTGATGAAGACGCATGCGCATTTTCGTCAGATGAACTAGGTGTGGTCCATGCCAGAGGTGCTTGGGACATTTCCAGTGCTGCCAGATTTGGGGTTTTTACCCCAAAATGGGGGATTTCATCTTGCTTTGGGGAAATTTTGGGGTAAAGCTCATTTTGGGGTATTATGGGGTTTTTTCGGAATTTCCAGAAATTTTTTTATGTTTATGTGGATTATCTAGTTAAATTTTAATAACACTACTTCAAACACAATACTTAATAATTATTATAGGATTATTCTTTGGTTTTATTATTTGACAGCAAGTTTTGCCAACTTTTTATAAACCAAAACACTGTCATTTTGGTTGCCTAATGTTTCTTTTTTTTTTTTGTTTATTGACTTTTAGTCTTTTCGACTATTTAGCCAGCTCATTATTATGTATTTTTGTGCTCTTAGAAACACAACACCCAAGGCTGTGACCGGGAATCGAACCCGGTACCGTGGCGCAGATTGATTACCGCTCTGTAGCTTTAACGCACTGCGCCATCCTCGGCCCCCTAATGTTTCTTGGAAGTTCTAAGCTCATGACATTAGGCAACCAAGATAAAACAGTGTTTTTTTTCGTAAGAAGTTGGCAGAACTTTCTTAAAAGAAGAATTCAGTAAATCACAAAGAATCAGTTTGTTGTGTTTTTTTTGTTATATTCAAATTTATACTGTAATTGTAATTGTGATCTGAAAAAAAAACAAAAACAAATTGTTTAAATACTAAAACCATTGCTTCCCTTCTGAATGCTAAGCAAGGAGTTGGAAAATATAATGGAATTTTGATGTTTGAACCAAACAGAAAAATGCTAGTTTCAAAGTTGTGGTGATGGGAATATTTTTATAATATTATTTAATAAATAATAATTATCTAAAAAATTTGTTTTTTTTTATTAAAACCTGCACTAAGAAAAAATGTGGTAAAAATAACAGTTTTCGTGGTTGCATATTTCCGAAATGCTACATGTGATTATATTTACCATGACAATTTAGTTGTGGTAAATAAAACCAATGTAGTGTTTGGGGCATATTTAGGTACTTATACATATATATATATATTGTTATTTACATTTTTTTTTCAGTGTATGTAACCGTAAAAATTGACAAAGACATTGTCAACGCCAATTAAAAAAAATCGTTTCCGTGATTTTCTATTTGGGGTATTTTGGAGTTTTTAGCTGCAACCTTTGGGGGAAATTCAAGTTTTCAATCTGGCAGCACTGGACATTTCCATCTTGGTTTGATTTGCTAACTCAGCAAGTTGTTGCTGTTGCGTCACAACTAAATTTATTAAAGTTTCTTGCCACATTTTGACGCGTTTTGGGGTTGGAGGTTGTGAAATTTCTTCTGCATCTAAATCATCACCACATAAATTGTCATTTTCAACTCTAGATAACTCATCTGCCATCTTGATGCACTCACTCTTTTTCTGCTTTTGTTTATTATAAATTAACTTAATTTAACTTAACTAAACTAATTATTGTACATGGAAATCACTATCCCACTTCTGATGTAAAACATCAGGGTATTTTACCCTGAATAAAACTACTTTGATTGGCTTCACTTATTATTTATTACTTTTTAACTAAATTTATTAAACTGCTATGATTCGACTTCTACAAATGTTCTGCGGACTCTGCGTTACCATTCGATTTCTAAGCTGTGCCCAGATTGTTTTGCTTAGTAGGCACACGTGCCATTATTGCTCTACTGTCCACTTTGGTAAAAAAGGGATTATCCTAACATACATTTTTTTAATGTTCTACCTTTAGCTTTTAGAAACTTGGAAATAAAACAATTTAATCCTAAATTAAAATACTATCTTATTAATAAAGCATTTTATTCAATGGATGAATTCTTATCCAACAATTTTTGTGATTTATCCTAATCTAGTCGTTTTTATGCAAATCATCTTGTCTGTAATTGTATGTATTTACCTGTAATTGTAATTTATTTACCTTTATCTGTGTAATATTTCTTATTTTTCATTATAAATTATTTATTATATTTTGTTACTTACTCTTTGTGTGACTTGTGCCAACATTGTGTATCTTTTTGGAGCTTAAATAAATATATTATTATTATTATTATTATATATATTATTTTTATATTATTATTATATAAGTAGTTATGTTAGTGTGTGTGATTTTATCTAGAAGAAAAATCGAACAAAATTGCTTTTTTTTTCATTACAGCACCATCTATTACAAATATGAAAAAATGTTTTAGACAAAAACTACCTATTTTTAGTCGAATGATCCGAATCTGAAATAAAAAAATAGGGTGTTCCACTGGAAATTTTAAAGTTACCCCCTGTTCCCCCTATAAGGAGGAGAGTATGAGGACCAATTTTAGTACTGATTGATTTCCCCCCTCGAATCATTAAATTTTTATTTTAAAAATTTTTTCGTTAAATGAATACTTACTGAGACCCAGGTAGCACACTGACGTCTGCTGACGTTTAAATGACGTCATTTTTAGGTGATTTTTGGTCGGAGACGTCACATCACCAATGTAGGACGTTATGACTACGTCACATTTTATGTCGTCCGACGACGTATATTATCAGACGTCGTCCGTACGTAATGTAAGGTCCTAGATCTCTTTGAAGAGTAATTACTATATATGTCAAATCGAACTCTGATGACCTTATAGGAAATAAAAATATAATTTTAAGATTTTTATGCAAAATAATTTTCGACTTAAGTTAATTTTAGTATTTATTTAAATTTTCCTATTTTTGAAACAATAATTTTAAGTTTACCCTACTATATTAGGGTTTTCGTTTGAATTTAAGCAAACCTTGACAATTTTCGTTTAGAAACCAATCGCGCATGCGCATGGCTCTGCTGTATTGTTCCCGCGCTACGCGATTGCGCCGATATTCGTTTGACGAACTTCTTTAACTTAAATAGTGAACTATTTGTCATGGTACAAGAAAACAATGTTTTAACAATGTCATTTAAAACGTTTATGTGTATCGTGTTATTTGTTATAGGATAGGATATAACACAAACCTTTATGTGTAAGTAGAAAGTGATTTTTCAGGCGAGCGGAAAATTATTTTCTAGAAGGTAAGCTGTTAAATCGTTTTATAACCTTTGTAAATATCCTAACCTACAAAATCCCACTTTGTCGTTTTATAAAGTGCAATTTAAACTTTATGAGGTTTAAATAATATTAAAAGCGTTTTAGTACAACATGAAGGGGATAAAACCAACTTTTTTTTGGGGTAACGTTGATTTTGTAAGACATACCTAATCAACAAAATCTGATTTGTTACCTCATGCAGCTTGCATGATTTTTTTAGTTTGTCGTTTTGGTTTTGTTTTGAAGTTAATCAAAGCCAAAGCATCAAAATGCAGTGGCGGCTGGTGGATTTTGGGCACACCCATATCTCAGTAATTAGACATGGGACCCACATCAAATTTATATGAGTTTATAATGCACTGTTCAAAATCAAGCCTTTTGAAATACCTAATCAGAATTAGTTAAGAAAAAATAAGGTAATATGCTTAAACGAGTAAAGCAATTTACCTTCTCGTTTATTAGGTAGAAACTAATGCCTTTGTTCTATGGTGTATTCACTAACTTCTAGATAAATATTCATACTTTACTTAATAAACTTCTCAAATTTAAAAAGATAGGCAGATTACCTAAATATTTAGTCAAAATCTCAATGACTTTTAGGTACGACAATTTTGCTTTTAATTTAGGTAATTCTTCTAAGTTATTATGGCAAATTATTGAAATAATTTAGGTAAATTCCTTTAAATATTAGTGACTTACTTACAATCGGCCACGATCGCTAATACCGACGTTTTACGATAAATATTCGCGCCTATATTGTCCACCAGAATGCCAAAATCAACGAAAACGTAAAGACCGCGTTGTGTGCTATTGATATAACAACAGTTAACAAATATTGTGCTATAAGTGAACATTTTGAAGTGCTATAGTTAAGTAATCCAAACTAAATGGAATTTTCCATTGACCCCAATTTATTTTTAAATAATCCCAACCCTGTAGTACCGGAACCGCCGTTGTTAATTCGCCTAGGACATAAAGATAAAGGAGTCCTAACTTGGAAGAAAATTCCTATGCCAAAAGAAACTTTATTAAACTTATAAAGTAGGTATACCTATAAGTTTTATTGTCGTTTTTGTTACTTTTATTTTTTTTATTTATACATATTTATTAATATACATTTTCAATTTAACTAAAATAAATGTATTTTTTATTTTACCCATCAGCACTTAAAAGGGGGATTTATAATGTCATTCTTTTCTCATTTACATTGCTCGATATAGGGATAAACACTACTAGGTTATCGGTAACTTTTTACAATAATATTTAACATTTACAATAGTATATTTCCAAAATAGTATATTATCAAAGCAATGCGTGAGAATAAAAATGACATTATAAATATCTTCTCTCCTAAATGCCCCCACCGCCAATTCTTGTTTCCCTTATATTTTTATTTAATGAAATAGTAGAATTTCACTAGAAAATAAGTAAAATTTTACTAGAAAGTTAGTAGAATTTTACTAAAAAATTGGTAGAAAATTACCCGAAAAAAGGGTATATCTAAAAAAATTAGATAAATTTACCGTGAAAAATAAGAGGATTTTCACTAAAAATATATATAATCTACCTAAAAATTTAAGCAAATTGCCTTAGAAACAGGAAATTTATTCTTTTATTCTCAGGCAATATCCCTTACGATCTAAGGTGTATCATCTTTGAAACCTAAGTAATTTTGCTTAATTAATTGTATCATTTTCTTTAAAAATATCAGTTAAAGAATTCACTAATTTAAAAGGGGAATATTCCTCTGAATTCATTTCAGGCAGTTTGCCTTAAAAAATCAATGGTCCTATATAGTCTAATATTTTAGGTAAAAATTAGCTAAAATTTTGAACAGTGTGACATTATATAGACAAGTTCTGCACAAGCAGAATTTAAATTAAAGTTTGCGAAAAAAAGTTAGTTTTTAAGTGTGCCCCCCCAGCCTCCTGCCCCCCAAATTAAGATAATTTAAATTAAAGTGGTTCAATATTTAATTCACTGAAGTTTATCGACATATTTCAAATTTTATTAAAAAAAATTAAGTATTACAGGTTTTATATCATTTTAAATTTTTATTATTTCTTTTAATGAATTTAAAAAAAAATAGAAATGGTATAAAATCTGTAATACTTGATTGTTTTTGAAATTTGTTGATAAACTTCAGTGATTTAAATATTGTACCACTTTAATTTGAATTATCTTAATTTGGGGGGATGGGCAGGAGGCTGGGGGGCACACTTAAAAACTAACTTTTTTTGCAAACTTCAATTTAAATTCTGCTTGCGCAGAACTTGTCTATATAATATCATTATAAACTTGTATAAATTTGATGTGGGTCCCATGTCTAATAACTGAGATATGGGTGTGCCCAAAATCCACCAGCCGCCACTGTCAAAATGTTATAATGATTAATAATTCAATTGTTTAATTGGTGAAAAATGTCTTTTCTTTTCAAAGAGAAGGTAATGAAGAGGGAAAATTGGCAGTTGTCCATGACAATTGGATGACCCCTCTTAAAACCCAAGTTTTTTGGCCTCCATACAAACAGAAATCCCAGCTTAATAAAGCCTTACGTAAAGGTGAAGATGCCAAGGACACATGGAAACTATTTAAAATAAAAAGATGCTTTTACACTTTAGGTAAGAATGAATAAGCTTCTATTAATTAACCCTTAAGTGGTGGTGGGGTTGAAGTAACTGGGTCACTAAATGTTCTAACGTGCAAAATTTTTTTTTTAGCTTTTTCAATAAAATAGGCAATCTACAGTCCATACAATAATTAGGTCATAAAAGATACATATCTTCAGATTCCGAGGAATATAATGAAGTGTGGCTCCATCGTCCCCCAAAAATAGGTGAGTTCAAAAGGCGAACTTTAGAAGAGGGCATTAAATTAGGTTGTACCTCAATTGAAGACAACGAAATTGAAAATAATCCTGCCGACATCTTCAAACACACGGATTCAAATCCTGGAAGAATCAGGTATTTTGTTCAAGCTTTGTAACTAATCCTTTTTGCCAAAAGACTACTTTTTTAGCTTTCAATAAAAAAGGTACTAAATTTGTTAGAAACAATTGCAGAGCAAAATAAAAGAGTTCTGTCAAATATCGAGCAAAAACAGCCCGCCAATAATGGTCAGTCTTTACCTGAGCAGCTGGTGCAATTTATGAAATTAGTAATAATAATAATTTATGTAAGCTTTAAGTTTATTTTTTCTTATTTGGATGTATACATTATAATGACCATAGAATAAAATAATTTATTTCCTGTTTTGTTATTTCTATTTATTGTCTTTTTAATAAATTGTTTTTTACACTTAGTATTTTTAATATGTTCTGGTCTGTCGTCATTGGTACTTTACGGTCTAAAGATACGCACACAAGAAAAGCCGATTGCTTGCTTACTGGCAATCTGCGCCTATAAGCGTCGTCGACAGTATACAGTTATCGACGCTTATGAGCGCCAATTGCCAGTAGAATGCAATTTGCTTTCTTTGTGTGCTTATTTTAACGTCATTGGTACGTCATTGGACGTTACGGCCTGACGTCATCGGTACGTTATGGTCTGACGTAACTGGTACGTCACGCTCTGACGTCATTGGGCTGTGACATTTTACCGTCGACACGACGTCATTAGGACCTCGGTTGGGACGTCTCATGACGTCAGATCCGACCAAAAAATGACGTATTTAAGACGTCATTGTGCTACCTGGGGATATTTCAAAGTTTCAATTTAAATGACTCAACCTGTATAATTTTATATTCAACATATGTGTATACAATGTATACTATACATACATTAATAATAATAAAAGAACATATATAACAGGTACATATATGTGCATATTAGAAGTGGTGCAATTCAATAAGAGTTCGTACTTAAAGTACTAAAATTAATATCACAGTGTTTAGAAATCTTGTTGAAATTTTGACATATTTATACGAGCCCTAACCACAAAATGTTCGGACACTTCATAATTTATACAGAAATATTTTTCGTGAATACTATCTCAAAATTATTAGAAGTTATGAAAAATTCAGCTTATTTTGGCATATACCCCTCGAAGCGATTTTTATTTTTAAAAAGTTTACCTTTTATTTTTAGCTTTTAAAAAAGGCTAACTTTTTAACTTTTTTTTGTATGAGTAAAAAAAGTTATAAATGGGCCCATTAAAAAGAATATATAATATTATACAAACCCTGAAAGTTTGGTAAAAATTGTATAAATAATAAGAAAGTTATAACGGTATATATATCTGCAAAATCTCCCGTTTCCTAAGAAAATTGCAAAAACTCTTTAAAAATAGCATTTTTAAATTACTTATACTTTTTTATAACTAATTTATTTTTTACCAAATTTTCAGGGTTTGTTTAATATTTTATGCATAACTTCTAATAATTTTGAGATAGTATTCACGAAAAATATTTCTGTATAAATTATGAAGTGTCCGAACATTTTGTGGTTAGGGCTCGTATATAATATATATATATATATATATATCATTCCATATCAAATCACCAAATTTTAAAGATTGTATTTTTTGATTCAGTTAAATTTTTAATATGTTTTTGTACGTATCAAAAGACGCCTAACCCTACATTTTGAGCCCTTAATCCCCGCCCTGATAGCAAAATTTGATTCTAAGAATCTTCTAAGAAGATACGACTCGGAATAATGGAATATTCTTAGAACCTTCCCTTATTGCTAAGAATGTTCTTAGGGACTTTTAAAACATTCAGAAGAAGCTTCTTAAAACCTTCCTAAAAAGCAATCTAAGAACATTTTAAGAATACGTTTTTGGAATGTCTCAGAAGGTTTCTTATGGAGCTTCTAGGAAGCTTTTGAGAATATTTCCAAATATTTTAGATACCCACGTTCTAATATGTTGGATTCTACATTCGTAAAATTCTTCAGGAGGCGACAAATACGCCTCACTGTCATATTATGAAAGTGAAATGTATTTGTTGTCCCCTTAAAAAAATTTGCGACATATTAATATATATTTATTTAAAAATATTAAATAAACAATTTGACCTCTGAAACATAAGTTGTATGACATTATTTCATAAAAAGTAAAATTGGAAAATTTTGTGGGATAAGTCAGATTAGATTGAAGTTGAAGATAGTAGGATTATTATACATAAAAATGTTAATTCAGAAATAAAAAATCGGTATACAAATTAATAAATATTTATTTTTAACATAAAATAAAATACCTATATAGGTATACTATATATAGTAAAAGTATTTTTGTTATCTAATATTGTTTTAATTTGATAAATAACTATAAAAAATATTTTGGGTTGTTTTTTACTTAGTAGATATTTAATACTAATTACTTTCTCAACATTCTAAGCATATATTTAGAGTGGATTAATTTTTACCACTAAACTTTGCACCTTCTAAGAACCTGCCTAGAGGCCAGTGAGAATATTCTTAGGATTATGCTATATTTCTTTTAAGCATGTTCTTTAGAAGAAATATAGGATGATCCTAAGCATATTCTCACTGGAAGGTTTAAAAAACATTCTTAGAACATGCCTAGAAGATATATAGCATGATCCTAAGAATATTCTCACTGGAAGGTTTAAAAAACATTCTTAGAATAAATAAACTGTGCTATCAGGGCGAAGATATGAATTTTTGAAAATCGCAAAAAAATAACGATACGTTAATTTTAAATTATCGTAACCTCATTTGGCTATTTTCTTCGTTTTGAAATGTAGTTTCTGAAAAAAAAATATAAAAACCAAAATTTTTTTTCACTGTTTTTTTTTTAACTTTTAACTTAAATTTTGACTTTTTTTGAAGAGCGACATTTTTTATTTCAATCGAAATATTCTACGGATATATTTTACCTCGTTTTTCACAAAAGAAATACAAAAACTAAAAATAATACAAAAATGAATATCAAAGCGCCAGAAAAAAATTAAAATATTATGATTATTTTTTTTTCAACACCTACAAAGATTAGTGTGCGTTTCTATATATTTCTTTCCAAAATACAAACCTGTAGGTTACTTGTTATGTACTAACTTGGTTAAATATTTTTCTAGGTTTGGAGCAAACAGTTGTGCAGAACTCCTGGATGTCTGCTGTAAAATTCCCGAAGGAGGGGCGCCAGATCCCGACAAAAACCGCGAACCCGACATTGACAATCCCGTACCAACTCCCAGACCAACACCTAGACCCACTCAAAGACCAACTTCTCCACCACTGCAAGCCGGTTGCGGCATAAGAAACACGAACGGAGTGGACTTCAAGATCACAGGCAACACCGAGAACGAGGCTGAATACGGAGAGTTTCCATGGATGGTCGCGATCCTCAAGAACAATTACAATCCCAATGTCGATAAAAATTTGGCCATTTGCGGAGGATCTCTGATTGCGCCCAACGTGGTGCTTACAGGAGCTCACTGCGTTTACAAGTTAGTTATTAAATCTTTTTATGCGCTTTGTATAGTAGCCCATACACTGAGGGAAAAGAATATTTTTAACAATTATTGCAATTGTTTGACCCTGATTGCTTTGAATCAAAGAACTGAAATTTAATTCAAAATTAGTGCTTTTGCTTAGAATGGGTGAACTGCTTTGCCAGAAATGGATTATTCGTTTAGGCTGCTGTTTTTGTTTGGATTATTATTAAGTTCTATGCAAACTTTGTACTGATAGTCAATATTATTAGGTTTTTTACGTTTGAATTAAATTTAGGTGGGTTTTCATAAAACTTATAATAAATCTGCTACAATTTTTGCGAAAAGCTCAGCATTTGCAACAAATATAATAAGTTTGTGGCAAACATATCAAAGTTAATGGGCAATTGTGCTTAGTTTGAAAAGCGCAATTTCTGGAGTGGGGGAACGCCTCTTGAAACGCGTCTTCTCGTGCACTTACAGTGTCTTATAAAGTTTTAAATTTGCCTCGACTGTATACATACGGTTTTTACAAAATAATTTTGCTTCCATGAAAACATTTGGATGAAATGGCATAACGTTTAAGAATATTGTATAAATAGTCGGCCTTATCACGAAGTGGCCTAACCCACAAAATTGAAAACAGTGACATTTTGCGAGAGTTAACTTACGATGGTCTATTCTATTACTCCACGAGGTGGCCAATAGTACAAAGTCTCTACTTTAAAAATACATAGGCCATTTCGTGAGAATAGAATCGTAAGTTATTCTGCAAAAAATCTCATTTTGTTTTTCAATTTTGTGGGTTAGGCCACTTCATGATAAGGCCGACGATTTATACAATATTCTTAAGCAATATGGCGTTTCATCCAAAGAAACCGTAATTTCTTTAGAAATGCAGGTACGTTTAATGGAAATGAACTTTATTGGTAACAAGCAGATACCAATTTTTCCTAAAGTTACTTGTCAAGAAATTCAAAATTAGTAAGTTTGAGGCAAACTTACATCGATTCATACAAAATCGTCTACACTGGTACCAATTTATCAGAAAATTATTCAACAAAGAATTCAAAATCAGCAAATTTGACACAAATCTACATGCGTTTCGTTCAATAGCAGTTTTGCGGAAGCTCCAAAATGTCATACGTTTGAAACAAACGTTATGCCTTTTGCTGAAATAAAACCTTCTCTCAGTATGGGACAGTGTTGCCAAATAAAAAACGAGAATTTCACCAGAGGTCGCATCGAAAAGTTACCAGATTTCACATTTTTTTTTAATTTAAGAGTATCATTTTTTTAAAAGTAAAATCTGACAAAATAATTAGCTTAGTTTAATATGTAATACATTTAAACTAAGTTTTTTATTGTGTTTTTAAAAATTTGACCAATTGATCTTAAGTTTACTCAATGGGGTGTTTTTTTGGACAAAAATAAAAATGCAATAATATTTTCTTTGCTAAGGATGAATAAAAATCATCAAAGTAAGTAGGGTTAACCAATAGTTATTGGACAGGAATATTATTTATTTAAAATTTATATATAATTTATATATATATATATATATATGCCGTTGTTTTAAAGATTTTAGTTTTTTTCTTACAAATATATAAAAAGAATTGTTTGTTTGTTTAAACTTTATTTGCGTTTACTTAATAAGAATATTTGAATTTTTAATAATAGTTTTATAAAAACATGCAAAAAAGTATAGTAATTGGAGCTTTTATGTAGTAATTGGACACATGGACCATAGTTATTGGACATACAATTTTTATATAAATATAACAACTTTACATCAAATAACTTAAATTGTTAAATATTTTTTAAAGATAAATTGCTGTTTTAGGTAATTTTTGTTTATTTCGTTTTTGTAAATATCATATAATTCATATATTTTTTGCTCGGATTCCTCATCCCTTTTCTGGATTCTGAAGGTACATAACTACTAATTTCTTGGTTGACTTCTGAAATAGTTTGTTGCAAAGTGTGGTATCTCTAGTTTGTGAAGCATTTATAATGTTTAGGCCGGAACAGGATGATTTACATATATATAATAATATAATAGGTATTAATATTTTTCGGGTGGTATGTGGTATTTTCCGAATTCATTAATTTTGTTCCCATTAGTTTTTTATGTTCTCTATCATGCACTGTATTTGTCATAGCGAAAAAGCAGCCACTAAGAATTATTGTTAACAGCAATTTTATCCAGGACATTTAGCAGTCAATTCCTATGAAATATTTTTCGCTGAATTCAAAAATGTCGTAATAAGTTATAAAAGTATAACAGTTTTTGAAATATAATCAATTTTACATATAATATGGAATTGACTATATCTTAAAAACTGCTTAACTTGTATAGTTTTTGACGGTCTTTTCGGATTCAAGGGACAATTTTACATAAGAATTGGCTGGTGAATGTCCGGGATATAAATAGAGTATGATATTCGACATATGTCTAATAATATAAATTTACATTTTCTACCAACCAGTAATTGGACACTGGCCATTTTACTGTTTGTTTTCAGAATAAAAATTAAAACGCATTAAAGTGACAATGTTTAAGCCATGGGGAACACATTTATACCACACACAGATCTGTACACTTTTTAGAAATATTTTTTATTATAATTTAAACACAGCCCTGCTTATAACAAAAAAACAAAAATCTTACCACCAAAGTAACGTGCAAATTTTTTTGTCCTATATTGGACCCAAAATAAAGTATAGTTATAATTGTATACAGCGTCATCTAATGATTTGACTTTAAGGTAACTATTTATAGAACTCTTGTTTTTACAGTATTAATGTTAATTGTCCAATAGCTATAAAATGTCCGATAACTGTCTACTTTACCCTATGTCAATTTTTAAATTATTTACGTGTTATTATATGAAGAAAACAAGATATTTTCGATATAAATATATTGATAATTAAAGAGGTCAAAGAAAAAAGTGGACATTTCCATTTTTCCTGAAATTTATACAAATTTAGAAACAGATATTTTAAATTCACTAAATTAAAAGTATCAGTTGTGCATAAAAATTAAATTAAATTTTTAAATATCTACTATGATATTTTTAATTTGCAGAATAAAAAATCTTATATGATAAGTGAAAATCCCACCTTATAATTAGTCTTAACATATAAGAATAATTCCTGAATAAAAAATAAAACGTCGCCCCATAGTATAGCTTAAATAATAAAAAGTTTTTAATGTACCTATTAATAATATTCAATTTTAGTTTTAAAATAAACGACATAAAAGTAAGAGCCGGCGAATGGGACACTCAGACGGAAAAAGAACGATTGCCGTATCAAGAAAGAAACGTTGTTCGAATAATTACACACAACGATTTTCATCAAAACACCTTGTTTAACGATGTGGCTTTGCTACTATTGGACTCCCCTATCCAAGAGGCCGAGCATATCGGTCTTGTGTGTTTGCCACAACAGAATCAGATCATAGACTCGACGAATTGCTTCGCTACTGGATGGGGAAAAGATAATTTCGGTAGGTACCGAGTTCTATTCCAATTTTGAAATTCAAACGAAATCTTAACCATGACAAACGGAAAAATATAGAAGTCTATTGGATGACGCGTTTCAATTCTGGAAAATATCGACAAAACCTCAAAAATTGACATTTTTTTTCAGGTAAATTTTGAGTTAGATGGGTAATTAATACCTGTCTCCATTCTGTATTGAAAAAAAATTATACAAAATACGTATATTTTGTCTTGTACACCAGTTTAAACTTGACGCTTTCAGTTGAAGGTACTTTACACGCGATCGCTGCGAAAAATTGTTTATTGTTTAAAAGTGAATAACTTGTGTTTGTTGTGTCCGATTGTTATGCGGTTTGATGAAGGGTTATCTTCAAGGTATCTAAAATTCAGATATGTATTTGTTTTTCGTAGATTTTGCTTGTACAACGGGTTATCGTAACCGACAATCGGTCTGTTAAAATCGCAAACTTTGAATCGAGCTTCTAGAAGAATGGAGCTACAAAAATTGTAATGAATTGTAAGGCATCAGTTCAAGATTCGTTGAATAGCTTAGAGTTTTGTCTATCAAGCCATCAATAAATTATCTGCCCCAACTCGCCCCCGGCTTTTTAAAAGTACATGTTCTTGGGCGCTCGGGCACGGTTGTGGTAAAAAACCTCGCGATTTTAAGCCTATGTCGCGCGCGTATCTGGGTTGCGTTCATGACGTTTACTCGATTCAGTCGGATTTATCTCAAAACGTTTATTACATCAGCGGTGTCTAGACTTTCACTTGCGTAAATCGTTCGTGACTACTAAGATATTTAACACCGATTTTAAATATTTAACCCACCTCTTGTAGGTGCGTTAAAACAACTCCGCATGCGCATTGTAGTGTGTTAATGTCAAATTTGAATTGTGGTTATTTGTGTTCACAATTTTTTTAGCGAATCCAGTGACGGAGATTGTTTAATATATATGTAGGTATTAAATAATATCATATAAATGTAATTATAATAAACTAAATTAAGCTATTTTATAAAAAGATGTTTTATTTACATTTTAAAAAGAACCTCTTACGGGTTTTTAATTAATTTCGACAATTTTTTTATAAAAATGTCCGCCATTTGAGGTCCACCATTTTGAATTTTGGAATTCTGATTCCAGATTCATTATCAGCGACCACAAAAACCCCTGTATTTTCAATTTATTCCGTCAATTTTTTGACAAATATGTCCGCCATTTTGGATCTACCATTTTGAGTTTTGGAATTCTGATTTCAGATTCGTTATCAGCGACCCCAAAAACCTCTATTAACGGATTTATAGGAGGATCCGACTACTCCTTGATATTTGAAACCTTAAAATTCTGTCTTCATTCAATGTTCAAAACGCTCAACAAATCGTCAAATTTAATCGTCATCCTATACACTTTTATATTTTTTAACATTGGAACATTGAAACTTATCGATTTAACAATAACTTTGTAGGAAAGGATGGACGTTATTCATCAATTTTAAAGAAAATTGAACTTCCTATTGTTCAACGTCAAAGATGCCAGGAATTGTTGAGGACTACTAGATTAGGAATTCATTTCAATTTGGACAAAAGTTTCACTTGCGCTGGTGGAATTGCTGGAAGAGACACTTGTACGGTAAGAATTCTTGTAATGTCAAAAAATGCAGATGTACTCCCCATTGGGGGAGTCCCCAAGCAGCATTTTTGGTTCCAAAAACCATTACCAAAGTGTTGATAACTTTAAATTGCTTAAGTATACTAAACAGCTACTTTAATTTTTACTTAAAAGTAATTCTAACTTTTATATAGCAATATTTTGTAACATAAACTTCATTCTTTCCTTAAATGGTAACTATAAAGTAATAAACATTTAAGTAAAACTTGGTTGCCCCCAAGAAGACTTAACAACTTTAAAAAAGGTATTATAAGTAAATAAACTTTCAAGTAAATTTAATTTGTAGCAGTTACTTTCGGTTGCTACCTAAAGATTACATTATAATTATTTTTACTTTGTAGTCCCTTTGCAAGTTATAATCTCGAAACTGGAACATGAGTTAAAAACTACAAAGTTAATAACTTAAAAGTTATTATTTTAGTATTTGGAACGTTTATGGTACTAACCAAAACTACCGTTAAATAAATTAAGGTGAAAAAAACTTTAAAGTAGCGAAAACTACTTCAAAGGAAAATGCTTCTTATCGGCCATTTTTTACTGTACAGTACCACGTGGTAATGTAAATAATAAATTATTTTAATTGTTTGTAAATGGTTGTTTACTTTTTAATAAATAGTAATATTGTTGGTAATAGACGGTATTAATAATTAAATAAAAAATTAATAAGAAATATTAAGATTTCTTTATTTATAAACATTATTAAATAAATAATTTGTTTATACTTAAATATTGATGAAGCGCATTTATTTTACAAGAACTAAATTCATGAGTTCAACAGTAAAATTTAAAGGGTTTATAAATTTACCTGCCTAATTAAACATTATATTGTTATTCTGGTAGTTATAAACTTCCAGTACATTTAATAAACGACGACATTGAAAAGCCAAGTCCGTAGTGGTTCCATTTAAAAAGGAAGGATAGTATAATCTAATATAAGTTTGACAAAGACAGTTAATATAGAAGTAAAAAAAAATAAATAAAAGTAATTATAACGCTCTAGCAACGATATTGAAACGTTCTAGTAACGTAGCAGCTACGTTTCAAATAGTAGCAGGATTTATAGCTAGTGACATATTTGTTACCTTTTTGGAACTCAATATTTGTTCCCCACTTTAGCCGTAACTTAATAATAAAAGAGTACCTAATATAAAGAGACCGGCGACTGTCGCAAAACACTTTAAAGTTTCTTCAATAGTCCCATATAGGTAACAAATACTTAAATTGTTGCCTGGGTAAATAACCTTTTAAATACACATTGACAAGTTGTGGCTATGGCGCTTAAGTCACGGGCTGAAATTAGTTTTAAGTTAGTTGACAGTTGTCAAATGTCATCCAATCGTTAAAATAAAGTGCCTTTCTTATAAAATAATACTAAATGTGCAAATTATTTTATTATTATTATTATTATTACAAATCACAAAACTGTTTTTATAAAAAAAAATGGTAGATATTTTATTAAATTAAAATTTTGGCATCAAAATTGTCAAAAATATTCTTTATTCATTGGGCTATACATTAAATTAAAAAAAAACGCAAGAAATATTTTATAAAAGTAGAGATAACTTTAATAATTGACAGATGTGGACTTTTTCTTCTTTTTTTCGTCCCGTCCACCTTTCAATTATTAAAATTATCACAACTTTTATAAAATATTTCTTGCGTTTTAATTAATTTAATGTATGGCCTAATAAAAGAAGAATATTTTTGACAATTTTGATGCTAAAATGTTATATAATAAATTATCTACTATTATATTTATTGTATTTGACGAGTGCGACAAAAGGTCTTATGACATGAGTTCTTTATGCTTTTTTATTTATTTTGCAAAAATTTTATAAAAAAAAATAATTTTATACCTAAAATTTAATTTGGTCGAATTTTACTTTAGATAGTTGGTATCACAGTCATTGGTTTGACAGTTAATGTCAAAATCGATTCGCCATGCCGTCCTTAATTTACTTATTTACAATAAGCGGCTGTTAATGTTAAAGAAGAAAAAAAGGATTTTCTTTGGTGTTAAACAAAATTTATTGCCAGAAAAGTCTATAGAAAAATCATAATAATATTATAACCAATATGCAAAATATTATGCTGTTGAAAGTATAGCCAACCTATAAAATCAAAATTTTGGATGCGATACAGTATCTCATTACAGCACCGACAGCGGTGTTACAAGGAAGTCATTATTAACGCAAATAGATAGACATTTATTTTATAAAAACAGTTCTGTAATTCGTGCGTTTCGCGCGCCTGAAATGGCCCAAAAGTCTTAAATAGTTTCTTGACACCAAGATTATATAAACGTTTGGACTGACCTTTTGATTTCGCCGTTGTAGTTTAGTTAACTAGATTTAACTGATAAAGCGTTACAAATTTTGCGTACAATGCCCATAAAACATTCTCTTCTCTTTTACTATGAAAAACTGCTTCTATATCGATTGTTAGTCTATTTTCAAAGGATAAATTTTGATTTACACAGAACAATTTAAGACTTTAACGCCGGTAGATTTCCAAGTTAGAATTTCTAACGGGAATTCCAATAAATGCAACTGTCACTTTTTGTACCTTAACATTTCCCGTGTAAGAATTTTTAATACTTTGTGATACTATTTTGCAATTATAGTAAGTAATAAAAAAATAAGGATAAAAAATGTTCTTAACATAACATCTTATTTTTAAGATATTTTAATATTTTAAAGTACCTATCAATAATTTTTAAGTTTACTAATAACGGGCAATGTTAATGGTGAAAATTACGTCAAAAAAACTTTTCGTATACGAGGTGTGTTCAGAAAATATCGGGAATTTTCGTTTTTTGAAACAAATATTTATTTATTCGTCTACATTAATGTTGTCGCCTTCAAAATAGTCCCCATTGGATATTATGCACATGTGCCAGCTCTTCTTCCAATACTCGAAACACTTCTAAAACTCGATCTTTTGGATAGCCTTTAGTTCTTTCAGCGATGCGCTTTTAATGTCATCTATGCTTGCAAAACGACAGCCCTTTAAGGTTCTCTTTATTTTTGGGAATAGGAAAAAGTCAGACAGAGGCATGTCTGGCGAATATGGAGGCTGGGGCATCATTACAGTATTGTTTTTGGCCAAAAATTTTGTTCAAAATTTAACAATTTTAGAACAAATTTTGCTGCCACGCGTTTCATACCCAAAACATTCGAAAAAATTTCATGGGATGAGCCAATCGATATACCAACATCATCAGCGACTTCTCTGATGGTGTATAACCATTTTTTCCACTTTTTCCATGTTTTTATCGGTTGTTAATGTGCTTGGGCGTTCGGGGCGTTCGTCATCTTCAACGTCTTCACGGCCATCTTGGAAACTCTTATACCACTTGTAAACTTTTGTTTTACTTATAGCAGACTCACTATAGGACTTTGATAACATTTCACAGAATTTATTTCATTTTTTAAGCAAAATTGGATACAAATTCTTTGATCTATTTCTTTTAACGAACGAAAATCGTCGAGCTCATAAAACACGTCTAACCTTTGCGGCTGCCACAGACAAAGTAAACAATGAAAACAGCAAGTTTTTATCATACTTCGGGGGCATGTATACCAACATAATAAAGAAAATTTTATGACAACCGGACCCTCCGAACCCGCGAAATTTAACAATTCCCGTTATTTTCTGAACACATCTCGTAGATGTAGCTTTATACAAAGATTTAATTAAAATAATTTTTTAGATAATAATAAGTATTTGTCGTAGAAAAAGAATAGTATGCAACTCGTTTATAAATTCGTGACTAAAATGGCGTTTATCAAACTTGATAATATAACAATATACTAATATATACAGGGTGGAAATCTTAACTGGAATAAATTCTGTATTTTGAAAACCACTTACTTTTTAAAAAAATCCAAAAACAGGTCAATTTATAAAATTACCTGGGTAAATTGTGGTAAATCTTAAAAATATAAGAAACCACCCTTTGAGGGTGCAACCAACCCTAACTTTTTTTTTCAAATGCAAAGGTATCATCCCCAATTAGTTCCTGTACTGCTTGCATCTTATACGGATGCATTTTTGAAGCAGGTAGTAACTTCATTACAGTGGTGTGGCTCAAATCGTTCTCGCGAGCAATTTGTCGAGCTGAAGTAACAGGATTTTCTTGGATTGCTAATAGTACATTAAGCTTCGTATTGTCTTCAACGATAGGCTGGCGTTGTCTAGGAATATTTCTTACATGACCATTTTCGTGATATTTTGCTTCTACTTTACTAACTGTCCCTTGGCAATTCTGGATGAGTTTCGTTAAATAATCGTGCAACTTCTGTCTGATTTCGACGTCTATCACCAAATCCAATCATCATTAGAATCTCAATACGCAAAGTTTCAGTTAAATAAAACATTTTACGGTCAATTTAGAACACGATATTTGCAACTAATTTTAAAGAAGTAAAATACATTCTTTCGGTTTAATATACAACGTTTTTGGTGGATATAAAAAAAGTATTTATTTCTTTAAGGTACCAAAATAAAATAATTAAAAATTGCATATTTGTATGAATTCCTATTAAAACAAGCTTTCAAATGATGTATCACTTGATATACCTTTGCATTTGAAAAAAAAAGTTAGGGTTGGTTTCTTATATTTTTAAGATTTACCACAATTTACCAAGGTAAATTTATAAATTGACCTGTTTTTGGATTTTTTTTTAAAAGTAAGTGGTTTTCAAAATACAGAATTTATTTCAGTTAAGGTTTCCACCCTGTATATATAATAATACAATAGTATAATAATCTGCCATTGTAATTTTTTTCCATTTTTCTATTTTATTAAATTTATAAACTCACTTAATAAAAATTTAAACATTTTTTAGGGCGACGGAGGCAGTCCTTTGGTATGTCCTGACCCTCAAAACCCTAGGAGATACGTGCAAGCTGGCATCGTCGCATGGGGTATCGGATGCGGCGAAGAAAAAATTCCGGGGGTATACGCCGACGTTGCCAAATTTAGGCAGTGGGTTGACGGACAGTTGCAGCAACTCAATTGACACCCGACCTTATGTTTAATTTATTTAGTATTATTTGAATGGAGATAAAAATGTTAAATGTTGAACTGATTAACCTCGTATTTATTTCTCAACAATAAAAATTGTACTATGAACTTGGGTTTATTAATTAATTATGCAATATTTGTGATATTATAAGAGTTTTGATAAATTTATATGCATTTAAAGATTCCTGCTAAACAGTGGCGGCTCATGGGTGTATAAAAGGGTGAAGCTAAAGTAGAGTTTTAAAGTGTCGAAAAAAACCCGGAAAAATTGGGGGAAAATGTTTTTTTTCAGTCCATGGAAAAATTTGGAAAAAATTTTTTTATTTAAAAATATATATTTTAATTTTTAAAAAAATATCATTAAGGATAATACAATTATTACAAAAAAAGGAGTCCATTGAAAATATCCATTTACAAAATAATGAATGATTTATAAGTTAAATTACAAAATTATAATTTTATAAATCGATGTGTCAAATAAAACGATAGTTATGTTAATTCACTTTTTTCTTGATATCATTGTACAGATATTTGGAAATTTTCAGAAAAATTTACCATTATTTTTTTTCGTAATTACCCTTTAAATAAAATGAAAAAAGGGCCAAAGTCAATTTTTCTGAATATTTCCCAATTTTTTCGTTTTTTTCTGCCGGCTCAATTTTTCCGGAAATTTTAAAAATTATTATTCTGCGACGCGTTAGACCTACTATACCATTATAAAAAAAAAAATTAAAAACAAAGAAAATATCAAAGCAATCTTAACCCAAATTGCGATACTCAAAATCATAGATTTCTGTTTTAAAAATATATATCTGGAACTTAAAAATATATTTACGAGGTGTGTTCAGAAAATAACGGAAATTGTTAAATTTCGCGGGTTCGGAGGGTCCGGTTGTCATAAAATTTTTTTATTATGTTGGTATACATGTCCCCGAAGTATGATAAAAACTTTAGCTGTTTTCATTGTTTACTTTGTCTGTGGCAGCCGCTAAGGTTAGACGTGTTTTATGAGCTCGGCGATTTTCGTTCGTTAAAAGAAATGGTCTTTGATCCATTTGTATCCAATTTTGCTTAAAAAATGAAATAAATTCTTTGAAATGTTAACAAAGGCCTATAGTGAGTCTGCTATAAGTAAAATAAGAGTTTACAAGTGGTATAAGAGTTTCCAAGATGGCCGTGAAGACGTTGAAGATGACGAACGCCCCGAACGCACAAGCACATTAACAACCGATAAAAACATGGAAAAAGTGGAAGAAATGGTTATAAACCATCAGAGAAGTCGCTGATGATGTTGGTATATCGATTGGCTCATCCCATGAAATTTTTTCAAATGTTTTGGGTATGAAACGCGTGACAGCAAAATTTGTTCCAAAATTGATAAATTTTGAACAAAATTTTTGGCCAAAAACAATACTGTAATGATGCCCCAGCCTCCATATTCGCCAGACATGCCTCTGTCTGACTTTTTACTATTCCCAAAAATAAAGAAAACCTTAAAGGGCCGTCGTTTTGCAACCATAGATGACATTAAAAGTGCATCGCTGAAAGAACTAAAGGATATCTCAAAGATCGAGTTTTAGAAGTGTTTCGAGTATTGGAAGAAGAGCTGGCACATATGCATAATATCCAATGGGGACTATTTTGAAGGCGACAACATTAATGTAGACGAATAAATAAATATTTGTTTCAAAAAACGAAAATTCCCGATATTTTCTGAACACACCTCGTATAAAACAAATAAAACATCAGAGTAATCGGAATACCCACCCCCTGAACTTCAATTGTTTTTGACGCGGCCTAATAAAATACAATGCCAACAGAAATAAGCTTTGTTTATAAAAACTTCCGCTTAGCCGCGTATAGGTTTCGTACCAAGTTCGTGAATATTGCTTACCTTGCCTCATATCGTTAAATCCTTGAGTGAAGGAGTAGTATAACTATAATACTATAACTATAGTTATTAATCAATGGTTAAATATTGATGAAATTTTTGGCGTTGGACGGCTGCCCAATATCTGTCCTTTTTCAGTTTCATTTCTTCTCAATCATTAAGAGAATATTTGGCCATTTCAAGCATACGGACGGGACAAATCACAAAACTGTACTGATAAAAAAAATTGTAGCTAATTTATTTTTATGATTTTTGCATCAAAATTGTCATATATATTGTTCTTTTATTAGGTTATACATTAAATAAAAAAACGCAAGAAATATTTTATAAAAATAGACTTAATTTCAATAATTGACAGCTTTCAATTATTAATATTATCTCTACTTTTATAAAATATTTCTTGCGTTTTTTTATTTAATGTATAACCTAATAAAATAAGAATATTTTTAAGAATTTTGATGCCAAAATATTATATAATAAATTATCTACAATTTTTTTCATAAAAACAGTTTTTTAATTCGTGCGTTTCGCGCGCTTGTAATGGCCGTAATGTGATGGATTCATTAAAAAAAAAACAGAAATATTTAAGTAAAGAAAACTGAATTGAAATTGCTTAATAAAAACTGCTAATTTCCAGAGCACACCAAGTCTTGAAGATGTCTTTTGTATGTCTGTATTATGCCTGAACGTCTGAAGATCAAAAAAAGACGTCTGAAAGACGTCTTTTCATAGACGTCTTAAAGATATCTTCATTTAATGTTCTAAAGACATCTTATAAATGCCTGATATCACCGTATATTTTTTTTTAAATTTTTTAATAAAATAGTGAATTTTGACAAGTCTAAATCGAAATCAGCGACTTCATAGTAAGATATAATTAGGTGCCATCTTATTTTGGTGTAATAGAAACAACATTAATGTAGGATTTTGAGTTTTGACAACGATGATGGGTAGGGTAACTGAATAAAAAATATCTGATATTCTTGTAGATTTTAGTCTTTAACATCTTAAAGACGTCTTAACGACGTTTAGCAACGACTTAATAAGGCCGTTAAAACGACATCTTAAAGACGATGTGTTTTGTAACATAAGATATCTTAAAGATGACTTACGTCGTAAACTGGACGTCTTAAAGATGTCATAAATGTTCGAGTCCGACATCTTTAAGATATCTTTAAGATGTCTCTGTGCTATCTGGGTAATCGGATTAATAATAATTTAACAAAAGAAAATTAAAAAAAAAAATTGTTTGCTACTTTAATAGCAAATAACCACAAAAGAAAACATAAAAAATGCTTCCACGAGGAAGCTTCTAAAATAGAAATTAGCAGCTGTCAGAATTTCCGAAATTTTACAGGTTAAATTCGATGTTTTTTGGCAAAAATTTTCTTGTGTAATTTAATTCGTTTTAAGAATTTTTAAAAGCTGCAGAATATTGTTTTTCAATTTATTTAATTTATTACAAAAAAAATTTTTTACTGAGTAAGATTTATTATTTAAGTCAGAATATCTGAAATCGCAAAAGAAAAATTTATTTTATAAAAATTCATTAGTCAACAGATCATTGTTTTAATAAAGTTGTCAAAAGGTTTTTGTTTACTGTTAACAAAATTCAATATGAACTAAGGGTCGTCCATATATTTCGTGATGCTATAAATGTTGAAAATAAACCCCCTCCCCTTCCTTCGTGATAGAAATACCCCCTAAAAGATGGTGTGACGAATTATTAAACTCTCCAAACCCCTTTGACACGTGAAGTTTAAAAAATTCTAGAGCTGGGTTTTTAACTTTTGTTTCTGCATAACCTAAGGCATTTTTATCAGAGTAAAATTAAAATTAACATACGAGGTGTGTTCAGAAAATATCGAGAATTTTCGTTTTTTGAAACAAATATTTATTTATTCGTCTTCATTAATGTTGTTGCCTTCAAAATAGTCCCCATTGGATATTATGCACATGTGCCAGCTCTTCTTCCAATACTCGAAACACTTCTAAAACTCGATCTTTGGGATAGCCTTTAGTTCTTTCAGCGATGCTCTTTTAATATCACATATGCTTGCAAAACGACGGCCCTTTAAGGTTCTCCTTATTTTTGGGAATAGAAAAAAGTCAGACAGAGGCATGTCTGGCGAATATGGAGGCTGGGGCATCATTACAGTATTGTTTTTGGCCAAAAATGTTGTTCAAAATTTAACAATTTTAGAACAAATTTCTTCCACTTTTTTCATGTTGTTAATGTGCTTGTGCGTTCGTCATCTTCAACGTCTTCACGGCCATCTTGGAAACTCTTATACCACTTGTAAACTCTTGTTTTACTTATAGCAGATTCACTATAGGCCTTTGTTAACATTTCACAGAATTTATTTAATTTTTTAAGCAAAATTGGATACAAATTCTTTGATCCATTTCTTTTAACGAACGAAAAATCGCCGAGCTCATAAAACACGTCTAACCTTAGCGGCTGCCGAGGGGTAAACCACTCTAAAATCTTAGAGACCAACGTTCAATATTAGTGGACGTTGTGTTGAGATTTTTTTCCTTATCAGTCGTTATCAATAAGGAAAACTTGCTTAATCGGTGCTTAATCAGTGCTTAGCGACGCGTTGCGTATGACTACCCTTGTTATTGTTATCCTTAGCCGTTAATTCGTAAGCGATTTTTAATTTTAAAAAATCAGTGGTTTACCCCTCGGCGGCTGCCACAGACAAAGTAAACAATGAAAACAGTTAAAGTTTTTATCATACTTCGGGGGCATGTATACCAACATAAATGAAGAAAATTTTATGACAACCGGACCCTCCGAACCCGCGAAAATTTACAATTCCCGTTATTTTCTAAACACACCTCGTCTGTTATTTTAATTAAAATTAATTTAAAGGTTCTTACAGGTTGCTAAAAAATAAATTGGTGGGTTTTTTCTTAAAAATAGTTTGTGTTTAATAACTTTTGGACAGTAACAGATACTTATCTCCTAAGTAGAAGAAATATGGAAAAAAATATGGACGCCCCAGGAAAAACTATTATTTTGTTTATTTTATAAAATTTCATCTAAATTTTAAAGAAAATTTTTCTATTGCTTTTTTTTCATCTATTTCCGTTTTTCTTCATTTAAATCTTTTGTAAATACCAGTTTTTCCACATCCCTCCCAGGTAAATAAAAATAAGTAACAGGTAACATAATCGAGTAAGCCATGATTCGGTCTTAGAAAATGGCAGAATAAACATTGAAAAGGCATTTCCAAATAAAACAAAAGCTAAAATTTCGTTTCCTCATAAGTAGTTATTAAATAAAAATTTATAAAAACTTGAAAAAGAAAACCCGTATACCTACCTATATAACTTAAATTTATTTACTAAATATCCAGCCTTTAATATTTTACCACACTGTTTAGTAATAATATATTATTAGTTAAGTGTTTATTGTAGTTTTAACACGTTTTGACTTAATACCACAGACAAACCTGTGCATTGCATATTAATCATATATTCCTCAAGCTGTTATTTCTATGAAATTAATATTCTATCCTGTAATCTGGGTTGCCTATGTTCTTATATAATGTAAAATTACAAGATATACTGAACCAGAAATCAAACGTTCTAAAAATAGAGACCGATTACGAGAATATAATTTACTTACCAATTTTGTTTGTTCATTGTTTTTAAAAACAATGGTTTTGCTTAAGCATGGACTTCTACAATCGATGTCAAATTAATATTTTTTAATTAATAATAATTTATAATGAAAAACAGTTAATTGTAATAATAATAATAATATTTATTTCCAAAAATGACAATTTACAAAATTGTATAGGAAAACGTCTAAAATACAATATAAAATTGTAAACATTTACCTATATATGTTAAAAAAACTTATAAGAATAACAGGATAAAATTGTAGTTATTTTTCAAAATATTCTTCAACAGAATAAAAACTAAATTTGGGCTTTTGTATACATAAGTTAATATTAGATAGTCATAAAACAATTAAGTACTATTATCCATTATTTATGTAAATGATAAAAAACAAAAAACAAGTTATTAAAAATTGATGTTTGAAAATCCCCCTCTAAACAAACAGCTTCCCCATCTACCCACTAGATGTCCGCGTGTTTATTTTATTAAAACTAATTACATTTAAAAAATCGCATTAATATAAACACAGCGTCGTTAATCGGCCAAGATTGACAACATTGAATTTCTCTCTTCGCACACGGCAGGCAGTTTCACTTTTTAGGCCTCGAGAACAAAACGCTTGTTGACAAAAGTTATGTCAATTTCTTTGTGTATATCTCCTCCTACCATTTACCGGAGCGCCAGCAAGGCCGAGCGGAACCGAAATCCCACGACCGCGCGCGACCAGCTATGTATCGTGACGTCATATAATTAGAGTAAATACAAAGTAGACGATGGTGTCAGCGTGCTGTGGCAGAGTGCTCTGTGATTAATTGTGAATTAAAAATGGATAAAAGTGAAATACAGGTCTGTAATTATTACATGATATTATTGTAAGGGTTTTGGATAAAAATCCGAAAAAAATGCAATTTTAAAGTGTTTTATTGCCATTTTAATTCAATTTTGTTATTATTGCTTTACATAAATATTAATTAATTGATTGCTTTCATTATGTGCACGGTATGGAATTTATTTGTTTGTGTGGGGCGTTTTATTTTGTTTGTTATTTAAATTTTATTGCATTAAATTATTAAATTAAAATTATCTACCTACCTATGTAGGTAAATTTATTTATTATTTTAACTTTCGATAACCGAGGTATTTTTATCTCTGCCTTCAACCAGATGCAATTAAATTTAATTTGCGCAATGCATATTATACCTACCTAAAATACTGGGTGTTAGGGACATAAGTACCACACATTGTAATGTCATGAAAAACCTAAACATTTTTTATTTCGCTTCGTTTGCGATATACAAGGTGTTTTATTGGTTATTGTTTAAATTTTAATGAAATCTAAATAAGTTGGTAATAAAAAGTGCTTAGAATAGGTTTTATTCGAGATACATACACCTTATTATTTAAGTCATAATAAAAATGTTGATATATTTACCAGGGGCGTGCGTGAATGTTGATTTGATGATTCAAGAACCATAAATTGTTGCTTTTGTTGAGGGTAATTAAAATATTTACCTACATTTAGATAAATTTGAATATTATTAAATTAAAAACTCGAAATGTCAATGGCGTACGTTATTTACTTCATTAATTAATTATTATGTTGCTTTTTTATTCCATTTTTATTCTTTTTTTTTCAGTTAATAGGTGGGCCCTGCGGACAGCATGGGCCGTACACGTTTTACAAGGCGTTTAAATACACGAAGAACGGCGTTAAAAGAATAGTGACTTTAAGTGAGTTTTTCTTTGTTAAATTGTGGATTGATTCGGACCTATTGTGCATTGGTGAATTGCAATTGTTGTGGAATGATAAAAATAGTGATCAAGTGTTGGCGAGTTTGCGGCTTTATTTTTTGCCCGAAAATACGCCAGAGGGCCGTATGGACCATGGAGAGGTATGTCTAGTGACAATATGACAATTATAAAAATACACATAACAAATATAAATAACCTTAAAATTGCTTAAACTAAGTATAAGGATTTTTAATTAAGGACGTCATTTAATTATAAATCAGTTTTTCTTTTTTTAACTATTTTTAATGTAAATGAAGCCTTGGAAGTCGAAAGGTGCCTTCTACCATTCGAACGGAGCGTTATGCGGTGTTTCCTGGGTGGCGATTCTCGAGTTAAGAGAACGCTTCTCATAGGAGAAGTGGGCATTTCTCTCAAGTTTTGACAGGCTGCATTATTGAATTTAAGATAAGTTAGTGCGTTCTTCTCTCGGAAACTCTTTTCTGCTTTAGGAAAACCAAACTATTGCATGATTTTAAGAATGCAGCCTGTCAAAACTTAAGTGAAACACGCCCACTTCTCATGAGAATAGCGTTCTCTCAACTCGAGAATCGCACCCCTGAGCGCTTTTGTGCACATTGTTCAAATTAATTCACCCTTCCCCATATATTTACTTTTTATCGATTACGATTTCCTGATTAATATTTTAACCAAATAAACAAACAGCCTGATGAATAAATAAACATCTATACCTTAATTTAAAAAACATTGTTGGTCTTTCTTATATTGATTTTAAATTCACTTATTCACAAAATACTAAATTTAATAGCGATAAGAAAAGATAATACGGAATAAATATTGTTTACACACACATTCATTTTATCGGCAGTTTATTTTTCAGTAGGGATATTAAAATATTTTTACAATAAATAAAAAAGTTATACAATTACAAAACAAGGTAAAATTATTAAAATACAAACAATTTATATGCATTAACAAATTTTATATTTAATAAATAAAAAACGCATATGGGTGAATATATTGAGATGTCCCCTAAGTGAAAATGATTATTATTTTTGGTTGTTTCACTGTTAGTCTAGAATGGGGTTTTTGGGAAGCCACCAGGTCTAGTAATAACCTAACATAAGTGGTTCTGCACTAATGCAAGAATTTTAAGAAATCATACATTAATGTATGTAAATTTTGAATATTAGAGCTTCACGGTAGATAGCTTCACGGAGGTTAGAATTTCGTATGTTTTTTTTAAACATGCCTTTGTATATTTGAAATAAGTTAATGTAACTTTTAACTTTTACACTTCACGGTGGATAGGTTTTTAAATAGCAAATTAATGAACTTTTGAATTATAAAACAGCAACACTCATCTGAATATAAATTCTAACTGACCTTTAGGAATCACAGGCATCTATAATGTCGTAAACAGAGGTTTTTGCTTATTTAAAATGATTAAAGCCCATCCGTTGCATAAAATTTAAAGCAAAAACAGATTCACGGAGGATAGAATTTTTGTAACACCTACATATCTAAGTGGTTATAAAAATTATTTCTTTTAATTTTTAATTATAAGTATTTTATATTTGATTCGATTACTTAGTGAACTGATATTTTTAGTATGCTTTTACTACCTCAGATATTTGATATTTGATTCGATTACTTAGTGGACTGATATTTTTAGTATGCTTTTACTACCTCAGATATTTGAAAACATATAGGTTAACCTAAAAGAGTAACAGTCACGGAGGATAGGTTTTAGACTTTTAAAACATTGTAAAAAATAATTCATTGCGGTTGAAAATCTGGAACTTGAGCTGTAATATCTACTTTATTATGAAAGACCAACACAATAAAAGTTTAGGTCAAACTCATTTAGTTTTATTAAATAAATCGGGGGACATATAGTAAAAATCCTTGCTAAAATTGACTAAAACCAGTTCCTAAATAAACAAATATAGGAGGTATTTCAATCAAAATAATCTCGTTTATAATTAATTATAATAAATAATAAATTATGCATAAAACTGTTAAGACATTTATTAGTGTTTAAATAATAAAAATTGTATATTTTGTATGGTACAATAACATTAATATTTTGTGTTAACAAACGAAGGCATTTATAAACAAAATTACATTGTATTTTTATATTGTATTATTTTTAAAAAATAAGATGAAATTAGTGTTATCTAATGAATACATAACCTCAATTATTTGACTGCATTTCTTATTCAAATGTCAAAGTCGGACACCCGTACCTACCGTATACTATTATGGAGTCTTTAATTTAAATGTGTTATCTTTTTTAACGTACTTACCATTAAATAAATAGGGGTGTGCCGCTTCATATGAATTAGGAATAATATTTCCGTAGAGCTACACTTGAGCCGGTTTACAAAGATTATCCCACTCTTCTTGTTTCTCTTTCTACTTATATATGACGTTATTATTTCTATATCCGAAATTTATTGTAACTAATTACTTTTTTAGTGCATGTCACTGTTTTTTCGTTATTTTATTTTTCTCGAAGCAACAAAAACAAACGCAGTTATTTGTTTACCATTGGCTTGTTTAAATTCAATAGAGATTTGATGTTTACCAGGTTATTTTAATATAATTATAATAATAATAATAATTTTATTTTTGCAGTTTGTATCGCGATTTGAACAAAATAGGTGATTCATATCAAAACTTACTTCGAAAAACCCAATCGCATATAATATGATAATTTTCGGAAATAAGGATATGTATTTATTTTATCAGCGTTATTCGACATTAAGATAAGTTTTTATATTAAAGGTAACTAGGTACCTAGTTATTTACTATTAATATACCCAGTATTGCGTAATTGTTATTTCAATATTAATATTATGTTTATTTATTTTAATTACCTAGGTACCTACGTTGATTTCTCTTGCGAGTCAGTTGGAATTTAATTAAATTACCTAGATACATTTCAAATTTTTACAAATTCAAAAGATTCAATAATTATTTTAAATTAGCTTTCACATGAATCCAATCGATATTTGTGTCAGGCCAATTTTCCGCCAAAAATAATAAAAATACAAAATTGTTTTAATTCGTAAGCGCTTTTATAGCTTTTATAAGAGAACCTTAATTTTAAATGGGCGGAGTTGGCCGATGTCAGCGTACCGCAGTGTTGCCAATACCTCGAATTCGTAACTCTATTCCACGACATTTATTTTAATTTAAAGTAATGGATTTTTTTACAACTGACAGTTTAAGCAATGGTTTGACAGAAAAATATTCCAACTTTGACTGGATACAGGCTATGGGGGTACACTCTAATAAAAATTGTTTTATAAAATTAATTTAATTTTTAAATCCCAAAAAATAACGACTTTTTTCTCCAATATTTTTTGTCCAAATTTCCCTATAATATGATATGAGTGATTCTACAAAAGTTGGGCAACTTTTGACCTCATTTTGTTTATATAGTTTTCGGAGAAAATTAAACAGTATTTTGTTATGAGAACATAGATAATATAATAAATATACTGTCCTAGTCACTTTTTCAAACAGTTTCCGAAATATCTGTGTTTTCTAAATTTGAATGCAAGGAAAGTGACGAGTAAACCAGGCTACTAATTAAATACATAATTTATTGAAAAATATATGATTTATTGCAACTTTGAGCATATTATACATTAAATATCTTAAAATCAAATAATACCACACATCAGTGGCGGCTGGTGGATTTTGGGTATACCGATATCTCAATTATTAGATATTGGACCCACACCAAATTTATATGAGTTATAATTACATTAAACAAACAAGTTCTGCGCAAGCAGAATTTAAATTGAAGTTTGCGAAAAAAATATAACCGAAACATCGAACGTGGAACTGACGACACGGTACTGATGAATGGGATACAAATTTGAGATTATAATTCGGAATTAAGTATTTTATTGATATTCTTTATTAGTGGATGCTACTTATCAACAAATCACATATAGCCTTATATAAATTACATTGAAATATATATACGTAAGAAAATAACTACTCACCACAGTACTGAAATTTTGACTGTAACTATACGTGCATTCACCACAACTTCGCCGCTTGCTTTGTTTTCAAGATGACTGTCGTGCAAAGGGCGGGCTCTGTAGGTAATTTTTTACCAACACTTGAGTTAAAACGAGGACGACGTTTAAACTTCAATATTTCGCAGGAATTTTGAATTTTAACATTGGACACAGAACTGACGGGTAAAATGAGTACAAAGATTATCAATTTTTTAAAAATTGCTAATATTTGAATCTATGATAAAATATGAAAAATACATTATTTAATGTTTTATAGTTTATAGTGAAATTGAAAAATTTAAGATAAATTGAATATATTTTAAAATAAAATCACCAAGGTACTGATGTTTTGAATATTTATTATGTTTTTCTACAAACGTGCTTTTGAAAAAATATATTAAAATTGGGTGGACAAGTTAAAAAAACCTGGATCTTTTGTAATATACTGAAATATTTTCAAAAAATATTAAAATACCTAGTCTATTGACTGATGACATCAAGTTGTCCAACTTTTGTAGAATCACCCATATGTATTATTTGGTTACTTAAAATTATGTATTTTTCACAATGATATCTTATCAGGTTTTCTTATTTAAAATTTGTATATTATCGCCTATTTGGGTATTTTTTTCTTTTAGTGAAACATGGTAATTTAAACTTAAAAACATAAATTTGTAATTTTGATATTTCCTTTGAATAAATTTGCATTTTTTAGTGAAAATTGGCAACGCTGTCGTACGAACTCGCCGTTAAAAAGGGGATACAGCAGCGTATAGCTTTGTCTCGCTTTAAAGGAAGACAGATGCACGTGTTTACTAGTAAAATATACATTTCATTTTTACGTTTACTTGGAATGATTTATGTTTATATTTTGTGTTTTATGTCGCGACCTAACCAACCGTTCGCAAACCATATTCTTACGCTATTATGTGAGGTTTGATTCCGTTAAAATTATGTCTTGCATAGTTTCGGAAAAATTAGTAATGGTTTAAATTGTTTTAGAGTTACGAATTTTAACAGGTTCATAATAGTATATTATGTATCAAGTTTGATAAACGCCATTTTATACACGAATTTAAATTAATGAGTGTATAGAAAAGTTTATAAACGAGGTGCATACTATACTTTTTCTAGGACAAATACTTATTATTATCGTAAAATGATTTAAATCAAAAATTTGTATAGAGCGCCATCTATGAAACAATAGGGAAATCTGTGTGTCACAAATGTCAAATTTTTATATTTTATAAACACAGATGATAAAGGTTATAAATCGAAATGTATTTCTTGAAAATTGACAGTTTTTCACAGTGAAAGTAAAGAAAATGTTTTATGAGTTTGATTGCATATTTTTTAAAAATAAAAATTCCAGAGGCATTTACATTTAATAATAATAATAAAATAAATTTGTTTGAGAGCATTGGCGTAGCTAGAGCATCCATTATAATAATAATAATTATAATCCATTATAAAAATTCTGTCAAATGTGTGACTTTAAAACTTAGCCTCAACTTGACTGTAAATATCAATTTGATTAACGCTCGAAAATGCTAATTCATTAGTCGACATCACAGACATTGACACCCCCCCTTGTTACGTTCCTGCTTTCTTATTAATTCATACGTTATAAAAATTGTTTTAGGTTTATTTTAGTATCCATTTTAAAATCAATATCAAGTTCTCTTTAAGTTTTATTACTGAACCCAGCCGCCCTATGGCTTTAAACCGTTTTCTACGAGGGTTTATATAGACTAAAGAGAATGTAACAAGATTTAAAAAGATACATTTGATTATTAAAAAAAACAGTTTATTTTTAAAGCTACGAGGTGTGTTCAGAAACTATCGGGAATGTACTTTTGAACTACTGCGCGGAGAAAATAAAACAACTCAATAAACTATTGGAAATTATATTTAATGTGCAAAATATTGCTCACTATATATAGTTTCTGGCAGAACTCATTGGTTTGACAAAAGTAATTATTGCTGTTGTTAAAGTAACCCGTGATGCTTTTATTTGATATTGTATGATTTTAAATAGTACATTTATATTGACGTTGGCGTTGACATTTTAAGTGGATTAGTGTTTACTGTTATTTTCTTCTTGTGTGCGAATTTGTTATACATTTCAGAAAATATCGGGAATTTTCGTTTTTTGAAACAAATATTTATTTATTCGTCTACATTAATGTTGTCGCCTTCAAAATAGTCCCCATTGGATATTATGCACATGTGCCAGCTCTTCTTCCAATACTCGAAACACTTCTAAAACTCGATCTTTGGGATAGCCTTTAGTTCTTTCAGCGATGCGCTTATAATGTCATCTTTGCTTGCAAAACGACGGCCCTTTAAGGTTCTCTTTATTTTTGGGAATAGAAAAAAGTCAGACAGAGGCATGTCTGGCGAATATGGAGGCTGGGGCATCATTACAGTATTGTTTTTGGCCAAAAATTATGTTCAAAATTTAACAATTTTAGAACAAATTTTGCTGCCACGCGTTTCATACCCAAAACATTCGAAAAAATTTCATTGGATGAGCCAATCGATATACCAACATCATCAGCGACTTCTCTGTTGGTTTATAACCATTTCTTCCACTTTTTCCATGTTTTTATCGGTTGTTAATGTGCTTGGGCGTTCGGGGCGTTCGTCATCTTCAACGTCTTCACGGCCATCTTGGAAACTCTTATTTTACTTATAGCAGACTCACTATAGGCCTTTGTTAACATTTCACAGAATTTATTTCATTTTTTAAGCAAAATTGGATACAAATTCTCTTTGATCCATTTCTTTGAACGAACGAAAATCGCCGAGCTCATAAAACACGTCTAACCTTAGCGGCTGCCCCAGACAAAGTAAACGATGAAAACAACTAAAGTTTTTATCAACAATAATATAATAATAAATAAAAATAAATATTTTGGACAAAAAAAAAAATAAATAAATAAATAAATTGTACCTGTATACATGTTAAGGGCACGTTAGTTACGTAATAAAACCAAACCAACCCAAACTCAACAACACAACCCAACCGACCCCGCCCCATTGAACCCCCCCCCCCCGCCCCATTGAGCAAAAAACCCAACTAAAATGGGCAAATTTATGTTACGATAAAAATAAAACACTTTTTAACAAAGGAACAACAAATTTATGAAATAAAAAAGTAAAAAAAATTCGACAACTTCTGAGTATCGAACCCGGGACCTCTCGCATGCAAAGCAAACGCCCTACCATCTAAGCTATCTAAATTTGTTGTCAAGCTATAGCTTGACAACAAATTTTGTATGTTCGGGGAACAAAACCGGATTATTATTATGACGTCACGTTATAAAGCGGTTCGTGCCAGCTCGTGAGAAGTCGGGATCGATGTTGGGTCACCGACTAGAAGTTTCTGTTTTTATCATGCTTCGGGGCATGTATACCAACATAATAAAAATTTTTTTTATGACAACCGGACCCTCCGAACCCGCAAAATTTAACAATTTCCGTTATTTTCTGAACACACCTCGTATATGTAATTATAGCAATTTATAAGAAATCTACTATAGGAATTTCTTAGATTTGTATAATTTTAATTCTTTTATTGTTTAAATAATATGTAAATTTAATGCATACAATTTTATTATTTGCATTTGAGTTTTATTTTATAAACAACCATGCAGTGTTGCCAGGTCCAAAAATATAAATTCACTGGAAAAAAAAATCCCTAAATAAAAAAAATAAAAAACGTAATCATTGTCTTCAATAGTATTTTTTCAAAGCTTATTTTTTTTAAATTTACAATACAAAAGTAAAATCCTTAATACTTTTTTTTTAAAATTGAAAATTTATTGGTTCATATTTTTTTTGACAAAAGTAAGATCGGGCAGAAGGACAAGTTTATTATTATTCTGCTATTTTTTTTGTTTTTAAAATATTAAATATGGTATTTTAAGGAAATAATAAATATTCTGGTTAAAAATGAATTTTAAAATAATTAACTCTAAAACTACATTGGTTTATCTCCGTATGGGCGGCAACAAAACAGTACATGATTGTACTCCTGGTTGCCGATATAATAATTTTCAAATTGCGTTTGATGTTTATTAAAATTTAATAGGGTTTAATAGTAAATTGTACCGATGTAGATTTTTAATAATTTGGTAGGTACATAATATACTATTATACATATGTAGGTACAAAATTTTCACTAGACTTATTTGTATACCTACACTTTTTCTTGTATAACCTGATTGTTTCATAATAAAGGTGTGATTTCAGTATGTCCCGCGGAAAATTTCTTTCACAACTCAATCGCATTTTGTAATTACAATTTTACCTACTAAGTTCAATCAATTCTATTTAATTACCAATTATTATTATTGATCCACCAATTTAGAACCTTTTCACTTAATGATACAAGTTTAAAATGTTTTGATAATTTAATTCATGTAGGTACCTATATATTTTTTTCTTTTATAATCTTAAAAAGTAATAAAATAAGTTAAGGTGGCTACAGTATGAGGCGCCGTTTGTGCCATAATTAAACTCTCCAATATATATATATAATTTTGAATATATATTTATTTTTTACCAAATATATATTTATTTTTTACTTTATATGTATTTGTATTTCATATTTTAATATTTGTTTTTATATATATATTTATTTTTTTAAATATATATTTAATTGCACAAATATATATTTGTAGTTGCTTTTAATATATTTATGAAATTCGACTTCACCATTTGATCGCTAGAGGCGCTGCTCAACTTATTAAATGTGGAAACGCTGTAGCAAGTGCTGCACCCAATTAGCCAATAGGAGCTTTTGTTTACGAATTGAAATAACGGTTTGTTCTGCAAGGTCTCTGCGTGGTTAAAAAAATTTACCCCGTGTTTTAAAATTAATAATAAAACGGAATATTGCGAGTATCTACGTGTCTCCCTAAATAAAACCATACAACAGCGGTTTAAAAGGCGCTTTAAATCCAAGATACCTACACCCAAAGAACATACACTTAAATTAAATCTTTGTTTCATAAAATAATGAGAACACAGGGAAAACAATGTTTACCGTTATTTTAAATTAGTAAACAAAACCTCCTATTGGCTAAATCGGTGAGGCCCTAGCTACAGCGTTGACACATTTGATCAGTTGAGCAGCGCCTCTAGCGATCAACGGGTGAAGCCGAATTTTATAAATATATTAAAACCAAATACAAATATATATTTGTACATTTAAATATAAATTTATTTATTTATATATATATTTATAAAAATAAATATATATATATATATATAACATGTATAAATATATGAAATAAATATATATATATATTGTAAAAAATACATAAATATGCAAAATTAAATATATATAGGAGAGATTAATTATGGCACAAACGGCGCCTCATACTACAGACCCAAATAAATAGGGTAAACCACATAAGTAGTTATTGGACAATTAATGAATATTATTTATTAAATATATTATTTCTTATAAATATTCAAAAAGGATAGTTTGTTTGTTTAAATTTTATTTACGTTTACTTAAAAATAAGAATATTTGAATTTTTAATAATAGTTTTATAAAACATGCAAAAAAGAATAGTAATTGGACATTTTAGTAATTGGACACATGGGCCATAGTTATGAGTATGAGTATGAGTATGAGTATAAGAGACGTATAACCAGCCCCATTTCCTCTTGACTCTTAAACCCCGTACAGGCCTATGTTTACTTACGCCGATTTTTGTTCTTCCCCAGCAACTGCACGGCTTCACCCGTGTTTGCTGGGTGCGAATGTTGGGCCATAGTTATTGGACATATAAACTTAATAAATTGATGTTTTAGGTAATATTTTTATTTCGTTTTTGTAAATATCATATAATTCATATATTTCCTCATCCCTTTTCTGGATTCTGAAGGTAACCACTAATTCCTTGGTCTAAATTCTGAAATAGTTTGTTGCAAATATCATTAAGTGTGGTATCTCTAGTTTGTGAAGCATTTATTATGGTTACGCCGGAACAGAATGATTTATATATATCTAATATTTTTTCGGGTGGTATGTTATAAGTATTTTCCGAATTTATTAATTTTGTTGCCATTAGTTTTTTATGTTCTCTATCATGCACTGTATTCTGCAAGATGTCCTGTGACGAAGAAATCACTATATTACTTACTTTCTAAAAATGAATTAGTAAAAAATGTCATAGCGAAAAAGCAGCCACTAATTCTCGTCAACAGCAATTTGTATCCAGGACATTTAGCAGTCAATTCCTATGAAATATTATTCGCTGAATCCGAAAATGTCGTCAAAAGTTATAAAAGTAGAACAGTTTTTGAAATATAATCAATTTTACATATAATATGGAATTGACTATATCTCAAAAACTGCTTAACTTTTATAGTTTTTGATGGTCTTTTTTTGGATTCAGGGGACAATTTTACTTAAGAATTGGCTGGTAAATGTCCAGGATACAAATAGAGTATGATATTGGACATATGTCCAATAATAGAAATTTACATTTTTTACCAACCAGTAATTGGACACTGGCCATTTTACTGTTTGTTTTCAGAATTAAAACTAAAACGCATTAAAATGACAATGTTTATACCTCGAGGAACACATTTATACCCACACACTGAACTGTACACTTTTTAGAAATATTTTTATTGTAATTTAAACACAGCCCTGCTCTTAACAAAAAAAACAAAAATCTTACCACCAAAGTAACGTGCGAACTTTTTTGTCCTATATTGGACCCAAAATAAAGTAGTTCTATATTACTACCGGCTGAGATATTTATAATTGTATACAGCGTCATATAATGATTTGACTTTAAGGTAACTATTTATAGAACTCTTGTTTTTACAGTATTAATGGTAATTGTCCAATAACTACGCACTCTGATATGTGTCTACTTTACCATACTTTATTTTAAATATAATCAGAAAGTTCAAGTGCTTATTAATTGTTTATTTTTATGGTAAGGGTAGTTATGCAATGCAATAGTAATAATGCAATAAAATCTTATTTTTGTGAATGTTTAGAAAACCCGTTTTTCTGTTTTCACCATTTTAATCAGAAGAAAAAATGCCACAAATTTTCTTATTTAACAAACTTTGTAGCTCCAATAATAACATAGTTAGCAATGGTGAGCAGATAGCTTTGGTCGCGGTGTATATTATAACCTAAAACAGTTACTTTTAAAAGTACCTAATTACTTCGCTTGTTACGACTAAATATTCAACAATAACGCGTGTTTTATTTTATTTAATTAACCTACAACATTTCACAAATTCGATTACTATATAAAATACCTAATTCAATAAATGCATCATGTACCTATTGATTCAAAATATCTATTATCTTGTGTAGGCCCTAGGCACATGTACGCAAAAGATACGATTGTGTGGACCAGTCGTGCTGTGCAGGTGATCGTCGCTTTAAACTTTGCACAGTGTTGCCAGACGAGATACTAATTTCTTTAAATGTTTTAAGCATAATATCGTTGGCTCAATAATAACAAATTTGCAGGAGTTACCTATAGGTATAGGTGGGTGAATATATGTGATAATGATTATTTTTATTTTTGGTTGTTTCACTGTTAGTCTAGAATGGGGTTTTTGGGAAGCCACCAGGTCTAGTAACAACATAACATAAGTGGTTCTGCACTAATGCAAGAATTTTAAGAAATCATACATTTTGAATATTAGAGCTTCACGGAAGATAGATTCACGGAGGTGAGGATTTCGTATGTTTTTTTTTAAACATCCCTTTGTATATTTGAAGTAAGTTATTGTCTTTTGCTTCCTTAATATTTTTGAGATATTACACTTCACGGTGGATAGGTTTTTAAATAGCAAATTAATAAACTTAAACTTTTGAATTATAAAACAGCAACACTCATCTGCATATAAATTCTAACTGACCTTCAGGAATCACATGCATCTATAATGTCGTAAACATAGGTTTTTGCTTATTTAAAATGATTAAAGCGCCATCCGTTGCATAAAATTTAAAGCAAAAATAGATTCACGGAGGATAGAATCAATTTTTGTAACACGTAAAAGGTTATAAAAATTATTTCTTTTAATTTTTAATAATATTTTATATTTGATTCGATTGCTTTGGATGTGTTTAATTTACTTAGTGAACTGATATTTTTGGTATGCTTTTACTACCTCAGATATTTGAAAACATATAGGTTAACCTAGAAAGACTAACAGTTACGGAGGATAGGTTTTAGACTTTTAAAACATTGTAACAACTGCGCATTACTTTATGTAAGCGCAATTCACACACAACTATAGATTTAACAAAAACATTTTAATCGACCTATTACTTTGTTGGATGAAATTTTTTTTATAAAAGCTCAACATTGCTGCTTCATTATAGTAAATGAGAATTTTATTAACAGTAAAGAAAGATTATTCTGTAAATAAAAATAATCTCATTACCTTGACAAGTCGTAGGGTTTTGTCCCAATAAGGCACTGAAAATTTAATAAAAAAGGTACATTTTTTTATAGCCATTACAATTTTAAATTTAAGTTAAATAATATTATTTTATTAATCGCTTACAAAATTAGTTTCATTATCAGTGCTTGTACATTTTTCTGGGGGTACATACAATTAACTTAATTGACAATACAATTAACTTAATTGAATTAGGGCCAGTATATTCACCTCCCTTTAAATTTACTAGATGGATAACTGTCATAGTTACCATTGTTGACACAATTGTAACTATGACAATTAAGCATTGGGTAAATTTAGTGGAAGGTGAATATACTGGCCCTTAAATAAATAAATATCTTTATTGACGGATTAACCATTAGATATAAACAAAAGTAATCATTACAATTTTACATTAAAGACCTTTTGAAGGACTGGAGAGTATTGCCAAAGAAATCTACATTTAAAGTATTTGCATTTCTGCACATCCTATGTAATGGTGCATAATAACCATAGTTTGTATTGTGGTGACATATATAAAATAGTTATTTATGTCATTAGGTTAAGAAGTAAGGCTTTTTGTGCTAAGCTCAAAGTTTGAAGGCCGACGCGTAGCGGAGGCCTACAATTGAGCGAAGCACAAAAAGACACTTCTTGGCCGAATGGCATACAACATTTTATCTTCAAAGCACTTTATATAGGTCAATTTAATTCAACATGAAAGCTGCCTAACCCACAGATTATACAACTTTTTTAGAACCTCATTTATTTATTAGCTAAAGATTACATTAAATGTACAATAATTATTATTCCTTTTAGAAGCAGTAATAGTTTGACAATACCTAGCTACATGATTTAAGTAGAAATGGATTTTTGTAAGAAAATGGTTTACTTACCCTCTTGCTATTACATTGAATTCAATTAATTGTTTAATAAATAGGTATCTAATTTTAATTTGTTTGCATTTTTATTAAAAAAATAGGTAGTTTGGAATGTTTACGCTGTGTTTAACATTTAATTTCACTGAAAACTTAAAGCAAATTAAAATTTGAAGATAATTTAAATCGTAGAAAAAGAAAACAACTGTGAAATCCACAGAAACGTCAAATTGCAATGTCCTAACCACACTTTTTGTTTTATTATTCATATTTAATTTTACAATAATTTAATGAAAAATATTAAACATTATAATGTTATAACAGTAAAACAAACAAATTAGTGCTTATTATAAATAAATTAAAGCAGTTTAGTACGTTAATTTCTTAGAAAAGGATTAATTTGTCAAAACAATACCCCTAGCGAGAAAAAATCGAACTAATTACTTGCCTCATAAAAATTTTTATCGGCCTAGGCCATAACAAGGTATTACTTTATCGAATGTTGACAACAATAAAGTTTAAATTATAGACCGCGTGGAGATAAAAGATTTTTATTTCTTAGTCTTAACTGAGGCACTTGAAAATTAATTCTGCCAAGCAATTCAGGGCTATCTATAATCCCATTTAAAAGTTTAAATAGGAAATGCATATCAAATTTATCCCTTCCTTTGCTTAGGGTATCAACATTAATCAAGTGTCTCAATTGTACATAATCATAGTCATCAATAATTAAATTTAATTTAAATGCACAAAATCTTAAACATTTATTTTGTACTCTTTCTATAGTATTTTGGAATATGGTTGTGTAGTATGGTCTCCTCACTACTTAACTTATTGTATGCAAATATATTTGCATACAATAAGTTAAGTAGTGAGGAGACCATACTACACAACCATATTCCAAAATACTTCGAACAAATGAAAAATACACATTTTTTATACACATCAATATTAAAATCTTTTAAGTTCCGTTTAACAAAACCTAACATTTTTAAAGCTCTATTACTTATAATATTTATATGTTCGTTAAACGTAACCTTACTATCAAAATAAACACCCAGATCCTTAATTACATTTACATTTTCTAAAATAACATCATTAATACTATAAGAAAAAATTATTTTATTTTTTATCCTAAAAAAATTTATTAGGTACTTTGCATTTGCTAATATTTAAAGACATTATCACTGCACCAAGATTCTAAATTCTTAATATCCACTTGATTTTTTTTTACAGTCATCTAAACTGGACACTACACTATACAATTTAAGGTCATCTGCAAACAATAATACCTTACAAAATTTTATCCTACTACAAATATCGTTTATAAAACAGTTAAAAAGAAGTGGGGACAGATGACCACCTTGTGGTACACCTGATGATACAGCTATTTTAACTGACCGAAACCGATTATTAATTAAAACAGTTTGGGTTCTACCATTTAAAAAACTTGTTAACCATTTATGCATTTTTCCAAAAATCCCCATGGAAAATAACTTTTTTAGCAATATTCCATGGTCAACTCTATCGAATGCTTTAGAGTAAGTTAAGTAAATGCAACAATCAAATATGACAGTATATCTCTTTAGTTCTTTATAAACCTCTAATGAATCAGTTGGGAGAATCACTCTGTATACACCATGTCAAAAGTTATCTGCTAACAATAGCTACCATTATAATTCCGTTATTATTGGTTAAATTAGCAAATTTTTTCTTTTGACTTAAATGGCGAAAAAAGACAAACAAATAATAAAATAACATTTAAATTTAAATGGGACATCTGTATATTTTTAAATATTTTAAAAGACAATTTAATTTTGAACAAAAAATATTATTGCATAGCTACCCTACACTTAAAAATAAACAATTAATAAGCACTTGAACTGGTGGTGGTTGTTGATATAATCAAATTATTACTTTACTTGAACAACAATGCAATAATTATTAAATTGTTTTTCAAAATATTAAAAAAAAATGATATTTTTGTGAAAACTTCGAAATTTAAAAATTATTGTTAAAAATTTACTAGATTTCTACAATTATATTAGATTTGGCAACTCTGTTTCGGTCCTACACAAACTCTCCTATTCATAGTGATACGAATAATATCAAAACTGGTTTCCATTGTCGCAGGTATTTTTTATTTCTTCCTTTTTTACTTTTATTCATTTAAATGCCCTCTTTTCCCAACGATTTTGATAGTATGTACAAAGTTAAAGTTCGAACACTAATGATTGCAAATTTTTAATTAATAAAATTCAATTAATTCTATAAACAGGTTATAAATAAGTTAAAACGTTTAATTAATAAAATCAATTAATTTTATAGAATTTTAACAATTTTACAGTATATTAGATATACCTTTTACGACTTATTAGGGGCCGTTTTTTAATATTTTCGACGACCCCCCTCCCCCCCTAAGTGTGTGTCATCATTTATGGACGGCCCCTTATTATCTTAAAATGATTTAAATCAAAAATTTTTATAGCGCGCCATCTATGACACAATAGAGGAATCTGTGTGCCACAGTCAAATGTCAAATTTTTATATTTTTTAAACACAATTATAAAGGTTATAAATCGAAATGTATTTCTTGAAAATTGACAGTTTTTTCACAGTGAAAGTAAAGAAAATGTTTTATGAGCACTTTACAGTGGAGTCCGTGCCCGAATTTAAGTTATGGTTTACTGCCAGCGAAATTAAATGTTCATAAAAACTTTTTAAATATTGGCGTTAAGAAACTATTTAATACTTTTGTATTTTTGTATTGAGATAATAAAATAATTTTTACATTTAGTATTATTTTACAAGAAAGGCAATTTATTTTAACGATTGTATGACATTTGACAACTGTCAACTAACTTAAAACTAACTTCATCCCGTGACTAAAAACTTGTTGCTAACTTCAGCCCGTGACTAAAGCGCCATAAAGCCACAACGTACGATAAAGGGCGTTTTAAAGGTAGGAGTAGAAAAAATAAGTTATTAAAAAAAATATTTATTAATATTCGATTTTTTAAATGTACTTGGGTATATCTTAAAACAAAACCTTTTTATATTATTCTACCTAATTATAATTAGGTAGGTACGCAATTTTTTCCATGTTTTTTGTTGAAAAATAACAAAATATAACAATTTGAAATTTCCCAATTTTTCTTAAGTTTTTAAATTATTCAATAATCTAAAATTTTTAACACGATTTTTAATTTCGTAGTTAAATACTCACCTACTTGATAAAATGATAATTTTATATAAATTTAACTTTGTTATTAACAGCATTGTTTAAATTTTGTTTAAACGAATTTTATGCATCATAGCTAGGGATGTGGAAAACACAACAAAATTTAAATTAATTATTTTTCAAAATATTTGTGGAATTTAACAAATGTTTTTTTAAGTCAACCGTTTACAAGTTTTGGCTAAAATTTAAATTATTTTTCACAAATTAAATTTCTGATCTTTTCGAAAAAGGGGCTAAAAGGCAAAAACTATGTTTGATTGAGTTAATAAAATAAATTAAATTATATAATATATATTATTATTTTAACAAAATATAGGTAAATTAAATGCGATTACTTTTGTTGTTTCACTTAAGTTAATATATACATATTATATATATATAAACCAAGGCTAATGTGTATATTTCGTGTTTTTTTATAAGATAACAAAATGTTTATGCGAATGCATTTTAAACCATATTAATATATTAATGCTGGAAATAAAAATTAAAAAAATTTGGCAGTTAAAAATATTTTAATAATACCACCAGTGATCATACGTAGTCTATTTTTAAAACTGGTTTACATTCAGCAACGTTCCAAGAATAGTTTTGTATTTATTTGTTTTTATCCTCACTTTACTCATACATACCTACACTAAGTACATATTAATCTTTATTTACCACCGCATAGCACTTTCTTTTGTTTTTTGTTTCTTAATTTTTGTTTGAATGTATTATACTAAAAATGTATTTATTTATCCCATATTTTTTATGATAAGATAATACATAAAGCAAACATAAATTATTTTGTTCTAAATATTACACAGTACGACAAAATTTGAATTTTTTCCCCTCCCATGTAAAATTTCTATAGATTTTGAAAATAGACTTAAAAAAAATGATACCTGTGTCTCGGCGTTTTTTCAGATCACGTCATTTTTTTAAGTGCGATCCAATAAAATGTTTTCCACGGTATTCGACACATAATATAACAGCTTCGATAACAGCTAGACAGTATACGAGGTGTGTTCAGAAAATATCGGGAATTTTCGTTTTTTGAAACAAATATTTATTTATTCGTCTACATTAATGTTGTCGCCTTCAAAATAGTCCCCATTTGATATTATGCACATGTGCAAGCTCTTCTTCCAATACTCCAAACACTTCTAAAACTCGATCTTTGGGATAGCCTTTAGTTCTTTCAGCGATGCGCTTTTAATGTCATCTATGCTTGCAAAACGACGGCCCTTTAAGGTGCTCTTTATTTTTGGGAATAGGAAAAAGTCAGACATAGGCATGTCTGGCGAATATGGAGGCTGGGGAATCATTACAGTATTGTTTTTTGGCCAAAAATTTTGTTCAAAATATAACAATTTTGGAACAAATTTTGCTGCCACGGGTTTCATACCCAAAAAATTTCATGGGATGAGCCAATCGATATACCAACATCATCAGCGACTTCTCTGATGGTTTATAACCATTTCTTCCACTTTTTCCATGTTTTTATCGGTTGTTAACGTGCTTGTGCGTTCGGGGCGTTCGTCATCTTCAACGTCTTCACGGCCATCTTGGAAACTCTTATACCACTTGTAAACTCTTGTTTTACTTAAAGCAGACTAACTATATGCCTTTGTTAACATTTCACAGAATTTATTTCATTTTTAAGCAAAATTGGATACAAATTCTCTTTGATCCATTTCTTTTATCGAACGAAAATCGCCGAGCTCATAAAAACACGTCTAACCTTAGCGGCTGCCACAGACAAAGTAAACAATGAAAACAGCTAAAGTTTTTATCATACTTCGGGGGCATGTATACCAACATAATAAAGAAAATTTTATGACAACCGGACCCTCCGAACCCGCGAAATTTAACAATTCCCGTTATTTTCTGAACACACCTCGTATACATATATGTATATATGTTTATATTATAATATAAACCTAGGACCTAGGTACCTTGCAATAAATATAATGACTGCCCCATTTGGCAAAAAATAATATTAAGTAACAATAAAAAATTAGGCACATACATTCCTGTAACAAAATATTTAAATTATCCTAATAAATTCTTAGTACCTAACTTGTGTTCAAAACAATTAAAGTGAATCATAATTTTTAATTTATTTTAATAAGTTGTTGAGCCTGTGCTTCGTAAAGTTAATTCCTCATTATTTATTACTGGTTATTGCGGAAGCCGAGATGAACGTTCCCATCACGATTACGAATTTGTTCTATTCTTATAACTTTTGTGTACAATAACCTGGCGATGCACCTTTAACTTTACATTGCCATTTTTCACACAACTTTGTAACATACGAAACCAATTCGCAGCATTTGTTTAAAAATCATAAATTGTTGAAAATTGAGTTTTCTAGGTTCTCTATAGTAATTTTTTTTAATTGTTTTTTTCAATAAAAAACTACTCCACATGTTACAGTTTTTGGGTATCAATTTTCAGTAGTTTTATTAGGTTTGAAGGCTTCATAGATTAAGGAAATAAAAAGTATAACTTTATTTCATAAAAAAAACAATTACCATTAAAATCTATTGTTAGAGAACAACATTATTTTTAGATTCGGAAAATAACAAAATTCTGCAAGAGGTCAAAATCGATTAAAAATGCGCGTAAAAACTTAAGATTAGATTGCATATTTTCCAGATTGTTCGGTTATTTTTATACACAAGATTGTTATTTTTTATGAAATAAATTTCTATTAAAAGTTTCACAATATCAAAAATTTTAAATTAAATTATTAATTTACATTGAATTTAAAGGTTTCATGAATATTACGCATTTATATATACAGGGTCTATTTAAAAAGTCTAAATCTAAAACAGATTTCAAAAAGTCTTCTAACTTAGGATATGTGGAAAGAATCAGTTTGACCTTTGTGAAAATTACAATTTAACAGTACTAAACAAAACAATTTTTAAAATTATTTATTCCAATTTTTCGTTACAAATATGAATTAAAGCATTTTGTTTAAAATAATTCTAATAAAAGTTAAATCGCTAATCGTATATTTTGAACACTTTTTTATATAATATGTACATAATTATTATATTATATTATATGTAAGTATATAAATTTGCTAAGGTGTGTGTTCCTTTTCCTTTCGGGCTATTTTTTTTATTGTATTTCGTGTAGTTCCAAATTTATTTCCAAAAATTTACGAAACCTATGAAGTTTTTGCGAGGTTGCCATATTTCCTAAAATCCCCAAAACTTGCACTATTTAGCTGTGTTGCCAAATTTACATATATGCCACTTTTCTGAACTTTTTAATTTTTTTCATTAAAAACTTTTCCAAAAAAATTAAAATCTGTTTTTGCGGTGTTGCCAAGTTCTAAAAAATCACAGAACTTGGGGAATTTTCAAAATCTTTGGAATTTCATCTCACACTATTTAGCTGTGTTGCCAAATTTACATACATATGTATATGCCACTTTTCTTAACTTTTTATTTTTTTTTTATTAAAAACTTTTTCCAAAAAAAATAAAAACTGTTTTTTGCGATGTTGCCAAATTTCTAAAAAATCCCAGAACTTGGAAATTCTTCAAAATCTTTGGGATACCCTCAGTAAGTCATCTCGCACTATTTAGCTGTGTTGCCAAATTTACATATACATATGCCACTTTTCTTAACTTTTTAATTTATTTTTATTTTAAACTTTTTCCAAAAAAATTCAAAGAACCCAGGTTTAGCTGTGTTGCCAAATTTACATACATATGCCACTTTTCTTAACTTTTTAATTTTTCCAAAAAAAATCAAAATCTGTTTTTTGCGGTGTTGTCAACTTTCTAAAAAATCCCAAAACTTGGGAATTTTTCAAAATCTTTAGGATACTCTCAGTAAGTCATCTTGCACTATTTAGCGGTGTTGCCAAATTTACATATATACATATACACATATATATATATACATATATACATATTAAAAACTTTTTTCCTTCAAAAATTTAAAAAACCCACTTTTTTTGTTTTTTGCGATGTTGCCTAATTTCCCAGAACTTGATTTTTTTTTAATCCTTTGAATACCTTCAGTAAGTCTTGTTGCACTATTCGCGGTGTTGCCAAATTTATATATAAATCCCTAAAACAACGTGAGCAAATAAAGTTAACAAAATCTTAAATATTAAATATTAAATATGTTTTATTTAATTAGTAAATTTATTGAAGGTTTTTTGCACCATATTTTACATTTAAAAAAATATCCTCATCATTGTCTTAAAATAGAACATAAAACAAAATTTTGTGGTAAAATATAAGTTCGTGTTTGTTATCTAAAATTATAACAAAACAAGCTAATTAAAAATACAAATATTAATAACAATAAATTCTAAAATATTATTCATATTCTATGTAGGTACCTATATGTATTTAAGCGTATCTAAGGATTGTAAAAAATATTTTAAATTAATTTTGTAATAAAATTATTAGTGTTATTAATAAAATAAAATGTTATTAAAAATAACCTTGAAATTAGGTCAGGTTTTGCTGAAGGTTGTGTTAAACATTTAAATATAAAATCATACTTACAACACGCTTTGTTTGCAATAAATAATTAAGTTATTGCGATTATTTTTAAATTTATTGTTTGAGATTAAAATTACCTGTTAACTTTATGATCCACTAAATTTAATTACTTTTTAAAATTGAGAAAAGTTGTAATGTTTAAAACCAGTTTATTGGAGCAGATGTTCCATAAACAGGCCCGTGCATAGGGGACCTCCCTCATAAACTTAACATTAAACTATTTAAATAGTAAAAAGTGAAAATTACTATTTTATTAGTACCTTGCATTTAATACATAGTTAAACAGTTGAGTTAGTTTAATTATGTATTACACTAAAAAAAATAAGCTGTTGAAACAACAAAAAAAATATTAATTCAACTCTTTATGCACTTTAAATACAAGCAATGGTTTTTGCACGTTTACTTAACCATCTAAAAATGTCAAATTGTATTGTTTAATTGAACAACAAATAACAGTCAAATTAGTCCGGTCAAATTAGTAGACCGGGAGCTTGATGGAGTTGAGTGTGCAAAATGTGAGGACCGCATTCTGTATATAGTTTTGAACTCAGAAAAGCTTGCAGATGATGATTCTGAATGTTGCCAGGAGGATTGTTGGTCCATTTATTTTCTACGTCCCCGACTCCTTAGATATCAAGTAAATGGACTGAAAAAATGCTTTGGAATCATTTTAATGATTGTTTAAGTGACAATATCCAATTTTTTCCTATGATTACAAATATTTACAGCTAGTCAATTGAAAAAAAAACCAAAAATTTAGAATAAAAAAAATTTTTTTGATAAAAAACTATTTAATATGAAAAAGCAAATTTTAACATCAAAAAAAAAATACAAATAATCAATAGTAATTTTATTTTGACAGTCATTATTGATACATTTACACAACGAAATAAAATTTTGTTGTATTTTTTTGCAAGAGCAAGCCTTTGTTTTACAATTTGATGTACATTTACAGGGCTGAATCAACAATTCTGGCAATAGTCGCTTCGTCAGTTGCCGTGGATACAATTTACCAGCTTTTTTTTCATAGCCTAATAAGGTATAATCAATAGACTGTAGTAGTGTTTGATCAGCATTTATTCATAAATATGTTTGTGCTGAAGCTCTTAACAAATGTAAATAAAGAGCATCTGATGTGCAAATTACTTTTAATAAATTTAAGCCGAAGCCGATATTTTGAGAAATTAATTTATACCGAAGTTTATCAGCAGTTAATTTTTTTTTTTAAAAGGTGTAAATGATTTCTAATTCTGTTAACTGTTCGACACTTAGGTATGGATTTCCTAAATGCCTTAGAGCTTTTTGTACAAAATCCAACGATGCAGCTTTTAAACCATTTTTTTCGAGCCCAATCTGCTAGTTGAATCGCAACCACTTAGAGAGTGTAATGCTGGAAAAATACGACAAATGTTTTCGCCAAGGGATTGAGCAGCTAAATGACATCCTGAAATGTATTTCTTCTTATAAGAACCATAGACCTAAACAACCTAGCGTGCTAGCTTTTTCCAGAAATAAATTCCAAGGATGAAAACATCTGTATCAGCGCTAAGGATTATGATGTGGGCAGATTGGATTTTTACTGCGTGAAATATTTGACGAAACATCCTTGAATCGGCTTCTAAATGGTTCGAATTTAAGTCAGGTACTTCAAAAAATAAAGAGCCTTGTAATTTGAAACATTTTGTTGGATCATCAGTAAAACCAATGGAATTTCTACTAATAAAACCAATCAGTTTAAGGCTACCAGATACAATTCGATTAACTTACGTTACGTTAACATAATTTTTCATAGCGGTATACACAACGTCTTTGGAAGTCGGTGGCTGAGGTATGATCGGACTAAGTCCAACAGTAGAAACAGCTGAGGTTTCAGACGATAGTATTTGTTGAAATGGAGTCCATCCTGGTACTGAGTTTGTAGATGGTCGGCAGAAATTATTTTCTGTTTGACTATATTGCAGTCTACACAAGACCCAGAGCAAATGATCAAATTATAAATTGTTTTGACTATTATTCAATAAATAGCTACTGTCTTTATAATTCGGTATTGAAGGCTGCATACTTTCTTGGAAATGAAAAATTTCTTGACAGTTTAAAAATTTTAAATCAAACTCGTTCTGCTCTGCTGAAGGCTTCACTTTGATTAAATTAACTTCATTTTCAGTGGTTTTTTTTTTTGATATATCACCATTGCTGTAACATGGGTCGAGTCTTTTCCGCTTAATGTTTCTTCATTGAAATCATTGTTATCTATAGCTCCATGAAGAAATAACGATTAATCTCGAACTATATTTTTAGGAATAAGCAATTTTCTGTCCATATCTTCACACACAATTATTGACGTTGTTACTTCTTTTTTTTAATGCTTTGTAACTGGTGCAATGCCCAAATTTATCTAACATATTGATTAATTGTTTCGATCGAGTCAAATGATAAATAGATTGAGCTAAAGCTATATGTTTTGGAGTCTGTTTTTCAGTAATCGTGAAATATATATCATAAAACACTGATAACGCTCGTCGATTATATTTTTCACTTAATTTGTTATTCTTAGCACTGAAATAGACCTTTTTTAAAAACGATTCAATTAAAATTTCATCACATAAATACCCATCTGGTATTACTTCAGTTCTTAATATTTCTTTGCGAAGTTGTTTTGCTACTTGAACAATGTAGTCTGTTGAATTTATGGTACGAATATGTTCAATGACTTCGTCCAGTGGTATGTTGCCCATAAATACCACTGATGATTTTGATCGGTCGCTTGAATATAAAAATAAAACGTTCCCTCCATACTTATCAATGAGTAGTGATTTCATAACGCGATTTTCCAAAACTGCATCTTCTATTTCAGTTAGTTCAGCTAGTCGCTTAGCTAATAATGATACTTCAAAAGAGTGAGATGTTAATTGATATTTTATTTTATCAATCAGCTTCTCAAATGCCTCTATAAGTACATAATGAGGTATTTTATTTGGAGGTCTACCTGCTGGAGTTGCTGAATTTCTTGGTAGTCGTAGATAATCACGATAACAGTGTTTATGATACTTCACCTTCATTGCAAATAAATCGGCTGGATGTTCGCAAGTGACAATTTTTGTGAAAACATCATCTTATTTTTTACGGGCAGTATTTAAAATTTGTTCTGCCGCCGAAATTTCGGAGCACAAAAAAAGTGTTTTGTTTTTATTTCTTGTTTGTTTACCACAGAATAAACATTTCAGATCTTTATCAAATTTTAAATCAGTTCTTGATGACCTACGAACACGTTGAGTACCTGGAACACCTGCTTCTGCAGAGGAGGTAGAAATAGAGACATTATCCTGCTTACGTAATGCTATTTCTCGACGCCTTGTATTCTCTTCACTGTAACTTTCCATACAAGTTCGATGCCTTGAACATTAAATGTTGTGTTCAGTAAAGTCTGTATTATTTTATATTTTTTCACTAATGTCATCTTTTCTCCGATCTGCTGCTCTTTGAATATTTACAAATGATTGTGGTTTTGGTTTCTCGACTAAATTACCCGTTTCATCACAAAACAAACACGACATTTCGTTTAGTCTTCGTCTCTTTACATTTGTCACTTGTAGCGACATTTTCAACGTTTTTGTTTAAATAAAACACTCTAATAAATCACTTAACTACCAGAAAACTTAAATAATATTGCGTAAATACGAAAAAATAAACCGTTATGCACTGTGGATGATGTGCTATGACAGTGTCATAATGACAGAAGTGTGAGGAAAAGAGACCAGCATAGCTGCTGGCAACATGGGTTTTTCTTTTGTTTGGTGTCTCAGGTAAAAGAATTTAAGCATAGTTGCCGGTCCTCACATTTTGTATACTCAACTACCTTTGGCGCCTGCACTATAGACCAAAAAATAACAGTGAAGGTACATAAATTTACAACAAGCTGAAAATCAGTAAAATTGTTCAGAATATAATTATAAATAAAATTTTAAAGTTCCCCATCATTCCCCTGTATGGAAAATTTTTTAATTCAAGGTCAAAGGTTAAAAAAATTAGTTTTTCGCGATTTTTATCAAAACGGTAAGTTTTATCATAAAAATACCCCAAACAAAATTGTAGATCATAAAATTATCTATAAAAAATGTATTTATACTTTTTTTCCTACGAGCCACCGTTTCTGAGATATAACGATTCGAAAAGTTGTAAAAGTTGTAATCGTCATAATATGCACGCCACGTATCTCTAGAGTTGTAATATATGTTAAAATATTTTTCTATAGGTCATTTTAACTTACACTTAAAATCTGTCACCTGTCATCTGTCACCTGTCATCTGTCACCTGTCATTTGTCATCTGTCACCTGTCATCTGTCACCTGTCATTTGTCCCTGTCATTTGCCACCTTATCGATTTGATTTCGAGGATTTTAATTGGTTAACTTTTTTAAATACCCAACCAAAATTAAACGGGCTTCTGGCCGATTAGTTTTTATTCGATGAAGCCATCTTTTAGTATGTCAAACTTTGTAGTCCAGTCATCTTAGTCAAAATAAGGTAAGAATCTCGGAATTTGAGATACCAAGCTGTATATTTGTATAAACTTTTATTTTGACATCCTAAAACTTGCCTCAAAACCTACATACTGTAAGGTGTCCGCATCTGTCAAAAATTAAGGTCAAAGGTCACAAAAATCGATTTTTTTAACATTTTCTGCAAATATCTCGTTTCCTATGGGGTTTACGCGATTTGTATTTATTATCAATATTATAGAAGATAAAATTCTCTACAACTTTTGTTTAAAAAGTTTTTTTATACCTCGAATCGTTTTTGAGATAGAGGGCAGTGAGCGCGCAGTGTTTAACTATATAGAGTACCATTTACCCAGTAAACACACATACGTTAATTAAACGTTTTTTTAAACCGTAACACCATTTTGTTTTTACGTATATTTATAACGTACAATCAACTTTAAAATGTCGCAGATTATAACGTTTAACAATACTAATAAATAAACGTTTAATTTTGGTGTTAAGAAAACGATCATTACACGTTTCGAAATGTTACATTTAGAACGTTTAATATACGTCTATTAATAACGTAAATTAATGATTGTTTTTGCCTCTTTTATAACGTTTATCTATACGTTATATTTAAATTCATATTAATGTCCTTTCTAACGTTAGTTCTATAATAAATAAAACTCCACAAATACTTGTTTTTACAACGTATTTATTAAACGTTCGTTTAACGTTAACTGCAACATGAATACAGGTTGTAGACAATGATTTTTTTAAATGAAGGAAAGGTTTTGGAGGTATCTCCAGTCGTCTTCAGGTGAATCATTTTTATCGTTCGCTGGAAAATTTAGGTGCTTCTAAAACACAAAAAAGAAATTTGTTAAACCATGAAAAATAGACAAATTTTTCGAAAAACCCTATAAGATTAAAAAAATGGCTTAAAAAGCTTGTTTTCAGCTGGCAGATTAAATTCAAAAATTTGTATTGTAGAATATCGTTGGGCTGAAATTTGATTTAAAAAAACGGTATTTTTAGCGCACCCGGTATAATAAGAGTGTTCTCAAAATACCAATAACCAAAGCAGTGGCGGATTGGGGATTTTGGGTATACCAATATCTCAGTTATTAGACATGGGACCCACACCAAATTTATAATAGTTTATTATGACATTAAATAGACAAGTTCGGCGCAAACTGAATTTAAATTGAAGTTTGCGAAAAAAAGTTAGTTTTTTGTGTCGCCTCACCTGGCTTCTGGCCCCCCCATTTGAGATAATTCAAATTAAAGTTTTGCAATTTATACTTCACTATAATTTATCGGTAAATTTAAAATTTTATTTGAAAAATCCAAATATTACAGATTTTATACCATATTAAATATTTTTTTATTATAATAAAATAAATAATAAAAATTTAAAATCGTATAAAATCTGTAATATTTATATTTTTTAAATAAAATTTTAAATTTGTCAATAAATTATAGTGGAGTATAAATTGCACCACTTTAATTTGAATTATCTCAAATGGGGGGGCCAGAAGCCAGGTGAGGCGACACAAAAAACTAACTTTTTTTCGCAAACTTCAATTTAAATTCTGTTTGCGCCGAACTTGTCAATTTAATGTCATAATAAACTATTATAAATTTGGTGTGGATCCCATGTCTAATAACTGAGATATTGGTATACCCAAAATCCCCAATCCGCCACTGAACCAAAGCAAATGTATCTTATCGACTTAAGTGTGATTTTACTAGAGAATTCTCTAGTAAAATCACGCCTAATTCCAATTTACAGTAAAAATACACGACCGCCCCTAAATTTGGAAATAATGGACTCTTTTCACATCTGTACATTTATGACTATTGAGTTTAATCTAAATCAGTTTAATGTTAACTTAATGTTAATTTGTGTGAGTTAATATTTACCTACCCCACTATACTTAATAAACATTGAAAACACGTAGAAAACGTCTTTAAAATTAACATATTAACTCTCATATTATTCTAGGACACTGCACATAATATGATATGATAATAATATAATAAGAACAAAATCACACTCCCCCGAAAATTAGGAAATAAAGCAATGAATCTGCGTGATATTAACAGTGTGTATGTTTTAAAACAATAACATTAAAGTACTTACCAAAAGCAGGACGAATCTTACGAGCAGAAAACATGTAAAAAAATGCACCTTTTGATAGCAAAATCAAATTGAAAACTGACGTAGCGAGCAGCTATGGCATGGCAGCCTGCCATTGGCAGCGCCAATCACATGATATGTATTCGGCCAATCAGATTGAGTTTTTCAGTTATGCGTTTTATATGGTTATGTATAAACGTATTAAATACGTTTATTTAAACGTATTAAGTACGTTTGTTTAAACGTATTAAATACGTTTGTTTCAACGTATTAAGTTCGTTTGTTTAAACGTATTAAGAACGTTATATTTAACTATTACAGTAACTGTCTAGTTTAAAGAATGGTAATAAAATAATGCACTTCTTAAAGCAACATTTGTGTATGTGTATAGTGTTCTGCCTAAAGCTTACTGTATGACCATTGACTATAGAATTACTTATGCTATTCTTTAGAATGTAATTAGACAATTTTTATTAAATATTAAACGTTATAAATTATTTTTAAACAAGTTATCCCATTTTAGAGAAAAACGATGTGGATGAAAGTAGGTATATTTGTATTTGACAAAAACCGTTTTATTAACGTTATAAAAATATACTTTTGTAAAAGTGAAAAAGTTAAATTATTCATTTAACATTCATTCATAATTAATTTTTTTAACAAACAAAATTCTTAGATTTTATACCTTCAGAATTTAAATAAGAAGTCATATTGTCTACATGTGTAAACTAAGCAAAAATTTCACAAAATAAATATATAAAAAGTATTTTTAAAAGTGTTTGATGGAGCGTGTTGAATATAACATAGTATAAATGTTAAAAGAAAGAGCTGCCTGCACAGTTCATAAAATAATTACTTCAAACGTTATTTTCTCATTAATATTTGTGAAAAAAATTGTGGGTTGAAACGTAATTTGTATGGTTGACTGAAAACCTTAATACATTATTGTAACGTAAAAGTTAGCCACTATTAAAATGCACATTTAAATTAACGTTGTTTTAACGTTTAAATTAAACATTTAAATATATGGTTGACTGAACACCTTAATACAACGTTATTGTAACGTAAAAGTTAGTCACTATTAAAAGCATATTTAAATTAACGTTGTTTTAACGTTTAAATTAAACATTTAAATATATGGTTGACTGAACACCTCAATACAACGTTATTGTAACGTAAAAGTTAGCCACTATTAAAAAGCATATTTAAATTAACGTTGTTTTAACGTTTAAATTAAACCTTTAAATATATGGTTGACTGAACACCTTAATACAACGTTATTGTAACGTAAAAGTTAGGCACTATTAAAAAGCATATTTAAATTAACGTTGTTTTAACGTTTAAATTAATTGGTGTAAATTTATACCAATATCAAACCGTTGCTTTTTCCACGTAAAACGTTTTATTGACCTTTCACACGTTTTAAATACGTTTAAAAAACGTGTATGTGTTTACTGGGTAAGGTCAACCGGAAGGCCCGATCAAAAACATGCCTTAAACAGTTTATAAAATGTTGAGAAATATATAATTATAAATAATTTTAATTTTTTTAAATATTACATTATAGTTAATAACTTTTTTCATGATGTATCTGCAACTGCAACCCCGACTTCCTGCAACCACATCGCGAATCACAACCATTCTTGGTTAGGGCATGACTTGGAACCCCAGAATTGGGACTGGACAATGCGTGGCGAATTCCTGGAACCAATCACGACAATTCTCCAACCTGCTCCAGAAGAATTGCTAAATACAATATTCTGCAACTGCAAGAATGGTTGTGGTTCGCGATGTGGTTGCAGGAAGTCGGGGTTGCAGTGCTCTTTAGATTGTGGCCAATGTAACGGGCAAGCTTGTCTCAATGCTTTGCAATAGCAGAATGATGCCCAAGAAGATGGGACCTTTGATCCTGACATCATGGAAGACCTAGAAACAAATGTCGTTGAAGGCGAAGAAGTTGAAATTCAACTGGAAGACAATGATAATGATGAAGAAGAAGAGAATTAAAATCAGAGTTTGTCGTTGTTTGAATAATTATTCTTTTTTTTTTTTAGTTTTTACTGATAAATGTAAAGATTGAAAATTTTTTAATAAAAAAGTTAATTAGAAATTTATTTCATTTCTTCATTTTTACTTATTTAAGTAATTAGTATAGCATTGATTAACATTACAAAAAATTTAGGTATTTCTCTTAGTAATTTTTAAGTACACAACCAGGTACGTGCGATTAAATACACTGATACTTAATTAACAATAGATACATCATGAAAAAAGTTATTAACTATAATGTAATATTTAAAAAAATTAAAATTATTTATAATTATATATTTCTCAACATTTTATAAACTGTTTAAGGCATGTTTTTGATCGGGCCTTCCGGTTGACCTTAAATGGTACTCTATATAGTTAAACACTGCGCGCTCACTGCCCTCTATCTCAAAAACGATTCGAGGTATAAAAAATTTTTTTAAACAAAAGTTGTAGATAATTTTATCTTCTATAATATTGATAATAAATACAAATCGCGTAAACCCCATAGGAAAGGAGATATTTGCAGAAAATGTTAAAAAAATCGATTTTTGTGACCTTTGACCTTAATTTTTGACAGATGCGGACACCTTACAGTATGTAGGTTTTGAGGCAAGTTTTAGGATGTCAAAATAAAAGTTTATACAAATATACAGCTTGGTATCTCATATTCCGAGGTGAAACTACTAAGATGACTGGACTATTGGTCTTTTTCCCGTCGATTCGTGTATTTCGTTCGGCCAATTTCGAAAATTTCTCTCGACCTAAAAAACGTTTGAAAATTTTTCGAAAAAAATAAAAAAAGAACGCTGTTCGAAAAGTTGCCGGCGTATCCGGCCCGTTTGCCATATTTATTTTTTCCGTTGTCTGTATATCCTTTTTTTCTAAGCGCCGTAGCTCGGAGGCCGTTGAAGGTTGAAATTTGCATCCTTTTTTTCTGCCCACGAGACCTATCCGCGGACCAAATTTTTCCGGTGTCGAAAAGGTCCACTTTTTTTCAATTTTTCCGTCAAATTTGGCACGTTCCGTTGTCTTCGCTTAACTTTCGAACGAGCCGAGATTTTTCGTCCAAACTCGAGGAAAAGGGTCTTCGGGACAAGAAGTTATCGGCATTCGATTTCTTCTTTCTATATACGCACAGAAAAAAAAACCTTGGTATAATTAGATAATATATACTGTCTGATGAGAAATTTATTGGATTATATGTGTATTTTTTTGGATTTAGATAAAGCAGTAGTCTAATTTGCAAGATACATTATACACAAGAAACATTTTTTTCTTCTAACACAATATTTTCTTATTCAGATTAAACCTTATTTAAATTAGATTATACAATTTACTAATAATTAAAAACACACGAAACGTTCGTTTATGTTTAATAATCATAATTGTGTGGTTTAAACAAAAACCTAATTATTTTTAAAACAAGTTTTATTTAGTACTAAAGGCATTTTTGTGTAGACTTAACAAAAAACTTGTTTGATTGAAACACATTTATTTTATGCAGTCATGTGCTTCACACATTTTTTTAATAGAACAGGTAATTATTTAATTTAAAATAACCAAAAAACCTGTAGATTCGCAATTGTAAAATTATTAAACTTAAATAAGTTTTTAAGTACGTTAGCAATTTAAAAAATATAACTTATGTATTAGAAAAAATATTTCGTTATATTACAATCAATGCTGTTTGAAATAAACAAGGTTTTTAGCTTTCCTAGACAATTTATTATTATTCTTAGCAAAAAATAATTTCTAAGACAGGGCGTTGTTACCTTCTTTATCTCTGGTCGTTGTTTGGACTGGTCGCTTTCATAGTTTCCAGAGGCAGTACCTATAAGTTTTTAGTTTGCATGGTGAACAGTGGGTAATAATGGAAGAAACAAAACAAATATTAATTGAGTGGGGCCTCGAAGAGCTCGTGGAAGATTTTGTGGGTAAGTAAATTTGAATTTTATTCCGATAATTATTATAATTTTACGACCAATGCAATATATTCTACAATATATTCGATAAATGCAAAGTTTATGGATTCTAACTTTTTGTATAATTAGGCTATATTAAGCGGTTTTGTTTTCGTGTTTTTAATTTTATTTTAAAACAAAAATGGTATGTGTGATGCTGGAAATATAAATCGAGGCTGCAACAAAAAAGTTTTGGAGGTTAAATGTGGAAACCTATATTAAAATGGCGTCCAAATTAATTTAAATACGAAGTGGCTCCCGTCCTGAGGCGGGGAAGTACCCTACCGAATCTCGTTAAAGTAATACATTTTCGACATCCGATTATAAGTCATTTTTTCTGACAGATGACAGTTTGTGTTGTTTATTTACCTGTTTGTTTTATCGTAACAAAACAAATCTTAAAATTATGACGTCTCTCTGGACTGAACTTAAGTCCCGCCTCGGGACGGGAGCCACAGCGATTTAAATATCCTGAAAACCGAATTTGTAGTAACTGCCTTAATTAATAGAAATCATGAAATGAAATTTTGATGATTGGTTTTAATACCTAAACGAAAAATGCAGAAATGAGCAATATTTTAAATATTTGGAGAAATGATTATTAGTATTTTGCGCCCTATATTAAATAATATAGGCTTTAAAATATTTATATTGGGCAATAATAGTAAATTACAGTGGCGGCTCGTGACCATTCATGAAGGTGAGGCTCATGAACCGCTATATGGCGCCGCAGGCAAGGGTTTTTTGAAATTTTCAAGGTTAAGCGTTTTCGGAGCACTTCAGAATCTAAATAAAAAAATATATATTATTTAAAAATATGGTCTTTTACGAGAAGAATTTTCAAAATTTAGCTAGAATATTACAAAAAGTGCGGGATGAGGTGGGATTTTTATTTATTCCTTCAGCAGGTTTCCACATTACCCAGGAGGTACTGCTCATTTTTACCTATCTTACAATAATTATTTTTAGGTTAATAAAGGCACAACCCCACAACAACAAAGACTAAACAATTTTATTAAAACTGTTTATTAACAATGTAGAATAATAGAAAGTACGTTACAAAATGCAAGTCGCCATTTTCTGATTAAAAATTGACCACGTTGCACCGTCCTCTTCTAGATGGATGGAAATACATACATAGCAGTTAGACATGATATTAGTTAAACTATAGTTGTATACAAATTTCATTAATGTTTTTGTTAAGTAAGGTACTATAAGTTATAAGTAGTAAGCTTTGTTAAGTTTCTGTTCGAAATAAAAAAAACATTTTTTCATAATATTGTTTCAGTTATATTACCTTTCAATTTTCATTTGGTGTAGGTAGATCCCAAAAATGACCGCACTCTACCCAGAATGTCTTCCCCACCCCTTGTTTAACTTTTTTATTTAATGTTTGGGAAAAAAATGACGAAATCAAAGGTTTTTAAATTAAATCAAATGCTTTATTGTCATACCAGAAATCAGGTTTCATACAGACAAAGTACTATAGTATAGTTTGCTGTAATTTATTTAGAATTTCTAAGATCACCCTGTATATATAAAAAAATTAAAATCCATTTTAAATTACTTACTTTTGATTCTATGTAGGTATATGACATTATTTTCCTTAACATCAAATAAAAAAGTTAGGAGAGAGGGATATTTATAACCAATCGGCAATAACCCTGTACCTACATAAAAACTTTGTCTAGGTACCCAAGTGTACTTATCTACCCTAGCAAATTCCTTTTTTCGTGATTATGTAAAATACTTGTCCAAGCGCATTATTCATATGTTTTCAGTTACAAAATTTTCTTTTCTATAGTACATAATATTTTATTTGGAAGAACTAACGACTTCTCTTTAAGAGCAAAAATGTTTATCAATTCTTGATAATTAATATTATATAAATTAAATAATATGGTTATTTATATTAGGTAAAGCAATTCTAGCAAAAATATTTCGATAAGGTAAATAAGGTTTTGGCTGTCCCTACAGTGCTTAAGTATTTTGTCTAATCTATACAAGTTTTTTTTTTCTGTGCGGAGCTCCTAAAAAAACTACCTGCTTTGATAAGTATCGATATGCATGTTTCGTTAAAAATTCTAAAAGTAAAAAACAAGTTCAATTAGCTTGTCTTCCTCCAACCTCAGTTGATGCTCATCAACATCTTTTTCGGGTATATTACCATGTTCAAGTGTGGCTTGGTTATCAGCTAGACCCTACAGACTAGGGTTGGAAGTTGGTCAACAACACATTAGAACCAGTTCAAACTTTACTCCCACCTGCGCCGGAAAAACTGCTGAACACAATTTTTTGCAACTGCAAAAAGGGATGCAGTGCTAAATGTGGTTTCAAAAAAGTCGGACTGTTTTATTCTCTGGCATGTACGAATTGTCAAGGCCGGTCGTGTTCTAATGTTGAATCACCAACAGTGGAGGATTCATTTAATTCCAACGAGGTGAGATGCGATACATCGCTATTGACGTAATTTACTTGAACCCAGGATGAAGATGAAGAAGAAGAACAACAAGAAGAAGAACAAGAACAAGAAGAAGATCAAGAAGAACAAGAAAAAGAATTTAAATGTTACGAATCAGACGAATAAACTTCAGTACTTTTTTTAAATTTACATCGCTATTATCTTTTCCAATCATTGCTAATTTCCGTTATTTTGCAATAGTTTCAAATTAAACAGGATCACAAGTGACCCGTAAAATAGGCCTACTGGGGAAACCACGTTTAAAAACGCGCTTAGTAAACTACCTCATAGGTGGCGTGGAAACGTGTGCATATTATGGCGATTATAACTTTTACAACTTTTCGAATCGTTATATCTCAGAAACGGTGGATCGTAGAAAAAAAGTATTGATACATTTTTTATAGATTATTTTATGATCTATAATTTTTGTCTGCTGTATTTTTATAATAAAACTTACCGTTTTGCTGAAAATCGCGAAAAATCTTTTTTTTGACCTTTGACCTTGAATAAAAAATTTTCCATACAGGGGAATGATGGGGAACTTTAAAATTTTATTAATAATTATATTCTGAACAATTTTACTGATTTTCAGCTTGTTGTAAATTTATGTACCTTCGAATGTCTAGATTGACCGGACTAAATGAACAAAATAAGAATATTTGTTTTAATCTGCTAATTTGGTTAATTTAACATTCTTAGGGTGTTAAGGTAAATTTCTTGAAATGTCCAGGTAACCTTTTTAGCATATTCACTTAACACCAATAAAATGTTAAATTAACATTCTGAAAATGTAAAATTCTTTAAAGGTTGGTATCCAAAACAAAATTATGGAAATAATATATTATTATATATAAATAGAAAGAATTGAACCTTCACCTCGCCCAGAGTTTTTGTTTTGAGCGTGTTCCACCAATGATACATCTTTGTATCATGTGTTCCACCTACTTCAAATACCGACAGACTGTTTCGCCCTGTATTGAGGGTCTTAACAGTGTCGGGCAATATGGTGTAGTGAAAGTTCTACTGTGGAACACACCTTAAACAAACAGATATCTGGTCTTATATACACCTAATCGTAAGCCAACTAAGGCGAGATGTAAGAAAACGTCATTGTCTAATGACGTGGCGTGAGTGTTCGAAGCGCCATTCTCGGCAATTTTATGAATGCAAATTTTACATTTTAAATTTTAAAGTAACATTTTAAATTTGTTAAATGAACAAATTTAAAGTTTTGGATTAAAGAGCAACTAAACGTTAATTTAATAGTTTTTTTTAGGTAATCCTTAAAATTTCAGTAGTTGATTCAACAAATTCCAGCTATTAAATCAAAGTACGATAAACATTTTAATTCAAAATATTAGTTTATGTTAAATTAATATTTAAACTGTCAAATGAACAAATAAACTTTGACAAACTCTGACTTTTGCTTTAACACCAAAATATAGATTAATCTAATAGGTTTTTTGTTGAAACAACATTTTTAAAAATGACATTTAGGCAAATGTTAACTCAACTACATTATTTTTTTCGGTGTAAATACCGTTTGTTTCAGCTTGAAATATTTTTATAATAACTACACAGTTTAAAATTTATAAAATTTGTGTTAAAAATATTGCTTGTTTAATAAAAAATGTAAAAATTTACATAAACTTCCTAGTGTTTATAAAATAAATGATATATGTTACTTAAAAAAAATTATAATAATTAAAATCTTAACATTTCAAAAGATTTATCAAACATGTCCTACACCTAAATAATAATTTTTATCTCCACGCGGTCTATAATTTAAACTTTATTGTTGTCAACATTCGATAAAGAAATACCTTGTTATGGCCTAGGCCGATAAAAATTTTTGTGAGGCAAGTAATTAGTTCGATTTTTTCTCGCTAGGGTATTGTTTTGACAAATTAATCCTTTTCTAAGAAATTAACGTACTAAACTGGTTTAATTTATTTATAATAAGCACTAATTTGTTTGTTTTACTGTTAATGGTTAATATTTTTCATTAAATTATTGTAAAATTAAATATGAATAATAAAACAAAAAGTGAGGTTAGGCAACCAAGAAAACGCACGATTCTTTTTCTACGACTTAAATTATCTTTAAGTTTTAATTTGCTTTAAGTTTTCAGTGAAATTAAATGTTAAACACAGCTTAAACATTCCAAACAACCTATTTTTTAAATAAAAATCCAAACAAATTGAAATTAGATACCTACCTATTTATTAAACAATTAATTGAATTCAATGTAATAGCAAAAATCCATTTCTACTTAAATCATGTAGCTAGGTATTGTCAAACTATTACTGCTTCTAAAAGCAATAATAATTATTGTACATTTAATGTAATCTTTAGCTAATAAATAAATGAGATTCTAAAAAAGTGAGGTTAGGCCGCTTTGATGTTGAATTAAATTGACCTATAAAAAGTGCTTTGAAGATAAAATGTTGTATGCCATTCGGCCAAGAAGTGCCTCAAACCTTAAGCTTACCACAAAAAGCCTTACTTCTTAACCTAATAACGTAAATAACTATTTTGTACATTGTATTTGTTAAATAGGTATTTGAGTACAGAAAATTTTTTGCCCAAAAACCAATAGTCTTATATTAATTTAAATATTTTATTAAAATAAATAAAAATAAACAATTAATACGTAATGTAAAAATTAATTAAAAAATATTGTTAAAATAACAAATTAAAATTATTAAATAAAGACACACTATTTGTGTAAAATCAATAGAAAGTTATATGTTAAAGTAACACATTTTTGTGTATAATAAATAAACATATTTAATTATATTAAAGTTATACAGATTTTAAATCATATTAATTATTAGTTTAGGTTAAAATAACCATTAAAAAAATAAAATTGACACAACACAATTTGTTAAATTAACTTGCAGTCATGTAAAAAAATATCATAAATTAATTTTCTTTTACTCATTCTGTTGTGTTAAAAATTAACACTTTCTGGGACATACATATACATACATTTTTACTGTGTACCTATTATCATGGTTGTCACGATAATTATAACTATAAAATATCAACAATTAAATAAAACATTTGTTTTTGTGAAAACTGCATTTTTATATTAAATAATAATATATATACAATTTAAAATGATGTAAAACCATATTTGATTTCTCTATACATGGAAAAATATTCATAAAAGGTTTTTATATTTTAATAACAGCAAAATTGTTATTTTAAATTCAAATACCAAACAATAGGTAAATATATTTTTGCACTAAAATATTTTCGAGCGTTGGAATCGTGCCAAACTCTGAGGGTTCAGTCCTCAAAAAATGTAAATTTAAAAACGATTCGTGTTTTTATTTATTTTTATTGAAATTGTGGTATAAATAATTTAATAAATATCTCCATTTTATTAACATTTTTTTTTAATTAATAAATAATAAATATATTTCATACATCTTTCTACTGTTTTTCGAGTTTAAAACTAAACTAAACAATAAATACAAATGATAAAATAATTTGTTTTTAGGTTTTTATTTTGGTAAATATTGATTTATTTGGAAAAACGTTAAAATTAAAACATAAACTTATGTGTTGTTAAGAAATTTTCTAAAATAATGATCAGGAGAAAGTTTACCATTTTAAAAGTATTAAATTATTACCTGAGTTTATACTGGGTGCACCAAATATCCTTCTATGAATGCGTATCTTTTTTATTTGAAGAGCTACAAGGTTACATAAAAGAAAAGTAATTATTATTGTATACAAGCTTATTTAAATGAAATTTATCTATTTTGCGTTCATAATGACTTCATTATAACATCCCTTTCGGTGATGTAATGAGATACTTTATCCCACCCAAAATTTTGATTTTATTGAATAAAAAAAATACTCAATTGTTTTAATTTGATTAAAAATTTTCTGTACTCAAATATTTAACAAATATTTTTGAGTAAGATGATCACTTGTTTAGAAGTTATTTAAACTAATGTATTATATTGAAATTAACATAATTTTCTCGTAACATTAACTATATTATTAAACTACAAAGTACAAAAAAATTATTATTTAACATTCTTATTTGTGTATGACCTTTTAACACATTAATGTTTGTTAAATCTTTTAAAATTTTAAGATTTTAATTATTATAATTTTTGTATCAAGTGAGTCGTATAGATTCAAAACCCGCCAAATCCATTTATTGAAAGTAAAGGACAGTAGATATGTTTGCAATACATATTAATTATGTTGTTATGGAAACATGTCTTCTGTCCTTTACTTTCAATAAATGGATTTGGCGGGTTTTGAATCTATACGACTCAAGTAACATGTATCATTTATGTTATAAACACTAGGAAGTTTATGTTAATTTTACATATTTTATTTAACACGCATTACTTTTAACACAAATTTTATAATTTTTTAACAGTGTACATGATACATGGTTGTATTATTATAATATGATATGATATACGAGGAGTGTTCAGAAAATAACGGGAATTGAAAATTTCGCGGGTTCGGAGGGTCTGGTTGTCATACAATTTTCTTTATTATGTTGGTATACATGCCCCCGAAGTATGATAAAAACTTTAGCTGTTTTCATTGTTTACTTTATCTGTGGCAGCCGCTAAGGTTAGACGTGTTTTATGAGCTCGGCGATTTTTCGTTCGTTAAAAGAAATAGATCAAAGAATTTGTATCCAATTTTGCTTAAAAAAATTAAATAAATTCTGTGAAATGTTAACAAAGGCCTATAGTGAGTCTGCTATAAGTAAAACAAGAGTTTACAAGTGGTATAAGAGTTTCCAAGATGGCCGTGAAGACGTTGAAGATGACGAACGCCCCGAACGCACAAGCACATTAACAACCGATAAAAACATGGAAAAAGTGGAAAAAATGGTTATAAATCATCAGAGAAGTCGCTGATGATGTTGGTATATCGATTGGCTCATCCCATGATATTTTTTAGAATGTTTTGGGTATGAAACGCGTGGCAGAAAAATTTGTTCCAAAATTGTTAAATTTTGAACAAAATTTTTGTCCAAAAACAATACTGTAATGAAGCCCCAGCCTCCTTATTCGCCAGACATGCCTCTGTCTGACTTTTTCCTATTCCCAAAAATAAAGAGAACCTTAAAGGGCCGTCGTTTTGCAAGCATAGATGACATTAAAAGCGCATCGCTGAAAGAACTAAAGGCTATCCCAAAGATCGAGTTTTAGAAGTGTTTCGAGTATTGGAAAAATACCTGGCACATGTGCATAAAATCCAATGGGGAATATTTTGAAGGCGACAACATTAATTTAGACGAATAAATAAATATTTGTTTCAAAAAACGAAAATTTCCTATATTTTCTGAACACACCTCGTATATATGATATGATATATGAGTCGTATAGATTCAAAACCCGCCAAATCCATTTATTGAAAGTAAAGGACAGAAGACATGTTTCCATAACAACATAATTAATATGTATTGCAAACATATCTACTGTCCTTTACTTTCAATAAATGGATTTGGCGGGTTTTGAATCTATACGACTCATATGTATGATATGATATGATACATGGTTGTATCATGCCTACATATCATTAATTAAATTGGAATAGTTTTTTGTATATTGATAGTAATATATTTCTGAGCCTATTTATTGATTTAATCAGTATTCGTAATGTGTATTTATGTAGATTAAAATTGTTATCGATTATATTTGGTTTGTACTAAAATTGACTTTATTCCAAGAATTTTATTTCGAATTTAATACTAGTTTTATTCAAAAGATATTTTGATAATATTGAGTTAAATATTCCAGACTTTGGTATTACAAAAGTTAGGAATTTAAAATGTTAAGGCAAGAGAATTCGGAACTTATTTATTTTGTTGTGTATATTACTGCAGTATATGTACAGCTAAAGTTCTGACCCAAATTTACATTTTCTTATGTTCAAAATAAATTAAAATGTAAATGATTTCTAAAACTTTGTTATTTATGGATGTACACAAAATTAAAAATTTTAAAATAAATTGAATGAAATTTATACAATAATAATAAAACTAGTAAGTAGGTACTGATTGCTCCGCTGAACCAATTAATCTATACTTATGTTTTATTTATGGCAGTGTGCAGAAAGGATAGCACCGTTTTGTTGGCAAAGTCAAATTTTTCTTTGCAAAGCGAAATTTATCCCTTGAAAATGGACTAACAACCGTTTAAATCAGATTTAGAAACATTTTTTTACAGTGAAAGTAAAAAAAAATGTTTTATGGGAGTTTTCAATGTTGTTAGATTTCATTGGACCAACAAATGTTAACTAAGCTTTGTGCCTACGGCCAATACTTCATTAAATGTGTACATATTTCGAACAAGTCGAGTTGCAGTAAAAATGTCAAAAGTATTTTCGCTTCAATGGGCAATCGATCATGAAATACTTGATTATTTTATTTTCTTTATGTTTATTGTATTTGATTTTACAAACGATTCAAATTTAAAGCAATAAGTTGCTTTGTTTGCTTACTCATTATTATGTCATTATAAGTTATAATATTGCACAAACAGTTTTGAAATTCATTAACTTTAAACGAAACTATGTTTTTTAAATTTTTTAATTAACTATTCTAATAATAATTAGTTAATAGATAGTTAGTATAATAATATCCTGGGGTCAAATTTGACCCCATTATTATCTGTACTATCGTTGGCCTGATTAACAAATATTAAAATTACAATTTTTCATACAGCAGATTTTGATTAGGGTTACTTTTGACCCCACGATAGCATACTATATATAGTTAAGGTTTAAATAATATATTTTTTCTACTCCCACCTTTAAAACGCCCTTTATCGTACATGTTTCCATGACACTAAGTGACTTTTTAAATACACATTTTGTGACAAGTTCTGGCTTTATGGCGCTTTAGTCACGGGCTGAAGTTAGCAACAGGTTTTTAGTCACGGGCTGAAGTTAGTTTTAAGTTAGTTGACAGTTGTCAAATGTCATACAATCGTTAAAATAAATTGCCTTTCTTGTAAAATAATACTAAATGTGAAAATTATTTTATTATCTCAATACAAAAATACAAAAGTATTAAATAGTTTCTTACCGCCAATATTTGAAAAGTTTATATGAATATTGTGCTGACCTTTTAATTTCGCCGACAGTAAACTATAACTTAAATTCGGGCACGGACTCCACTGTAAAGTGCTCATAAAACATTTTCTTTACTTTCACTGTGAAAAACTGTCAATTTTTAAGAAATACATTTCGATTTATAACCTTTATAATTGTGTTTATAAAATAGAAAAATTTGACATTTGACGGTGACACGCAGATTCCCCTATTGTTTCATAGATGGCGCCGAGGGGTAAACCACCCCTGAGATTTTGTACAAATATTTCCCCTTGGGGGAATTATTTCACAAATATTGCCTTTATTTCCTATATTTTCTCGTAATTCCCGATATTGCCACATAATTCCCTAAAATGCCTTATAATTCCCTGATATTTCCCATAATTCCTCAGTAATTTCTGATATTTCCCATAATTCCTCGGCAATTTCTGATAATTCCCCAATATTGCCCGGTATTTCCTTTATTATAATTCCCCTAGTATTTCCCATATATTTCCGATATTTCCCATAATTCCTCAGTAATTCCTGATAATTCCCCAATATTGCCCGGTATTTCCTTTATTATTATTAACAAGAATATTTAAGTACTTTACCTAAGCAGTTTTATTTAAAGTATGTACAATGTACATACATATGTAGAAATTATTTGAAAAGGCAAAGTAAGTTAAGTGCCTTTTAGAGTTTTCATAATAAAAACATTAATTCGGAAGAGTGTAGTTATTTATTTATAAATAAACATACCTAAACTTACATAAATATCAACAACAAAAATAAACTAAAATAAAATACTTTTTAGTCGAGTTTTTATTTAAAAAAATTCTTCAACAAAGAAGATCCACAAGCCTTGTTGCCTTCAAAATTAATTATAACGTCGAACGACATAATTTATATTTTTTATTTATATTTATGATATCTTGCCTCTTTAACTGGAAAGGACCGTTTCCATGGAATGAGGTTGAGAGGACCATATATTATACATTTATGTTCTACATTCGCATTATCTGGGCGGAGAGGCCAAACATAGTTGTCTAACTCACATTTGAGAAATTTAAAATAAATCATATTCTTTTTCTCGACGTTTTCTTCATTGGATGTAGTTACTTTAGATATAGCCCTTCCAATAGCCCATAGTTCATCATAATATACCGCATAGTACTGCTCAAGCTGTATAGGTATATCCAAGGTATCCTAAAAGAGAGGAGAAGGCTAGAGAAAAACTGATGAAATACAGGTGAAATAATATGCATACAGAATAATTTGCTAAGGAAATTGATGTTAATTTAACTTTTAACTAAAATGATTAAGTACTTAAATTTTACTTTTTCTTTTCATCAAAAGACATAATGTATTAATATGATTTGCTTACTTTGTTTTTCTTATCAACAGTAACATTATCATTCTTGTCGTCATCTGACCGCTCGGAAAATTCTTCGCTATCTGTTGAATCATCATATACAACATCATTATCCTCGCTTGAGCTTTCAGTTGAAACCTCATCGTCATAAACAACAGCTTTTCGGCTTTTTACTTCTTGCTTGAGCTTGCTACTCATTTCCCGAGCTTTTTTCTTTCTTATTAAGGTTTCCCTTTTTTTTGTCGAGGTTCTTGCGAGGAGTTTTCTTGCTTAACTGGGTATAAAACCGTCTTAGTCTATCTGTACTCACCCGGCCGTTTCCTTCTTCCAGCAGCCAACAATATGTTGATTTCTTAATAACAACCTCCTTTTCTTGTGTACCCATTTTAACTCGTAAAAAGGGACTTTCTTCATTTATGGTTTTCACCTTATTGGAGTAATCTTTCAGCTTGATGTTATCACCTACATTTTCAATCTCATTTTTAACATTAAATTCATTTGCATGCTTGTCCTCATCTAATATTGTATCGTCAAATAAGTTAATTTCTTCAACTTGTGTGTTTATTTTGTCATCTTCATCATCATCAATCATGTTCTCTCGAGTGTTCTCTTGTTTCATTTCTATAGCGACTTGCATCCAGAAATCTTCTGTATATTCAGAAATACCAAGTTCACTTAAATCCTCTCGTGCATTATTTAAGGCATTTTCCATTACACATTCTATAGCCTTGTCTGTATATTTTGTTTTAAAGTCTGTTTTAAACCTATAGGTTTTATAACAAGTAAATAGCTATAATTATAATCTATTTGCTTGCTATATTTAATTTAAAACATTAAAACATATATTAAATAAAAATTAAAAATAATATATAAGGAAGTACTTACCTTCATGAAATAAGTTCATCACACATAAAAACGAACATAAAAATTACACTAGTAGAGTTTATGTACCGAGTTATTTACAAATACTTTAGCTTATTTACAAAACGTCCAAAACGATTGGCATCGTGAATGTTCGGGTGCGTTCGTAACTTTACATGCGCAAATAATACCTCGATATTTCCTCAATATTTCCTAATAATACCCCAATATTTCCTCATAATACCTTATATTTCCCCATTTTGCATTGTATTTCCGGATATTTCCTTGTACTACCTAATATTTCCCTGCATTTCCCCGTATTACCACATAATTCCCCAGGCTGGTGACAATAATTCCTAGGTGGTTTACCCCTCGGATGGCGCCCTATACAAATTTTTGATTTAAATCATTTTAAGATAATACTAAGTATTTGTCGTAGAAAAAGTATAGTATGCACCTCGTTTATAAAGTTTTATCAAACTTGATACATAATATATAGTATGTAGCCTTTAAAAAATCTATAATATAAATTTTATGGCATAATTTTCAGCACATGAGAGAATCATTGAGAAAATTTTAAATCTAAAAGCAATTTAAAACTGTAATTTCCATAATCAAGTGTCAATATTTTCTTAGAAAAATTCCCACCTAATATTTCACCCCGGATTTAATAAAGAAATATTATAAAATGTATTTACTTTGTTATTGTAATTGTTAAATTAATAAGTAGTTAAAAAAAATATATAAATATGTACTTTTTATTTGTAAATGATAATTTAGAATGTTAATAAATTTTAACAGGTAAGAAATTTTTAATTTCGATAATATCTTAATTTTGACAACACCCTGTATATATTTGTTTAGTAACTTGCATTATACCAAACCAATTAAATAAGGACATGACATTTTTGTTTAAAAACTATTATTATTTTTTTGGATAATGTTTCCTTATTATTAATGATATACGACTTCTAATTTTTGTATTCCTTTTTCAGGTAAATAATATTTAAATACTGATGTGATATATGTACATCCCCAAGCCCCTTTAATCGTAAGTAAATTAAATTAAATGTTAAAAAAAAATAGATTAAATAAATTAATAGTTATAGTAAAATAGTTTAAAAGTATATACATATGTATATATATATTTAACCTGGGTTAAAAAAAGTATATATATATATATATATATATATACTTTTATTAACCCATGTTAAATACTTTAAATGCATGTACATAAGTAAGTACCTACCTTAAAATAATATTTTATAAGATACCAATAGGTATGTATGTAGCTTTAAAATGTATTAAAATTTAGTTTATTTAATTTAGGTCTACAAAAATTAAGAAAACAAAAACGGGTTGTATCCAGCATAAATTATAAAAATGCATGTATCTACGTATTGATTAAATATTTCAAGGTATTTTAAACATTATTAAACTATTTTAATTACCCAATAAAAGGTAATTAAGTAAATTAATTAGGGTTTTAACAATTTTTATCAACTTTTTATTATTACGTTTTTTTTTATTTGAAAAAATGTACAATGCATGTTTTAGTGTGATGGTTAAATATGTTAATACTAAAAAATATTTTTAATTTAAATATTGCTGTTCAAGGCAAACAACATGTGTTTTTAAAACAGAAAATTCATTATAAATATATTTATTACAAATTTAACCAGATATTGTGCAATTTTATGATAATGTGTTTTTTTATTAACAGTAACGCATCGAGTCTAGCAAATTATTAATTGTAACTGTTATAGTATATAATTTAATTGTAATTTGTTGACTACTTGGGTCATGGCCTTGAAATTTTAATAACAACATCTGACTTGAGCATATTTTTTTGATTATTTTTTTAAATTAGTAAAAAATTAATAGGTAAATGGGAAAATAATTAATACTATTAAACCTAGGTAATAAAAATATAAAAAGTAATGCATTTATTTTTTTAATTAAGTTTATGTTAATTTGGTATTTAATTCAACATTTAATTATGAAAAACCGTGATCTAAGAATACCTAAATACAACAGATTACAAGGCTACTACATAAGGAAAACATAACGACATAACAAAATTGTTTAGAACAATATCGGTATGCAACCAAGAATACACACATATTAACCGCGTTGTATAAGTTAGATGTAAATAAACATTGTTTGGAAAACGGTGGCATTAAATTACCTTGAAAACACATATGAATATTTTTAGATAAATAAGGGCTAGTTTATATTAATTTAACTAATATACAGGGTGTTTCAAAAATTCAAATTAACTAAAGTTCATTTTTTTAATATGGACTGGGGCAACGTTGCAAATTTAGGGTTTTGGTTGGTAAATACAGTTGTCAAGTTGGTCGCATTGATTAAAACAAACTAAGCTAGTTATAAATCTAATTGTGGTTATGTATAAATTATTGTAGCTTACATTGTGCAGTTGTCAAGTTGAGTTGTCGAAATTTTTAGTTAAAAATGCAATTAATTTGGCTTGGATGAGTAAAATCATATAAAAAAGTAGTTAAATATGGGTTGCTTTACGGCCCAAAAGAGAAAGTATTCCTAGCGGATAATCTACGCTTTGAAAAGAATTTATATAAAAGAAATTAAATTTTTTTGTGAACGTAAATGTTGTCCAATGGTGAATAATGTGAAAATAATGTGTGATGTAATATTTATAAAACCAAATTCGTTACTTTTTTACTTCAAAAATGTCCATAAGGCGATGTACTTTTTCTTCCATTGTGGCATTTGGCATAATTTCATCAAAATGAAGTTTTGCCTTCAAAAGGGCTCTTACATTCAAATTCGTTGCTATTATTTTTGGCATAATTATCTTTTTATTTATAATTGACAAGTAAATTATCATTAATAAATATTATTTTCAATTTAACAGTGTCAAAGTATTTAATTAAATTCTTTAGCAGAAGTACCATTTTTAAATACTAAAAATACTAAGTCAAACTGGCATAAGCCACCAAACAAAAAAACACGAGTCCAGATAAAAAAAAAGAACTTGTACCTACTCTTTGTTTGTTGTTTTTGTAAGTCATAGTAATTTTAAATTCGTACGTTGGTACTTAGAAATCCCCACATGCATAAAATACACATTTACACGTTTTTGTATTTCATATTGTGTTTTTTTGCCATTTACTTTTGACATGGGGTGTATATTGCCCCTATAATTGGGGTTGGTAAAGGATTAAGTTACAAATCCATTTGATTCTCGTAAAGCTTTGAACAAGATCGAATCGAAATTTATTCATTTATTTTTTAATTTGAAGCCGGACGCGAAATTTTTTGTACGAGGTGTGTTCAGAAAATAACGGGAATTGTTAAATTTCGCGGGTTTGGAGGGTCTGGTTGTCATAAAATTTCCTTTATTATTTTGGTATACATGCCCCCGAAATATGATAAAAACTAGCTGTTTTCATTGTTTACTCTGTCTGTGGCAGCCGCTAAGGTTAGACGTGTTTTATGAGCTCGGCGATTATCCGTTCGTTAAAAGAAATGGATCAAAGAATTTGTATCCAATTTTGCTTAAAAAATTAAATAAATTCTGTGAAATGTTAACAAAGGCCTATAGTGAGTATGCTATAAGTAAAACAAGAGTTTACAAGTGGTATAAGAGTTTCCAAGATGGCCGTGAAGACGTTGAAGATGACGAACGCCCCGAACGCACAAGCACATAAACATGGAAAAAGTGGAAGAAATGGTTATAAACCATCAGAGAAGTCGCTGATGATGTTGGTGTATCGATTGGCTCATCCCATGAAATTTTTTCGAATGTTTTGGGTATGAAACGCGTGGCAGCAAAATTTGCTCTAAAATTGTTAAATTTTGAACAACATTGTTTGGCCAAAAACAATACTGTAATGATGCCCCAGCCTCCATATTCGCCAGACATGCCTCTGTCTGACTTTTTCCTATTCCCAAAAATAAAGAGAACCTTAAAGGGCCGTCGTTTTGCAAGCATAGATGACATTAAAAGCGCATCGCTGAAAGAACTAAAGGCTATCCCAAAGATCGAGTTTTAGAAGTGTTTCGAGTATTGGAAGAAGAGCTGGTACATGTGCCTAATATCCAATGGGGATTGTTTTGAAGGCGACAACATTAATGTAGACGAATAAATAAATATTTGTTTCAAAAAACGAAAATTCCCGATATTTTCTGAACACACCTCGTATGTAACAAATTGCAACACTTTTTTAGTCGAATAACAAACTTGTTTGTATACGGGCCGAGGTAAATAATTCTATGCAGGTAAGAATATTTTTTTAATTAATTTTAATTAATTCGTTTTATAAAAAAAATTTAAACCTCAAGCATCAATGTCATCATTTATAAACACGTGTTAAATTAGAAAATAATTACACATTCATTCTACAATAACGAAAATGGCAAAACTTTTTGTGTTGTCTATCAATAATCTTAAAAAACAATTTTTAGCACTTTTTCATTTTGCCATTATAAGAACAATTTATATTGTTACTTTTTAACTTTTTATATTCTTTTCAGTTTTTAATGATACTTTAATTTGTAATAAAGTAGTAATTTGTGAATTTAAATACACCATTTTGTTTTTACTTCATTGGCACCGCTGAAGTTGCTGTCACAGCCTACTGTTATTTATTTAACTTTTTTAATTGAGACTTTCATTTTTGTGCTCGTAGTGTCCGGTTGCTCAATGAAACAGTAGTGAAATATAAGTGACTTCTAGATCTGGGAGGGGTAAAATGGGGGTCCCGGTATAATCTATTTTATTAATTCCTTTGAATATTTTAACAGATTTAATAAAAGCATTTTTTAATTATGAATAATAAAAATAATTTTCTATTATGTCATAAATTCTTACATGTGAACTGCATAATCTATCGCAATACGTAAATTTTTTTTTTCAAGCGTACAATAGTTTTCATATTAAAACTAGCCACCCTTGATAACTTTTGAGTTATAGTAAATATGGAGGCTAATAAAGTGCAAGTGTTGTACTGTTTTTAATCAATTAGATACTTTTAACTCTCAGAAATGGTAAAAAATGATGACCAATCTTAAATTAGTCAAACTTTAACTATTTAAGTACACCGAAAAAAATATTGTAGTTGAGTTAACGTTTGCCTAAATGTCATTTTTGAAAATGTTGTTTCATCAGAAAACCTATTGGATTAATCTATATTTTGGTGTCAAAGCAATAGTCAGAGTTTGTCAAAGTTTATTTGTTCATTTGACAGTTAAAATATTGATTTAACATAAACTAATTTTTTGAATTAAAATGTTTATTCTATTTTGATTTAATAGCTGGAATTGGTTGAATCAAATACTGAAATTTTTAGGATTATCTAAAAAACTATTAAATTAAAGTTTAGTTGCTCTTTAAATCCAAAACATTAAATTTGTTAATTTAACAAATTGTAAATGTTACTTTAAAATTTGTTAATTTTGCATTCATAAAATTGCCGTGAAGGGCGCTTCGAACACCCACGCCACGTCATTAGACGGTGTTGATCACGTGATGTTCTTACATCTCGCCTCAGTTGGCTTACGATAGGAGTATATAAGCTCAGGTAGTCGTTTGTTTTCGCTGTGTTCCACGGTGGAACTTCCACTACACTAAATTGCCTGACACTGATTATCAGTCATGATATCATGATTATCAGTGACTGATAAGACCTCCAATATAGGTCGAATCAGCTGTATGTCGGTAGTAGGGGTGTCAATCCCGGGATCCCGTAAAAAATCCGATCCCGAAAATCCCGGGATTAAAAGTCCCAATCCCGGGATCTTAGTAATAAGTTACAAAGAATAAAATAGACTTTTTAAGCGTATGGCATTTTTCATATTATAATAATCATAAGCGTATATAATATACTTTATATATATATAAACACTTCATTTTTTTACTCAGTTCAAGTCAAATTATTATACACCGCCGAACAATAATGAAAATACATTGAAATTACATAGCAAGAGTGGTTCCATCTATAGCATAAAATCAGCAAAGAAAATGTAAAATTACATTTCACTGTAGAATAAATTTATGTACATAACCTATAATATAACATATTTCAAACGTCAAACCTGAAAAAATGTCACAAACTTGATAATTTCAATGTAAGTTACAGCCCCAATTTTAACTCACCAAGGCCCGATTGATAAAAGAAATGGAATTATTTGTTAATGGGGGTAAACGTGGGTACAATGTGCCTACGAATTCTTGAAAACCTTCTTCCGACTAGTGTGAAATCCGACAGATATCGTTCGTTAGTTTGTTTGTTGCTTTATTTTAAATTGGTTTTAAAATTAATGATATATATTTTTTCGGGACTGATCCCGGGATCCCGGGATCAGTTACCTTTTGTCCCGAAAGGCCCGGGATTGGAAAATGGGCTCGGGATTGACACCCCTAGTCGGTAGGTATTTGAAGTAGGTGGAACGCACTCAAAACAAAAACTCTGGCGAGGAAAGGTTTAATTCTTTCTCTTTATATTAATTCCATAATTTAATTAACCCAACATTAGCGCAAATTATTTTAATTTAACATTTTATTGGTGTTAAGTGAATATGCCAAAAAGTTTACCTGGACATTTCCAGAAATTTACCTTAACATCTTAAAAATGTTAGCACAACCATTTTCGAAATATTACTCCGACATATCAAGAATGTTTAATTAACCAGATTAGCATTAGCAATTTGACATTTTTAGATGGTTAAGTAAACGTGCAAAAACTATTGCTTGTATTTAAAGTGCATAAAGAGTTGAATTAATATTTTTTGTTGTTGTTTTAACAGGTTATTTTTTTCAGTGTACTGTTTTTAATCAATTAGATACTTTTAACTCTCAGAAATAGTAAAAAACGATGACTAATCTTAAATTAGTCAAACTTTAACTATTTAATTAAGTAGTAAAAAATAACTATTTAAAAGTGAAACCGACCATTTTATTAGTTAAAAATAGTAGAATTTTGACTATTTCATTTTAAGAGAGATTGTAAAAATAATTATGTATGATTATAAATTGAATTATAATTTCACTAATTAATCAACATGTGGCAAAATTGCTGTAATTGTAATTAGAGACCGTTATGGTGATTATAATTTTTTATGTATTATGTGTAATTTTATATGTATTATGTTTTATTTATTGAAATAATTTTACAATTTTTAACCACAAAATGATGATTTCATCATGTATAATATATAATATTATTATATTCATTCAATAATATTTGTCATACTTTGTATTATTCAAGAATAAAATTATAATATTTATGATTACATTTCCAAGTTCTCTTGAAAGAAAAATACAATTTTAAATCGAAAACGTGGAGATACTTTACTATTTTAATAAAAATACGATGTCATGCATTCTACTGGGGTGGAAATACATATAAAGGGTGTTTATCGATTATCTTAAACCTTCTCCCGAGTCCCCGGTCCCTTATACTCTATGCACGTTTACATTTAACTTTCCTAATGGAATTTTATTGCCATAATGGCCAAAATGCACAAAAGATAGTTTCGATTTTTGGGAATATCTGGCAACACTGTTTATTTTGTTTTACAGTATAACAATTTAAATAAAGTTATGTATATATGTTACCGGCAATGTAAAAAATCCGACAATGTGCGAAATGTCTAGATACTCTGCAAACTGACCAATTTACCAGACATTGTGCAAAATCACTACCATCTTGGGCAATCTGCAAATTTACTACGCTATTTTAGGCAATTTGCAAAATGTCTGATGCGATAGTCAATCTGGGGATTAAAGGTTTTTACTTCTCACATTGACTAGGCAGTATGCGCAACACTAATTTACGATAGAAATGTAAAATTGAAAAACTGAATTTTGTTTTTAGAAAAGAAATACTACAAATAAAAATTAAATTTACAAGCACTTGTTATTTATATAATGGTACAACTAAATATGGTAAAATAAAACATTTTTAGAAAGGTATTTATTTTCGCCCTGACTAGAAGTAAACGTACATCAGGTTTGTGCGCATGCGTGTTTCCATACCAGCTGATGGTACATTTTTAGATTTATAAGTTGAGATTAAATTGGTACAGTAAGGCCCAGTTGTAAAACAGTTGGAAAACAGCTTGTTAACTCTTGATAATAATTATGTAATTATTTAGCTAACTTTCAAGTTGTATAAACATTGATTAAAATTTAATTAAGTGATTGAAATACAATTAACAACAAAATTAATGAAATGTCAGTATGAATTACTCAAACCAACCCAAACTCAACAACCCAACCCAACCGACCCCGCCCCATTTCCCCCCCACCCCATTGACAAATATAAAAATTTGCTAAATAAGGATTTTTTTCCACCCGGTGTACGTTTAACGCCCGTACTCCCGGTGTCCTTCTAGTCACTTTGATTTATTTTTGCAGGGATAACTGAATAGCAAAGTTCGACAGAAGTAAAAGTATTGCGCACACTGCCTAGTCAATGTGAGAATTAAAAACCTTAAATCCCCAGATTGACTATCGCATCAGACATTTTGCAGATTGCCTAAAATAGCGTAGTAAATTTGCAGATTGCCCAAAATGGTAGTGATTTAGCACAATGTCTGGTAAATTGGTCAGTTTGCAGAATATCTAGACATTTCGCACATTGCCGGATTTTTTACATTGCCGGTAAATGATTATTTTTTATTTTTGGTTGTTTCACTGTTAGTCTAGAATGGGGTTTTTGTGAAGCCACCAGGTCTAGTAATAACATAACATAAGTGGTTCTGCACTAATGCAAGAATTTTAAGAAATCATACATTTTGAATATTAGAGCTTCACGGAGGTTAGGATTTAGTATGTTTTTTTAAACATCCCTTTGTATATTTGAAATAAGTTATTGTATCTTTTGACACCTTAATATTTAAAAAAAAATACTTACTGAGATATTACACTTCACGGTGGATAGGTTTTTAAATAGCAAATTAATGAACCTAAACTTTTGAATTATAAAACAGCAACACTCTCATCTGCATATAAATTCTAACTGACCTTCAGGAATCACATGCATCTATAATGTCGTAAACAGAGGTTTTTGCTTATTTAAAATGATTAAAGCGCCATCCGTTGCGTAAAATTTAAAGCAAAAACAGATTCACGGAGGATATAATCAATTTTTGTAACACCTACATAAATGGTTATAAAAATTATAAATAATTTTTAATAATATAATATATTTTATATTTGATTCGATTGCTTTGGATGTGTTTAATTTACTTAGTGAACTGATATTTTTAGTATGCTTTTACTAACTCAGATATTTGAAAACATATAGGTTAACCTAGAAAAAGTAACAGTCACGGAGGATAGGTTTTAGACATTTAAAACATTGTAAAAAATAATTAATTGCGGTTAAAAATCTGAAACCTGAGCTGTAATATCTACTTAATTATGAATGATCAAAACACAATAAAAGTGTAGTTCTATTAAACCTTTTAAAAACAAAGTTTTTAAAATTAAGTTTAAACAATTTATTTATTACTTTTTCAGCATCAATGTTTTAATAAAAAAAAAAATTTCGTAAAATTGTATTTTAAGTTTTCAAATTAAATTTTGTTATTAGTGTGTTTTATCATTGTATTTTTTATTAACGAAAAAACCAGACAGATATTTTTTTAAATAAAAGTTTTACCTCTAAAATTACGCGATTTGCATAGTTATTTTTGTTGGGCTCGAAATGCGAGCTCGCATCGCTTTTATTTTGGATTTTTGTGCCGCTTCGTTAAATTAATACCAATTATAGATGTTGTTGAATGCACACAAAATATCTAAATGCCCTTTTAATCATATGCCGAACATTTTAAAGAAATATTAATTCGCGGGTATTCCTACCTACCATCATATTAGGGATAATTGTTTTGAAAAGGTTTTTTTAATTGGATTTTTGTATTCCTACCTTTAAAACGTCCATTATCATACATGTTTCCATGACTGGTAAAATTAACTCTATTATTATTATTATTTATTTATATTCAACAGGCACAGGGCCTAATTACAGGAATAAGTTTTATACATTGTATTTATTTTAATCCCAAATTTTTCTTAATCAATCAATCATTATCAGTGCATGTACATAAAAAATAAATATAAATAAATAAAATAAATTTATAATTGAAACCAAATGCTTTATGCTAATAAATTATAATTAATTCCCAAGACTTAGTATTGTCAAAAATGGCGGATGCGCCGGGTTTACTTTGCAATTAATTAACACCGGTCCTCAAAATTAATATTAAATATAAAATTATGCAAAGAATAATTAATTTGAAGGTGTAAAATTTATTTTTATAAGTTATAACCAATCAATCTAAAGTTTTTACGCGTGTTTTTCTCTCTTGCAGTATTTTTTGGGTCATTTTCAAGAAACACCCGCTTTCAGGAAAATGAAGATCAAAATTTTTTTTTTGCTTAAATTTACTTTCGGTTGGATTTTTATAAATGTTTAGAGTTTTGTTTACTTACATTTAAGACAGGCAGTGCACTTTTTAATTTTTTTTTACGTTTTTTTCAGAAAAATGTGTTTAGCTAGCTTTATACATATGTCTCCACTGTGTTACCAATTTGAAATCCAAAATTTAATTCAATAAAAAAAGTTGTTATAAAAATAATTTGAAATAAAATGTACTTAGTTCACAAACTTTTGACTCCAATTTTATTTTTTATTAAAAATTGTATGCCTTTTTTAAATATTTATGTTAGTTAAGTTACTTTTTAAAAGACGCCATTCCGATTCTTTGTTAAAACCATTAATATTTTCTTTTAGTCACTGTATTAGTGAGTTAAACTCTAATTTATAAACAGGTATTACCAAGTGATAGTAAATCATTTTAAGGATTTTTTTAACAAAAACTAAAAAAAGTAACGAAATAGACATTGGTATCACAACGGACTGGGGCACACAAAGGACTTAATCAGATAACGTAAAATATAAACTATATAGGGTGGTACGATTTTAGAGTAATGCATAAACAAAATCCCTTGTAGTGGTGCTCACTTGCAGAATAACAACTTAGATTTTTAAATTATAGACACCCTTTTTCTTTGACTATAAGCTGGTGTCTTTTATTACTTGTATATTGCGTGGAATTTTCCCTTGGATGTAATCTATATCATGAGTTGTAATCACAAATAATTTTAAATTGGTTTATCATAAACTACTTTTAATAAAAGCGACGGTAAATATCCACTTTGTTGTCGAAAAATTTTACCCTAAAGTCGGTAACGCAAGAAACTATATAGGGTGGTACGATTTTAGAGTAATGCATAAACAAAATCCCTTGTAGTGGTGCTCACTTGCAAAATAACAACTTAGATTTTTAAATTATAGACACCCTTTTTCTTTGACTATAAGCTGGTGTCTTTTAGTACTTGTATATTGCGTGGAATTTTCCCTTGGATGTAATCTATATCATGAGTTGTAATCACAAATAATTTTAAATTGGTTTATCATAAACTACTTTTAATAAAAGCGACGATAAATATCCACTTTGTTGCCGAAAAATTCTATTAAGTTACCCTAAATTCGGCAAAGTTTTGTGAAACCATATTTAAAAAATAATAATAAAACATTTCAGACATTAATTACTCTCAATGACCTTTAGTGCCTTAAAATAAACATAAACATAAAAAATAGTATTTTTTCTTACCTTATTTTTATTATTTTTTTTAGCGGACAAACAATTATTACATTCGCATTACCCGCACCTGTTTCAACCGATATCTTCTTCCTGATTGAATAAATAAATTCAGCTGGGTAAAGTGTACGTCCGAACATCATTTGTTAATCCCGTGAGTGCCAAAAAAGTTGCCATATAGGTATATGTTTTTTTAAATATTCTATCGGTAACACGACGGACGTAACGCAACGGACAAAATGTCTGGGACATGAGTAAAATTTAAAAAAACTAGATTAAAATTAATTAATTTATATATAAATTGTTTACTTTATTAACTAAGGATGTTATGGATTGCTATAAAGCAACACAAAGTTCTGGTTATTCAATATTTAAAAAAAACATGTATGTAAGTTTTATAAAACGCTAATGGGACATGCGAAAATGTGTGTTTCACAAGTTTCAAAATTAAAAAAAAATTATTCTTAAATAACTAAACAAACATTTTCTGAAAGAGTTTACTAAGGGCTTGTTAGGCTTTAACTTGGTTTTTAAATCAATAAGATCCGATAATTTTTAACAAAGTTATTGGAATTCAAATTTACGGACAGCGGAAGGCGGGTGTTTTTTGAAAACGAGCCTTTTATGAATGTGTTGTTCGTATTCATTTGGCGCTTGAAGAAATCTGGTTGTAAAAGATTAAAATACCATTTTTAAAAATGATCTTATCTCGATAAATACTATTTGTTTACTATTTTGTTTTAACACGTAACAAACCTATGTTTCGATTAAATTTTGGAAAGCAAACGTGTTAAGATAAGCGTAAAAATCGACTCTATTGTAATGGTGGGAGGGAATTATAAATGTATGGTGTAACTGCATTCATTAGATCCCCGGTTCGCTTCGGGAAATTAGTTTTGACTGTTTCCGTCTGTTTTTACTTTGTCATCTATTCGCTCGGTCCGATATTTTTTTCCACCATAAATGCATATTTATGTAAAATTGTAAAGCCCAAATTATAAAACATAGACTACAATGTATAGTTCAAATGGATTAATTAGGTTTTTATTTGTTTATTTATCAATCTGTTAATTCGATTATTTTATAATTAAGTTTTTGTTTTATTTTGTAAAAATATAAAAGTTGTTTGCATTTTAAGGTTTTCTTAGCAAAAAAACCAACTTGAAGTAGGAAGCATAATTATTGTTACTAAAAGGGTTTATATAAATGATTAAAATCTTGTTTAAGAAAAGTTAAAAATTACATTTCATTGTTTACTTTGTCTGTGGTAGCCGCTAAGGTTAGACGTGTTTTATGAGCTCGGCGATTTTCGTTCGTTAAAAGAAATGGATCAAAGAATTTGTATCCATTTTGCTTAAAAAATGAAATAAATTCTGTTAAATGTTAACAAAGGCCTATAGTGAGTCTGCTATAAGTAAAACAAGAGTTTACAAGTGGTATAAGAGTTTCCAAGATGGCCGTGAAGACGTTGAAGATGACGAACGCCCCGAACGCACAAGCACATTAACAACCGATAAAAACATGGAAAAAGTGGAAGAAATGGTTATAAACCATCAGAGAAGTCGCTGATGATGTTGGTTTATCGATTGGCTCATCCCCTGAAATTTTTTCGAATGTTTTGGTTATGAAACGCGTGGCAAAAAAATTTGTTCTAAAATTGTTAAATTTTGAACAAAATTTTTGGCCAAAAACATGTAATGATGCCCCAGCCTCCATATTCGCCAGACATGCCTCTGTCTGACTTTTTCCTATTCCTAAAAATAAAGAGAACCTTAAAGGGCCGTCGTTTTGCAAGCATAGATGACATTAAAAGCGCATCGCTGAAAGAACGAAAGACTATCCCAAAGATCGAGTTTTAGAAGTGTTTCGAGTATTGGAAGAAGAGCTGGCACATTTGCATAAAATCCAATGGGGACTATTTTGAAGGGGACAACATTAATGTAGACGAATAAATAAATATTTGTTTCAAAAAACGAAAATTCCCGTAGGTACTTATTTTCGGCACAAAATATTAAAATTAATAAAAATAAGGTTTTTCCCTTTATTAAGTTAACATTAAATGTGAAATGAACGAAAAATTAGTTATTTTTGCCATTGTCTTTAAATTGAAATGTTAATTAACAAAAAAAAATTAAAAAAAAATAAAATATAAATTAAATTTCATTAAAGTATTTCCTATAAAGGGATACAATAATTCTTCTAGCGTTTACCATAAAAGTTTTCAAATAATATTCTTCTTTAACGAATAAGGGGGTAAAAGAGACTCGCAAAACATTATCTTTCAAACTAGTTTGCCAAGTTTGGGAGTACTCGGGAATATTTTATGGGCAACTCGTCGAACAGGGTTGCACTAAGGGTCTTTTTATTGCATAAAATCAATACTTTCAAGCTAAAGTAATTCCGCAGGTATTATTTTTAAAATTGTTAAATCAAAACATTTTCCGCCAGATGTAAAATGTTTACGCTCTTTAGGAAAATTTTACATGCATTATAAAATAATATAATAAAACTTAAATTTCTGATTAAACATTTAATTTTAAAATATGTATTTAGGTTTATCGAGAATGTCTTAAAATAAAATAGTCAAAATTTTACTATTTGAAATAGTACCAGCTTTTTGAACAATAAAATAGTCGTTTTTACTTTTAAATAGTTATTTTTTACTACTTACCATTCCGCAAGTATACGAGGTGTGTTCAAAAAATAACGGGAATTGTTAAATTTCGCGGGTTCAGAGGGTCCGGTTGTTATAAAATTTTCTTTATTATGTTGGTATATATGCCCCCAAAGTATGATAAAAACTTTACCTGTTTTCATTGTTTACTTTGTCTGTGGCAGCCGCTAAGGTTGGACGTGTTTTATGAGCTCGGCGATTTTTCGTTCGTTAAAAGAAACGGATCAAAGAATTTGTATCCAATTTTGCTTAAAAAATGAAATAAATTCTGTGAAATGTTAGCAAAGGCCTATAGTGAGTCTGCTATAAGTAAAACAAGAGTTTACAAGTGGTATAAGAGTTTCCAAGATGGCCGTGAAGACGTTGAAGATGACGAATGCCCCGAACGCACAAGCACATTAACAACCGATAAAAACATGGAAAAAGTGGAAGAAACGGTTATAAACCATCAGAGAAGTCGCTGATGATGTTGGTACATCGATTGGCTCATCCCATGAAATTTTTTCGAATGTTTTGGGTATGAAACGCGTTGCAGCATAATTTGTTCTAAAATTGTTAAATTTTGAACAAAATTTTTGGCCAAAAACAATAATGTAATGATGCCCAAGCCTCCATATACGCCAGACATGCCTCTGTTTGACTTTTTCCTATTCCCAAAAATAAAGAGAACCTTAAAGGGCCGTCGTTTTGCAAGCATAGATGGCATTAAAAGCGCATCGCTGAAAGAACTAAAGGCTATCTCAAAGATCGAGTTTTAGAAGTGTTTCGAGTATTGGTAGAATAGCTGGTACATGTGCATAATATCCAATGAGGACTATTTTGAAGGCGACAACATTAATATAGACAAATAAATAAATATTTGTTTTAAAAAAGTAAAATTCCCGATATTTTCTGAACACACCTCTTATGTTCATCTCACCATTTCGCAAGTATATATACTTGCCAAGCCAAGCCTCCATATTCGCCAGACATGCCTCTGTTTGACTTTTTCCTATTCCCAAAAATAAAGAGAACCTTAAAGGGCCGTCGTTTTGCAAGCATATATGGCATTAAAAGCTCATCGCTGAAAGAACTAAAGGCTATCTCAAAGATCGAGTTTTAGAAGTGTTTCGAGTATTGGAAGAAGAGCTGGCACATGTGCATAATATCCAATGAGGACTATTTTGAAGGCGACAACATTAATATAGACAAATAAATAAATATTTGTTTTAAAAAAGTAAAATTCCTGATATTTTCTGAACACACCTCTTATGTTCATCTCACCATTTCGCAAGTATATATACTTTTTATTTAAGGATTGATTTATTCTTATTTATAATTATATATAGCTTTGACAATATTAGGTCAATCATAGGTTTCAACTGTACTTGATTTTAAGTTGAGAAATAAAATCTTTTTAATTTAAGGATAGGTTAATATTTAAAAGAAATTTAATGTATTCGTAGCAAATTATACTTAAATCAAGTGAATTTTTTTAAGAATAAAGGTATAATACCGTATTCTTACATTTAGAAAACATTTTTTTCAGTTCAGCAACACAAGAAATATATTCAACTTTAAAATAGTATGTACAATATTTATAGACAAACAAAATTGATTTTTATTAAAGTGACTGATAGCGCATTGGTTATGACACCCGCTTGACAAGCGATAGACCCGAGTTCAAACCCCAGCTGGGTCAGAACTTTTTTAAATTAATATCCACTAATTTGACTATTTCATTCAGTACACTCTTAGAAAAGACCTGGTATTTGTAACTAACTTATTATCGTTGGGGTAAAACTGTTGCAGAAAATAACATTTTTTGTTTTTTGTAATCAGTACCTTTATATGTGTAACTGCTTGCATCATTACCTGAAAAGATTTAGTTTTGTTGTGGAGTATTATTTACTGCAAAAAGGCGATTAAGTTATTTTAACTGAAACTTTGTGTTGGCTAGAAGTATTGACAACATTATCTCAAAAAAATCATTTCGGCGGTAAAATGTTTTTGTTGGACCAAATATTTAAGTAACATTCTCAACTGACTGAAATTAGTCCGTGGAACTAACGGTTCGGTTGTATAAACTATGCGTCACTTTTCATACAGCTAAGACACCAGCGGTGTGAAACAAAGTGTCAGTTGGGGATGTTGTCTCTGTAGGTTAATGCAACTGCAAACTTTGTGCATTTCGCGCGCGATTTGTCCAGCCCGGCGCGTGCTTTACTTTTAACCTGTAAACAAACGGTGTTGCACGGCGTCCAGACGGTGGTGTTTGTTCTTTTGTATTTGTGTATCAGCTCGTGTGTTGTGTATATTTTAGGTAAGAAACTAGTTTATTACAATTAGTCATTTGCCCCTGTAAATTCAGTGGCGACATAATTTTTAACTATTCATATATATAAGAATATATTCTTATGTGTTGGTTACTTATAGATATCTCGAACAAATAATATGGATAAGCGGACTGAAGTACCTATAGCAGATTTATTAGGAACATGGGGTTTACCTGAATTGGTTCCAGTTTTTAAAGGTTAGGTATTATTATTGCACTCCTTTAATTACACTATTGTAGTTTTGGGGTCCGAAAAAAAATTCAAAAATGTGAAAATGCCATACCGACTGAAAATGGCCTCCTGAATCCAATGGTGCCCACCAAAAGTCTCCATCACGTCGGAATTTCGAATTCTTACCCCTGTTATCATGCAAGTATGTTACGTTGTACCTAAGAATCATTGTTAAGTTGTTAAACAAAGGCTTGCACTTCACGTAAACATCACGGTTTATTGAAGAAGTATAGTCAACTTTCATCTTAATGTACCTATCTGTGTATATTTACCAAAGAATCGTTTTTGTTTTATTGTTAAAATATTTATAAATGTTTTCTTATAGTAATTATTAATTTTTGTTATAATGTTTAAACCAAAATTTGGTGTTTTCAGTTATATTGTTATTTTTTAATTTATAATAAATATTTATAAAACGAACGGGCATGAATTTCCTTTCTCTATTTTTTATAATATTTACACAAAAAGTGTTATATTTACTAAGCAGGTATGTACTGTGGAATAATACCAATTTGTTGTTGCGACTAATGCAAGCATTTAATATTAAATATAACTTAGTTACAATACAAAACAAATTTATATTATATCAACTATTAAATTCTTTAAATGTACCTTTTTTCATGTAATTTCAATTAAAAAATAAATTCCTGCATGATACAATGTTTGTTGCGATAAATAGCAAGTGCAGTTGTTACAACTTAGACGCTGCTAAAATGACAGACTAATGTGATTGCATTAAATATCAATTATTTGTATGAAAAAAAAACTAATTTCGATGCACTTAAACTTGTTGGTTGGAGCTACCAATATTGGCTGTTCCGACAACAAACTGTAAAAACAAATTTGTATTAGTTCCCACAACATATTTTTTTGTTGTGCCTATTTTCACTAATAAAATTGGTTCTGGGAACTAAATTTTCATTGCAAATACCAGGTCTTTTCTAAGAGTGTAGAATTTGACTAATTACACTAGTAAACAATAAAAAAAGGTCGGTAATAAAAATAGCTCAGTCCTATGGATATTGACCTGCTTGACGCAAATCCGGCGCCCAAAAAATTTTCCGAAGTCTCGTTTAGACGATACGGGCAGGACCATGATACAAAGAAAAATTGTTAAATAATAACGATAAAAATTAGTAAATAAAAAAGGTCGGTAATAAAAATGGCACAGTCCTATAGATTTTGACCTGCTCGAGGCAAATCTGGCGACCAAAAAATTTTCCAAAGTCTCGTATAGACGATACGGGCAGCACCATGATACAAAGAAAAATTGTTAAATAATAACGATAAAAATTAGTAAATAAAAAAGGTCGGTAATAAAAATAACACATTCCTATAGATTTTGACCTGCTCGACGCAAATCCGGCGACCAAAAAATTTTCCAAAGTCTCGTTTAGACGATACGGGCAGCACCATGATACAAAGAAAAATTGTTGAATAATAACGATAAAAATTAGTAAATAAAAAAGGTCGGTAATAAAAATAACACACTCCTATAGATTTTGACCTGCTCGACGCAAATCCGGCGACCAAAAAATTTTCCAAAGTCTCGTTTAGACGATACGGGCAGCACCATGATACAAAGAAAAATTGTTAAATAATAACGATAAAAATATGTAAACAAAATAATTTGAACGATAAAAAACAGTAAACATAAAAAAACATGCCTTAAATTTTTACAATATGTACAGATATGTTGTTCATGGAATGCTGAAATATAAGTTAAAAGTAACGTCATCCTAAAATTTTCAAATGGTGTATCTATGCAATAAATGGTACCAAAATACTGTGCTCCTATTTTTTATTTACGACTTCAGAAATTTTTTTAAAAAATATTTTGGATCTATTTCAGTCATAAACAATCGAAAAATTCTATTTTTAACCAGGACCTTTTTTTTAAGTTAAAATTTGTTGCCTAGTGTTATTAGTGAATGTTTTTTCGCTATGACGATTAGTCAAATATGTTTTATAATTTGTTATTTTTGACTAATTTATTTTAATGTAACACAATTTTTATTAATGATGTAATGAAAAAAAAGAAAACTCCAGTCAGTTTTAAATTTACCTAGTATATGTAACTATATACTGGGGTGATTCCATTTTTTATCACCCTAGTATATACCCAACATTAATTTGGAGGTTCTTTAAAAGTTGCCAAAAAATACCAAAATAATGTTCAAACCTGTACAATTTACAAAAGGCAACAAGTCGATGTAATCAATTTTTATGAAGGAGGAGGTATTCTAAAACAATTTTAATGAATTATGTAAATTAAACTAACAGGGTTGGCTTATGTGTGTGTGTGTGTGTGTTTAGAAACCAACGTTACATTTACTTTGCGTCCCCTTATCTCTGTCCTTGTGTTTGAGTTCAATACTAGTTTCCCCCTTTAATTTATAATTATTTGGGGTGCTTTATTATTTTGGAATAAATTGTCTCTTTTGGTAAACATTTAAAATTATACCAAACTTATATGGAATAATTAGAAGAAACAATTTTTTACTTAAAAAAAAATTTAACAATAGTAATTTTATTACATAAACAAAACAAAGTATTTTTTTTTATATTGGACAAATAACCAAAAAAGTGAATTTCTTTAATAATTAAATTTACGCTAAATTGAAATTTTAGAAGAAATAATAGGTTTTTATTAGTTTAATAATCAGTGTTGCCACCTCTATCGTTAATACAAGTTCAACTAGGCATGCTTTCTATTAGTTATTAATTTCCTCTTGGGGAACATTTCCCTACTGTTCCAAAACTGCTTAAATTAATTTCCCTGAATTGCCAGGGTTAATTTGACGAGCTCTAATCCTTCTTTTAACCTTACTCTACAAGTGTTCAATTGGATTTGGATCCGGTAAACAAGAAGGCCACTCTAATCCCAAAAAATATAAATGGACAACTCTATTTTGAACTAGAAGGAGAGAGAACTTTGTTGAGAAATTGAGTTGTCACTAATTATTCGAAGACAATGTTCTTCCAAAAAATAATATCAAATGGAGGTACAATTCAATGGCCAGCGAGATCACCTGACCCGTCTCCTAATGATTTTTTAGTTGGGCTAAAGGTTTAAAATAAAATTGTTGGTAAATTTTGAAATACTACCCCTTTATTGCTGAACAATGTTCGTAGGGATATTACCTGGCAGTAGAAGGCGATCTCTATGAAACCAAAATAAAATAATTTTATCTCCAAGCGGTCTATAATTTAAACTTTATTGTTGTCAACATTCGATAAAGAAATACCTTGTTATGGCCTAGGCCGATAAAAAAAATTATGAGGCAAGTAATTAGTTCGATTTTTTCTCGCTAGGGGTATTGTTTTGACAAATTAATCCTTTTCTAAGAAATTAATGTACTAAACTGGGTTCCCGGTCACTTTCCCGAATGCAATTTCCCGACTGACCAATTTCCCGATAGACCATTTTCCCGACAAACCATTTTCCCGACAAACCATTTTCCCGACGACGTTTTTCCCGACAGCACTCTTCCCGACAGACTATGTTCACGACAAAAATCTTATTATCCAGTTAAGAAACGTTTTTCCCGATAGCCGTTTTCCCGAAAGATTATGTTCACGACAAAAGTTTTATTATCTAGTAAAGAAAAACATACCTGGTCAAAAATGATTTCGGTATCCGCTTGTTCCTTCTGGAATTCTGTAAGGGCCAATGGGGCGGGGTCGGTTGGGTTGGGTTGTTGGGTTTGGGTTGGTTTTGAAGCGGGCGGACTCGGGACGTTGGTTAAGGAAAAAAGATCTGCTTCTCGTCCTAAGATTGCGTCATTGGATGACGTCACTCTGTTAACACTTTAACTGCCGGCAACGCGGCTACCGCGTTCTTGTGTATTTTACAATATGCCGAGCACGCGGGACCCGCGTTCTGTACGGTGGCATATAGCATGGTTTTTGTCGCTGGGTGCCGCCAACGCGTCTACCGCGTTTGTTTATTTGTTTTTTGTTTTAGTATTTTTTCATATAGAACCTTTCAATAAGAAACGAAAGAAACAACTTTGATCCATTTTTATCTAAAATTTCTAAAAAAAACTATCGGCACTGCAATATGGGCGGACTATTACGTCGGCAGTGAACGTGTTAAAATATATTGTGTCGTTTGTGGTAAAAATTATTTGTCGGGAAAATGGCTTGTCAGGAAAATGGCTTGTCGGGAAAACGACTTTCGGGAAAACGACTTTCGGGAAAATGGTGTCGAGAAAAATCTTGTCGGGAAAATGGTGTTTCGGGAAAATGGTCTGTCGGGAAATTGGTCTGTCGGGAAAATGACTTTCGGAAAAGTGACCGGTAATCACTAAACTGGTTTAATTTATTTATAATAAGCACTAATTTGTTTGTTTTACTGTTAATGTTTAATATTTTTCATTAAATTATTGTAAAATTAAATATGAATATGAATAATTCAAAAAGTGAGGTTAGGCAACCAAGAAAACGCACGATTCTTTTTCTACGATTTAAATTATCTTTAAGTTTTAATTTGCTTTAAGTTTTCTGTTTAAATAAATGTTAAACACAGCTTAAACATTCCAAACTACCTATTTTTTAAATAAAAATCCAAAAAATTGAAATTAGATACCTACCTATTTATTAAACAATTAATTGAATTCAATGTAATAGCAAAAATCCATTTCCACTTAAATCATGTAGCTAGGTATTGTCAAACTATTACTGCTTCTAAAAGCAATAATAATTATTGTACATTTAATGTAATCTTTAGCTAATAAATAAATAAGATTCTAAAAAAGTGAGGTTAGGGCGCTTTGATGTTGAATTAAATTGACCTATATAAAGTGCTTTGAAGATAAAATGTTGTATGCCATTCGGCCAAGAAGTGCCTTTTTGTGCTTCGCTCAATTGTAGGCCTCCGCTTCGCGTCGGCCTTCAAACCTTGAGCTTAGCACAAAAAGCCTTACTTCTTAACCTAATGACATAAATAACCATTTTTTGTTAAATTTTTTAGTTTTTAATTTTAAGAATTATTTTTATTTTATGAGAATCTTTTTATTTGTAATTTGTAAATATAGTTTTTATACTCCCACTATAGTGTATAGTATAGTATATTTATAAATACACATTGACAAGTTGTGGCTTTATGGCGCATTAGTCACGGTCTGAAGTTAGTTTTAAATTAGCTGACAGTTGTCAAATGTCATACAATCGTTAAAATAAAGTGCCTTTCTAGTAAATAATAATAATAATTGTGAAAATAATTTTATTATCTCAATATAAAAATTCAATAGTTTTTAGACGCCAATATTTCATTTCGCCGTAGTAGTAAAGTTAACTAGATTTAACTGATAGAGCGTTAAATATTATGTGTACAGTGCCCATAAAACGTTCTCTTCTCTTTTACTGTAAAAAAATTGAAGGATAAAATATTTTCTTACATAATGGGGTAGTTAAATTTTTTCTGACCTATACTTTTTATGGTTTTATTCAAGGCGTTTTGTAATTTTAAACATTTCTGTGAAATCAGAATTTCAATTGAGTTTACCGTTTTCGAGATATTTACAAAACAAAATCTCCTAATTACGTCACTAGGCTATTGACAACGTTGCCAGCTTTTTCTATGGTTGCCAGTGTGTTTAGTTTACGATAGATGGCGCCACGTTATAATATTTTAGTTGAGAAGAAGAATTGATTTTTTGACGTTTCTTTTTTTCGGGTTGTTTTTTTTTAAATTTAGATTATTGAAAATCAATGTTATTGTTATGTTATTTGTAATTGATATTAGATAAGTGATTTATTAATAACGGACTCCAAAGCAGAGAAATCTTGTGGAATGGTTGGTTACATTGAACATTGGAGCTTTTAAACAAAAAAAGTAAGTACCTATAATTCTGTGGGTAAAAGGCATAAGGGGATAAGTCAAAACAATCAATTTTTTAGTAGTGCCTTAAACGTGTTTGCATTAATTTAGGAAATACATTTATGGTTGGCGGGTATATTCTTTTGCCAGCACATATCATATGCTAGCAAAAGGGTATGCTCGCTAACCATAAATATATTTCCTGAATTAATGCGAACACGTTTAAATCTCTACCGAAAAATTGCTTTTTTTGACTTATCTCCTTATGCCTTTTACCCACAGAATTATAATCATATTTTGTCGTAAATGCATTTCATTGGTATAATGCCTAGTTCTTTATATTCTTTTAGATATATTATTATTTTTTGTAAATTTATTTCATTCATTTTCAGCTTTATTTTGCCACTTTTTCTATGAAATAAATTAAACTCTGCTTTAGACAGTTATTAGGTACCTATTTATTACATTTTATTATGTTTCACACGGTGTTTCAATGTGTAAACCTATCAATAAAACTTTTAATTTCAGAATTTTCTTTAACCTTCTCTTCTTCTTCTTTCACTCAACTGACAGTGACAGTATTTGTACATAACCTCTTCGGGTATTTTCTGACATAACCGAATGAAATCATTAACAAGACAACTTGACAACAGGGTAATTTTCAACCAATAGAAATCTTAGAATGTTGGTCACATGACAGGGTTTGTGACGTCATAAAAATTTATATTTTTTGTAAATATCTCGAAAACGGTAAACTTAATTGAAATTCTGATTTCACAGAAATGTTTAATATTACAAAACGCATTGAATAAAACCATAAAAAGTATAGGTCAGAAAAAATTTAACTACCCCATTATATTTATGCACGATGACATTATAATATGACAATTATAACAAAAATTCTTTGACGTAAACGTCTTTTTATAGCCCGCGGGCGTTATTATGACCCAGCGGGCTATAATGAAACGTCAAAAATTAAAAACAACAATGTTACACCATTTGATATATTCGAAATAAGTTTTTTCGTATAAACATTTTGATTTTTCCGGCAGCAGGCCGCAATTTTTCGCCTTTTCAGCTGCTTCCTCAATTTCATTCATCTTTAAACTTTAAAACTGACTGATGTCAGTTGACATTATAATATGACAATTATAACAAAAATTCTTTGACGTAAACGTCTTTAAAAACAATAATATATTAAAAATAATAATGTATTAATCGTGCATAAAGTTTTGTATGCATTGCTGGCATAACTGGTTTTTATGGTCCTACGACGCTTTTCTAGCCCTCGCGCTGACGCGCTCGGGCTCGAAATAGCGCCTCGGACCATAAAAACCTTATTATGCCCTTAATACATAAATAACTATTTGAATTTATTTTAATATCTTAAAGTATAAATAATTGTTAAGTTTAATTAAAATTATAACGGGCAATTTTAATGGTGAAAATTAAGTCAACAATGTTTATTGCAATGGTTACTTTATTTTCGTATAGATGTCGCTTTATAAAAATATTTATTTGAATCATTTTTTAGATAATATTAAGTATTTGTCGTAGAAGAAGTATAGTATGCAACTCGTTTAATTAAGCACTCGCTCGCAAGCTCGCTCGCTCGCGACTAAAATGGCGTTTATCAAACTTGATACATAATATACAATTATGTTTTAAAATTTTTATTTTATTAATACCTATTGGCCAATTATTAACACATGTGTTGCAACAAAACCTGTTTAGGTATATTGCATTTTCTATAGACAATGTATACATAGTAAATATAAAATAGTTTAATGTTCGATAAATTTTTATAGAAATTTTATGTATCATTTTGATTCTTATTTAATTAAGCAAAATATAAGCGATAATAATAATTAACAATTATTATGCATTTTTTTATTTTCATTTGATTTTATTTTATTGAAAAAAATGGCTGTTTTATTTCAATGGTAAATTTTTAAACTCGATGAGAGAAAATTTTAAATTAAAATTTAGGATTTTCAATGATTTTTTATTTTTAGTCGAGTTTAATAAATTTTAACTTAATTAATGTACACATTAATTAATGTGTTAAGTTTAATGAAATTATAAATGTGAGGTTCAGTTAATTATTTTAAAATGCATGCATAACGAAACTTTAGTATTTACGCGATATTAATATTTGTTGTAATTGAATTTTAGATTTGCTAACTATTTAATAACGTCAGAATGTTATCCTGGAAATATTATTAAATGCGATTTTATTGATTCCCGAAGATTGCCCGTATTTTTTCTTTGGTATTTTTTTTAAAACAATGCGATAAAAATAAAATGTATCTATCTTAATTTTAAGCTACTTTTAGCAATGTTTCATTTTGCATAAGCATAGAGCCATACAAATCAGAGTGTGAAACACATAAGATATTTTGTTTATCACTGCAAAGCCTATTTATTTATTAATAAAATAATTTTAAGGGATCCTTAATGCATATTAGTAAATATTTAAACAATAAACCTACCTACATACACGTAAATGCGACGCTAAATTTAAAAAAGGGTGGTATATCAATAACAACTTACTTACCTTAATTTTTTTATAATTTCCTTTGATGCTGACCACTTTTCTAATATTTTTTTTAATGAAATACGCCCTCTCCCTCACAAAGAGAAAGAAATACTGCATGATTAGGCAAACAATTTCAGAGGAACGTGTCGGCATCTCCACTCCTACAAGATTTCAAAAATATGTGTTCCAAATATAAGAAATCTTTTTTTTTCAGTGCTAAAACACCTACTATTTCTGGAAAGAATTCATTAAGGATTTTGATCTATATATAGATTTCAATTTACATATAATATATTATTATAAAATAGTGATTAATAATGGTTTACGTGCCTTAAATAAAGTAAACAAGTTAGTGTTTTAAGGAAAACCGCGTTTATAATTTTAAAAGAAAAACATGGCAATATAAAGTTGAACAAGGATGAATAGATTTTTCTTCTGCAAAATCTACCCTCTCTCTCATACTTGTACAATCGCCTATTACTTCCTCTCACTTATTCCTCGTTTTTGTAATATTTCCAGGAACACACCCTTGTAATGGATTAAATTTTAATTAATTGGACTAAAGATTTATAAGTAATTTCCTTATTACCATTTATTAATATTAAAAATATAACATTGCAATTACTACTCACTTAATCAAATGTCCTATTATATGAGAAATTTTAATATCTAATTTAAATAACATCTAATTTAAATAACATAACAACCATTTAGGTAAATTTGTTAAATGCTTATTTAATTCTAAATTTAATACTGCCAGCTAGATGCCACAAAATACATCATAAAGTCCATAAAAGAGAGAGGTAGAAAGGCTTTGGGGAGGCTATTCAATTCAAACGAAAGACTGAGATGGGCGAAACCTTATTCTGAAATTGAAATAACAATTTATATCTGCCTTGGAAGCCAATGGTGTAGCTGAACATATTTCCTTTTTTAATTTACTCACTAAATGTGTGTTTCTTTATACCTCCCATTCCAAATGTTTTTTTTTCTGTAATATTATATCATTCTGTAAGATTACATCATATAAAAATAATTTATATTAACATTACACTATGTTAAATATAATTTAAAATTTAGCTAAAAAAATATTAATTTACAAAATATATTTCATCAAATTGACTAATAAAACCCTAATTAGATTGTTAGCTAGGTAGAAACAAGAGATAAAATAATTTTAAAATTCAGAAAAGAATATAATTTAAAATCATGTACGTCTATGCTTATTTCCATGGAGATCAACGCATGCGCTCTGTAATTTAATTACATAATATGTACATAATATGTACATATTATGTACATAAATTGTAAATTTGTTTGGGTTTTTTCACAATAAATGTTATGATTTTGAATCTTTGTCTATAAAACTAATTTAACACTAATGGGTATAGTTAAACATTATAAAAATTATTTATAGTGTTTACTTTAATTGGACCCCGCCGTTATGCAAAAAGGAACCAACCGACATTTTGTTAAAAATTGTTTTTTTTCCGCTCTCTGGCAAGAATTTCATGCTTTTAAATTCAGCATCTTAAAAGGAAAACATAAAAAACGATAAAATTATGAGATGCTTTTAATAAACTTTAAATGCAATTTTTCACAAATTAGGTCTTTACGGTTGGTTTGCTTTTGCATAACGGGGTACAATTATTGTACAAAAACAGTTTTAACGAAATTACTTTTTTTCTGCTCTCACCTTTAAAACGTCGTACATTTTAATACAAAAATAAAAAGAATAAAATAGTTTCTTAACGCCAGTTACTCTATTTTTTTTGTAGATGTCGCTCCATACAAATATTTAATTTAAATCATTTTTTAGATAATATTAAGTACACTGAAAAAAAACATTCTTGTATCAAATATATTTATTTGATTCAAAACAATTTTTGTCTCATATAACGAAGAGAATATATTCTTTAAAATAGTAAAGTATTTTCTTAATTCACGTTGATTTACTTCAAGAATCTTTTTTTAATGTAAGAAAATTAAATTACTTTAAATAAAACTTTGATTGTTTAAAAGCAAGAATATATAATTTTTGAAATAAGGCAGGAATATTTACTTAATTCAAGAAAATGTATTTTCTTTAACCAATTAATTGGTTGTTTTAAAGCAAAAATATGTTCTTTTAAAAATAAGTTAGTGGTATTCTTAAATAAAAGATACTTAATTCAAGGATAAATTTTCTTAAAACAAAAACATGTGATATTGAAATAAGGCAATAATTTTTTTAAATCAAGATGTTTTCTATAACCCAATATTTTTTAAAATTAATAGATACAAGATTTAAAATTTTATTTCATTGATTACAAAATAATTTGTTTTATTTTAAAACAATGCAAGAAGTATCGTTAAAAATAAAATGTATCTATCTTAATTTTAAGCTACTTTTAGCAATGTTTAAAAAAATCCAACATTTTGTATTTAAAATCAATAAAATTTTAATTAATTATTAACTAAAAATTATTTATTTTAATAATAAAAACATCTTTATATTTAGGAATATTACTGCAAAAGAATTAAAATTTAAAATAAAAATACGCCTAAACACTTAAAGGGGACTGGAGTAATTTTAAATATCCTGTAATTTTTAAGGATTGTTGTCTAATCTTAAACAAAACTTTATATTTAAATACTTACGGATTATTCAAAATTGAGCTTAACTTACTGAAGGGCCAAAGTATACGTTGTATCGTTTCTATGTGGTGCAGTAAGCAAAAAAATTTAGGTTAGAAAATAAAAAAAATAAACGCTGAATAAACACATTCATTTTGTTTTTAATCCAAGAAAAATCTAAAATGTATACATTATTTTAAATTAACGTATACGTTCCCTATAGGGAACTTAATCATTATTATCGATATATTTTTCATTTTAAATAATTTGTAATATTTTAGGCATAGCAGAAAAGCAATTACCAATTTTATAAAATAATTTAGGGCTATATGAACCAAAGTGTATAACAAAATTACTTCTAAAACAAAATCTTTTAAAATGTCTTAAAATAAATTAAATTTTAAAGAAGTTAAATATTTTTAGTTGAAATATATATTCTTATTTTAAAGCAAGTTGACTTAAATTAAAAAAATATTTTCAAGATGATAGGTGTTCTAAATATAAGAAATCTTTTTTTCAGTGTATTTGTCGTAAGTAATATCATAAGGGCATCTAATTTATCCGAAAAAAATCTAAAAAACACGTTGTTAAGTAATATTTTAACAAAATGCATGAGTGCTGGTGGCAACAAAAATCCGAGTCGAAGAGGAGGATTTTTGCACCTGCACGAATGCATTTTGTTAAAAAATATTACTTAGTATTGTGTTTTTTCGATTTTTTTCACAGGAAATATTTGATCCCGAATGGTATTTGACAAGACTATTTCATGAGTAACAGTTAACAATTAAAATATAAATTGCAATTTTTGGTGACAACAGCTGTCAAGTTTTGCCGCGGGTAACTCGAAAAAACTGCTGACAGGTGCTGTCACACAGTTTTTTCACCTAGAAACCATTTGTAATTCAAAATTGCGCGTTTGTGATTGGTGAAAATTAAGACGAGGGAAATAGTCGTAGAAAAAGTATAGTATGCAACTGGTTAATAAACTTTTCTAGACACTCGTTTAATTAAGCTCGCTCGTGCCTAAATTAAATTCGTGACTAAAATGTCGTTTATAAAACTTGATACATAATCAAATTGTTTACAAGGAAGTTTCTAATTCCATATAAACAAGGTTATTTAAAATTTATATGTTAATTACGCAGTGCAACAAGAAATTCCAGCCCAAATGGATTCAACGAGAAATAAAAGTAGGCCACCAGACTTAGAAAACCCTCGCAGGGTTGAGTGATATTAGTTCGCGTTTTTATGGCCTCTTGATGTTCGCATTCTTTGTGGTCAATTTTTTTACTGTTTGCGACTTGTAAGTCCATTAAATAAATTAATTGATAAATCAAACAAGCGGAATTAAGAAAATTGCTGTTTTAGGTAATTTTTTTATTTCGCTTTTGTAAATATCATATAATTCATATATTTCTTTCTCGGATTCCTCATCCCTTTTCTGGATTCTGAAGGTAACTACTAATTCCTTGGTCTGACTTCTGAAATATTTTGTTGCAAATATCATTAGGGGAAGGTGGGGGAATTCTGCGCATCTAAGCAAAATCTCTAGTATCTTTGTTAAGTTTAAATGTGAAATTTTGCAATTAATACCAGTCTACTATGTTTACTATGTGTATATAATGCGCAATAAAAAAAATTGTTTGGTATGCAAAAACTACATTTTTTTAAATAATGCATTTGCGCAAAATTACCCACCTATCAGGGTAATTTTGCGCATCATAGGGGGAAAATTTGCGCTGTATACAGTATATATAGAGAAAGATTTGTAGATTTCTAAGGTATCTAATATTGTGATACTAAAAAACATTCCAAAAGTTTACCTGAACAATTTAAACATACACCAGATTACGAGGAAAGATCATATAAAGTTGTGTTATAAACATTTAAGCGATTGGACAGAAATTTAAACTTAACTCGTAGCAGAAACGACATGGATTTCTTAGATCAACGTATATGTATCACAGTTAGCTAGTGACCATGGTCACTAGCTAAAAGCTACAAGCTTAATTGCGGTACACTTTAGTCCCCGTATACCCAAAGCAACGTTTCCAAGTTTGCAACATTCAAAAAATGTATTATTTACTTCATATCTGGAAGAATTGTTTATGCGTAAAATTACCCACCGCGTAAAATTCCCCCACCTTCCCCTAAGTGTGGTATCTCTAGTTTGTGAAGCATTTATAATGTTTAGGCCGGAACAGGATGATTTATATATATCTAATATTTTTTTGGGTGGTATGTTTAAAGTATTTTCCGAATTTATTAATTTTGTTGCCATTAGTTTTTTATGTTCTCTATCATGCACTGTATTTAAATCACTGTTATTCTGCAAGATGTCCTGTGACGAAGAAATCACTATATTACTTACTCTCTAAAAATGAATTAGTCAAAAATGTCATAGCGAAAAAGCAGCCACTAATAATTCTCGTCAACAGCAATTTGTATCCAGTACATTTAGCAGTCAACTCCTATGAAATTTTATTCGCTGAATCCGTCAAAAGTTATAAAAGTATGACAGTTTTTGAAATATAATCAATTTTACATATAATATGGAATTGACTATATCCCAGAAACTGCTTAACTTTTATAGTTTTCGGATTCAGGGGACAATTTTACATAAGATTTGGTTGGTAAATGTCCAGGATACAAATAGAGTATGATATTGGACATATGTCCAATAATAGGAATTTACATTTTTTACCAACCAGTAATTGGACACTGGCCATTTTATTGTTTGTTTTCAGAATTAAAATTAAAACGCATTAAAGTGACAATGTTTAAACCATATGGAATACATTTATACCTCACACTGATCTGTACACTTTTTAGAAATATTTTTTATTGTAATTTAAACACAGCCCTGCTCTTAACAAAAAAAAAACAAAAATCTTACCACCAAAGTAACGTGCGAACTTCTTTGTCCTATATTGGACACAAAATAAAGTAGTTCTATATTATTACCGGCTGAGATAGTTATAATTATTGACTTTAAGGTAACTATTTATAGAACCTATATTTTAACAAACTTAATATTAAAATTTGTTAACAAAAGTTAAATTTCCTTATATTTTTAATTTTTAACATAGCTTGTAAAAATTTCAATTATTTTTTATTTTGTCATAAAAGATCGTCATTTTTAAGACTAAAATTTGGAGATAATAAGTCGACTTATGGACAGTAAAAAACACGGACTGAACCCAACTATGCGCTATTTGATACCATTAAAATGAAATTTTTAACTTAACATTTTAATTAATAATTCTGATTTCATACAACGCGTTTCGTTTGTAATTTCATCAACACAAATGAACATATATAATTGACATTTAATTTTCAAATGTCGAAAATTTCGTTTCAAACAGTTTAAATTGTTTTATTTTAATTGATGAACATTGTTGAGTGTAAATAAATAATAAAATATGAATCCTGTACTTTTGAACTACTGCGCGGAGAAAATAAAACAACTCAGTAAACTATTGAAAATTACATTTAATGTGCAAAATATTGCTCACTATATATAGTTTCTGGCAGAACTCATTGGTTTGACAAAAGTAATTATTGCTATTGTTAAAGTAACCTGTGACGTTTTTATTTGAAATTGTATGATTTTAAATAGTACATTGATATTGACGTTGGCGTTGACATTTTAAGTGGATTAGTGTTTATTATCTTCTTGTGTGCGAATTTGTTATATATTTCAAATACGAGGTGTGTTCAGAAAATATCGGGAATTTTCGTTTTTTGAAACAAATATTTATTTATTCGTCTACATTAATGTTGTCGCGTTCAAAATAGTCCCCATTGGATATTATGCACATGTGCCAGCTCTTCTTCCAATACTCGAAACACTTCTAAAACTCGATCTTTGGGATAGCCTTTAGTTTTTTCAGCGATGCGCTTTTAATGTCATCTATGCTTGCAAAACGACGGACCTTTAGGTTCTCTTTATTTTTGGGAAGAGGAAAAAGTCAGACAGAGGCATGTCTGGCGGATATGGAGGCTGGGGCATTATTACAGTATTGTTTTTGGCCAAAAATTTTGTTCAAAATTTAACAATTTTAGAACAAATTTTGCTGCCACGCGTTTCATACCCAAAACATTCGAAAAAATTTCATGGGATGAGCCAATCGATATACCAACATCATCAGCGACTTCTCTGATAGTTTTTAACCATTTCTTCTACTTTTTCCATGTTTTTATCGGTTATTAATGTGCTTGTGCGTTCGGGGCGTTCGTCATCTTCAACGTCTTCACGGCCATCTTGGAAACTCTTATACCACTTGTAAACTCTTGTTTTACTTATAGCAGATTTACTATAGCCCTTTGTTAACATTTCACAGAATTTATTTCATTTTTTAAGCAAAATTGGATACAAATTCTTTGATTCATTTCTTTTAACGAACGAAAAATCGCCGAGCTCATAAAACACGTCTAACCTTAAACAATGAAAACAGCTAAAGCTTTTATCATACTTCGGGGGCATGTATACCTGTTGAATAAGCTGATATAAACATATATTAGTTAAACCAAATATTATTAAATAAAACTTCTTTATCTTTACCTCGTAGATTTACTGTTTATAATATCAGCACAGTTAATGTTACGTGCTTGCATATGTTTATGTAAGAATGAAATAGGGCGTGTGTGCTCTAATAATATTTTGTATCACTTTTAGTTTTAGTCTCCTCTACGCTTGCTTTCCGAGTTGTCTTAGACTGAAGACAATTAAATATTTAAAAGTTAAATTATAATATCTTTTATTTCACTGTCCATATACCTAACAGGTTATGGGCCCACACTGAAAAAACTTAGCATTAAATATAAACGCTATGCATTTGTGGTAAAGTAGTTACGGGTTCGGATATGGCCTAAGAAACGTGCATTTGATATAAAGGCATGGTGGATTTGAAATACTGAAAGTTAGTTGACTTAATTTTAACTGCATCATTACTTTAAGTATACATCGGGTTGCCTTAACATCTAGAATAGGCTTATTTTTGAAACACATTAAATGTATTTGTTGTTAAAACAATGTCTTATTATTTAATGCTTGGAGCCTGATAGCAAACAGCATTTTTAGGTAATATGTACTTCAGTAAAAACGATGACCTTAATGTTAAGGCATAATTCTAGAGTGAAAATGCAAAACTAAGTACCAAATTAGCGGATTGCGAGATTTTGTTTTGAACTGCAGACATGTACTTGGGTATTAATTTTTTTTGTTTTATCAAATAGTATTTATGTTAGCACTTGAATAATTTTAAGTAAACAAAAAAACGTTTATTGATACAAAAGTACAGACCACATAAATAACAAAATCTCAAAATCCGCTGATTTGGCACCGGTTTGCATTTCCACTATAGAATTATTTTGACTAATGTAAACTAATGTATAGCCTGAATTTCATACTTCTGTTTGATTGATGAGAAATAAAATGTGCATATAATATTTTTAAACAATTTTATTATATCCTATTTTATGGAATATAAAAATACAAAATGGACTAAATAAATACTCTTAGGCTGTGGTCAGAGCACCGTGATCGGCCGAAATTTAATACTGTCGCATACGGCCGATGCCGAACGACTCTGACTACATCTTTAAAACAGTTAACAAAAATACTACCTTTTGATACTGAAAAAAGTTCATTAATTGCTCCTGCTTATCTCGTAACTCTGTAATTTTTTGATGACTGCAAATCTCTCTCCTAATTTAGAAATAAGTTGGCAAACACTTTGCGAGTCGAGGACTAGCAGCACTTCAAGCGTAATGGCTTCTTCTAAATAATAACAAAGAGTCACCTATCACAAATGTACCTTTCCCACAGTAAACTACTTAATATTTAACTTTTATATTATTTGGTATCTATAAAATATGAGTATAGGTACCTACCAAATAATTGAAATTTATTTACATGAGCTCTAAACACTTACCTTCGAATTTGGAAATAAGGTGCACAAGACCTAAACCCTCCAGTAGCTCCTTACATGACATTTTTTCTCTACCATAAACACAAAAAACTGTTCTATGAAACCGACAAAACGTACAAAGTATCTGCATGGAGGCTCTCGTAACAATGACGCAATACCAACTTGTTGTTATAGGTTATGATTTCTTTCTGATGCTTGCAAGGAATGTAAACAACGAATACTAACGTTAAAATAAATTCATTGTGCATTATAGTTTTATCCCTATATAATCTATAACAATAATAGCTTGATAACTTAATAAAATCCCTGAATTCATAACAATAAAGAAACAAGTACTTCCAATATAAATAAATGTTTATATATTTACCCTAAAGAAAATTGTCTTAATAATAAAGACACGCAGGGTTACATTAAATTCATGTACCCAAATGCTCTACGAGTTAAATGTTAGGAAACACTTATTATAATAATATTGAACGTTTCATTAAATTAATTACGGTTCTTAACTTTTATAGACAGTGTTTTAAATAATAAAAGGTTGGCCTCAAATTCACCTACAACTTAAAAATTAATACTGACTTATTTCAGTGCAGGATACGTGTAATTTTAAATTATCGCGAAAAGGAATTTTTGAGTTAATAAACTATTGTTATTTGTGAAGTTTGTGAAGTGATAGACAAAAGTGAGAGCTTTGATAGTGACAATGGAAAATTTTAAACTAAAAAGAAACATTAAGCCTTTTAATGGGGAAAAATATAGTATATGGAAGTTTAGATTACGTGGTTTGTTAACAGAACTTAATGTCATAAAGGTGATTGATGAAGATATCCCAGAGGAAGTGACTGACGAATGGATAACAGCAGAGCGTACCGCCAAAAATATTATCGTGGAGTATTTGACAGATTCTTTTCTTAGTTTTGCAAAAAGTGACAATACTGCAAAAGACATTTTCTGTAGTTTAGACCGTATCTATGAACGTAAAAGTCTGGCTACGCAGTTGGCATTGCGAAAGAAATTATTGGGATTGAAATTACAAGCAGATACACTATTACTAAATCATTTTACTATTTTTGATGAACTAATTACCGACTTATTGGCCGCAGGTGCCAAATTAGATGAGACTGACAAGATATCTCATTTATTGCTGACCCTTCCTAAAACTTACGATGGAGTGATTACAGCTATCGAAACATTAACTGAGGATAATTTGACCCTAACTTTTGTTAAAACAAGACTTTTAGATCACGAGGTAAAACTCACCAGTGAAAATCGTGATACAAGTGCAAAAATACTTCAGGTCGATACTGCTTCTACAAGTGCATCATTCTCCAGGAAACGAAACTTTCAAGCCCCTCGTAGATTCAAAAATAATTACCAGCAACGACATTTAAAAGGGCGACACTTTAAACCCGACACCACAAATCATTTATCCTCGGCTATAAAGTGTCATCATTGTGGTAGAAATGGGCACAAAAAAAAAAAAAAAAAAAAAAAAACAATGTTTTTATTATAAAAAGAGTCTATCTAAAAATAATGAAAGAAATAGAACCATTCAAACAATTCAATTAGAAAAGCCGTCAACATCGAAGGATAATACATCTGGTTTTGCTTTTATGACTGGAGATTTTCAAAATATGGAGGAAGAAAATAATATTACTTTTATCCTGGACTCGGGAGCGTCCGATCATATTGTCAACCGAGATGATATATTCAACAGTTTTATCAGCAACCAAAAAGGGCACCATCAAGGTTACAAGTAATATGGGTATCCAGGGAATTCTTGAGGATGTGTTATATTGTCCAGAGGTCCCTTACAATTTGTTGTCCGTAAGAAAAATGCAGCAGGCTGGTATGACTATTATTTTTAATGAAAAAGGTGCTACTATTTACCAAAACAGTAAGCCTGTTATTAAGGGTAAGTTTTTAACCACTTTAATTGCTGCTGAATTTATTGTTAATAGGGATGTAATTAATAGTATTGTGCAAGCACATAGTAGTACAAATATAACTAAAGATTATAAATTGTGGCATGAACGTTTGGGGCATATAAGCAAATTTAAATTTTTAGAATTAAGAAATAAACTTATGGTAAAAGATTTAGGAGAAATCGATAAGGTTACACCTAATGACTATTTATGTGAAGCTTGCATAAGTGGTAAACAAGCACGACTGCCATTCCAAAAACATAAAGATAAAAGGGATATTAAACGACCCTTGTATAGAGTTCATTCTGACGTATGTGGTCCTATCACTCCTTCAACAGTTAATAATAAAAATTATTTTGTTCTTTTTGTTGATGAATATACTCACTATTGTGTTACATATTTAATAACACACAAGTCAGATGTATTTTCTGTATTTAAAGATTTTGTTGCTAAAAGTGAGGCACATTTTAACTTAAAAATTGTTAATTTATATTGTGACAATGGAGGGGAATATTTGGCTACTGAAATGAAAGATTTTTGTGTGCAAAAAGGTATAAGTTATCATTTGACAGTTCCACGAACCCCACAATTAAATGGTGTATCAGAACGAATGGTTAGGACAATTACTGAAAAAGCTCGTTCAATGATTTTTGGTGCCAAGTTAGAAAAATGTTTTTGGGGTGAGGCAGTTTTAACTGCAACATTTTTAATTAATTTAACCCCTACCAAAGCATTAAATGAATTAAAAACACCATATGAAATGTGGCATAATAAAAAGCCGCAAGTAAAATATTTAAAAGTTTTTGGTTCTACTGTTTATGTACATAATAAAACTAGAAAAACAAAATTTGACAATAAATCCTGGAAAGCTATACTAGTTGGTTTTGAACCAAATGGGTATAAAGTGTGGGATGTGAATAACAATAAGTTTGTTATAGTAAGGGATGTTATTGTAGATGAGACAAATTTTTTTATCGTCCAGGCCAGAAACTGACTCCTCTGACTGTTTGTCAAGATCAGTAGGTAATGAAACTGACTCCTCTGACTGTTTGTCAAGATCAGTAGGTAATGAAACTGACTCCTCTGACTGTTTGTCAAGATCAGTAGGTAATGAAACTGACTCCTCTGACTGTTTGTCAAGATCAGTAGGTAAAGAAACTGACTCCTCTGACAGTTTGTCAAGATCAGTGGTTAATAATAATGAGTGTAATAAATCTGTAATTAAAACAGATAGGCCAAATAATAATATTCAGTGTGAACCCCAACTAAGACGAAGTGGTAGAATCAAGAATCTTTTGCCTATTTCTTATAAAGAAACTGATTCGACAAATGATCATTTTATATGTGCTCAATCAGTTGTTTGTCAAATTCCTTTATCATATAAGGAAATTAAAAATAGAGAAGATACATTTCAGTGGGAACAAGCTGTACAAGACGAAATAAATTCCCTCTTGTTAAACAAAACGTGGTCATTGGTATCAAGACCAGAAAATAAAAATATAGTGGACTGCAAATGGGTGTTTTCGATTAAAAATGATGAATTTGGAAAACCGTTAAGATATAAAGCTCGCTTAGTAGCGCGTGGTTTTAGTCAAGAATACTTGGTAGATTATGATGAAACATTTGCCCCAGTAGCAAGAATTACATCTTTTAGGTTTATAATTGCCTTTTCAAATCAATTTAATCTTTTAGTACATCATATGGATGTTAAAACAGCCTTTCTAAATGGGACATTAAAGGAGGAAATTTATATGAAGGTCCCTGAAGGGGTCACAAGTAAACCAAACCAAGTTTGTAAATTGCATAAAGCTTTGTATGGGCTAAAACAAGCTGCCAGATGCTGGTTTGAAATATTTGAAAAAGTTCTTATAGACAAAGGTTTTCAGAATTCATCAGTTGACCGCTGTATTTATATTTTAGACAGAGGTGCCATATGTAAAAATATTTATGTTGTTCTTTATGTAGACGATCTTGTGATTGCCACTGCAAATAGTGATACAATGAGTAGTTTTAAAAGTTATTTGGCAAATAAATTTTGTATGGTTGATTTAAAAGATATTAAACTGTTTTTAGGTATTAAAATTACAAGAATAAATGATAAAATTTCTTTAGATCAATCGTCATACATAAATACTGTTTTAAATAAATTTAATATGTTTGACTGTAATGCTGTCAGCACTCCCCTTCCCAGTAAACTAAATTTTAATGAGTTAAATTCTGAAGTAAAATATGATTGCCCTTGCCGAAATCTTATCGGCTGTTTGATGTATATTATGTTGTGTACCAGGCCAGATTTAAGTGCTGCTGTTAATATTTTAAGCAGGTACCAAAACAATAATAATAAAGAGCTTTGGCAATGCTTAAAAAGGGTCCTTAGATATCTTAAGGGTACAATTAATTTAAGGTTAACATATGTTAAATGTGATTATAGCAATGTCTTAAGTGGTTATGTAGATTCTGACTGGGGAGGTGATGATGTAAAAAATAGGAAAAGCACAACTGGTTACCTATTTAAATTATTTGAAAAATGTGTAATATGTTGGAATACAAAAAGACAGTTATCAGTAGCGGCATCATCTACTGAAGCCGAATATATGGCTCTATTTGAAGCTGTCAGGGAGGCTCTTTGGTTAAAGTCATTAGCAATAAGTATAAATTTAAATGTATCTAAGCCAATCATTATATATGAAGACAATAATGGTTGCATAAGTATTGCTAATAATCCAACAAATCATAAAAGATCAAAACATATTGATATAAAGTATCATTTTTCTAGGGAACAAGTAGAGAAAGGTGTAATTAAATTAAAACATTTGTCCACAGATAAGCAAGTAGCTGACATGTTTACAAAATCATTACCGGCACTGAGATTTGAAGAATTAAAAAAGGAATTAGGGTTAGAAAGTATTGAATAAGTTAAATGGTTTGATTAGGTTTTTCTGGGTTTTCCCTAATCTTAAACAGCAAATGCTGGACCATCATTGTAATTTTCCCAGAAAAGACAAACATAAGGAAAGCAGGTCTAGATACTTATATTCTTAAGTTATAACTTACGTATGTTATTTAGTTACATGGTATTGTAGTTTTATGTTAACATAATTTTAGTTTTATGTTATTTTAATTTTACTTATTTGAATAATATTTGAGGTGGCGTGTTGAATAAGCTGATATAAACATATATTAGTTAAACCAAATATTATTAAATAAAACTTCTTTATCTTTACCTCGTAGATTTACTGTTTATAATATCAGCACAGTTAATGTTACGTGCTTGCATATGTTTATGTAAGAATGAAATAGGGCGTGTGTGCTCTAATAATATTTTGTATCACTTTTAGTTTTAGTCTCCTCTACGCTTGCTTTCCGAGTTGTCTTAGACTGAAGACAATTAAATATTTAAAAGTTAAATTATAATATCTTTTATTTCACTGTCCATATACCTAACAATACCAACATAATAAAGAAAATTTTATGAACACACCTCGTATATATTATAAATTAATGTACTAATTAATTTTTTAAAAATGCATCATCATTGGGCTTTTTTCATATTTTCCAACTTGTTTGTACTGGGTGATCCCCTAAAATGTGGCCCCCTTTAACTTTTCTATACGTAGAAAAAAAGTATTTTTTAGTTCCTACATAAACTTTTTAAATTTTTTGGGACACAAAATTATTCATTTTTTATGACGGTTCAAGGTAGATTTTACATATCCCCATAGGAAAAAATCGTAAGGAGCCAAGTCTGGCGACCTTGCTGGCCATCGAATAGCGCCCCTGGTAGACATTATCCTTTGGGGAAAAATCTCTTGTAAATACTCCATCACTATTCTTGTGTTATGTGATGGGCAACCGTCCTGTTGATACCAAACGTTATCCAAATTTGGGGTTATGTTTTGGATTGGAGGAACAATTCTATTTTGAAGAAGTTCCAAATATCTCGCTTCATTTAAATTGCCACCAATTACAAAGGGACCAATAATATTATTCCCATAAATACCAGACCACACGTTCAACTTTTCAGGATACTGAGTCTTTAAGTTTGGTTGCCTATACTCATTTTCAATAGACCAGTACCGGTACGTCGGTAAATACTATGTTTTCAGTGACATGTTCATCTTCATTTGCGCGTTCCATCATATTTTCACAAAATTCCATTCTCCGGTACTCGTCGTCTTGAAAATTTCCTGATGTAGGTACTTGGTATTTCTAGAAACGATATTTTTTTTTAAATATTTTGTGGACTTTACCCACACTAATGCCGGTCTCTTCGGCTATTTTAGGAATTGATGCATTTGAATCTTCTTCTACCATTGCACAAACCATTATTTCTTTCATCTCCGCATCTACATCAATTCTGGGGGTACTGTGACATTTACACCCCAAAACACATCCATTCGTTTTAAACCTTTGGATAACGTTTGTTATTGTTCCAATTGAAGGAATAGAACGTTCCGGATATTTAACTGCGAATAGGTCTATTGTTTGACGTAGAGAATTGCCCACTAAAGACCAGCTTATCATGTCAATTTTCTCTTGCAATTTGTAGGACATTATAAGTTATAATTTTAAATAAAAGAACTTAATTTATGTTAAAACGCTCGAAATACACACTAGCAAATGCAAAACATAACTGAATCGTCGCCTACGCCGGCAATCTGCTTACAATGCATCTGGGGAGGGGAAATCGGATTCACTCGTATACAATATCTAAAAAACTTTATTGTTTTTTTTTGCAGGACGAAGTGCTAGCGATCTCAGAAAAGGTGGTGATAAGAGTGGAGGATTTGATAACGTGGATAACAGTTGATGCAGAATGGACATGGGGGAGGTTAGCAAAATGCCAAGCAGACGTCAAATCGCCGTCAATCGATGTGTCCGCCGAGACGCCAGTTCCGGTTCCGCTTGCCGAAAGTTCCCTGGATTTTTCCGATGTAGAAAAAGAAAGAAAACTATTTGGTAAGAATAAAAAAAATTTATTGGAATATTACGCAAATTACATTCTTTTGAATAAATAGTTTTACGTTTGAGTCAATCCAAATGAAAAAACCAAAAATGAAAGTGCGCTGCATGATTTTTTATTTTAATGAAAAAATTTGAGGATGATCTTTTAGGTATCATATATGAAATCGTGTCATTTTCTTACTCTCTTATAAGAGGCTAAAACTTTTTTTCGGTGGCAATTATTGAAATGATTGTAATTTTATTTTACTGCCTAGTAAGTATGTTTTCAATATTAATTATTATTATCTAATTAGTTAATCTCATAAAAGAATGGTAAACCACTAAAGATTTGTAATAATTTGCCAATGTTTGTGATTTTTGTCTGGCTCCTGTGCCTTTTCTGCTAAATCTAGAAAGTTGCTTTTTTCAGGTATAAAGTACTTATACAATAGAAAACGTAACTATTATTTTAAGTTTCTAGACTATCATTTTCTTTTTTAAAAAAATTATTGAAACTTGATAATTTTCAAAATTAGTCAATTTTGCCCTCAGAAATCATTATGTTGAGGAAAAAATATAAATCTGAAACTTTCAGGAAATGTAGTCCCCACCTTCATCTTTTCAGTCCAGTTAGTCTTGTTTTGTTATTTTTATTTCTTTAAAAGATATATTAATTTTTTTAATGCCCGTTTAGTAGCGATATTGTTAGTTTTATTTATAATTTAAAATTTAGATGGCTTTCATGTTTGGTGGAGAAGTGTCAGAACTGTCAAAAATATTTCATAAATATTATTTGTGCGTATTTCTTTGGTAAATTTTGTATAATAAGTGAAATTAATAAAGAGTTAATTTAAACGTATAAAAAATGCGTTAAGCAGTTTTTTGTCGGTTTCTTTCACAATTTAAACCAAGTTAGTCTTCTTCTATTATTTTGATCCCTTTAGTAAGGCACTGAATAGTTAAAAGTTATATGTATGTATGTATTTTAAATGTTTGTGTTGGAAAAAAATTTAAACAATCTGTAAATACTTCTTTAAATTTTAGTTTTTAGGTAACTGGTTAAAATAAAACATGTTATAATAAAGGGGTTTATTTAGAATATTTTTTGGTTTTTGCTTTTTTTAACAATTTAAAACTTCTCAGAACTTGACTATTTTTTATGAGAAAGAGGTACAAAATTATAATATGTTCTTTCATTTTTAATTGCAATTAAATTCATGAATCTCGAACACTCTTTCATTTATTACACTTGCAAACTTGCAAACTTTTTGATATCACAATTTAAATACGCACAAATTATATTTATGAAATATTTTTTACAGTTCTGACATTTCTCTACCAAACATGAATTGAATAAGTCAAAGCCATCTAAATTTTAAATTATAAATAAAACTAACAATATCGCTTCTTAACTGCATTAAAAAAATTATTATATCTTTTATGTGGATAAAAATAACAAAACAAGACTAACTAGTCTGAAAAGATGAAGGTGGGGACTACATTTCCTGAAAGTTTCAGATTTTTATTTTTTCCTCAACATAATGATTTCTGAGGGCAAAATTTGCTAATTATGAAAATTATCAAGTTTCAATAATTTTTTTAATAAAGAAAATGATAGTCTAGAAACTTAAAATAATAGTTACGTTTTCTATTGTATAAGTACTTGAAAGCTGAAAAAAAAAACTTTCTAGATTTAGTAGAATAGGCACAGGAGCCAGACAAAAATCACAAAAATTGGCAAATTATCATGAATCTTTAGTGGTTTACCATTCTTTTATGAGATTAACTAATTGGATAATAATAATTTATATCGAAAACACACTTACTGAACAGTAAAACAAAATTAAAATCATTTCAATATTTGTCACAGAAAAAAAGTTCTGGCCCACTATAAGAGAGTAAGAAATTGACACGATTTCATATTTCTAAAGGGTGCCGATTAAAAGTAAAGAATCCAAAAATTAAAACGGCAATTTTTGTTATCCTCTCTTAAGGAAATAGTCAAAATTCCGTTATTTGATATAGTAACTGAATTGGTTACTAATAAAGTAATCATTTTCACTTTTAAATAGTTAATTTTTAGTACTTAATTAAAAAAAGTAACCAATTTCTTTAGTCTTTTTTAATTCTTGCGGTCAATAACAAACTATAGCGTCATCATCACAAAAAATATATAACTTTAAAATATTATTCACAATATTATAGAAAAAAAAGGACTTTAATTTATAAAAGTGGCAATAGCCTTGGACTTTAAACGAAGCTTTCAAAATTAAATTTAAACAATTTATGATTTTTTAACAAATCCTACACATTTGTTCAGTTTAACATGTATGGACAAACAAAAAGTTAACTGATGGTGTAAAATTTGAACAGCACCGCATCCAATAAAATTTGTTGTTGCTTAAATTTTCAGTATTTTTATGTCTATAAGCTTCTAGTGTTCCAGGACAAATAAAAAAACAAATAAATGATACCAAGAAGAACTTTTAAACACCTTTATTTAAATGAAACATAATGGACAATAAAAAGTATTTTCGGTTTAAACTTGAACGACTTGTATATCTTCCTTTGGTTGGTATTCCTTCACATTTTTTGGTTTAGGTGTGATACAACAAATCATTGCATAACTCGGATGACATTCCACACTGGAATTAAGGAAAATATTAATGAGGTTAAGTTTAAATAAAAAAAAACACCTACATAAGGTTAATTTATATAATTTAGTTTTAATTATTCTTTGATTTTTTCTACTCCCTTTAAAACGCCCTTTATCGTACATGTTTCCACGACACTAAGTGACCTTTTAAATACACATTGACAAGTTGTGGCTTTATGGCGCTTTAGTCCCGGGCTGAAGTTAGCAACAGGTTTTTAGTCACGGGCTGAAGTTAGTTTTAAGTTAGTTGACAGTTGTCAAATGTCATACAATCGTTAAAATAAAGTGCCTTTCTTGTAAAATAATACTAAATGTGAAAATTATTTTATTATCTAAATACAAAAATACAAAAATATTAAACAGTTTCTCAACGCCAATATTTGAAAAGTTTATATGAACATTGTACTAAACTATAACTTAAATTCGGGCACGGACTCTACTCTAAAGTCCTCATAAAACATTTTCTTTACTTTCACTGTGAAAAACTGTCAATTTGCAAGAAATACATTTCGATAATAATTATTGTGTTATAAAATAAAAAAATGTGACATTTGACGGTGACAAACAGTTTCCCCTATTGTTTCATAGATGGCGCTCTATACAAATTTTTGAGTTAAATCATTTTAAGATAATAATAAGTATTTGTCGTAGAAAAAGTATAGTATGCACCTCGTTTATAAACTTTTTTATACACACGTATAAAATGGCGTTTATCAAACTTGATACATAATATACTATTTTGATTTGAAGTTGTTTTAATGGATTTTATAATATCCCAAATTAAAAAAATAGATTAATTAAATAATATATAACTTTTCACAGAAATTAAAATACCTAATATATAATAATTTTTACTTTTCCTAGATTTTTAAACGATTTAAATATTTTAACAGAGATGTTGGATTCATTCGTAATTCTTGACAAATCTGTTATAACATCGTGGCGTCACGAATATTTCTCGAGTGAAAATACCTACTAAATATACAAAAAATAGTTAATTTGTTGAATTTACAAAAATATAACTGACTATATATCGCAATAGTAATTTTGTGCAAAAACATGAAATCATTACTTACTGCTAAAATTGGGACATAGGCCAAAATCAAAATTAAAAAAAAAAACCGTTTATAAATAATTCAAAAAATGACAATTTAAAACAATTGCATATATTATTTTTCTACGACTACCATAATAAAGTACAAAATTAACACTTTAATTCCGAAATGTTTCGTATACGAAAGGTATACCTGTATACTGTATCGCATTTCTATTGGTTCAAAATCGTAATGAAAAATTTGTATTATAATGAATCTTATTACAGTACAAGTTAAAATCCATCCAGTTTAATGTTGTTTATTTTTATTTATTTTTTCATTTAATTTACCAAAAGGAATATTACCTCTGCATTTTCATGAAAAATAAAACTAAATGACCTACTTAAACCTGTTTAAACTTTAATGCTTTTTAAACCAATTTCCTAAATAAATATTTTCCTCCACTAAAAAGCAATTTTATCTGGGAAAATATATCTGTAAATTTTTTATTTATTGTGCAATTTTAACCGGATTTGTTGTTAATCTTGATAAACTATATTTTTGGAGCAAATAACACCATATTTTTACAAAATACAAGGCCTACTATGTCAGTTTTAGAGATTAAATTTTTAAAAATTTATATTAGCGATTTAAAAAATATATATGCACACCACCCATCAAAACGACCCTTTACTAAATTTTATTGAAAATTTTTAAGTAGGTAAGATTTTGTATTCAAATTAAAAATGAACAATAATATCAAAAATTTATTCTGTCAAGTTATCCATGGCGATCTAGTTGAACACTCAGAAAAATGTACATGCAATGATAATGATACTAATTTTGTAAGCGATTAATAAACAGTTATTTATGTCATTACGTTAAGAAGTAAGGCTTTTTGTGCTAAGCTCAAAGTTTGAAGGCCGACGCGTAGCGGAGGCCTACAATTGAGCGAAGCACAAAAAGACACTTCTTGGCCGAATGGCATACAACATTTTATCTTCAAAGCACTTTATATAGGTCAATTTAATTCAACATGAAAGCGGCCTAACCTCACTTTTTTAGAATCTCATTTATTTATTAGCTAAAGATTACATTAAATGTACAATAATTATTATTACTTTTAGAAGCAGTAATAATTTGACAATACCTAGCTACATGATTTAAGTAGAAATGGATTTTTGTAAGAAAATGGTTTACTTACCCTCTTGCTATTACATTGAATTCAATTATGTAATTGTTTAATAAATAGGTATCTAATTTCAATTTGTTTGCATTTTTATTTAAAAAATAGGTAGTTTGGAATGTTTACGCTGTGTTTTAATTTAATTTAATTTCACTGAAAACTTAAAGCAAATTAAAACTTAAAGATAATTTAAATCGTAGAAAAAGAAAACCCAACTGTGAAATCCACAGATACGTCAAAATGCAATGTCCTAACCTCACTTTTTGTTTTATTATTCATATTTAATTTTACAATTATTTAATGAAAAATAATAAACATTAACAGTAAAACAAACAAATTAGTGCTTATTATAAATAAATTAAACCAGTTTAGTACGTTCATTTCTTAGAAAAGGATTAATAATTAAATTATTTGTCAAAACAATACCCCTAGCGAGAAAAAATCGAACTAATTACTTGCCTCATAAAAATTTTTATCGGCCTAGGCCATAACAAGTTATTTCTTTATCGAATGTTGACAACAATAAAGTTTAAATTATAGACCGCGTGGAGATAAATAATATTAATGCCTTGCAATTATTTAAAACAAAAAACTACCCAACACCCAACAGTAGGTTGAAAATGTGAACATTGTTACATGAAAATAGTTTATTGAATTAACAATTAATTTGCTGTTAAATTTACATAAATTGTATTAATATTATAAAAAAAGTTTTATTATAAACGAAAAGGGGTTTAACAAATTTTCAAAATTTCCATGAATAATAACATTAGGGTTTCATTAATACTACAAAACGTTTTTGTAAACGGTATAGAACTTTTTTTTGGACAAATATAACTATATTTATCAATGCGTTTCTGCATCTGGAAGAGTGTTATTTTTATAAACTTAACGTAAATTTACTTTATAATTAATGCTATTACTGAAAGCCGCGTTTGTAGATAAATAATTTTTATAAAAATGATCTTTTTGCCGTAACAAAAGCAATTGTTGGACGAATAGGCATCTTTACTTTATTAAGACAAACTAATTTTTTTGTTACATTGTTTTTTTTAAGTTTCTATTGCGTTTTTTATTTGGTAAACTAACCATAAGAATATTTATACCATGTTACTAATAGTTTAATTTTATTTTAATGTTTTATTCATAACTTGACAGAGTACATTTTTGTAAATGGTTTTTAATGATACTTTAATTTGTAATAAAAATATTAATTTATTAATTAAAATACAATGTTTGCAGTCACGGCCAACTGTTATTAATTTATCGAACTCTTCAAATGGAGATACTACACTTACTCTGAATTGATGTCCCCCTGACACATTCTCCAGTTCATGCAATCGCAGTTTTGGGTGGAATTTGACAAATAATTTTCCCTTTCCAGTGCATTGGAAAGCGGCACTGATTCACATTGATTGAAAATCGCCACAATACCGACCGCTATAACCAAAATTAAACTTCTGCAATGCATGGTTGTGGTGGTGTTCTATATATTATCAAGAACTAAATGTACTGATAAGGTGTGTCGACTGCAATCTCCTTTATATTGTATTGTAATCGACTCCTTCCCTAAACAATGTACTTGATAGTGACGCATGATTTCCGATCATGTTTTGTAAACACCGTTACAGTAAAAATTAATTTTAAGTGCCTATGTGATTTCCAACTTATATTTTTCCCAAAACCAAGATTATATCAAATTTGGAGAAATGTACGAGGTGTTCAGAAAATATCGTGAATTTTCGTTTTTTGAAACAAATATTTATATATATAATATTATGCACATGTGCCAGCTCTTCCAATACTCGAAACACTTCTAAAACTCGATCTTTGGGATAGCCTTTAGTTCTTTCAGCGATGCGCTTTTAATGTCATCTATGCTTGCAAAACGACGGCCCTTTAAGGTTCTCTTTATTTTTGGGAATAGGAAAAAGTCAGACAGAGGCATGTCTGGCGAATATGGAGGCTGGGGCATCATTACAGTATTGTTTTTGGCCAAAAATTTTGTTCAAAATTTAACAATTTTAGAACAAATTTTGCGCCACGCGTTTCATACCCAAAAAATTTCATGGGATGAGCCAATCGATATACCAACATCATCAGCGACTTCTCTGATGGTTTAGAACCATTTCTTCCACTTTTTCCATGTTTTTATCGGTTGTTAATGTGCTTGTGCGTTCGGGGCGTTCGTCATCTTCAACGTCTTCACGGCCATCTTGGAAACTCTTATACCACTTGTAAACTCTTGTTTTACTTATAGCAGACTCACTATAGGCCTTTGTTAACATTTCACAGAATTTATTTCATTTTTTAAGCAAAATTGGATACAAATTCTTTGATCCATTTCTTTTAACGAACGAAAAATCGCCGAGCTCATAAAACACGTCCAACCTTAGCGGCTGCCACAGACAAAGTATACTTTATAAACAATGAAAACAGCCAAAGTTTTTATCATACTTCGGGGGCAAGTATTCCAACATAATAAAGAAAATTGTATGTTATTTTCTGAACACACCTCCTATGAACGTACTAGAGTGTCTAAAAAAAACGACTATTTTTTTTTCAAAAAACATTAAAAAATCGTCAGAGTATATCTAGAAAACGACCCTCTGAAAATATGAGCTCTTAATATTAATATTTGGAGGTGGCGTTTTGAAATTTTGTATTTCATATTTAAATAACATGGGACATTTTTTTTTCAAACTTTGTAATTTTGTAACGTGATAACGAGCTACTGGAATTCCCTATTTTTTATTTCATTGTTCAATTTTTAATTGCGTTTTTTATTTGTTAAAACTAAGCATATGAATATGTACACTATTAATTTAATATTATTTTAATGTTTTTTTTATGGATAACTTGACAATAAATTGTGCATTTTAAGTTTAGCTACAAAATCGTTCCAACTTAAAAAAATTTAATAAAATTTTGTATAGGGTTTGTTTGAGGGGTGGTGAATGCAGTGCCGTGTATAGATTATTTTTTTAAATCGCCAATATGAATTCTTCAAAAATATGGTATTTTTTGCTAAAAAAAACAGTTTATCAAGATCTACACTTAAAAACAAATCCGTTTAAAATCGCACAATAAATAAAGATTTTACAGGGGTGAGTCGCAAACAAATGGGTCACACTGTATATAATTTATAAACAAAGAATGTTAAATTAGGTATACACGGTGTGCCTGAACAAAGTTTAAGTCACATAAAAATGCCGCAAAAAACTGATTACAGTTTCTTGTTCGGGACCCTTTAGTGACTTAAAAATGATATTTACCAAAATCCTAGCTGCTCCTCTTTTCAAATTTTTTTGAAAATTCATGATTTTTTTTTAAATTTTTGTTTATCTTAAAGTCTACCTTTGACAGAGTACACATTTGTACACCGATTTTTATAATATTGGAGTATATTGTTAAGGAGATTTGGAGAATACTTTTTTATACTGTGTACATCATTTAATATATACAGGGTTAGCCAAAAATCGCTTCTTCTAATAAAGCAAAAGCGTAAATTCATGATTTTGGCATAACACGCAAAAAAAGATATAGACCCACCCATGTTTTTTTGGATAGTTTTATGTTTATCAGGCTACAAAATGGGATTCTTATTAAGATTTTATAAGAAAAATTGATTTTGAATAAAATTAAATAAAATAAAATTTTTTGGAGATAAATCTTTTTTGTGCATTATGCTTTTTACTATATAAAAAAGTGATTTTTGGATAACACTGTATAAATCTAATGATAAGTATAAAAACAGTATTGTTCAAATCTGGTTAACAATATACTCCAATATTATAAAAATCGGTGTACAAATGTGTACTCTGTCAAAGGTGTTAAAGATAAAAAAAAAATAAAAAAAAAATAGGGATTTAAAAAAATTTCGAAAAGAGGAGCAGCTGGGATTTTGGTAAATATCATTTTAAAGTTACCAAAGGGTCCCGAACAAGAAACTGCAATCAATAAAAATCGGTGTACAAATGTGTACTCTGGCAAAGGTAGACTTTGCGATAAACAAATAATTGATTAAAAAAAAAATCAGTTAGATTTTTGGTAAATATCGTTTTTAAATCTCCAAAGAGTGCCGATCAAAAAAACAGTTCAAAATTGAAAACTACTAAAAATCCTAAATTAATTAAATATTCTCCAACCGTTATTTTATTTAATTTTATTAAAAATCTATTTTTTTTATAAAAGAGAATGCCATTTTGTAAACTGATATACGTAGAAATATCTAAAAAAAATGGGGATAAATTTTTTTTGCGTGTTATGCCAAAATCATGAATTTACGCTTTTGCTTTATTAAAAATAAGGGATTTTTGGCTCACCCTGTATATATCAAATGAGGTGAACAGTATTAAAAAGTATTCTTTAAATAATATACTCTAATTTTATAAAAATCGATATACAAATGTGTAGTCTGTCAAAAGTAGACTTTGAAATAAACAAAAATTAAAAAAAAACATGAATTTTCAAAAAAATTCGAAAAGAGGAGCAGCTAGGATTTTGGTAAATATCATTTTTAAGTCAACAAAGGGTCCCGAACAAGAAACTGCAATCAGTTTTTGGCGGCATTTTTATGTGACTTAAACTTCGTTCAGGCACACCGTGTATAATGGTTAATTAACATAAAAACATTATTGTTTAAAGAAAATTACAATATCTATTAGACTGTAAAATGAATTCAATAATATAAAATATGTTTTCAAATTAGGATTGGAGGATAATGAACTATTTTTAACTATTTGTTCATAACGACTTTAATTATAGTTTTATCAGTAAAAGCATTATCGCATGACATATAAAGGTAATTTTTATGCAGGTTAACATAAATCAAGCAAATTTTGTTAAAAAATTGTGACACCATTTTAGTTATATTTAATTTCTATTGTATAATTTAAAATTGCATTAATGCAAATTTTAGGAAGAATATTGTTTTTTTCAGTTAAAATTAATTTAAAAGTAACTATTGAAAAGATTAATTATCTAATGACGGTTTTTCAATGCCGAAATTTGATAACATGATATTCGTGCTTGAAATGTAAAAGGGTAAATTATGTAAATTTGTTAATTTGGCAACGTGAATAATCAACCGATTATCCTTTTCAAAAAATTATTCTAAAACTCACTTAATGTAAATAGACCAAACCGCTAATTTTTATTCGGTTACAAAAATACAAGAAAATTAATTTTGCTGTTCAATTTTGATTTAATTTTATTATTTTTAACCGCAATTTATTATTTTTACAATGTTTTAAAAGTCTAAAACCTATCCTCCGTGACTTTTACCCTATCTAGGTTAACTTATATGTTTTCAAATATCTGAGGTAGTAAAAGCCTACTAAAAATATCAGTTCACTAAGTAAATTAAAAACATCCAAAGCAATCGAATCAAATATAAAATATTATTAAAAATTAAAAGAAATAATTTTTATAACCATTTATGTAGGTGTTACAAAAATTGATTCTATCCGTGAATCTGTTTTTAATTTAAAATGTATGCAACAGATGGCGCTTTAATCATTTGAAATAAGCAAAAACCTCTGTTTACGACATATAGATGCATGTGATTCCTGAAGGTCAGTTGGAATTTATATGCAGATGAGAGTGTTGCTGTTTTATAATTAATTTGCTATTTAAAAACCTATCCACCGTGAAGTGCAATATCTCAGTTAGTAGATTTTTTTTATAAATATGTTATGTATGTACAATTGTATTTTTAAACAATATTAAGGTGTCAAAAGATACAATAACTTATTTTAAATATACAAAGGGATGTTTAAAAAAAACATACGAAATCCTAACCTCCGTGAAGCTCTTATATTCAAAATGTATGATTTCTTAAAATTCTTGCATTAGTGCAGAACAACTTATGTTATGTTATTACTAGACCTGGTGGCTTCCCAAAAACCCCATTCTAGACTAACAATGAAACAACCAAAAATAAAAAATAATCATTTTCACTTGGGGGACATCTCAATATATTCACCCATTTTCACGCAGTTTAAATTATTATACACCGCCCTACAATAATGAAAATGCATTGAAAATACATAGGAATATGTCAAACGTCAAACCTGAGAAAATGTCGCCCACTCGATAAATTCAATGTAAGGATAGAATTATTAAATGCTTGGAAAACAATTAATTTATGTAATGTTTATTTTATTTAATCTACTTACTGTTGAATCAATACAATGCATTATTGGTAGTAAGTATTGGATTAATCTATATTTATTACCTAATTGCATAGTTAACTTCCAGTATACAGGGTTCACCAAGTATCCTTCTATGTATAGGTAACTTTTTTATTTGAAAAGCTACAAGGTAGGTTTATTTAGAGAAAAGTTGAGGATATTAAAATGGCATTTGAAAATTAAATTTAGCTGTCCTTAAATAAAAAATAACCAAAAACCTGTCAAAACAAAAAATCTGGAAATTTTGAGAACCTTAATGATGGGAATTTTGAGTTTCTACCACCATCTTTTGTTTTTCCTATGGTCGCCATATTGGAATTTTACATGGTTATATATAGAACAAAAAATCAGGAGACAACTTGGTCGGCCATTATAAAAACAAAAGATGGCGATGGTAACTTAAAATATATTATTGAAAAAGTTGCATGAAAATGAAGGTAACAGGTGTAGGTCAAGATGTAAATAATTTTTTTAAACTCCCAGAAATAACGAATTCATAACGTTTTTTGTTTTGGCAAGTCTTTAGTTTTTGTCAAATATTGTATAAACAGATGTTTTTTAAATTTTACTTTAATAGGCTTAAAAAATACCCCTGACAAATATTTTATATAAGTTAACAATCTCATTTCTGAAAATTTGAACAACAATCAAATATTTATTTAAACTATATACCTATACAGGGTGAGTCATTTAACTTGATACTTTGAAATATCTCAGTTAGTATGCATTTTACGAAAAAATGTTTAAAATAAAAATTAAATGATTCGATGGGGAAATCAATCAGTACTTTAAAATTTCCAATGGAACACCCTATTTTTTATTGCATTCGACTAAAAATAGGTAGATTTTGTCTAAAATATGTTTACGTAAAATGCATACTAACTGAGATATTTCAAAGTCTTAAGTTAAACGACACCCTGTATATTTATATATTTTTGTAATATGAATGTACATATTTATATTGACTTGTTCTATATCCATTGCGATCCTGAGAATAAATAAACATTATTATTATTATATTATTATTATTTTTATCTTCTACCTCATGTTAATGCACACATCTGCCGTACTTTGGTAGAACATAGTAACCAAAGTTACTAGGTTTTAAAAAATTACTGCATTTTTGGATTTAGCGTTCAAATTTATCTCTAGTAACTATTTTTTATATTTTTTTATATTACGGTGGCTGTAAAATGTCTATCTCTATTTTGAGTAACTTCTAAAAACTGTTATGTATCCTAAAGCAAAATATGGCAAATAAACTTACTATTAACAATGTTCAATTTTTTTAATTTCACCCAGTAAAAGCTAGTAACTCAAGTTGCTAGGGTTAACGCAAAGTATTTTCTAATGGTGATAATAAAGCTGCTGTTGTTGGCGGGAGTATTTTAAAGTTATTAAATAATTAATATTAAGCTTTATGTATATGGGGCAAAATTTGCCAAGTGTACCAGGTAAAAAAATTTTTGTCACCGATTTTGTTTAAACTTTACTTATTTGTTGTTCTTATAACGAAGAATCATACCATAAAATTTTTTTGCTCTAGGATTGTTCATTCAAAAGTTATGGATTATTGAAATTTATCGATTTTTTACTTTTTGGTGAAATCGCTTTTTATTTAAAAATTCATAACTTCTGTTCATCTCTTTATTAAATATTTCAATTTAACCACCTTAAATGATTTTTTCCGTACTTTTCAATGGGCATTACCGCTTTTGCAAAAAAATAAAAATTGCAATTTTTTTTTGAAATTTTGCAAAATTTTGCATTTTTTGAAACAATGTGTATTTTTTTATTTTTTTTAAAATAGCATAAAATCCAAGTTTATTATGTTACCTTTGAATAAAAAAAAAATTTAGAGTGGGCCCGACATGTAGAAAGGAAGTTTTTCATATTTGAATGCCGCACGGTCTAGCCATCGAATAGCTACTACACTGCCGTATGCGTTTATACCTAGTAGATGCGAGTAAACGAATACAAAATGATAATTTTAAATGTAAAATTATGTTTGAGTAGTCAATGATGTATTTTAAATATTTACACTGCCGCACGATATAGTTTTTTAACTGTATTTTTTGCACAAATTGTTTAAGCATGGGTCTACATAGATTTCGCAAGGAGGATCGATGATATTAAATAAAAAATGTATTGTTATAACCGTAACGGCTTGCCTATAAGCTGAATGGCGCCTTTACGGTTATAACAATACATTTTTTATTTAATATCATCGACCCTCCTTGCGAAATCTATGTGTAGACCCATGGTTAAACAATTTGTGCAAAAAATACAGTTTATATACAAAAGTGCTCTTTTAGTTCCACCCTTACTTCTTAAGAAGTCCCATAAGCCAACTTAATGGCTTGTGCGGGTTAGGGGTAGGAACGGACCGCGGGCTTAAAGTCCCCTCCGAAGGACTAATACACAATAAAAAAACTATATCGTGCGGCAGTGTAAATATTTAAAATACATCATTGACTACTCAAACATAATTTTACATTTTAAATTATCATTTTTTATTCGTTTACTCGCATCTACTAGGTATAAACGCATACGGCAGTGTAGTAGCTATTCGATGGCTAGACCGTGCGGCATTCAAATATGAAAAACTTCCCTTCTACATGTCGGGCCCACTCTAAATTTTTTTTTTATTCAAAGGTAACATAATAAACTTGGATTTTATGCTATTTTAAAAAAAATAAAAAAATACACATTGTTTCAAAAAATGCAAAATTTTGCAAAATTTAAAAAAAAATTGCAATTTTTATTTTTTTGCAAAAACGGTATAGCTCATTGAAAAGTACGGAAAAAATCATTTAAGGTGGTTAAATTGAAATATTTAATAAAGAGATGAACAGAAGTTATGAATTTTTAAATAAAAAGCGATTTCACCAAAAAGTAAAAAATCGATAAATTTCAATAATCCATAACTCTTGAATGAACAATCCTAGAACAAAAAAATTTTATGCTATGATTCTTCGTTATAAGAACAACAAATAAGTAAAGTTTAAACAAAATCGGTGACAACAATTTTTTCACCTGGTACACTTGGCAAATTTTGCCCCATATATTTTTATTGATTAAATATTAGATATTTTAATCAACTTCCGAATAAATAAATAAAAAAAGACTAGTTTTACGTTTGGAATAGTGTGTGTAACTTGTAATAACGGTGTTTTATTATTAAGAAAGTTCAAATATGTCCAGAAGAACAAATTTAAAGTTAAGCTTCACCGTATTTGTGACCATTGGGGTTAAAAACTAAATAGAAAGAAACAATGTTAAAGACTCTTTGTCCTTTGTTTAGAGATTAAAGAAATTTTTTTTTAACTTATAGTCGATTTACTACATTTTACTCAATCATATTAAAAACATTTAAAAAATACAGTAACTAGCAATTAATTTTTAACGAGGAATTTGAAAAAATTAAAAAATTATCAAAAAAATAAGTAATTTGTTTACATGTTAGTATATTTTGTTAATTTATTTATATAAGTAATTATGCAAAAGCTGGCCATATCAATTGAGATCAGTGGCGGCCCGTCAGGGGAGGCAGGTGAGGCAGTGCCTCATCATAGAGAATTAAAAAATTAAGTATAATTTAAATATTTTACTTTTTATAATATACTATAAATTTTTAATATTTAGATTACATGAATTGTGAAATAGTCAATAAAATTGATTGATTTTATACGTGGAATACCCAGCAACATTTAAATTATTTGAATTTGAAACGACCGCAATTTAAACTAATATTTATAGCTAGATGATTGGCTCAGAAGCATGCCTGAACTAATTTAGACTCACGATTGGCGTTAGCCTTGTTGTCTCGTTCTATTACAATACGATATCATAGTTGCCTCCTTCTCTCGTATTAGCATACGCAAGGCAGGCACACCTACATCCAAGGAAATAAGCAGGTGTTGTGGCAACACTGTTGCGGAATTTTAGATAAATTATACTTCACACGTTTTTCAAAATTCAATAATAAATGGTATTATTTTTCTTATAATAAATCGATTTAGCCATCACAGTAACCAATAAAATAAATACAGATTTAGGTTTGTTTTGGTTATAAAATTCTGAACTGTTTAAAGAACAAATCTGTGGTTATTTACGCAATATTTTGTTTATTCTTTTTCTATGAGTTTGTCTATTTTATGATTCTTTTGTAAGTGGTTTATTCTGTGGGTTTAGTTAATTGAACTTGGTGATTTATGTGAATTTAGTCATTATGGATATTATGGTGAGAAATTGTACCGATATTGTTGACCTTCACGTGGTTCTTGCTGAACAATGAAATATTAATTAGAAAAAAATTAAGTTTATTTAAAATAAACGTCATTTTTACAATAAAATATATTTCATTGACAAAGTAAAGGATTCCTTCCCCACCACAGTCTAAGTTTTTTAATTAGTTTTAAGTATAGGTTGTGAACTGCGACGTCAGTTTTTTTAAGTTGGGTTTAAAAAAATTTCTTCGCCTTTAAATGAGGGCGAAACCCTGCCTCTGCCTCACCAAAATGAAATGTCACGGGTCGCCACTGATTGAGATGGCCAGCTTTTGCATAATTCCTTACTCAAGGTGTCCCTAAACTTATCGGCATAAATTTAGGAAAAGATTGAGCAAGTCAAAATAAGACGAAAACCCAAATAAATATTTTTCCTAATTACTTATGTTTCCAAGATACAGGGTGATAAAGTGTTACTTATCATATCAGTTTTTTTAATATAACCTCTACTATGGTAGTCTTGGAAAGGTGATATTTTGCGATCAGTCACTTACTACCAAAACACATATTCACACATAATTATAATTGTTTGAATGAACAGTGTCGTAGAAACGGGGGTTGCTTTAAGCTTATTGTCCCATACAAACTTTGAGGTTAAGTTTTTATAACATTTGATGCAATTTTTAGATTACACAGTTCGGCTACCATTAAAAAGGTGTACCTCGCAAACTTCGATAAAATAAACCGTTTCCGAGATATTCGAGATTAAAATAATTGTTATATCGCATTATTTAAAAGGATTAAAAGGTAGGTATATGATAACAAATTTTATTTTTTAATTGAAAAAACTAAAAAGGGCATTCCATGAGCCTCGGGACTTTTTGCCCTGACCGTCACATTAAAAAAATTGTAGTTTTTTCAATTAAAAAATGTTATCATATACCTTTTAGTCCTTTAATGCGATATAACAATTATTGTAATCTCTAATATCTCGGAAAGGGTTTATTTTATCAAAGTTTGTGAGGTACACCTTTTTAATAGTAGCCGAACTGAGTAATCGAATAATTGGATCAAATGGTATAAAAACCTAACCTTAAAGTTTGTATGGGACAATAAGCTTAAGCAACCTCTGTTTCTACGACACTGTGTTCACTTGAACAATTGTAATTATGTTTGAATATGTGTTTTGGTAGTAAGTGACTGTTCGCAAAATATCACCTTTCCAAGTCTACCATTGTGGAAGTTATATTAAAAAAACTGATATGATAAGCAACACTTTATCACACTGTATCTTTTGAACAAACGTAATTAGGAAAAATATTTATTTAGATTTTCGTCTTATTTTGACTTGCTTTATCTGCTCCTAAATTTATGCCACTAAGTTATAAATTAACAAAATATAGTAACATGTAAACAAATTACTTATTTTTTTGATAATTTTTTAATTTTTTCAAATTCCTCGTTAAAAATTATGTAGGAATTGATCATTAAATATTTTAAATATTTTGTTGCAAAGAAAGGCTATGCAATTTTACAAAATACGCTGTCCTGAAAAGTTACAAAATCATAGTTACCTACTATATAGGTTTTGCCAAAGTACGCCAGATTTGGCCTGACGGCCTCGTGGGCAACTTAAACACTCGCATAAAAAAGTCGCTTTTCACAACAATGTTTTACAAATAACTATTGGGGTATTTTTGATAAAAAAAATGTTTGACCAACAATATTTTTTTTATTTTAGAAACCACGGACAACAGCGGACCATCCGTGATAATCCTGAGCTATCCGAAGTACGCCCGTTACCGCGCCATGATGAAGAGACTGGAGTCCGTCGAGGACGACTACCTGAAGATGAAGCTGGTGGTGGCTCTGGGAGGGTTCTCGGCCATCTCGCGCGACACGCGCGTGCTGTTCTGCCGCGACACCTTCGACTACCCGGAGCTGGAGGGCCACGAGCTGCTCTGCAACCATTTGGCGCCCAAGATGAAGGGCCGGCCGCGCGGCAAGCGAAAAAAACGCAGCGTGTCTCCTGGCTCGGAGAGCAACGAGTCAGAGTCTTCGGTTTCGCATATTTATATTAAGGTAATTTACCGGATTTTGAACCCCCACAATATTTGACAAAGGGCATGCTCTGTAATTTTACAGTTCGTATGTAAAATATATTCTACGTAAAATATCGTAACCATTACTGTAATATTACAACTCACTTACTGTGATTTTACTTTTATGTAAAATTACCATACTAAATTGGTAAATTTAAAATTTTAATTTAGAACCTCAAAACTGGACGTAGCAATTGAGGAGCATCCGTGCAAAACCGGCTAAATCCATTTTATTCAGTTTTTGGATTTTTTTGTGATTTCGCATCTTTGTGTTAATTTCTATCGACAACCAAGAGAATTCTGTTTAAATCCGACTATGTCCATGTTAAAATCACATTTAAAAGGTAGCTTTAGAAGCAAAACCGGCCAAATCCACGTTTTTATAGCAAACCCGGCTATATCCAATAAATAATAATGATGATGAGCATGTGGCTTGGATATGTCGATACTACTACTAAAATTTGTTCTGTTTTTTCATGTTTGCACCAAATTTATTTTGTTAATATTTTTGAATAATAAAGGTTTTTTTTCACATTTTATTCGGTTTTTAAGCAAAACCGGCTATATCCAAAACATTTTTTGAAATTTTGGCATTAATATAAAGTTTTTGAAAACGAAAATATGTCTTATAAATCAAGTAACACAAAGCCCACAAAACTCAAGTTTGCTTTTTCTTTTAAATTTAAAATTACTGGCAGTACAATGCTCCACACCTCAAAGTCCCACCACGTGACCACGTACGGAACGCAGTCTTTTGAAAATTTGGCATTTAAGGCTTTTCAGGTTATGTATCTGTGAAAGTATAGTCAATGAAAGAAATAATATTTATAGTGTTACCGCTTATTTTTAAGCGTTAAAAGTTAATAAATCTTTATAGTATCACAATAACAATGGTTGGTTTAAGAATTTAGGAATATAAATACTGCATTTAATGAAATTCCAAAGTGTAAGGTGCAATATAAGTGATATTTTTGTGCATTGGGTCTACATTTCTCCATAAAATAGTTTTAACTAAACAGCATTTATTAAAAAAATCTAACTTCTCTATTATGAAATAAGAATATCTGTATCAAAGGTAGGTTAATGTATTAGAACAAAAATATCACCTAATTTTGTATTTTAAGGTTAGAAAAATCTATTTTGACCAAAATAAATAAGTGGATTACTTGGAAGAGTGTGTTAATATGGTCATAAATAAATATAGGTATACTAAATAATTGTTGCATATGGTTCAAATTAAATTGAAGCTTTTATACTTCTAACAACAAAACTTGTGCATACCTCTCGGCATACTTACTTTAAGTTAGATTATAAGAAAACAAACAATTTTTAGAGAAACTTGCAATGTGAAAATATTTAATACTCCCATGACATGTGATTTATTAAAATTTTTAAAGTTATAATGATTTTTCGATGTAGATCAAATTCATTTGAAGCTTTTTAACTATTTGTATTGACAAAACTTTATGTAGGTACACTTTAAGCTGAATAAGAAAAACTACCACATTTTTAAACACCACATTATACAGTCTTTTAAATAATCCAAAATACTTATTTATTTTGATCAACATAAATTTTTCCAAATAAATTCTTAAACAATTCATTGTTATTGTATAAAACTTTTGTATACCTGAAAAGCCTTAAATGCCAAATTTTCAAAAGACTGCGTTCCTTACGTGGTCACGTGGTGGGACTTGACCGACACATCTCCGATTTGGCTGAAACTTTTTTTACGGATTCTATATCGAAAAATAAGATATACGTGTCCGAGGAATTTTTTTTCTCTCGCATATTTTCGATAATACAAGCTATCGAAAATTTGAGAATAACCAGTTTTTTGGCTTGGAGACCCATTTTCAAAAATTTATAACTCCGGTTCTATTTGAGCTACAAACATCTTTTTTTTTTTCATTTTAAAACTAAAGAACTGAAAAATTATTAACAAATTCATATTGTTATTAACAATTTCATTGTTTAAATCAATTTTTAACAATGGCCCCCACCTCGTATTAAGTTTTTAGTATTTTTATCGTATTCTCCGTCAAATTTTACATAAAAAACATGTTTTCAAAATATGGTACCTTTATTATTACTATTGTTAAAACATTAATTCATATTGCGCGACACATAAAAAACGGTTTTTTGTTAATAAAAAGAAAACTATAGCTCGGATCAAAAAAAGTTATATATAAAAGTTGTAGATAATAAATAGATAAGTTAAAAAACAGGTAAAACAGTAAAAACTGACAAAACCAAAAAATATATTGCGAAAATTCAGGGAATATTTTTAATAGGTATATGGGTGGTTTTGGGGATCCATATCTTAATTAAAATAGTATATGCAGTACCTATCTAACATTGCAATTTTTTTTTAGCAAAAAATCACAACTGAAGGTGGTAGAAACGGCCTAAGATGCGATAGTACCACATCGAGACGTTGCACTCGTTCGGCAGAAAGCAGACAATTTATTAAGAAACTTAATTCGTTCATGAAATCCAATCAAACTCCGATGGGTCGTATACCATGTGTGGGAGCAAAAGAACGTAAGTCATTAAAATAATAAAATAATTGTCCAGTATAGGTCACGGTTTCTTCTAAATTTAAACGACTGCTTTTAGTTATTGTTAGTCTTTGAGAAAGATTTAAAATTTAAATTTATTGGGATAAAAAGTTCAATTGAATATTCAGCTTTTAGTTTGGTTATGCAGATTTAAGTTTAGCTTGTTAAAAAACTTGTAAATATTTTATCAAAAACATTAATGAAACTACCATTTTAGAGTAACAAATTTTAGCAAAATAATAAGTATTTTTACTTGAGAATCATCTAAAATAAAAATAATTTTGAAAAAAAAAATATCGTTTAAAAGTGAAAAAACAAAATTTATTTAGGATTAAACGATTTCTTTTTTTCAAAATTGATTTTAAAATGTAAAAAATAATTTCGATGATACTAAAAAAATAAAATATCGTTTAAAAGTGAAAAAACAAAATTTATTTAGGATTAAACGATTTCTTTTTTTCAAAATTGATTTTAAAATGTAAAAAATAATTTCGATGATACTAAAAAAATAAAATATACCTACTGTAAGTTAACAATTATTGTTTTAGTGGATTTGCACGAGTTCTATCTAAAAGTACAAAAACTTGGAGGGTATGATGCAGTAACATCAAGTCGTCTGTGGAAATCCCTTTTCGAAGAAATTAGTGGAAATATGAACAGTACAAGCGCAGCAACAATAATACGTAGACACTACGAGAGGTGTGTATACATTTATTAATTCAATTTTTTCTTTACCTTATTAACAGCTATATTTGAAAAGTATCATGGATTTAAGTTAATTAGGTAAAACCTTAAAAACCCACATATAAAATCCTGACATGTACATGTGTCACACATCTCAACAATATAAATAATACAACAAAATCAATATAAATACAATCATATTATCATATTACTAAGATTATTTACCTATATGAATAGAAAAGCAAATAAAAATTGATATATTTATCAATGTACAGCAACAAACAACAATAATAAATGGCAGTGGTAAATAAAATATATAAATAACAAATGGTACAGTAGTGGACAACAGTAATATAATCAGGTATAATAAAGTAATAAAAACTTAAAATAAAATATAGCAAAGTATCTTGATTAACAATAATAATAAAATAAGACAATGAAACAACAACTTCATATCAATAACCCTAGCTTACCATTCTTTGTCAATCTAAATTGGATAATTGGTAATTATTGGCAATTGGGTGCAACTGTCACAGCAAAGCTGTATCCACCGACCTTACCAGAAACCGTCAACAAAGTTCCCTAACTAAATAACTCATTCGATATACAGAACTTGAAACAAAGTGTCAACATATTAAATAATGAATATCAATTTATAAAATAAGATAAACTTTACAAAATAAAGTTTATAACGTTATTTGTGAGTCAATCCAAATGAAAAGTCCAAAAATGAATTTTAGGTATCTTATATGAAAAACCGTTGCCGTTTTAATTTTTAGTTGCTTTATTTTTAATCGGCACTATTTAAAAACCTGAAATCGTGTCATTTTCTTACTCTTTTATAAGAGGCTAAAACTTTTTTTCTGTGGCAATTAGAGATGTAAAAAAACGGTTTTTTTTCAGATGTGAAAAAAAACATGAAAAAAAACCTAGAAAAAAAACGGTTTTTTTTGTTTTTTTTCAAAATGAAATTTTGAGTAAAATATATATTAATAATAAAGTAAAATGTAGAATATATTAAATTTTTCATTATTGAAAATTTTGACCGAAAATAAAAAATCTGATTTTTTATTATTTGGTACTTTCCACATTAGAAACCAGTAGCAATGTAAAACTTCTACACCAATACAAAAAATTAAAGGATAAAAAAAATTGTTTTGCGATTCTTCGGATAGCTGTATCTTTGTTAAAAATGGTCGTATTGGAGCCCTAAAAAAAAGCAATTTTTGAGATTTTTAGATGAAAAATGTGCAATGCTCAATCCTAACAAATACTGTAATAAAATTTTTTTTTGGCTTTGTGGTCCACGGAATGTTTTGACTTAACCACCAATGAATAAATGTTCTACAAGAATTTGCTATTGTTTTTAAAAAAAAAATAATTCCATACCCCATGAATTTGAAAAATCATGAAAAAAGTGCTTTTGGTAGCTTTTTGAAAAATCAAGCGCTGAATCAAAATTATTATATGAAGTTACTTTTTTAGGACCAAATCAAAATAAGCGCGGCCCTTATTGGTCAATTCGGTGGTGGTGGCGCGTGCATAGCGCGAGACTGTATTTACATTTACCAATGTCATTTAGTGGCTAATTTTAGTCCATGAAACCTAAAAAATTAGGCAAATGGGACTAACCTTGAAAAAAAACCTAAAATGTGAAAAAAAACCATTTGAAAAAAAACAATGAAAAAAAACCTGAAAAAAAACAAAAAAAACGGACCGTTTTTTTTCAAGTCGCATCTCTAGTGGCAATTATTGAAATGATTGTAATTTTATTTTACTGCCCAGTAAGTATGTTTTAAATTTTAATTATTATTATCTAATTAGTTCATCTCATAAAAGAATGGTAAACCACTAAAAATTTGTAATAATTTGCCAATTTTTGTGATTTTTGTCTGGCTCCTGTGCCTAGGGTTGCCAACTTTCGGTTATTGATATAAAGGACAAATTGGGATTTTTTTTTGGGTGCCACGTCTACTTTACAACTTTTCCGATTTTTTTTTTCGGACGAGGTGGTGTAGAAGGGGCACCGCTTGACGTAGATGTCTGTGACTTTGGGACATCATCACTTGCATCGACGACTTTATCACCATTCATGATGATTTGATTGATGATGTTTAGCAAAAACCTGCAAATAAATAATGATTTGGCATTTAGGCAACTACTTGTTTAAAATAGAAAATGCTACTTTTTATGAATCTGTTTAACCCGTAACCGGTACTGTGGTGTCTGGGAGACACTCATCAACGAACAAAGCGCTGTCACACCCTCACCTTTTGTTTTAAAAATCTGTCGCTTCCAATACTTTTAAGTTAGGCAGTTATCAATATGCTCTTAGACTTTGAACAGGTTGGATTGTCAAACGGACAAATTATTACGAGTCAAAGTGTTGAGGTGTCTATTAGACCACTGCGTACCGTTTACGTTATTTTTATAAAACAATTAATTCGTTACGGATTCGCAACAAGGGCCTTCTACGTGTCCAAAGTGATAAGAAGGGCTTCAAGGAAACTGTACTATAGTGGTTTTATGAAATCGACAGCGATATAAGTGCATAAGCATCTATAGATGACTGTATACAGTACTATAGTATCATTGAGTAACTCAATGGTAGTATACTACATAACCATTATAGTGATTATGTCGTTGAAGATAATCACAGCAGCGATTCAGGACTTGTCTGTAAAGATTCTATAGAAAATAATTTTATAGGGTCATATAGTAAAGAATTTGAAATTGTTAAAGAATTTGAAAAAAAAAGAAAAAAGTTACTATGGAAAAAATATTTGTAAAAATTAGCTATAGTTTGAAGCAGTTATTTTTGCTGTTAAAAAAAGATATATTAGAATTTTTTTGTTTATGTTATTTTTTAAGGTAGGTATATTCTTCGAAATAAAGATCGTTTTATTTTGTTTGGTTTAATATTTTTTATAGTTTAATCACAAAGTTTGCACTACTGCACTTTTTGTACATGTTTTGATTAAAACCTATTTGTTTAAGTTTTTCTTTTATTTAGGTATTATTTTTGGTGATATTCTAACTTTATATATAGTCCCTAGTATCCCCAAAACCTTAGATAAAAAAAATAATATAAATAACAATTTTAAAAGGTAGGTGTCTCTCAGACCCCTTAGTACCGTTTATGTCCTGAAAATCGTACCGTACCGGTTACGGGTTAATTTAATTTTCCAATTAAAGTTTAAAAATATATTGCGACAAAAAACTGAAATCTAATAATATAATTTTAATTTTGTATTTTCCACTTACCGTTTCCTGTTAAAAAGTTGTAAAATAAGGTTAAAGAAACACCTTACACACAGGGACTAGTCGACTACACACAAGAGCTCAACACAACGAGGAACAAAATAAAAATACAAGGTATGCTGGATAAATTGGAGCTCAGGGATTTACCAAAATATTTCAAATGTTGCCAATTCTACATTTTATGGTATTTGTATGGGCCTTTTTTAAAATAATTGTGGATTTATCTGTATTTCCGGATTTTAAAGGACATTTGCCGTCCTTTGACACCTTTCAAAAGGACAAAGGACAGTATTTAGAAATAAAGGACTGTCCTTTGAAATAAAGGACGGTTGGCAACCCTACCTGTGCCTAATCTGCTAAATCTAGAAAGTACAATAGAAAACGTAACTATTATTTTAAGTTTCTAGACTCATTTTCTTTATTAAAAAAATTATTGAAACTTGATAATTTTCAAAATTAGCCAATTTTGCCCTCAGAAATCATTATGTTGAAGAAAAAATAAAAATCTGAAACTTTCAGGAAATGTAGTCCCCACCTTCATCTTTTCAGTCTAGTTAGTCTTGTTTTGTTATTTTATCCATGTAAAAGATATAATAATTTTTTTAATGCAGTTAAGTAGCGATATTTTTAGTTTTATTTATAATTTAAAGTTTAGATGGCTTTGACTTAGTCAATGCATGTTTGGTAGAGAAATGTCAGAACTGTCAAAAATATTTTTAAATATTATTTGTGCGTATTTAAATTGTGATTTCAAAAAGTTTGCAAGTGTAATAAATGACGGAGTGTTCGAGATTCATAAATTTAATTGCAATTAAAAATGCAAGAACCTATCATAATTTTGTACCTCTTTCTCATAGAAAATATTCAAGTTCTGAGAAGTTTTAAATTGTTAAAAATAAGCAAAAACCAAAAAATATTCTAAATAAACCAATTTATTATAACGTGTTTTATTTTAACCAGTTACCTAAAAACTAAAATTTAAATACAGATTGTGTAAATTTTTTTCCAACACTAACATTTAAAATACATACATATAACTTTTAACTATTCAGTGCCTTACTAAAGGGATCAAAATAATAGAACAAGACTAACTTGGTTTAAATTGTGAAAGAAACCGACAAAAAAATGCTTAACGCATTTTTACACGTTTAAATTAACTCTTTATTAATTTCACTTATTATACTTTACAATATAAACCATAAGGATCTTGAATATATTTTTTACATTCTTCTTCTTTAAACACCAATTAGCCAATTAAATACTTCATTAAAATGTATATATGATTATAAATTACATAAAATATAACATAACTACCAAATATATCAAAACTGTCAAAAAATTTCATAATTATTATTTGTGTATTCCTTTGGTGATTTTAAAAAGTTTTGTATATAACATAATATGACATATTATGTTATATACAAAATTTACCAAAGAAATACGCACAAATAATATTTATGAAATATTTTTGACAGTTCTGACACTTCTCCACCAAACATAAAAGCCATCTAAATTTTAAATTATAAATAAAACTAACAATATCGCTACTAAACGGGCATTAAAAAAATTAATATATCTTTTAAAGGAATAAAAATAACAAAACAAGACTAACTGGACTGAAAAGATGAATGTGGGGACTACATTTCCTGAAAGTTTCAGATTTTTATTTTTTCCTCAACATAATGATTTCTGAGGGCAAAATTGACTAATTTTAAGAATTATCAAGTTTCAATATTTTTTTTTAATAAAGAAAATGATAGTTCAGAAACTTAAAATAATAGTTACGTTTACTATTGTATAAGTACTTGATACCTAAAAAAAGCAACTTTCTAGATTTAGCAGAATAGGCACAGAAGCCAGACAAAAATCACAAAAATTGGCAAATTATTATGAATCTTTAGGGATAATAATAATTTATATCGAAAAGACACTTACTGAACAGTAAAACAAAATTAAAATCATTTCAATATTTGTCACAGAAAAAAAGTTCTGGCCCACTATAAGAGAGTAAGAAATTGAGATGATTTCAGATTTTTAAAGGGTGCCGATTAAAAGTAAAAAATCCAAAAACTAAAACGGCAACGGAATTTCAATTTGATACCTAAAAGATCATCCTCAATTTTTTTTATTAAAATAAAAAATCAAGCAACGCACCCTATTTGGTGTTTTTATTTGGAATGACTCATGTAGTAAATAGATACATTAAATTACAATATAATATGTCAAAGTAAAATATAAATACCTATAATAATTATAAACCATAGAGTAACTGTGTTTTGTTACTCTAAGTTATAAACACATATTCACCATAACGTTACTTTTACTAAATATTATTACACTAATCAATCTGTAAGGTATAATAATAAAACAGTTACATGATTTTTCGTTTCGGGTGTTGCAGTGGCAAAGTAACAAGAAAACACACTGATAATAATTATTATCAATTTTTTCGAGACTGTGACGCAATTCACCAATAGATTGGCAGTACAGACTGAACTTAAAAATTACGCGTTTCTTCTACAGGGTTCATACTATTGAATTCGTATAAAATTCCCTGACTTTTCCAGAACTTTCTCAAGCTTTTTCCATAGACTGTGGAAGGTGTCAAAAATTGATATTGATATTCAGGCACATAGGAAAAAAATATAAAATAGAATTTATACTTTGCAGCTTTAATAACAGACCATAAAAACAAAAATAAATACATATAGCATAATTCATATTATATGTGACCTGGACTATAGAAAGGTACTTATGGTCGGAAGAATCAATTTTTGTTTTTTGATAGAAATTTTTTAAAAATATAACGTATTTTTTAATGGAACATACCGCAGACTCCTAAGTTTGAAACTTTTGCTGGAAATCATCCTTAATTAACTTTAAAGTTCAACATGAATTATAAAAATCTCGAAAAAAGTTATAAATATATCAAGAATTGCTTTTTTTGATCTTTTAATATCGCCAATATCCTGAAGAGACATATCGAAAGACGAATCTGGTACAACCTCATCTTCTATGTCACTAACACCTGCACCTCCACCTTGATCTTCGTAATCTTCATCACAATCCGCAAAACATTGTTTCTCCACTGCTTTAAATTCTTTTTCTAAATCCATTATGCACTTTCACAAACTAAAACAACTTTAAATTAGCTGCATAACAACGAAAAACCACGATCTCGAAAATATAATGATAAGAAAAGCAGCACGTATTATTCCAACTTTTTCAACGTTCACAAAATTAGCTATTTAGGGGAAATCACTTGAATAAGGTACAAAAATATTTATTGTAAAAGCACCACTGTATAATGGAAGTCTAAAGAGAGGTGGAGAGCCAAGGGTAAGACGAAAAAAGAAAAGGTAGAAGCGCAAATACAAACGCGACGCACGGACAGTACTTGTTAACTTTAACAGCTGTTTTCTCGAAAACTTGATTTCTAACCATAGGTAGCTTTCCGTAGTCCAGGTCACATATGTAATTCAAAAACAAAACTTTTTTAGATCTTTTAAAATTTAACTTAAAAGTTATAACAAAACATAAGCATATTTCTCGTAAATAAAAACAAAACAAGATACAAAAATAAGTCAAATAACTATTTTAAACTTTTTCTCTCAATATTTGTAGACATCTATTGATACTGTCCACTTCATGGTGGGTTCCTTCAGTTAATTTTTTTTTGTTTTCCAGAACCTTGATTTCCGTTATTAAACAATTTTTCACAATTACGAGAAAGACTTTTGTCAAAGACAAACTGACAGTTACACGATTAGGTAGTTACATTAAAATTGCCCAAGCATTTCATTTATATTAAATCATAATGTAGATTGTGTAGGTATTAAGTAAATATTATTTTCTTTTATATTTTTATTATTATTTTAAGTATTAGTAATATTTACAGATAATTCCCTGACTTTTCCCTGACTTTTCGTTTTTTCTTTAAATTCCCTGACTTTTCCATGACTTTTTAGACTCATTTTATATTCCCTGACTTTTCCCGGTTTTCCCGGTCGCTACGAACCCTGTTCTAGTTTTTTTTGTCGCATATTATAATTTGGAATGTTTTCTTTCAAAATTCATCAGATTGAATGCAAAAAGAACATATTTATTTTTTCACCCTCAGTAACGTTTGTTATGTAATGACCCTGTTTGTTCCTTAGGTTCCTTTTGGCATTCGAACGCAACGTCAAAGGCGAAGAGTACAAACCGCTACCGGTTTACGAAAGAAGAAGACTGAAAAGCAAAGCTGGCAGCAGCAGCTTGAGCGACAACGAAACCAGCGAGAGTCCCTCCAACAGCGGATCGAGCACCCCCGTCCCCTCCTGCAGCGGAATCGCCGTAGCAGGCACCTCCAAGGACTACAAAGTAAGTTCTAAGACGCTAAAGAAGTATCGCTAGTAGCCCCACCACTCGGCTGTTATCATCGTAACAAAAGTACAACTTTTAATAATCAGAGGTCAAACGCTTAGGTTACAAACGAGTGTTTTTAAAAATAAAGCCAGAAAATATTAAAAAATATAGAAAAAAAACCGTGGCTCGATTTGTTGTGTTGTCGGGTGTTGTGAAAATCCTGGGTTGAGTTTTTACCGGTTTTCCAATAAACAGTGTTAATCCGAATGAAGAAATAAATTTCATACAGTCTCTGTAAATATAAATTGTACCTATTAGATACAATCAATACACATTTTAGTAGCGATTTTACGTGAAAAGTGTAAACATTTCAATTCAGTAAAAATCGTCAAACGAATAAGTCGCCTAAATTTAAACAGCATTTAGCATTATTAAAAGCGTTGATTAAGAATTCTTTAAAGTCTCCACTCAACGGTAAAATACCATTATATTGTGTATTATATATAATATTATGTTGCCAGGAATTCGTAGGTATATTTTGTTGTTTTAAATGCAGTTTTCTGCGTTTTTTAGAGAACTGAAACATAAAAATGATTGATTTTAAGGTTATGTTTGTGCAAAAATTATTTTTTAAAGTTATCATTAGTTAATTCTGCACCAACAAATGTACTTACCGAATTGGATGAAATTGGATGAAAATGCAACGATTTAGTTCTTGAATTTTATTTACAATTAAAAACACAATAATTCACCATGATCCCTTAGATAAAATACACACACTAACGTAACTATGTAAGCATTTAAGCGTTGAATTTCTTCATCCATGATATAAGGAATAATCAATCGAAATCGAGTACTAAAAAAGTTTTTTAATTTTTTCCTTGCAACGTAAAACACAAATAACGTGCGCGATTTAGCTTTGCAATTGAACAAAATTTGTCGAGTAAGACTTCTGCCTTCCTCTCTTTTGTGAAAAAACTACCTATTTATTTAAAAATGATGTATAACACTGTGCAACATTTTCGGAAAACAATCAAAATCATAAATTATAGCGTTAAATAATTAGTACATAAAAGATAATTATTGGTTTTGTATATTGTTTTATAAAGTAATAACAATCAAATAAAAAAAAATTAAATAAAAAATGAATGAGAAAGATAAAATGCAATTTTTTTTCTGGATTTAATGTTGTAGTGCAATTTCTTAGTTCTTTTGCTTCTACCATAATAATAATTATGGTAATTATTATTATTATTATATTAATTATTAAAAACATATTCTTAACAAAAAGAATAAATCAACATAAAAGATATAACAAATTTTATTTATAATTTTATGCCAAAATTTCCATTGCCATAGACCAACAAAAATCTGCCAACATCGAATCAAACCTCTTTCCTCTATAACGATTTTCCATTTCCATTATTGTTTGACGCTCTTCTGATTCGGTGGACAGCTGATTTTCGAACAGGTCAAGATGTGCATGGAGCAAATGTACTTTTAGTGACATGTTTACACCCATTTTTAATTTTTGTTTTATTTTTTATTATTTCTTTTTAATTTATTGTTATGACAACAATTTCCTACAAGTTAATTGGTTTAAATTAATAAATAACGTTTTTTCGGGTTCCAAAATTAATAGAACTCAAAATCGATATTTAAAAAAACCTGAATCAATCTAAACATTCTGTAAACGAAAACTACTTTCAGAACCCCATCATTTTTTTTGCTGTTGCACTGTGTAATCGGTGCTTTAAATTTGTTGAAAATTCTTAAATTCACGAAATGCATTCGAAGTCCACCAGATGGCGCGCGCGTTGCGAAAACCCGATAGTTCTTTAGCGTATACTTCATAGGGTTGCAACTTTTCATGAAAAGTTGAAATTTTTGAAAAGTTGGGTTTTATTTTTCGGAAAATTTCGGAAAAGTTGGAAAAGATGGAAAAGTTGAGTTTTTTGTAATGTAAACGTATAAAACATAAATAATGCTTGTCAATGTATTAAAATAATTTATTTCTTATGTATTTATACATACCTAACGAGTTGTTTTATAACAAAATAACAAAAAAAAATAACAAATAAAATAAAATGAACAGATAACATAATCACAACAAAAATAAACTAGGTTCGAGTTAAAAAAATCATATTTTTTAAGTAAAAAAAAATAGAAATTTATACACACCATAAAAAAAATATGAAGCAAAAATTATTAAATTTATTGTTGTTAAAAATTATGGAAATTTGCAAGTAAAAATTTAAAAAGAAAAAGAAAAGAAAACTTTCTTCTTTTCCACTTTTATATTTTTACTTGCTCCCAATTTCGGGCCATACATGGCACATGTGCCATTGCAGGGTAAACCAATCAACGAATAGCATTTAGAAGCTGTTGCCACTTTTACCGATTTTTCGGTAGATCTATCGATTTGGCAGTCCATTTACCAAAAATACCTTATTTTCTACCGATTTTCACTTCGGTACATTTTAGTTTATTTTTTTAATAATGAGTTTTATTCCTTGTTTTTTTTTCAATTTTAAATATTTATCTTATTATGGCGATATAATTCAAAATACGTGACCCCAATATTCTTATTAGATAAATTTTAGCAACTAAAATATAATAAAACAATCTTTATACAGGGTGTTATGTAATTAATGTTATATATTAAAATGGGTTGTTCCTTAAGGTCCATAAAGAAGCACCTGAAACTTTTTTTTTCTAAATTCCAAAGTCTAAAAATAATTTATAATAACCTTTATCCTACCAAAAAGTACGCCACTGATCGACTAGGAACTTTAGGTTAATCTGGTGGATTTATTATGTTATGGTTGGTAACAGTGTTTCCAAAATCTCTTAAAAAAGTTGACAAACATTGTTTAAATTTAGCTTAATTACAAAAATGACAAAATTAACAATGCAAATTGTCAATTTGGCGTTTTTTATTAATTGTTGGTTATTTCATTTTTGTACTGAAGGTAAATTCAAACAAAATCTGCCAACTTTTATGACAGAATCTAGTGCATTTCTTTTAAATTTTAGGTTATGTTTTCAAATTGTAAATATCTTAACTAAGGGAAGTGCTTTTGGATTTATTTACACAAATTAAATGTTTAAAGTTTAACCTGTGAACTGGTTCCAATTTCATCTGAGTAAAGAGAGAAAAAAACTGATGAAAAAATTAATTTTGTGGTTATGGATTTCAAATTTCAAAGGTACTAAATTTTCTAATCATTGCTTAAGCTAATAGCTGGATCAGTAAATAAATACAGAAGGGTATTAGAGCTTTAAGGGCATAAAACTTTTGTATTTATTGAGTTTTTATTTATTTTTTGCAAGAAAAATTTTTAGTAACAATTTTTTACATCTGGCAACGCATAGCTACTTTGTTGGTTGGTATCTATGTACTCACAAAATACAGGTGTGCAGAGATAAACAAGTGTGTAACCAGTGGCGTATCACAAAAAATATAAAAAACTTCTAATGCATATTTTTTCTTTATCTTTGGAAAAATGTTTTTTTAAATATTTTTCCTTTATTCCTTATGTCAAAAGGTATTCAGTATTTTAATATATAACATTAATTACATAACACCCTGTATAATAGAAAATGACCATTTTTTATAAAGTTTGACAGAATGTTATTCCAAAAAACAATGATTTTAGCACGTTTTACTAAAAACACTTCAAATCTAGCGATTTATATCGAATTTTGAGCAAATTATCTACCGAAAAAAATTTATGGTAGTGGAAACACTGGTTAGAAGTCAACTCATTGTTAATTGGCCGAACTTTTCCAACTTTTCGACCGAACTTTTCCTTGTTTGCAACACTAACACTTCAATTGAATCGTTTCTTTTAGGACTGCGTGCCGAGCAAACCCGAAGTAAAAACGTCGTCGCTGCGCAGCGTGAGAGTCAAGACGGAAAGGCAGAAAGAGAAGCAGTGCGACAATAACGCGAAACACCAAAACAACAACAACTATAGTTGCGACGCCGAGACCGTAGTTAATCCCGAAGCGGACAAAACCGAAAATCAAATCGAAATCAAAGACGAAGTAGTCAAGTTGGCGGAGGATTCTACCGATAGAGTGGAGTCGCCACCGCAGGTGGCTGAGGAGTGTGACGTAATCAAGGCTGAAGTGGTTAAAGTTGAGGCTGTTATATCGGTGGAACCGGATACTTCGGCTGTGGCGCCGATTGTGCAGAAAATATCGCCGCTTGTAACTCTATCACCGACTGAAGAAAAGGATGAGCCCTTTATCAAAACCGGAGATACCGGCTCAAATGTTGACGTGGATGTCGTTGAAGTTCCGTTCAAGCCTAAAACGCCCGAAATTGTGGACTTAGAATCGGACGCTTTCAAAGCGATGAACTCTAGCATCAACAAAACCTTCGTGCAGGAAGTGAAGAAGCGGAAGCTGGACATACTGAAGGAGGGGGGTTTGGAGGTCACACCGGTGCGTTCCGGTTCTATGATAAGCAAAAGGCCGTCGGTGATTCAACCTACGATTACCACTGTAACAGTCCCAATCAAAAATCTCGCGAATAACGATGGCATGCCGCCTCCGCTGGTGAATATTGTTCCATCGAAGCGGTCAAGTCCGCAAACAACTCAAACGAAATCGGGTCAGAAATCGCCGCTTCCCAGTTCCCCCTCCAAAGCGTTTTCGTTCGGAAATTCTTTACCTCCACGCGTCGTGCAATCCAGATCCATATATTCCTACTCGGAGAAGACTGTGTACGGTAACCCCAAGGACGTGTATGCGCCAAAGTTCCCCGAACTCAGCTCCAGACAGTGCGGCGGCGACTTGCTCGATCTGACGATCACGAGCCCGCAGAAACCGGTCGCTGACGTCGTGCGCGTTCCTCAGATACCGTCTTCCTCGTCTTCGCTGTACAATAGACTTTCAGACAACCGGCCGATGCCTCAACAACACCAGCAACCGAGGACTGCAAGTTTGATCGAAGGCAGACGGTTGGGTTCCAACCTGGAGATCACGCTGGTGGGGCCCAATAGCGCCGTCAAACCGCCGCCACAAAATAAATACCCCGCGCCGGCCGCATCGGTGCAGATAACGCCCAATCACAACAGGCACCACGCGCAGAAAAGAATGCCCAGCGAGATGTACCTCAACAGTAAAGTCGCGAAAACCGATTTAAAAATGAAGCACCCGAAACCGAGCTCGCAAGTATCTCCGAAAGCTGGCGCCGACATCAACATACCGAACCCTTACGTCAACAAAAGCCCCAGTATTAAAGCGGACCCGATCAACAGCTACATGAAAGCCATGCAGACGGCGTCGAAGCCGTACCCGAGCACCCCGGCATCTGCGTTCCCGGGATATCTGTCGCAGATCTACGAGCAATCGAACCAATTCAAGAATTTGTACCAATACGCCATGGATTCGCAGTACGCGAACGCGATGCAAGGTTTGTACGCCGGGTATCCAGTGAACCAGCAGCAGATGGTGATGCCATCGCCGGAACAGTTGAAGTTGTACGCCGATTGGATGTCGACCCAAATGCATTTTTCCTACGCCCAAAATGACGCAAGCCATATTAACAACATGAAGAAACAGTAAACGTCAAATTATTTTGGATTCGGTTACCCAAGTACACAAAGCAGCTCTTTTCCACCCACTGGATCACCTGTTTTGTCCTTGAAATTACTTGAACAATACAGCCGTATAATTCAGTTTTTTCTTTAATAATACAAGTTTTTTACATTACGGAACTCTTTAAAATGCTTTATGTTTACAAAAACAAAATATGTCAGTTTTTAGAGCAAATACCAATTCCTATATCTTCACAATGATTTTTAAAATATTATTTACACCAAAATTCACAATTTTTTGGATGACAATCTAGAGGGTGTTTCTCGAAATATACAACTAAACGTTCTATAGAAAATTACCTTATAAAAAGCAATAAACCAATCCGAGCACGGCAAACTTCACAGCTCACTAGGTGCGACGGAAATACCGTGCTCCGATTGGTTTATTGCTCCTTACAGAATCAATTTTCAATAGAAAGTAAAATCGCCCTCAAGAAATTTTACAAAAATTACCAGTTTTTGACACTCAATAAAATGTCAATAATTTATATGCTCTTGACTTTTACAATCCATTTTTTGTAAAAACGTTTCAAAAATATCAAATAATTTTTTTATATTCACTATTTTGCGTTTGAAGTTATATTAGTTTGATCATTAAATATAAAACGATATTATTTTATCATAAAATTTGTACTTATATTATTTACTTTTTCAAATCATCCAGTATATTACAAAATATAGTGCTTTGCTAACCAGAATTTCAACAACATTGTATATTTTCTCAATTAAAAAATTGACCGGATCTAAAAATAATTTGGTGTTATGTCATCTTTGGTGAAGTGCACATATTTTATATTTCTCCGCGACACCTCGGCTATAATCTGTAAAAATAATGTATTAAAAGTGACATTGTTGAACGACAATATAAACAAAATGTATATTTGTATAAGACCATAGATTATAAAATAATTAAGTGTTGGTAAGTCTAAATAAGGGGCTATGTTAAAATAAATTGAATGGAAAATCCTAGATGTTGAATGTAATGATTGATATATTTTTTGCCAAGCAAAACTTTTTACATTTGATACGTTTTTTGTAATTTTCGTTGCCACAATGCCGTACGGTTAAGTTCTTTAAAAATATGTTGTAAATATTTACGAGGCCAGATAAAAATTAGTGTCTGTGATTTTATTATATAATACCAAATTAAACTTTTGTACATAGAATATATGAGTTTCCTATTTTCTCGACTTAGTCAATTATATAAGTTTTTACAAGCAATGTAAATATTACTTTTATATTACCAATAAGTGTTAGTTTACTATGTTAAGCCATCGCCATTAAAAATAAATATCTAAGGAAATTAATGTTTTGTTTTACTTTTTGCGAACTTTGGTATTTACGCATTTTCTCAAAATTTATTTGTTATTATTTGAATTAAATTTTCTTAATAATTTTTATCGTCGCGAAAACCAATGCGAAGATGAAGCACCCGAAACCGAGCTCGCAAGTATCGCCGAAACCTGGCGCCGACATAAACATACCGAACCCTTACGTCAACAAAAGCCCCAGTATTAAAGCGGACCCGATCAACAGCTACATGAAAGCCATGCAGACGGCTGCGAAGCCGTACCCAAGCACCCCGGCATCGGCGTTCCCGGGATATCTGTCGCAGATCTACGAGCAATCGAACCAGTTCAAGAATTTGTACCAATACGCCATGGATTCGCAGTACGCGAACGCGATGCAAGGTTTGTACGCCGGGTATCCAGTGAACCAGCAGCAGATGGTGATGCCGTCGCCGGAACAGTTGAAGTTGTACGCCGATTGGATGTCGACTCAAATGCATTTTTCCTACGCCCAAAATGACGCAAGCCATATTAACAACATGAAGAAGCAGTAAACGTCAAATTATTTTGGATTCGGTTACCCAAGTACACAAAGCAGCTCTTTTCCACCCACTGGATTACCTGTTTTGTCCATGAAATTACTTGAAAGATACAGCCGTATAATTCAGTTTTTTCTTTAATAATACAAGTTTTTTACGTTACGAAACTCTTTAAAATGCTTTATGTTTACAATAACAAAATATGTCAGTTTTTAGAGCAAATACCAATTCCTATATCTTCACAATGATTTTTAAAATATTATTTACACCAAAATTCACAATTTTTTCGATGACACTCTGGAGGGTGTTTCTCGAAATTTACAACTATACGTTCTATAGAAAATTACCTTATAAAAAGCAATAAACCAATCCGATCACGGCAAACTTCACAGCCCACTAGGTGCGGCGGAAATACCGTACTCCAATTGGTTTATTGCTTCTTACAGAATCAATTTTCAATAGAAAGTAAAATCGCCCTCAAGAAAGTTTACAAAATTTACCAGTTTTTGACACTCAATAAAATGTCAATAATTTATTTGCTCTTGACTTTTACAATCCATTTTTTGTAAAAACGTTTCAGAAATATCAAATAATTTTTTTTATTTTCACTATTTTGCTTTTGAAGTTATATTAGTTTGATCATTAAATATGAAACGGTATTATTTTATCACAAAATTTGTACTTATATTATTTACTTTTTCAAATCACCCAGTATATTACAAAATATAGTGCTTTGCTACCCAGAATTTCAACAATATCTGTATATTTTCTCAATCAAAAAATTGACCGGATCTAAAAATAATTTGGTGGTATGTCATCTTTGGTGAAGTGCACATATTTTATATTTCTCCGCGACACCTCGGATATAATCTGTAAAAATAATGTATTAAAAGTGACATTGTTGAACGACAATATAAACAAAATGTATATTTGTATAAGACCATAGATTATAAAATAATTAAGTGTTGGTAAGTCTAAATAAGGGGCTATGTTAAAATAAATTGAATGGAAAATCCTAGATGTTGAATGTAATTGATTGATATATTTTTTGCCAAGCAAAACTTTTTACATTTGATACGTTTTTTGTAATTTTCGTTGCCACAATGCCGTACGGTTAAGTTCTTTAAAAATATGTTGTAAATATTTACGAGGCCAGATAAAAATTAGTGTCTGTGATTTTATTATATAATACCAAATTAAACTTTTGTACATAGAATATATGAGTTTCCTATTTTCTCGACTTAGTCAATTATATAAGTTTTTACGAGCAATGTAAATATTACTTTTATATTACCAATAAGTGTTAGTTTACTATGTTAAGCCATCGCCATTAAAAATAAATATCTAAGAAAATTATTGTTTTGTTTTACTTTTGTGAACTTTGGTATTCACGCATTTTCTCAAAATTGATATGTTATTATTTGAATTAAATTATCTTAATAATTACCCAAGCACCCTGGCATCTGCGTTCCCGGGATATCTGTCGCAGATCTACGAGCAATCGAACCAATTCAAGAATTTGTACCAATACGCCATGGATTCGCAGTACGCGAACGCGATGCAAGGTTTGTACGCCGGGTATCCAGTAAACCAGCAGCAAATGGTGATGCCATCACAGGAACAGTTAAAATTGTACGCTGATTGGATGTCGACCCAAATGCATTTTTCCCACGCCCAAAATGACGCAAGCCATATTAACAACATGAAGAAACAGTAAACGTCAAATTATTTTGGATTCGGTTACCCAAGTACACAAAGCAGCTCTTTTTCACCTACTGGATCACCTGTTTTGTCCTTGAAATTACTTGAAAAATACAGCCTTATAATTCAGTTTTTTCTTTAATAATACAAGTTTTTTTCGTTCCAGAACTCTTTAAAATACTTAATGTTTACAAAAACAAAATATATCAGTTTTTAGAGCAAATACCAATTCCTATATCTTCACAATGATTTTTAAAATATTATTTACACCAAAATTCACAATTTTTTGGATGACAATCTAGAGGGTGTTTCTCGAAATATACAACTAAACGTTCTATAGAAAATTATCTTATAAAAAGCAATAAACCAATCCGAGTAAGGCAAACTTCACGGCATACTAGGTGTGGTGAAAATACCATGCTCCGATTGGTTTATTGCTTCCTATAGAATCATATTTTAATAGAAAGTAAAATCGCCCTAAAGAAATTTTACAAAAATTACCAGTTTTTGACACTCCCAATAATTTATATGCTCTTGACTTTTACAATCCATTTTTTGTAAAAACGTTTCAAAAATATCAAATAATTTTTTTATTTTCACTATTTTGCGTTTGAAGTTATATTAGTTTGATCATTAAATATAAAACGATATTATTTTATCATAAAATTTGTACTTATATTATTTACTTTTTCAAATCATCCAGTATATTACAAAATATAGTGCTTTGCTAACCAGAATTTCAACAACATCTGTATATTTTCTCAATCAAAAAATTGACCGGATCTAAAAATAATTTGGTGTTATGTCATCTTTGGTGAAGTGCACATATTTTATATTTCTCCGCGACAACTCGGATATAATCTGTAAAAATAATGTATTAAAAGTGACATTGTTGAACGACAATATAAACAAAATGTATATTTGTATAAGACCATAGATTATAAAATAATTAAGTGTTGGTAAGTCTAAATAAGGGGCTATGTTAAAATAAATTGAATGGAAAATCCTAGATGTTGAATGTAATTGATTGATATATTTTTTGCCAAGCAAAACTTTTTACATTTGATACGTTTTTTGTAATTTTCGTTGCCACAATGCCGTACGGTTAAGTTCTTTAAAAATGTGTTGTAAATATTTACGAGGCCAGATAAAAATTAGTGTCTGTGATTTTATTATATAATACCAAATTAAACTTTTGTACATAGAATATATGAGTTTCCTATTTTCTCGACTTAGTCAATTATATAAGTTTTTACGAGCAATGTAAATATTACTTTTATATTACCAATAAGTGTTAGTTTACTATGTGAAGCCATCGCCATTAAAATAAATATCTAAGGAAATTAATGTTTTGTTTTACTTTTGTGAACTTTGGTATTCACGCATTTTCTCAAAATTGATTTGCTATTATTTGAATTAAATTATCTTAATAATGTTTATTACTAAATTTATGAGCAGATAACTTTGGACACCCTATATATTAAATTATAAATGCTTTTTTGTGATTTTTTTTCAAGGTTCCTGTGGGTTAATTGCGAAATACGTTAAAGACGCTTAACGCAATCAGTGTTGCCTACATTCAAAATTATTGGAGCGAAGCTAAAAATATACAGTGTGGAATAAAATCATGACCTGCAATGCCTGGGCATACATAGTGCTATCCCCAGACCGCAAAATCACATTCCCTGCACATGCCAGGAATATTCCCAGGAATATTCCAATCGTCCCAGAATATTCCCAGGAATATTCCTGGCATAATCAAATGTCCGCTTTTTGATTAACCCAGGCATCATAAAAAGAATATTCCATATATCTGCCTGCAGAAGACTCAAGGATTATTAGGGGAATATTCCTTGATATAATTTGGGGATTATATTCCCAGCCTTATTGCCTCTTATACCCAGGAACTTAACTTAAGTATAGCCATTATTGAGTTACTGAGTATATCAGTCCCACTATAATCATTGTTTGGCTGTGCCATCACAGACGCACATCTCCAACTAATATTATTAACCTATCGGTATATATAGTTATCAAGCGTGCGTAAGCAACGGTGAGAGGTATTGCAACTAAACTAATGAATATTCACTGGGAATATTCTTAGATGATGCTTGGAAGTTTTAGAGGATCATTCTAGGAATATTCCCAATGAATATTCCTAGAATGAAGCGGAATATTCCTAGGCGATACGGAATATTCCTGGAATATTTTCGAACCTTCATTGCAGTCTGGGTCAGGCCAATAACTTTTGAACAAGATAAAAGTCATGTTGATTGCAAGGCGTTATTTTAAGTATAAAAAATTCTTGAAAAAACAATGTCTGCATAATATGCATATTATGAAGATTGCAAAAAAAATATAAACTAAAATTATTTTTCTGTTATTTTATTAAAAAATATTTCAACTCGTTAAGGAAGTTCCTTAGATGTGATATTTTCTCAGTTTCTTTTACTTCAAAATGTTATTTTCTTACTTTTTATAAGGATCCTCCTTTAACATATATTTTTTTAATTTAAATGAATTGTAGAATATAATATTACTAAGATTTAAAAATCTATAATAATTCTTTTTAGTAAACAATAGGAGCATTCTTCATAGGCAGTATGTAAAGTCTAAAGGTTAATAAAATCATTTTACAAACATTTTAAAATTGTAATAAACCAATTATTTTAATAATAACTGCTTTTTTTAAATTTGTTAAAAAATGATTTTTTTTTAAATTTTTGTTTATCACAAAGTCTACCTTTGCCAGAGTACACATTTGTACACCGATTTTTATTGATTGCAGTTTCTTGTTCGAGACCCTTTGGTAACTTTAAAATGATATTTACCAAAATCCTAGCTGCTCCTCTTTTCGAAATTTTTTTTTAATTTTTGTTTATCTTACCTTTGACAGAGTACACATTTGTACACCGATTTTTATAATATTGGAGTATATTGTTAACGAGACTTGGAGAATACTGTTTTCATACTGAGCACATCATTAGATTTATACAGGGTTAGCCAAAAATCACTTTTTTTAGTAAAAAGCATAATGCACAAAAAAGATCCCAGCAAACACAACCGTAAAGGTTCTGTAATGGCGCTTTAAACGCGTGCCTTTAATAAACTAAAGGCCCTATAAAGGCTGACTTTAATGGACCTCTACATATTATGTCGCGTTCACCTTTTATGGGCATGTGACGGCAGTCGATAAAGACACTTACAAGAACCGGTAAAGGTTCCGATATGGCAGGTTAAAGGTACAAATGTGGCAAGCTAAAGGTTCTTATATGGGGTGTTAAAGATTCTATAGTGGTTAGTTAAATATTATTTAATGGATAAGTAAAGTACCTATTTTGTCGGATTAAATGTGGTACCTATATATTTACTAGGTACGGATATTCCTAATTGAAATATTTTATCCCGACCGATTTTTGACGGTAGGGATAAAAATTCCCGATTATCGTGTAATATCCGACCTAATAAATATATACCTACCAAATTTAATCCACCATAATAGATAGGTACTTTACTATATTACAAAAATTTCGTTATTATGTAATTCCATTAATGTCCCTAAAACTTTCAAAAAATTAAAAAATACAAAGTGTTTAATGTCACATTTTATAACACATTAATAATGTGTTATAAAATACATGTAATTTAAACATAATTATAACATAACATATTTAAATAAAAAAAAAACTTGACAAATATTATAAAATAAAATCAAATTTCAACAGTTTCCATTTCTAAGGAATCGAATGAATTAAATTGAACACCAAAACAAATTAAGTAGATAAATCCAGTCTCTAGTCCAGTCTTTAGCACAATGGATATATGGCTAAATCACATGCATAAGAGATCTCTATTATATTGCATAATCATTGACGACTGCACTGCACTGTAGGAATGCATTCAAAACGAAAACGAAGCTTTTTCTAGAAAAACTTGCAAATTAGAATCCCATTATAAGACCATGGTCTTATAATGGGATTCTAATTTGCAAGTTTTTCTAGAAAAAAGCTTCGTTTTGAATAGATCTATCTCGAGATAATTAAATAGGATTAAATATTCAAAACATGGTGCGCTAAAAGAAGATTTAAAATTTTAAAATAGGTCACATGAAATAGGTATTTCCTAGGTTATTAAATAGTACGACATTAATGTAAAAATTGTACAGTAAAAATACTTACTTGAAAAAGGTACTACCTAGTTGTTTAGTTCGTTAATAATTAATTATAAAATACACCTATTAGATAATTAATTAATATATCTCAAAACCTATATTATTTTTCTATATGCATATGCATAATACCACTAACATGAGGCAATTCATTAGTAAATATGGTGTAAAGCAAAGGAAAACATTTGGCACTGTAATGGTGTGTTACAGTTCCATTAACTTGATACTTATAATTGCCATATGTGGGCCCTTAATGTTAAATTATACATATAATTGCCTGAAAAGGGCCATTGCAAGACCTTACCACGACAACCTTTGGTCTAAATTGACATTTATTAACGAAAAATTCCTGTAGAGGCCCAGTACAAGAACAGCTTGGGTTAAAAATGCCATCATTTAACCATTAAACGCTGTAATGGGCCATTACATTACCAGACTTATGTGTTTGCTGGGATATATCTCCAAAAAATGTTATTTTGTTTAATTTTATTCAAAATCAATTTTTCTTATAAAGTCTTAATAAAAATCCCATTTGGTAGCCTGATAAACATAAAAATATTTAAAAAAACATGGGTTAGCCAAAAATCAATTTTTTTAGTAAAAAGCATAATGCACAAAAAAATGAAACAAGAACCTGCAATCAGTTTTTGGCGGCATTTTTATGTGACTTAAACTTCGTTCAGGCACACCGTGAATAAAGCGCGTGTGTAAACAATAGTATATTTAAAAAAGTATCAAATTAACCCTGATCTTCATGTTTTAGTTTTACTAGAAAACTATTTAAAATAACTTTTTATTTTAGGCACTGGGTAAAGATACTCTAATATTTTTGTCTATATTTTTATGCTATTTTAATAAAATATTATATTATGTATCAAGTTTAATAAACGCCATTTTAGACAGTGCGAGTGCTTAATTAAATAAGTGTCTAGAAATGTTTATAAACGAGTTGCATACTATACTTTTTCTACGACTATTTCCCTCGTCTTAATTTCCACCAATCACAAACGCGCAATTTTGAATTAGAAATGTTTTCTAGGTGGAAAAACTGTATGACAACACCTGTCAGCAGTTTTTTCGAGTTTACCCGCGGCAAAACTTAACAGCTGTTGTCACCAAAAATTGCAGTTTATATTTTAATTTTACCATAAATAATTAAGTTTGTAGTATTTTACCTATTTCTCAGTTTTCAAATTAATACCTACATATTTATTATGTATGCATGTATAATAGTTGGTATGTTTTGTAAGCTATGAAATAGTCTTGTCAAATACCATTCGGGCATCTAATTTTTCCTGTGAAGAAAATCAAAAAAACACAATGCTAAGTAATATTTTTTAACAAAATGCATTCGTGCAGGTGCAAAAATCCTCCTCTTCGACTCGGATTTTTGTTGCCACCAGCACTCATGCTTCTTGTTAAAATATTACTTAGCAACGTGTTTTTTCGATTTTTTTCGGAAAAATTGGATGCCCTTATGATATTACATGGACCTTCTGGTTTTTTCAAGGTCATTTCAGGATTTCAGGATGTCTTCAGCAGATGCAGACAATGACCAGAAGGTCCTTTTCAGGATTTCAGGGAAATTTTCCTGAAAGAGGTCCTTGTTTATCTCTTAGATCTTTAAGTTGGTACAACTGTCTAACTAGATTTATGTTGGTAACTAAATTTTATAAAAAGTGTACGCTAGCCTAGCCTAGCCTGGGGTATCTGGTCATTGTCTGCATCTGCTAAAGACATCCTGAAATCCTAAAATGACCTTGAAAAAACCAGAAGGTCCATGTCTTCGGTGCTGAAGACATCCTGAAAATCCGAAAATTCAGCCGAAGACATCCTGAAAAACACTTCTTCGGCACTGAAAATCCTGAAAGGTAACACATGCCATCGAATTTGGCGCTGAAACCCGCTCTCTTAACTACTATGGTGTATTTTTTATCTTCTTATAAAATGCCTTTTAAACTTGTATTACTGGAAAAAAACTGTTAATAATTATAATTATAATATATTCAATTTGAAATACCTATAGGTTTTTTATAAGTTTTTGTCCCTGAATTTCATTTTATTTTATGTTTAATAGTGCCTACCTATATTTCTGAGCCGAAAATAAATAAAGTGTAAATTTCTTCAGAAAAAAAGTCCCCTCTACCTACTGTTTCTATTTGAAGAGCAAGCACATAATTTAAAAATTTAAAAGAAAAAATAAGTTGAACATGGTCTAAAATTTAAAATTCTTCAAAAAATATTTAAAAAATAAGACAAATATTTTTTAAATACAATTTTGGTTTTATTTTATAGTCCTTATTATTTATTAAATAGTATTTTTTTTAATTATCTAGGTATTATATTAAAAAGTAGGTAAACATTTATGGAAGGTACCTATGTATGTTTTTAATATTAAAAAAATGAATCAATAAATATTTTTACCCAAGTTTAATGTAAGGGGTAATTATTTTACAATGAAACCAAAGAAAGTAAAAATCAATTGATTTTAAGCATTCAGCTTTTCAATCAGACAAAAATGGAATATTCTTAGAACCTTCCCTTATTGCTAAGAATGTTCTTAGGGACTTTTAAAACATTCAATAGATACACTTTTAATGATGCAATTAGATTCTTAAAATCTTCTTAAAACCTTCCTAAAAAGCATCCTAAGAACATTTTAAGAATACGTTTTTGGAATGTTCAGAAGGTTTCTTATGGAGCTTATAGGAAACTTTTGAGAATATTTCCAAATATGTCAGATACCCACGTTCTAATATGTTGTTTTCTACATTCGTAAAATTCTTCAGGAGACAAATACGCCTCACTGTCATAATATATATGACAGAGAAATGTATTTGTCGTCCCCTTAAATTTTGCGACATACTACTTATATTTATTTAAAAATATTAAATAAACAATTTGACCTCTAAATCATAAGTTTTATGACATTATTTCATAAAAAGTAAAATTGTAAAATTTTGTGGGATAAGTCAGATTAGATTGAAGTTGAAGATATTTAGGATTATTATACATAAAAATGTTAATTCAGAAATAAAAAATCGGTATATAAATTAATAAATATTTATTTTTAACATAAAATAAAATACCTATAGTAAAAGTATTTTTGTTATCGAATATTGTTTTAATTTGACAAATAACTATAAAAAATATTTTGGATTGTGTTTTTTACTTAGTATTTAATACTAATTACTAATAAGGTACTTATAAGTGTAGGTATATATACCTTTATACGTAGTTTATTGTATATTTTACTATTATATAGGCAACTGAACTAAATATGCTTATAACAGGAATATTCCTAAATTAATTATCTATAGCAATTACATTCTAAGCATATGTTTAGAGTAGACTAATTTTACCACTAAAACTTTGCACCTTCTAAGAACCTGCCTATAGGCCAGTAAGAATATTCTTAGGATCATGCTATAAGTCTTTTAAACATGTTCTTTAGAAGAAATATAGCATGATCCTAAGAATATTCTCACTGGAAGGTTTAAAAAACATTCTTAGAATAAAATGTGCTACCAGGGAGGTATGTCCTTCTGAATTTATTTTTTCATATATATTTACAAACAAAAATACTGTCTATTTTTATCCATATCGTTAACGACTGATAAAAATTTTATCAACCAATTTACATTTTAGATGATTTTATGCATGGAGCCTACACAAGGAGTCCGAACTGCATGTAAACAAGAATCTTCCTAAAGAAAGTAGGCGCTGGTGTCCCGTTTATTCTGAAACAATTGACTAATTTGTACCGAAACGCTACCAAAAGAGCAGACGTCAGGACGCATCAACAATCAGCGCCGCAGGTGTTAAAAAAAAAGACTTAATTTGTGCAATTTAGAGGGCAGGTTTTGTCAATTTTCCCTATTAAGTTCGGGCTCCTTGTGTAGGCTCCATGATTTTATGGTTAAAAGCAAATGTCACAAATGTCAAATAAATCTTGATGACGTTTTAATTGTTTTATGTCTAATTTAAAATGTCAATGTATAGAAATTGACTTTTTTAGGGAAAATATAAACGTTGAAAGATCATTACCCAATTTATTATATAAAACCACAAAATCCATGTCGTGCAAAAACCTATATCCACTGATATGTTAATCAGTTGATATAAATTAATCAACGTTTCTGCATACGGCCCTTAGTGTCATGGAAACGTGTACGATAATGTGCGTTTTACAGGTGCACCCATGGGTGTAGAAAGACAGATAAATGACAAATTTTGTATAATTATACTATTATGCCTTTGGCGCGTGCTCGCAAGAAAAGCATGTTTTCCGGAATTGCATCAACTTATTTTTTCGCTTGCGAATAAGCGCACTAATAACTATCTAATCATAGTCTTCCCCCTCTGCGTCTATAACAAATTCTATTTTTGACGTAAGCGCGGCACAGAGAGTTTAGTTTGTGTATGCGAGTGAATGCGCGACTACGTTCGATAGTGCTGTACTAAAGCGCGGCAACAAGTGTCGATAAACAATAGCGCGAAAAAAAAATGAAGACCATTGTGATTTTGTTTATACATTAGAATAAAGTGCGCTTTAAGTATTAACAGGATTTCAACGATTATTCAAGGTAATAATGATACACATTTCACCTGCATGTGAGTCTTTGTTGGGTGAAGGTGATTTAATGAATGTTTGTTATGAAATTTAAATTATCTACTTATTTACTATTATTGTTTCTTTTAATACTATATTTTTATAAAATTATAAGCTAGAAACCTTCACCTCGAAAATTTAAACAACAATGCTTTTGACACACGGTTTAAAAAACCTTTAATGTAAATAATTAAACAAATTAGTTAATTTTATATATTGAACATTGTTTTAAAATTTATATATATGTACGAGGTGTGTTCAGAAAATAACGGGAATTGTTAAATTTCGCGGGTTCGGAGGGTCCGGTTGTCATAAAATTTTTCATCGTTTACTTTGTCTGTGGCAGCCGCTAAGGTTAGACGTGTTTTATGAGCTCGGCGATTTACGTTCGTTAAAGGAAATGGATTAAAGAAATTTGTATCCAATTTTGCTTAAAAAATAAAATAAATTCTGTGAAATGTTAACAAAGGCCTATAGTGAGTCTGCTATAAGTAAAACAAGAGTTTACAAGTTGTATAAGAGTTTCCAAGATGGCCGTGAAGACGTTGAAGATGACGAACGCCCCAAACGCCCAAGCACATTAACAACCGATAAAAACATGGAAAAAGTGGAAGAAATGGTTATAAACCATCAGAGAAGTCGCTGATGATGTTGGTATATCGATTGGCTCATCCCATGAAAATTTTTTGAATGTTTTGAGTATAAAACGCGTGGCAGAAAAATTTGTTCCAAAATTGTTAAATTTTTGTCCAAAAACAATACTGTAATGATGCCCCAGCCTCCATATTTGCCAGACATGCCTCTGTCTGACTTTTTCCTATTCCCAAAAATAAAGAGAACCTTAAAGGGCCGTCGTTTTGCAAGCATAGATGACATTAAAAGCGCATCGCTGAAAGAACTAAAGGCTATCCCAAAGATCGAGTTTTAGAAGTGTTTCGAGTATTGGAAGAAGAGCTGGCACATGTGCATAATATCCAATGGGGACTATTTTAAAGGCGACAACATTAATGTAGACGAATAAATAAATATTTTTTTCAAAAAACGAAAATTCCGATATTTTCTGAACACACCTAGTAGATCTACCTGAGTGGGTCAAAAATCAGCAACTAAAAAGTTTCAAATAAGTATGAATTTTTTAAGTTAATAATAAAAAGTACAAATTTCATAGATATACCTACATGATACAAAGAAAACATGTATCATGATATACCTATATCTCTGACAAATTTGAAGTGTGCAAGATGACTAATGGCGACAAAGACTCTTGTATATTAAAAAACTGTTAAAAAATCGACCATTTTTTTAAGCATACCGTAAGTATTGTTTAAATTTAAACAATATTTAAATGTCAAAAAAATTATCATTTTGAGCTCCTAATATTAGACATGGGACCCACATCAAATTTATATGAGTTTATGTATGTATAGACAAGTTCTGCGCAAGCAGAATTTAAATTGAAGTTTGCGAAAAAAAGTTAGTTTTTAAGTGTGCCCCCCCAGCTTCCTGCCCCCCAAACTAACTGCTACAATATTTAATTCAGTGAAGTTTATCGACAAATTTCAAATTTTATTAAAAAAATTCAAGAATTAAAGGTTTTATACTATTTTAATTTTTTATTATTTCTTTTACTAAATTAAAAAAAAAAATAGAAATGGTATAGAGTCTGTAATTCTTGATTTTTTTTAATAAAATTTAAAATTTGTCGATAAACTTTAGTGAATTAAATATTGTACAACTTTAATTTGAATTATATTAATTTGGGGGGGCAGGAGGCTGGGGGGCACACTTAAAAACTAACTTTTTTCGCAAACTTCAATTTAAATTCTGCTTGCGCAGAACTTGTCTATATAATGTCATTATAAACTTATATAAATTTGATGTGGGTCCCATGACTAATAACTGAGATATGGGTGTGCCCAAAATTCACCAGCCGCCACTAAGTTTATATTAATATTATAATATTAATATTAAGAGGTCCTACATCGAGAATTAGGTATATTTCCCATTGAAATAAAATGGGATTTATTTTTAACTTTATTATTGATAAATTCACTCTTTAAAAAGCCATTCAAGGTCAAAGTTGAATTTACAGTATACAGGGTTGAGTCATTTAACTTTAAACTTTGAAATATCTCAGTTAGTATACATTTTACGAAAAAATGTTTAAAATAAAAATTAAATGATTTTAGGGGAAAATCAATCAGTACTCATAATCTCCTCCTTATAGGGGAACAGGGGTAACTTTAAAATTTCCCTATTTTTTATTGCAGATTAGGATCATTCGACTAAAAATAGTAGATTTGTAATAGATGGAGCTGTAATGAAAAAAAATCAATTTTGTTCGATTTTTCTTCGGTATACGATTCTGCATTAATTTTTCTATAAAATATCACTTTTTTTATTAATTATCTGATTAAATTAAATCTGATTTTTAAGTACCCACGATTTTTAACTAATATTTAAGTTATTTCATTCGGTGATAATTATCAATTGCACACCATGGTCACTTTTTACCTGCCAGCATTAAATCCTTTAATTTAAAGGAATATTGTACTATTTTTAATAAAAATACCTCATTTAAGGTAAAAAAAAACATTGTTTTGTCAATTAATTAAATTAATCCTAATTGAGGTATAAAGAAACTTGAACCTACACCTCGCCAAAGTTTTTTGTTTTGAATGCGTTCCACCAACTTCAAATACCGACAGACAGCTGTTTCGACCTTTATTGGGTCTCATCAGTGTCGGGCAACTACACCTCGCCAAAAAACTTTGGCGAGGTGTAGGTTCAATTTTTTCTTATGAATATTACGAGGGGTAAACCACCTAGGAATTATTGTCACCAGCCTGGGGAATTATGTGGTAATACGGGGAAATGCAGGGAAATATTAGGTAGTACAAGGAAATATCAGGAAATACAATGCAAAATGGGGAAATATAAGGTATTATGAGGAAATATTGGGGTATTATTAGGAAATATTGAGGAAATATCGAGGTATTATTTGCGCATGTAAAGTTACGAACGCACCCGAACATTCACGATGCCAATCGTTTTGGAGGTTTTGTAAATAAGCTAAAGTATTTGTAAATAACTCGGTAAATAAACTCTACTAGTGTAATTTTTATGTTCGTTTTTATGTGTGATGAACTTATTTCATGAAGGTAAGTATACTTCCTTATATATTATTTTTAAGTTTTATTTAATATATCCCCCATAATAATGACCTAACAAACTCCTAACCTATATTAGTGAAAAATGTATTTTATTATTTGATAGAAAAAACCTCGGAAACATATAAAACATAATCTTAACAATCTAAGTATGCACATTGCATATTCACAATAACTCACAAAAGAATTCACATAAAGTTTTAATGTTTATTTTGCTTATTTATTTATTATAATAAATCTTTATACCTACCTACACTGAAAAAAATTATTACATTTAAATGTAAAGTTACAGGATTATTACCATATAAATTCCTAATTTTTACGACAAATTGTAAAATTACCTTTATTTTCGTCTAATTTTTATGTATTTCAAGTAAAACAACATTTTTGTTTGTAAAATTACCAATGTTATGTAGGTATTAATTATTGATACAACAAGTAAATTTAACGAACTAAATGTAAAAAATACAATTATAACGTCTTACTGCATTATTTCAAATGTAAATATACTTTATTAGTCTTAATATTACAGGTTTTAATGTTTTTTTACATTCGGAGTGTAGTAAAAATCGCAAAATTACATTTCATATGTAACTGGAGAAGAAGCCTATTGGCTGGGAATTCGCGCATGCTGCCCACGCATCGGCATGTTAATGTTATCATGTATAAATACATTTCAAATAAAAAACATATTACATTAAAAATGTTATTTTACATAAAAAATGTAAATGAGTTACACGTCAATTATGCTATTACATTTTACATGTAAAATAATAATGAAATGGAATATTTCAGTTACCAACAAGGCATCAAAATAACCAATCTCCATTACCGGAAATTTACATGATTTTTTTTTTCAGTGTAGGTCATTTGGCCATTACTTGGGTCATTATGGATATATTAGCTACTATATCGATGACTTTCTGCCAAAGTATCGCAAGCAACAACAACTCAAATTTCGGGAATTGAAAACATTTTTTTGTTTTAAAGTCTGTTTTAAATTAAATATAGCAAGCAAATAGATTATAATTATAGCTATTTACTTGTTATAAAACCTATAGGTTTAAAACATACTTTAAAACAAAAATTGTTTTCAATTCCCAAAATTTGAGTTGTTGCTTGCGATACTTTGGCAGAAAGTCATCGATATATTGGCAGTTGTGAGTGCGATTGTGTAAAATAGGCTTAGACTCTTTGCTTAGACTAACAGTCTTCATACCAAATCACCGAGCAAATCGCGTACTACCTTAAGGTACGGTTTAGAATATGATTTATTTTAAATTTCTCAAATGTGAGTTAGACAACTATGTTTGGCCTCTCCGCCCAGACAATGCGAATGTAGAACATAAATATATAATATATGGTCCTCTCAACCTCATTGGAAACGGTCCTTTCCAGTTAAAGAGGCAAGATATCATAAATATAAATAAAAAATATAAATTATGTCGTTCGACGTTATAATTAATTTTGAAGGCAACAAGGCTTGTGGATCTTCTTTGTTAAAGAATTTTTTTAAATAAAAACTCGAGTAAAAAGTATTTTATTTTAGTTTATTTTTGTTGTTGATATTTATGTAAGTTAAGGTATGTTTATTTATAAATAAATAACTACTCTTCCGAATTAATGTTTTTATTATGAAAACTCTAAAAGGCACTTAACTTACTTTGCCTTTTCAAATAATTTCTACATATGTATGTACATACTTTAAATAAAACTGCTTAGGTAAAGTACTTAAATATTCTTGTTAATAATAATAAAGGAAATACCGGGCAATATTGGGGAATTATCAGGAATTACTGAAGAATTATGGAAAATATCGGAAATACTAGGGGAATTATAATAAAGGAAATACCGGGCAATATTGGGGAATTATCAGAAATTGCTGAGGAATTATGGGAAATATCAGAAATTACTGAGGAATTATGGGAAATATCAGGGAATTATAAGGCATTTTAGGGAATTATGTGGCAATATCGGGAATTACGAGAAAATATAGGAAATAAAGGCAATATTTGTGAAATAATTCCCCCAAGGGGAAATATTTGTACAAAATCTCAGGGGTGGTTTACCCCTCGGAATATTACCAGTGATGGGTCAAAAGTTTCTTAAAGAAACTAAGAAAATTGAATGTTTACCTATAAAGAAACTATTTATACATAGTTTAGCATTATTTAATCAATTTAGTTCAAAGATTAATTTGCAAATAAAAAGACCTCCTTTCAGTTATTCATAATGGATTTTTTAACAGTGTAAGAAAAAATAGGAATGATTTTGATTTATGGAGAAGCAGGCAGGAATCTTGAACAACAACTCATTAAATTAACTGATCATTTCAATAGCAATTCTTTAAAACCATATTTACAAATAGATGCAATACATCATAAATAAATAGTTTCAAAATTACGAAATGAATATTGCCTGTCAGTCAAACAATGGAAACAATATTCAAAATGCAATCATTACAGATTTTATTGAGGAAAATAATACATTGGAGCTATCTTTTACCTCTACATCCAGAATTATTCATAATAATTGTTCATTTACTAACTGTTCATTTAAATAAATTTAAAAGAGACTTAATCATCAATATTCCTCCAACAAATAATATCAAATGGAGGTACAATTCGCTGGCCAGCAAGTTCACCGCATCCGTCTCCTAATGATGAATTTTTAGTTTGGGGGTATATGAAATCCAGCATATATGAACATGTAAATATATTATAACATTGTAATATTGATAACAATTGACAGCAATTTATCTGTTGACTCTGATAACATAATTTGAAAGAATTTTATTCACTACTACATTTATTGTTTATTTACTAGAAATGTCCACGCGATAAAGATTACCTACGGTTAAAATGTTTTTGAAATCATTATAAAAACTCATTATATAGGTATACAGTGTGGTTCTTACTTATGAATTAATTAATAATTTGAAAATAAAAGGTTTCGTTTTTTGATATGTCATTACATTCCAGGGCGTATGTTTACTAAATCCTACTTATGGGGTATAGTGGTACTCAGAAAAATGAATAAATAAAGAAATATATAGTTATTTATGTCATTAGGTTAAGAAGTAAGGCTTTTTGTGCTAACCTCAAGGTTTGAGCGAAGCACAAAAAGGCACTTCTTGCCGAATGGCACTTTATATAGGTCAATTTAATTCAACATCAAAGCGGCCTAACCTCACTTTTTTAGAATCTCATTTATTTAAAAATTACATTAAATGTACAATAATTATTATTGCTTTTAGAAGCAGTAGTAGTTTGACAATACCTAGCAACATGATTTAAGTAGGAATGTATTTTTGCTATTACATTGAATTCAATTAATTGTTTAATAAATAGGTAGGTATCTAATTTCAATTTGTTTGGATTTTTATTTAAAAAATAGATAGTTTGGAATGTTTAAGCTGTGTTTAACATTTAATTTCACTGAAAACTTAAAGCAAATTAAAACTTAAAGATAATTTAAATCGTAGAAAAAGAATCGTGCGTTTTCTTGGTTGCCTAACCTCACTTTTTGTTTTATTATTCATATTTAATTTTACAATAATTTAATGAAAAATATTAAACATTAACGGTAAAACAAACAAATTAGTGCTTATTATAAATAAATTAAACCAGTTTAGTACGTTAATTTTTTAGAAAAGAATTAATTTGTCAAAACAATACCCCTAGCGAGAAAAAATCGAACTGATTACTTGCCTCATAAAATTTTTTATCGGCCTAGGCCATAACAAGGTATTTCTTTCTCGAATGTTGACAACAATAAAGTTTAAATTATAGACCGCGTGGAGATAAAAATATGTATAAATACAAATTTTCAAAAAATTACATTGTTAATTAAAGAAAAGCGTGCGTTAACAGAAGTCGATCTGCGTCAATGATGGCATTACATATGTACGTAATAATTACTAAAACTGTAAAGGAAATCCTATTAAAGGTAAATAAATCGATGGTGTCCAGTAATACACACGTGTCATATATTTTCATGTATAACGTAACCTATGTTTATTGATTTAAACTAAAAGGCCGAGTGGTATTTTACTAATTAAATTATTGTATTAAGTAACTAATAAAAATGCAAACTTTAGTCGCGGCCAAATCTGCACGTCATTAACGGCATATGACGTCAGCGTTAAGGTCTATTCATCCGTGCCGAATATTGTCAAACGAGTATGACATATTTTTGTAGGAAAAAAAAGGGGGTGACGTTCACAATATCGAAATTCATTATATCGAATTCAAAATATCGAACACTTTTTATCGAAAATCAAAATATCGAAAATACAAAATGTCGAAAATCAAAATATCGAAAATTCAAAATGTCGAAAATGATAATATCGAAAATTAAAATGTCGATTTGAAAATGTCGAATAATTAAAATATCGAAAATTAAAATATCGATTTGAAAATATCGAATAAATAAAATATATAAAATATCGTTGAGTAATTAATTTTATTTTATTATAGGTTAATATACCAAACTAACCCAAACTTAACAACCCAACCCAACCGACCCCGCCCCATGGGCCCCTCCCGCCCCATTGTCACAATCCAGCCTGCCCTTAGATATATTATACCTCTATTGCTCAATGGGGCGGGAGGGGCCCAATGGGGCGGGGTCGGTTGGGTTGGGTTGTTAAGTTTGGGTTGGTTTGGTATGGCACAATGCAGTGTACCTGCATAACCAAGATGACAGCTATTCGTCATAACCTTGAGGAATACTTGCTAGCCTCTAGTCCAATTATTACTTGATTAAACCGGCAACACTGTCAACTTAATAATGACCGACTGTCGCCATCCGCTAGTGTGATATTTTGCTCTTACAATATTTTAATTTTTAATATTCTGTAATTTCGATATTTTATATGTCCATATTATTATAATCGATATTTTAAGCAGTCGAGATTTTATTTTCGATAAATTGAAAATTCGATTAAATAAAATTTCGATATTTTCATTTCGACATTTTGTATTTTCGATATTTTGATTTTCGACATTTTGTATTTTCGATATTTTGATTTTCGATAAAAAGTGTTCGATATTTTGAATTCGATAAAGTGAATTTCGATATTATGAACGTCACCCAAAAAAAGGTCTGATGTGTTTAATTAACTCACCTTTTTTGTAGAGCGTTAAATTTCCTACAAAAATATGTTATAAACTGTTAAAAAAAATTTTTTTTATAAATTCTTCAAACTTTTATTTTGAATATCTTTTAATTGGTTAAAGTAATCGCCTAAACACATCAGTCCTTTTTTGTAGAGCATTTAATTTCCTACAAAAATATGTATAAAGATTTGATTAATAATGAAATATGGTCTTTTTTATAAGGGACTAAAGAAAAAATGGAAAACTATGATAAGGAGGATCTTTCTATAAATGCTCAAATTTGTTAAGCACTTTCTAGAGGTGCCAATTTTTCAGTGTCGAAATTTAAAAAAATATATTCGATTTTTTTAATCACCTTAATCTGTATATGAGCTTTTTGTTGGTTATCATAGGGCATTAACCCTGATAGCACACTTTATTCTAAGAATGTTTTTAAAACCTTCCAGTGAGAATATTCTTAGGATCATGCTATATTTCTTTTAAAGAACATGGTTAAGACATATAGCATGATCCTAAGAATATTCTTAATGGCCTATAGGCAGGTTCTTAGAAGGTGCAAAGTTTTAGTAGTAAAAATTAGTCTCTAAAACTATGTTTAGAATGTTAAGAAAGTAATTGCTACAGAAATTTCTGTAGCAATTAAGTTCATTTAGGAATATTCCTGTTAAGCATATTTAGTTCAGTTACCTATATAATAGTAAATTATACCATAAAATACGTATAAAGGTATATACCTATATTTAAGTACCTAATTAGTAATTAGTATTAAATACTAAGTAAAAAACACAATCCAAAATATTTTTTTATAGTTATTTGTCAAATTAAAACAATATTCGATAACAAAAATACTTTTACTATAGGTGTTTTATTGTATGTTAAAATAAATATTTATTAATTTGTATACCTACCGATTTTTTATTTCTGAATTAACATTTTTATGTATAATAATTCTAACTATCTTCAACTTCAATCTAATCTGACTTATCCCACAAAATTTTCCAATTTTAATTTTTATGAAATAATGTCATACAACTTATGGTTTAGAGGTCAAATTGTTTATTTAATATTTTTAAATAAATATACCTATATTAATATGTCGCAAAATTTTTTAAGGGGACGACAAATACATTTCACTGTCATATTATGACAGTGAGGCGTATTTGTCGTCTCCTGAAGAATTTTACGAATGTAGAATACAACATATTAGAACGTGGGTATCTGACATATTTGGAAATATTCTCAAAAGCTTCCTAGAAGCTCAATAAGAAACCTTCTAAGAACATTCCAAAAACGTATTCTTAAAATGTTTTTAGGATGCTTTTTAGGAAGGTTTTAAGAAGCTTTTAAGAATCTAATTGCATCATTAAAAGGGTATCTATTGAATGTTTTAAAAGTCCCTAAGAACATTCTTACCCAAGGTTCTAAGAATATTCCATTATTCCGGGTCATATATCATGAAATTTTGCTATCAGGGATAATGTATACCAAAACAATACACAGGCCTAAAAAATTTTTGAACAGAAACCTAAAGGTTGAATCGGGACTCGACCTCTGAATTGCTTAATTACATACGGTTTTCAAGAAAGGGGCATCAAAATGATGTATTCTGATTTTTTTGCAGACCTGTAATATTTTTATCTATTTATTTCAGATGTCGGTTATGGATGAAGTCGAAGATATTATGTGTGACCAGTCTATATTATATGCGGAAAATTATGATACCAAAAAATCATATTTAATTATACCCACAACGTAAGTATTATTATATTAATTATTTTAACATTTAAAAGTTTTTTATCTTGAAATTTTTAAGGCAAAATAATATTTGTAATAAAATATTAATCCGGGACCAATTAGTCGATTTCTGAATAAATTATTCAAGCTATTCAATACGGAATAAGGATTATTTTAGTGGAAGTTTTAACTTTTATATATTTTAATATTTTTATGATTTTTCTAGTACTTACGAGACTTTTCTGGCAATAAATTTTGTTTAGCACCAAAAAAAATCCTTTTCTTCTTCTTTAACATTAACAGCCGTTGTAAATAAGTAAATTAAGGACGGCATGGCGAATCGATTTTGACATTAACTGTCAAACCAATGACTGATACCAACTATCTAAAGTAAAATTCGACCAAATTAAATTTTATGTATAAAATTAATTTTTATAGAGTTTTTGCAAAATAGATAAAATAGCATGTCATTAGACCTTTTGTCGCACTCGTCCATTATAAATTGTCCCCGTGCGACAAAATAAAATCTTATGACATTAGTTCTTTAATATTCTATTTAGATCGCCTTTTGGTTTTTTTTCAAATCGTTTTTTATCTATTCACAAACTAAACAAAATAACGTTAAATTAATCTAAACAAATTATGTTATTAAACACAAAATACAGAAAAACCATACGTATACATTTGAATGAAACATAAAAAATGAATTTAAACACCGTACACGTATTATAGACATATTATACAGGTATTATACGTTATATAATTAATAGACATATTTTATGGAGAAAGCGAAATATAATTATTTCAGTTGAATCGGTGAGATTAAGAACAGTAGAAGTCCAAAAGTTTAAATTTTGACAAATTTTAACTATTTTATAAAATTCTTCAAAATGATTTACGAGGTGTGTTCAGAAAATAACGGGAATTGTTAAATTTCGCGGCTTCGGAGGGTCCGGTTGTCATAAAATTTTCTTTATTATGTTGGTATACATGCCCCCGAAGTATGATAACAACTTTAGCTGTTTTCATTGTTTACTTTGTCTGTGGCAGCCGCTAAGGTTAGACGTGTTTTATGAGGTCGGCGATTTTTCGTTCTCTAAAAGAAATGGATCAAAGAATTTGTATCCAATTTTGCTTAAAAATTGAAATAAATTCTGTGCAATGTTAACAAACGCCTATAGTGAGTCTGCTATAAGTAAAACAAGAGTTTACAAGTGGTATAAGAGTTTCCAAGATGGCCGTGAAGACGTTGAAGATGACGAACGCCCCGAACGCACAAGCACATTAACAACAGTGGCGGCTCGTGGGTGTACAGGAGGGTGAGGCTACATAAGGTTAATTTTGTCTAAATACGAATAAATTTCCACGTCACCCGGGAGGTATTATTCTCCGACGCGTTGACCTTTTTTAAAATGGAGCCGATAGCACTACTAAACCAAAAAATAAACTCTAAAAAACAAAACAAACAAAATATCACATCAAAGACTAGTTTTAATCTTAAACTTAAAAAATTGTCTTAAAAAAGTTAAAAATAAATAAATTAATCAAAAAATAAAAATAAAACTAAAAAGTCGACCCCTACCTAAGTATTAAAAAATATAAAATACTATACGTCTATCTTTTAAGATTGAAAATTTATCTATTATTTGGTCGTAAAATTGTTGGTCTGCAGTGAGATTTAAAAGTAATTCTAAATTTTCAAACCGCGTCTCTAATTGAAGAATTATGCAATCTATTATTTCAAAATATAAAATTTGCTTAATAAAAACTGCTAAATCTACCTTAGTGTGTTCCCTACAATAATTAAATAAGAAATTTTACTAATCGAGACAAAAACTATAAAAGATCACCCAAAAGTTTTAAATAATTTAATCTGAATCAAAACAATAACGTGCTCTACAAGCGCTAAGATAAGACTGACAACCTTCAGAGATCTTTGTCTCCGCTGGCATCCCACCATAAACGAACGACCAATCAGAACAAACCAAGCTAACTTGATTTCGCCTCATGTACGGTGTTTATTCGCGAACTTACGGCGATATTTTTGTTGGTGAGTCATTTTCGCTTTCAAGACGTAAATGGGAGCTTCCGAGGCTGTGAAAATTTCGCCTCTGTCCAAGCCAAGATACATACAACAAGCGACTCGACGCGCTTTGCGCCTGGATTTTTATTTACGCTTAATATTATTGATTGGTTTTTTACTTTTTATTGGGTAGAACTGTTGTAAAAATACACTTGTAATAGGCAAAAATATAAATACAAAAAGTCGTTCGTTCCTTCATTTTAAGGGTGAGGCGCGGCCTCAGAGGCCTACCCTGACGAGCCGCCACTGATTAACAACCGATAAAAACATGGAAAAAGTGGAAGAAATGGTTATAAACCAACAGAGAAGTCGCTGATGATGTTGGTATATCGATTGGCTCATCCCATGAAATTTTTTCGAATGTTTTGGGTGTGAAACGCGTGGCAGCAAAATTTGTTCTAAAATTGTTAAATTTTGAATAAAATTTTTGGCCAAAAACAATACTGTAATGATGCCCCAGCCTCCATTTTCGCCAGACATGCCTCTGTCTGACTTTTTCCTATTTCCAAAAATAAAGAGAACCTTAAAGGGCCGTCGTTTTGCAAGCATAGATGACATTAAAAGCGCATCGCTGAAAGAACTAAAGGCTATTCCAAAGATCGAGTTTTAGAAGTGTTTCGAGTATTGGAAGAAGAGCTGGCACATGTGCATAATATCCAATGGGGACTATTTTAAAGGTGACAACAGTAATGTAGACAAATAAATAAATATTTGTTTCAAAAAACGAAAATTCCCGATATTTTCTGAACACACCTCGTATATCTTCTCACAAAAATTTATTTTGAATTTTTAAATTGATTTTAGAAAATGACTTGTCAAAATTAAATTTTTGGACTTATACTTTTCTTATTCTCACCGATTCAATTATAATATATATAAACGCCGTTATAATTAATAATTTAAATTATGCATACCATACTTTTTCTAAAAAGATTTAAATTAAATATTTGTATATTCAATAATTCGCGTAAGAATGGGAATCTGTATTGCCTTTAAATGTCAAATTTTTCAGTGTAAATCAAAATTTATCCCTTGAAAATAAACTAACAACTGTTTAATTCCGATATACAAGCAGTTTTCTACACTGAAAGTGAAGAGAATGTTTTATGGATACTACACCCGAAATTTTTATGCCTTATCAGTTAAATCTAGTTTACGGTACAACTGATTATAAACTTTTGAAATATTGGCGTTGAGAAACTATTTAATAAAAAATTAATAAATAATAAATATATTAATAAAAAATAAATATTAAACTATTTACTTTGGTATTGAGATAATACTTCGCATTTAGTATTATTTTATAAAAATGGCCCTTTATTTTAACAATTTTATGATATTTAAACAACTGTCAACTAACCTAAAGCTAACTTCAGCCCGTGACTAAAGCGCCATAAAGCCAAAACTTGTCAATGTGTATTTAAAAGGTCACTTAGTGTCATGGAAACATGTACGATAAAGGGCGTTTTAAAGGTGGGAGTAGAAAAACTAAATTAAGTGGTTTCATTAAAAAGGTATACTGATAAATATTTAATTATTTTTAAATAAAATATTGACTATAGTCCTATAGGTACATAATTATAAAAATATAGGAAATCGTTTCTGATACTTTACATATAAAATGGTTTAAATTTAAAACGCAAAATGTATTGCTTTAAGCAACAATAAACCAGTTTATATTTAAATAATGCAATAGCTGGTATTATTACAATATACTTAAACATAATTATTATAATGGTATATAAATAAAGAAAAACAAATCAACGTATTTACCTTTGGTAACTTAAAAATGATATTTACCAAAATCCTTCAAAATTATTTTTTATTTTAATTTTTGTTTATCTTACCTTTGACTAGAGATGTAAAAAAACGGTTTTTTTCCAGATGTGAAAAAAAACATGAAAAAAAACCTAGAAAAAAAACGGTTTTTTTTGTTTTTTTCAAAATGAAATTTTGAGTAAAATATACCTATATTAATAATAAAGTGAAATGTAGAATATATTAAATTTTTCATTATTGAAAATTTTGACCGAGACCAAAAAATCTGATTTCTTATTATTTGGTAATTTCCACATTAGAAACCAGTAGCAATGTAAAACTTCTACACCAATACAAAAAATTAAAGGATAAAAAAAATTGTTTTGCGATTCTTCGCATAGCTGTATCTTTGTTAAAAATGGTCGTATTGGAGCCGTAAAAAAAGCAATTTGAAGCTTGAAGTTTCTAGTTTTGATATTTTTAGATGAAAAATGTGCAACGCTCAATCCTAACAAATACCGTAATAAAAAAAATCGATTTTTTTTTGGCTTTCTGTTCCACGGAATGTTCTGACTTTACCACCAATGAATAAATGTTCTACAAGAATTTTTGAAAAAAAAATTCCATACTCTACATGAATTTGAAAAATCATGAAAAAGTGCTTTTGGTAGCTTTTTGAAAAATCGCTGAATCAAAAATATTATATGTAGGTAGTTACTTTTTTTAGGACCAAATCAAAACAAGCGCGGCCCTTATTGGTCAATTCGGTGGTGGTGGCGCGTGCATAGCGCGAGACTGTATTTACATTTATTAATTGTCATTTAGTGGCTAATTTTAGTTCATGAAACCTAAAAAATTAGGCAAATGGGACTAATCTTGAAAAAAAACCTAAAATGTGAAAATGAACCATTTGAAAAAAATCAATGAAAAAAAAAACAAAAAAAACGGACCGTTTTTTTTTCAAGTCGCATCTCTACCTTTGACAGAGTACACATTTGTACACCGATTTTTATAATATTGGAGTATATTGTTAACGAGACTTGGAGAATACTATTTTCGTACTGAGCACATTACAGATTTATACAGGGTTAGCCAAAAATCACTTTTTTATATAGTAAAAAGCATAATGCACAAAAAAGATTTATCTCAAAAAATGTTGTTATTTAATTTCATTTAAAATCAATTTTTCTTATAAAGTCTTAATAGGAATCCCATTTTGTAGCCGGATAAACATAAAAATATCTAAAAAAACATGGGTGGGTATATAAATTTTTAGCGTGTTATGCCAAAATCATGAATTTACGCTTTTGCTTTATTAAGGGAAGCGATTTTTGGCTAACCCTGTATATATTAAATGATGTGCACAGTATACAAAAAGTATTCTCCAAATATCCTTAACAATATACTCCAATATTATAAAAATCGGTGTACAAATGTATACTCTGTCAAAGGTAGACTTTAAGATAAACAAAAATTTAAAAAAAAAATCATGAATTTTTAAAAAATTTCGAAAAGAGGAGCAGCTAGGATTTTGGTAAATATCATTTTTAAGTCACCAAAGGAACAAGAAACTGCAATCAGATTTTGGCGGCATTTTTATGTGACTTAAACTTAGTTCAGGCACACCGTGTGTAATAGGTAAAAAGGCCTACCCTGACGATCCGCCAAACATAAAATTTAATTTTATTTCTTAGATAAAAACCGCATAATCTAATTACCTTAATTAAGTAGGTACGTCAAATGGAGATAAAGATATTTAGTAGACGGCCATAGTGGCCTTGAATTCATTATTTAACAAGTTAAATGGAAGCCACAGGTCAAACACGTGAGAATTTACTAGCTCAGATTGCAATGTCAAAAAGTGCACTATTTCTTAAAAACCAATTCTTTGCTTATAAATTTTGTTTTAATTGACGTTTTGTATCCCATGGAATCTGTTGTTTGATTTTTTTTTAATAACACTAATTGTATTGACACAATTCTTTCTTTGAAGACATAACTTTACCATGCATTGTTTTTATATTATTCATAGAAAACAAGATTGCTTAAAAATATTTTATCATTTTCTTTTTCAGGACTTAATAATACACATTGCAATTCTATTAATGGTAAAATTATGTTTCAAAATTTTACTAAAAATAAAATTGTTTCTATAACAAGATTGTAATTGGACAGGAAGACGTAAGTCGTTAGCCATTTGGATTTTCCAATAAAGTTTATTATTATTAATAATATTAAAATTGTTTTAAAAATTAAATATTTTTTATTGTAATTGTAATTGTAAGATTGTAATTGGACAGGAAGACGTAAGTCGTTAGCCATTTGGATTTTCCAATAAAGTTTATTATTATTAATATTATTAAAATTGTTTTAAAAATTAAATATTTTTTATTGTAATTGTAGTCTATGAGGCGCCTACTAAAAATATCAGTTCACTAAGTAAATTAAACACATCCAAAGCAATCGAATCAAATATAAAATATTATTAAAAATTAAAAGAAATCATTTTTATAACCATTTATGTAGGTGTTACAAAAATTGATTTTATTCTCCGTGAATCTGTTTTTGCTTTAAATTTTATGCAGCGGATGGTGCTTTAATCATTTTAAATAAGCAAAAACCTCTGCTTACGACATTATAGATGCATGTGATTCCTGAAGGTCAGTTAGAATTTATATGCAGATGAGAGTGTTGCTGTTTTATAATTCAAAAGTTTAAGTTCATTAATTTGCTATTTAAAAACCTATATACCGTGAAGTGTAATATCTCAGTAAGTAGATTTTTTTATAAATATTTTGTTTGTACAATTGTATTTTAAAAAAATATTAAGGTTTCAAAAGATGCAATAACTTATTTTAAATATACAAAGGGATGTTTTAAAAAAACATACGAAATCCTAACCTCCGTGAAGCTATCTTTCGTGAAGCTCTAATATTCAAAATGTATGATTTCTTAAAATTCTTGCTTTAGTGCAGAACCACTTATGTTAAGTTATTACTAGACCTGGTGGCTTCCCAAAAACCCCATTCTAGACTAACAATGAAACAACCAAAAATAAAAAATAATCGTTTTCACTTCTAAATATATTCACCCGTATATAAAATATAACCAAACATATAAAACATAACAAAACAAATAAAATCCAACAAAACATATAATACACCTGTAACAAAACAAATAAAATCAAACAAAACATATAAAACATAACGAAAAAAATAAAATTCAACAAAACATAAATATACATATACTGCCCTACTATGGAAAAAGGCAGTAACTGCAACTGCAAAAAAATGCAAAATGCGTTTTCTTGTGCTATGGTAAAGCTGTGGACATTTTGTAACCGAATTCAACACAGAAATGAAGTCAAAAAAATCAATTAAATACTTACTGCTTTTTATAAAAATGTATTTTATGCTAATTTTCCACAAATTTCTTATTTAGCAGTTACTGCCTTTCTCCATAGTAGGGCAGTATAATAAAACAAATAAAATCCAAAAACAAAACTGTTAAAAATAGATGTGACTTGATAATTAAAACTTATTTTAGAACAATATACGGTTTTGCCACTCTATAGAGTGTCTTAAAATTGTGGTAAAAAACATCTTTTTGTTTAAACCTGTATATTATAAACGTACGTTTGTTTTTTAGTAATTTTTAAAATGTTAGCGATTCTCCATTAATTTATGTACAATATTATTTAGCATTTGTTTAAATCCGAAATCAAATAAAAAAGTTATTTGCGATTGAATTTCATCGAAAATTTGTGTGGATCGATTATTTTGCCTGTGAGTGTATATGCCACGACACTTAAGTATATTAAGGCAACCTTTTCGTCAATATTTCTTAATAGAGAACATTATTTTATTGATTTTTTAAAGTAGTTGGGTACTTCCAATTAAGTGATTAATATAAATGATAAATGATTGATAAAACTCTTCATCGTTAAAAGTGTTTTTTAAACAAATTTTCTTTATCTCCACGCGGTCTATAATTTAAACTTTATTGTTGTGAACATTCGATAAAGAAATAACTTGTTATGGCCTAGGCCGATAAAAAATTTTATGAGGCAAGTAATTAGTTCGATTTTTTCTCGCTAGGGGTATTGTTTTGACAAATTAATCCTTTTCTAAGAAATTAACGTACTAAACTGGTTTAATTTATTTATAATAAGCACTAATTTGTTTGTTTTACTTTTAATGTTTATTATTTTTCATTAAATTATTGTAAAATTAAATATGAATAATAAAACAAAAAGTGAGGTTAGGCAACCAAGAAAATGCACGATTCTTTTTCTACTTCTAGTTTTAATTTGCTTTAAGTTTTCAGTGAAATTAAATGTTAAACACAGCGTAAACATTCCAAACTACCTATTTTTTAAATAAAAATGCAAACAAATTGAAATTAGATACCTATTTATTAAACAATTAATTGAAAATTTTTGTTAACAATGGATATATCCTAAAAATTATATCTTGGTATTTGAACCTACATATGTAGGCCAGGCTTATTATTTAGAAGTTAAATGAAAACCATTACGATAACAGGCAAACTTTTTTACGATAAGAAAATGTTATTTAACTTTTAAATTACTTAATAAGAATTTTAGTAAAACCAAGTCAAATGCGTGTTTTTTAAAAAGTAACGATAATTGTAAAAATCTAGATAATACCTAAATCAAAAAACACTTAAAATCATTTTTCGAAATTCCGCACCGTTTTCAGCATATTAGTACTTAAAAATTTGACACACAGATATTTAAAAGAAAAATTGATAACTTACGACTTATTTGCAATAATAATAATGCGCGTTTGAAAACCCGATGCTTCTTTAGCGCATTAGCTGGCCATACACAGACGTTATTTCGCGCGGTTTATCGTGGCCTGTTGGGATGTAGCGGTTTGCATGCACGAAAGAACGGCGTGGCAAAAAAAGCGTCATGTTCCATACACTTGATAAAGTATTCAAATGATTTAGCAAGTGATTGCCCGTGGTATATCAGTTTCAAAGGAAAAATCGTATGTGAGTGGGCAAAAAGTGTCATTTATCGAGTCGTTTCAAACTGCATGTGATCATGTACAAATTTTCAACGTGAAATTTTGCCAAGCAAAGGTAAACCGTGACGCGGAATGTGGCGTGTGGACACTGAAATGCACGTCTGAAATCCCTTCCCGTTCTATCATTGCGCGCGGCGATACTCACTCACGTACATGATTTTCCATATGTTTTTGCAGATAACACGATAAACCGCGCGCAATAACGTCTGTGTATGGCCAGCTATTGTCTAAAGTGTATACACTTTTTACAACAATTGTTATAATTATTATCGTTACTTTCCAAAAACTTATTGGTTCATTTGACGTGTTTTAACTCTAACTCTAACTTTTATAAATTTACCAATTTAACAATTTTTGTGAATATTATAAATTTTAACCTATTTAATACTGTATCGTTTAAAAGCATGCTCATTACAATTTTTATCTATTAATTATAACAAAACAAGCCTAAAATTTAAATTTCTATAAAGATGTGTCTCGTACAGATTCACCCAGTGTTTATTGATTTTACCGCTCTTCGAAATGTAAACAGTTTAACCTAAAATCCAGCATATTTCGTTTATCCAGCAAGCTTATAAGCTTTTTTTAAATGTGTATACATACATTCTTAAAACTCAAGAAACATGTAAGATTTTTATATACTTAATAAATCTTAACTATAATATTTGTCAGGTTAGTATATAATGAATGTTTATTGTTTTTAACAATTAAAATGATCTTTTTATTACTCTTATTTTACACACTTTTATTGCAGCAGGGCAATGTGATCCTCGAAGTACGGTTATTTATTTTCAAAAAATCATAACTCCAAAACGAAAAAAAAAAAAAGACTCGCGCCGTTTTCACCAAATTATTTGGCATCAAGAAACAATTTTTTTAAGTTATATACTTTGTGTCGCTAAAATTACGTTTTCCGCTTTGAAATGGGAACAATTGTTTTAAACCTTTGGATAACGTTTATTATTGTTCTAATTGACGGAATAGAACTATCCGGATATTTCAGTGGCGGCTGGTGGATTTTATGTATACCAATATCTCAGTTATTAGACATGGGACCCACACCAAATTTATAATAGTTTATAATGACTAGGGATGGGATTTTAGTTATTTTACCTTTTTTTAACCGATGTAACTATTTGAAAACCAATAATGCCAAAATGTGTTTTAAAATATTTTCTTTTATATGAACCTAACTTGTTTTCACCTTTTTTACTTTTTTTGGAGGTTTTTGCTTTTAACTACCTTTTTATACTTTTGTTACCTATTTTTTAAACTTTTGTTCACCTTTTTTACCTTTTTTGGAGGTTTTTGCTTTAAAGTACCTTTTTATACTTATGTTTTTTAATTTGTCAGTTTATTTTCACATATTTGTTACCTATTTTTACTTATTTTATTTTTTTTGTTCTTTTTAAAATTTGCGCCAATATTTTATCCAGGGCGTGCAACTCAACGGTATAGAATTTTTTCTTATGGTTACAGACTGTAACAGTAACTTTCTTTACAGTACCTTCTTTGTAGTTACTCAGTACTAGTGAGCTTATGTTCTGTCATAGAACTTCTGTGTAGTGAGTGTCACTCAGTAAAACACAGTTTATTGCATAGAAATAGTTTATTGTGGGTATGTTCTGTGTTTGGGTATGCGGCTAAACAAAATTATAAACGAAACTTTTAATGATTTTTTTTACCTAAAATGCTGTTTTTGTAACCTAAAATGCTTTTTTTTAGTACCTTTTTAGTTACCTATTTTTCAGTTTTTAGTACCTAAATATCCCATCCCTAATAATGACATTAAATAAACAAGTTAGGCGCAAACAGAATTTAAATTGAAGTTTGCGAAAAAAAGTAAAATAAAAAATATTTAAAATGGTATAAAACCTGTAATATTTGGATTTTTTAAATAAAATTTTAAATTTGTCAATAAATTATAGTAGATAATAAATTGCACCACTTTAATTTAAATTATCTCAAATAGGGGGGCCTGGAGGGGGGTGAGGCGACAGGAAAAACAAACTTTTTTTGCAAATTTCAATTTAAATTCTGTTTGCGCCAAACTTGTCTATTTAATGTCATTATAAACTCATATAAATTTGGTGTGGGTCCCATGTCTAATAACTGAAATATTGGCATATCCAAAATCCACCAGCCGCCACTGGGATATTTAACTGAGAATAGGTATCTTGTTTGACGTAAAGAATTGCCCACTAAAGAGCTTATCATGTTAATTTTCTCTTGCAATGTGTAGGACATTATAATTTTAAATATGTACATTTATGTTAAAACGCTCGAAATGCACACTAGCAAATGCAAAACAAAACTGAATCCTCGCCTACGCAGGCAATCTGCTTACAGTGCATCTGTGAAGAGGCGATCGGATTCACTCGGGTACACTGGTATACGAGGTGTGTTCAGAAAATATCGGGAATTTTCGTTTTTTGAAACAAATATTTATTTATTCGTCTACATTAATGTTGTCGCCTTAAAAATAGTCCCCATTGGATATTATGCACATGTGCCAGCTCTTCTTCCAATACTCGAAACACTTCTAAAACTCGATCTTTGGCATAGCCTTTAGTTCTTTCAGCGATGCGCTTTTAATGTCATCTATGCTTGCAAAAAGACGGCCCTTTAAGGTTCTCTTTATTTTTGGGAATAGGAAAAAGTCAGTCAGAGGCATGTCTGGCGAACATGGAGGCTGGGGCATCATTACAGTATTGTTTTTGGCCAAAAATTTTGTTAAAAATTTAACAATTTTAGAACAAATTTTGCTGCCACGCGTTTCATACCCAAAACATTCGAAAAAATTTCATGGGATGAGCTAATCGTTATACCAACATCATCAGCGACTTCTCTGATGGTTTATAACCATTTCTTCCACTTTTTCCATGTTTTTATCGGTTGTTAATGTGCTTGTGCGTTCGGGGCGTTCGTCATCTTCAATGTCTTCATGGCCATCTTGAAAACTCTTATACCACTTGTAAACTCTTGTTTTACTTATAGCAGACTAACTATAGGCCTTTGTTAACATTTCACAGAATTTATTTAATTTTTTAAGCAAAATTGGATACAAATTCTCTGATCCATTTCTTTTAACGAACGAAAAATCGCCGAGCTCATAAAACACGTCTAACCTTAGCGGCTGCCACAGACAAAGTAAACAAGTTTTTAGCATACTTCGGGGGCATGTATACCAACATAATAAAGAAAATTTTATGACAACCGGACCCTCCGAACCCGCGAAATTTAACAATTCCTGTTATTTTCTGAACACATCTCGTAGCCCTCTTTCTTCTTCTCTCTACGTTATATCTTATTTCTCTCTCGTGTAACGAAATCTCGGAACGTTACATTTTTCCAATTTACTCTCCTTTTTCGTCAAATATTAGAACGCCACCAAAGAAGTTTCACTTCAATAACATACAAACTTTCAATTTTCTTAGTTTCTTTAAGAAACTTTCTTGACCCATCACTGGTAATATTCATAAGAAAAAATTGAACCTACACCTCGCCAAAGTTTTTTGTTTTGAATGCGTTCCACCAACTTCAAATACAGACAGACAGCTGTTCCACTACACCAAGTTGCCCGACACTGATGAGACCCAATAAAGGTCGAAACAGCTGTCTGTCGGTATTTGAAGTTGGTGGAACGCATTCAAAACAAAAAACTTTGGCGAGGTGTAGGTTCCATTTTTTCTTATGAATATTACCAGTGATGGGTCAAGAAAGTTTCTTAAAGACACTAAGAAAATTGAATGTTTACCTTAATGTTTAGCCCGGTTGGGTTAATTCTAGATTCCTTTAGGCCCTATTAGTATCTGTGATACAATTGACGCGTTTCTCGGAAAAACATCATTAGTCCAAAATTAACATATTTGGGAAAATGAAAAAAACTCTCCGACATTCCCATTTTTGACCAAAGTACTTTATTGACCTATTTACTACATGTAAAAAAATGTAAGATACTTTGTCCAGAATTCCTCATGATTTTTTTTTCAAACGAATATGAAAAAAAACAAAAATTACATGAACATGTGAGGTTTTTAGAAGAAAAAAACGAACAATTCTCCTTACTACAAACACTACAAACTAAATATTAACTCTGAGTAACAAAATAAATGAAAAAACTAAAAACTGTATTACTGCCACACTCAGTCTTCGCATCCACTGCTGTTATCATCGTTGTCGACCGTGTTATAAGGTGCTATGGTCTTCTGGTCTTTTATCAAGTTATCATAAAATTTTCTATTGCTGTGGTCATGTAAAAGAGGTAGAAGCTTTTCTAGAGTGTCCAAAAACGTCACATGTTATGCACATGTGACTATCTTAGACGAAACGGAGTGGACTTGTGATGTTTTTAGAAGAACAAGCTAAATTTCATATTTAATTATTATGGAACCTATGACATTTTTACGAGAAACACTTATTTGTATACGTATATATGGAGGTTAGGAAACAGTTGGTGCTAATATCTAAATTTCGACGATATTGGACTAATGATGTTTTTCCGAGAAACGCCTTAATTGCTGTGTGCAAAGGCCACTTCGTTTGACGGTGTGGATCACCTGATGTTCTTACATCTCGCCTCTGTTGACTCAACAACCGAGCATATAAGCTCAGTGAGTAATTTGTTTTGATTGTGTTCCACTACACCAAGTTGCCCGACACTGATGAGACCCAACAAAGGTCGAAACAGCTGTCTGTCGGTATTTGAAGTTGGTGGAACGCATTCAAAACAAAACACTTTGGCGAGGTGTAGGTTCCATTTTTTCTTAACATACAAACTGTCTAAAAAAATTAATCTTATTTTTCAGAAAACTATGGGTGGCCGTGGACCTGATAAGCAGAGCAATTATACCTTCGTTCATCAACGCCTACTATGTCTACGTGCGTAACCAGCAAACCGTGGTCGATGGATTTCGCAGGCAGCTCCTTCCTGCAGTGGTCGCGTTCCTCGCTAACAGCGTCTCCAGATCTTTGGCGTCGGTGCAAAGGATCAGCATACCGCTGACGCTGCGCGCGTTGAGAAACGAGGAAATATCCGCGTCGGAGATGGATGCGCACGGCGTGTTCGCCGAACCGGAGAAATGCGTCGAATGCGAGGTTTTAAGGGAACCGAGAGACGGCAACATCGAGGCCGACGTTATTTTCATACACGGGTTGCACGGGGGTCTGGATAAAACTTGGAAGCAAGGCTCCTGGAGGAATGATGATCACAAGTTGACTAATCAGTTTCCGATACAACGGCAGTACAGTCAGGTGCAGTAGTTTGGTCATTAACATAATACAGATTGCAGTTTTTTTCATTATAGGGTGGGACTATTTTTTTTTACTTTGTACTCTGAAAAATCGGTTACTAGACACCTCTAGGGAATTCTCACCAAACATGAGCTCTTAATTTTGATAACAAGGTCCTCCGCTTTACAATTTTTCATTTTTTCCTCAGTATTAGAAACAATAATTCATCTCTTCGACAACTGTTCGTTAAAAAATAACTCTCCTCATATTCTTGTAGGAAATCGAACGCTCTACAAAAAAGGTCTCTTACAATTTTTTCGTAAAACTCACCGTTAAAAAGATATCGAAGGTTAAAGTTTAATTATATTAAGAGAAATTTCTGTTTTGCTTATGAATTTTATAACTCGCTTACAAAAAATTTTTATGAATCGCGAAACTCATAGTTTTGTAGGAAATTAACTGCTCTACAAAAATGGTCTCTTATGATTTCTCGATTAAATTAAGCGTTTAAAAGATATTCATCGTCAAACTTCAATGCATACTAATTTTAAGAGTTTTTGATGAATAATTCGAAAAATTTCAATTTATTTTTTGAGTTTTACGAAAATTTATACAAATTTGAGTTTCTATGAAAAGAGAAACTATTTTTCTCGTTTTTTTTGGTCCTACATATGTTTGGTTATATTGAAAAGAAAAATAGTGCATTATTTCTAACTCAGTCAATGATTTAATAAATTTTGAAAAAAATAACGTTTTTGTCATAAATTTAATATGAAAAGAATTGATCTTGAAGAAAAAAAAAGTTCTATTTGTTATTAAAAAGTTTCTTTATTTAATTTTATCAACTGAAATAAAAATTTTAACATTTATAATATAATCGTACACTTTGACTGCAAAAAGTTTTCTTTATTACAATTTGGGTATTGTTTGCGATGTTCTTTTATAACTTGCAATAAATATTGAAATTGCTCTTCATTTTTTGTTAAGCATTGGTTATAATCATCGACTAATGCAACAGCTCTGCCGAATCATTAACAACTTTCAATTGCTTATGATTTTAAGTTATTATAAAGATAAATTTCATGAAAATATTATTAAAATAAAAAAGTTTCAAATAAATTTTCAAAAGGAAAACTTCTATAAGAGTTACTTTTACGATAGAAACTCGAATTTGTATAAATTTCCGTAAAACTCAAAAATTAAATTGAAATTTTTCGAATTATTCATCAAAAACTGTTAAAATTAGTATGCATTGAAGTTTGACGATGAATATCTTTTAAACGCTTAATTCAATCGACAAATCATAGGAGACCATTTTTGTAGAGCAGTTGATTTCCTACAAAACTATGAGTTGCGCGATTCATAAAAAAAATTTGCAAGCGAGTTATAAAATTCATAAGCAAAACAGAAATTTCTCTTAAAATAATTAATCTTTAACCTTTGGTATCTTTTTAACGGTGAAGTTTACGAAAAAATTGTAAGAGACCTTTTTTGTAGAGCGTTCGATTTCCTAGAGATATGAATTATTGTTTCTAATACTGAGGAAAAAATGGAAAATTGTAAAGAGGAGGACCTTGTTATCAAAATTAAGAGCTCATGTTTGGTGAGAATTCTCTAGAGTTGTCTAGTAACCGATTTTTCAGAGTACAAAGTAAAAAAAAATAGTCGGTTTTTTTGACCCACCCTATTATAGAGTCAATCCATATGAAAACGCCAAAACTCGTTGTTCGACCATCTTGGATTTTGCTCAAATTTTATAGAAATATTCATTTAAGCTGTAACTTTTTTTCTATTAAAGATATTTTAAATTTTAAGATGTCATTTTAAAGCTAAGAAATATTAGTCTTTATAAAAAAAATATAGATTTACTCAATCAATATTTCTAAATAATTACACGGTGCTGAAAAAACGTGTATTTTACTTACCAAAGACAAAATAAAACTCAGTCAGGTTCCAGCACTGGAGAAGGCACCACGCGAGAGCGAGAGCTCTTAAATCGTAAAAGTTTAAAGATTAAAATCAACATTAATTTTTAAAATGTTCAAACCAATTATAGTGAAACAAACAATTTTCATAGAGTGCAAACTAAAATGGTGCAACGGTCAATGAGGAGTGAAGTGTTAACTGATGAATGAGTTAAGTGCCACCTGTCATTGGACGCTTTTCACTGGACAAACAAAGGAGGTCAAACAAGAGGGGAGGTGGCCATCCGCAAAAAATTGATAAGTAACCTTAAGCATATGCATGACCTAACAAATAATCTGTAACCTACCACAAAACGTGCTTGGGCAAAACAATAACTAATAAAAAAAATTGTTAGAAATTTCGCACTACTGCGGCAATAAACAATTTAAAAAAAAACACCAAAAGCTACAAGTTACATATCCAGCTACTGAACTATCTATTGATGGTTTTCGGCATCAAGACTGAGGACACGGACAATGACAATAACGAACAAGACGAAGACCTCGACTAGGAAACTACACCCCTGCAGCAAAATAACAACTCCCCAACTCCAAATAGAGTCTTCGAAAAAACATTTTAGATATAAACACTTTAAACCCACTCATATTTCAAATTAAGCATCTTTTAATTAATCTTACAAAAAATCATACCTTAATAAAATTGGTGTGGATTAAAGCACATGTTGGCATTCCCGAAAATGAACACGCTGATTCTTTGGCGAAGGATTCTATCTCTAATGGGATTGAAAGTTGTCTGCGGATTAGTGCCGGGGATACTACAAGTCTTTTTAAAAACAGAATGAAAAGAGATGTTAAACAATACTCTGATGATTACAAATCTGTCACCAATAATACATATGGCCAATTAGATATCAATATGAACTCTGTAAAATGGTTTGAAAAAGTTCACAAACCTCGCCGTTTTATAACGACGATAATTAGAATGAGATTTGGTCATGCCTGTTATCCAAAACACCTTCATAAAATTGGTATTTTAACAAGTCCAGATTGTGAAAACTGCAGAGTCATAGGCGATTTAAATCACATATTTTTTAAATGTTCCAAGTATGATCAAAAAGTCGAAAATTTAATAAAAAAAAATGGAGTAAACCTCCCGGTTAGCATTCCACACCTATTATCTCTTGGTAATGTTGAAATTCTTGCCTTGCTGGTTTCTTTTTTAGGAGAGGTTGGTCTTAAATTATAGATTAGGTTAATTTTGTAAACTTTGTTTTCCTTCCTATTGTTTTCTAAAACCTTTTTATCCGTGGCCATGCTTGTGTATGTAATTGAAATAAAAAATGTTCTAATAGGCCCTAGAACGAGAAGAGTGTGTCCCTTGTTAATCGTCTGTACTTTTCCTATTTTGTGTTAGAAAGTAGCTTATCTTAGGTGGTTGTTTTTGCCAAAATTACAAAAAGAGTGACTGGCTAAATGGACTACAGTCCAAAGCCAAAAAAAAACTCCAAATAGTAATCCTAAATGTTTGGAGTAATACTAATCGACTGGTCTAGGGGGATTCCGCGTCGTACTTAGTTTTAAGTCGGCGTAATTGTCCCCCAAAAACCAACAAACGTCTATCCCTCCCGTCCCTCCTCCTCTATACCCTACTGGGCGTATAGCATCGGCTCGGCGAACCCGAGAATGGCTATTAAAACTATTCGCATGTCGCTCTCGAGCCCCAAATAGGGGACAGTACGGAACGCAATGGACATTCGCACCCAGCAAACACGGGTGAAGCCGTGCAGTTGCTGGGGGCGAACAAAAATCGGCGTAAGTAAACGGGGTCCGGGAGTGATGAGGCAATGGGGCTGGTTATACGTCTCTTATACTCATACTCATACCAAAGACAAAATAAAACTTACAATTGACCCGGTTTGCATACGGTTTCCTAAATAATGCGATTTTCTAGAATTTCAAAATTTCAAGCAATTTTTTTTTGGAAACCGTATGCCAAACGGGTCCATTATAAGTTTTATTTTGTCTTTGGTATGTAAACTTAATATATGAAAAAAATTAGCTGTTCATATTAAACAGCCGAGACATGGGACGCATTTAAAAAACACGAAAAATTAGTAAAATACGCGTTTTTTCAGCACCATGTAATTATTTAGAAATATTGATTGAGTGAATTTATATTTTTTTATAAAAACTACTATTTCTTAGCTTTAAAATGACATATTAAAATTTAAAATATCTTTAATAGAAAAAAAAATACAGCTTAAATTATTCGGCGTTTTCATATGGATTGACTCTTTGACACTTTTGAAAAGGATAGGAAAGAATTTAAACAATGGGAACAAATCACAAATGGATTTATATTTCCTTTGTAGGACTTCTATGTACCTCCGAAACCAAGTTCATTGAAAAGGACCTTGTCTCAGTATTACTCGAAAATTCCCAACAAAATAGCTCGCAAGGATTACGAGATTTGCATGGAAAGAAGCGAGGAACTAAACGCCTTGGAGGAGGAGATGAGCGAAAACGAATTTTACAGCAAGTGCTGGCCGAAAGATTGGCTTCCGAAAGACTGTCCAAATGTGAGGGTGATAGCTCTCAATTACTCCACAGACGTTCTGTGGCGGCCATTGTGGATACGAAAAAGAAATCGGTGAGCAATAAGTCCTTAAACCATATTTATTCAAAAACCGAGCTGTGAACAGTTTTATTTCACCCTTTAGGTAACACTAACATGTATTTATCAAAATCCCAGCTGATCCTATTTTAAAGTTTTGCAAACTTTTTTGTTTTTCTATTTCTATATATAATTTTGCAATTATTGTACTAAAACTACCTGTACAATTTTAATAAAATTAAGCAAAATAATAAATTTGTATCATTTAAATTACTTTACTCCCCAGTATTAATTTATTGAGTCACCTATTATTTTTTACCACTCAAAACAAAACAAAACAAAAAAACGAAAATTTATATCTTAAATATTTTTTATAACAAAAAATACTGCAAGTTTCTCTGTGAAATAATTACAACTTTTGTAAAAACAATAATTAAGGTGGTTATGAACAAAATTGCTATACGTTATAACGCAAGTGACATTTTGCTTTAGTTGTTTATTTAATGTATACTTTATAAAGTTAAAAATAGTATTTTAAAATGAAAATTAAACCGAAATTCAAGTTAAGCCATGAAGAAAATCGAAAGAAGGTATGTGCTGGCTGTGCAGAGTTTAGGACCTTCTTTATCTCTGGTTTAGGGTTTCTGAGAAAATATAAAAATTACTGCAGACTTTTTCAAACGAACACTTTAACTTAAGTGATTCAAAAATACCTACTTCAATATGGTAAAAACGGTATTTTTGCATAGCCACAATTGCCAAATTTTCAAAATTTAGAAATTGCTAAATAATTTCGCGGCAGCCAAGAATGTATGTGCTTTATCTGCAAAATGGCAACATATAAAGGGCATAAAAATTATTAAGGGAAGAGGACGGACGAACGAACTTAAGTTTTGATATGCTCTTCCTTTCTAGGGGATGTAAGAAGCATGTTTGTACAGAGACTAAAGAATTTAAAAATACTGTTTCCATGTTAAAAACAATTCCATGTAAAACCCAAGAAAAAGTTTTACTGAAAATTTAAGGCAAGCAGTAATCAATTTTGCTTCAAAGAATCTTTAGTCATTTATTAGTTTTGTATTAGGTACCTTAAAACAATATATAAGATATTGCAAACTGTATTTTACATTATTTTGTATTTATAATATAATTTATCCATATATCAGTCATGTATCTGCCAAATTTTTAAAAACATTTTATAATGATACTAGAGTATTTTATCGAAAAGGCATAAACAATTTTAAAATACTAAGAAATATGCAAAACTTTAATAAAGGATCAGCTGGGATTTTGATGAATATATTTTTGTGTTACCAAAAGAGTCTATATCAGATTATGCTATCAGTTTTGGTTGGCATTTTTGTTCGTCCTATACTTTAGTTTTGACCACCGTGTATTAGAAAATACCGCATATTTGTTTATTTAGAAACTGCACAGCAAACGGAAAAATATAGAAGTGTATAGGATGACTTATATTTTTTCGCCTCTATACCTATGCACGACTATAATATTTAGACAATTTTTAGACAGTTAAAAACAATCCCACATTAAAATTTTAAAAATATTTTTAGAACTGACATGGTGGAACGAAGTCGTGAAATGATTGAAGAGTTAATACGTATTGGCGTTGGAAAAAATCCAATTGTGTGGGTGGGCCATTCAAAAGGAGGATTGTTTATTAAACAGATTATGGTAAACGGTAGGTAAATCTTATTAACTTTTGAACTTAAAAAAGGTGTCCAAAATATCTGGATATGGGTGATGCTACAAAAGTTAGTCAACTTTTGACCTCATTTTGTTTATATAAACTGCGCACCAGTCAATGTGTCGCGACCAAAAATTTCGTCCTTTTTCAAAACGATATAACTTTTTTGTTTCTTGAACGATTTTATTTTGGTTTGTAATGTCTGCTAGCCCCATTCTCTGGAAATACATGCTATAGATATGAAGCTCACGGTTATTCAAGTAAATTTCCTACAGGGTGATATGTAAAACGGTGAAAAATTTCAAAAACTTCATCCAAGCCCCGTTTGTAAAAAAAATATTTTTTTCTCGTTTTTACTTTGAAATAATGAAGTATTATGTCTTACCTTGAAACGTTTGTCAAATTTTTCGAATTGGAATCTTAGCAACAAAAATATGATTTTTTTTTCAAAAGAGTACATTTGATGCTTTTTTGTAGGCAATACACTGAGCCTTTTTAAGATAAAAAAGATAAGATGGTGAAAGATTGTTCCTTGAATAATTCTGAACAAGCGACAAGCAACAAACTTCCATTAATTTCAGAGGATCCTAAGCAAAGACCACTTTTTCAAAATGACATTTTTTAGAAAATTTGCGAAAACTAAACCTGAACCGATATATACGTTCGTGACATGTTTGCTTTATAATTTTGACCTCCTGATGTGATTCAGTTGTCAAATTTAAGTTTTAGATGAAACCAAAATCACCAAGAATCAAAATTCTAAAACAATTCCCGGCTGTTAAATGTCTCAATAACATGCCTTTGCCAATGAAAAAAATCATATTTTTGTTGCTAAGATTCCAATTCGAAAAATTTGAAAAAGGTTTCAAGGTAAGACATAATACTTCATTATTTCAAAGTAAAAACGAGAAAAAAATATTTATTTTACAAACGGGGCTTGGATGAAGTTATTGAAATTTTTCACTGTTTTACATATCACCCTGTAGTAAATTTACTTAAAGAACCGTGAGCTTCATATCTATAGCATGAATTGCCAGTGAATGGGGGCTAGCAGACATCACAAACCAAAATAAAATCGTTCAAGAAACAAAAAAGTTAAACATCTTAAAATCAAATAATACCACACATCAGTGGCGGCTGGTGGATTTTGGGTATACCGATATCAAAATTATTAGATATGGGACCCACACCAAATTTATATGAGTTTGTAACGACATTAAATAAACAAGTTCTGCGCAAGCAGAATTTAAATTGAAGTTTGCGAAAAAAGATAACCGAAACATCGAACATGGAACTGACGACACGGTACTGATGAATGGGATACAAATTTGAGATTACAATTTGGAATTTTTTATTAGTGGATGCTACTTATCAACAAATCACATAAAGCCTTACATAAATTACAACGAAATATATATACGTAAGAAACTACTCACTACAATACTGAAATTTTGACTGGAACTATACGTGCATTCACCACAACTTCGCCGCTTGCATTGTTTTCAAGATGACTGTCGTGCAAAGGGCGGGCTCTGTAGGTAATTTTTTACCAACACTTGAGTTAAAACGAGGACTTGACGTTTAAACTTCAATATTTCGCAGGAATTTTGAATTTTAACATTGGACACAGAACTGACGGGTAAAAGTGAGTACAAAGATTATCATTTTTTTTAATGCTATTATTCGAATATATGATAAAATATGAAAAATACATTATTTAATGTTTTATAGTTTGTAGTGAAATTGAAAAATTTAAGATAAATTGAATATATTTTAAAATTAAACCACTCAAATATTTGATTCAGGAGTTGTGACACGCCAAGTTACTGATGTTTTGAATATTTATTATGTTTTTCTACAAACGTGCTTTTGAAAAAATACATCAAAATTGGGTGGGAAGTTAAAAAAACCTGGATCTTTTGTAATATACTAACATATTTACAAAAAATATTAAAATACCTACTCTATTGACTGATGACATCAAGTTGTCCAACTTTTGTAGAATCACCCATATGTTGAGCGGTTTTGAACAAACTCATCAGGAGAGTTTTTGAACACCTTGTATATAAACATAAACAAACTATATGAAAGAATTGTCAAAGATAATAAAGACTTTAATGTATGGCACGCCGTTTTAACATTTATTAAATATTTTTTTAATTTAAAATTTTATTGGTTTAAAATTTTCCTAACTAAAAATTTTAGGTTTACATTTATAAATTTATAATATTTTCAACTATCATGTATTGAAAGACAAAATTTACTAACCAACAGTTCACTTCTATATTAAACAATATTAACTATTTATTTATATTATTTTTTAATAATAATAATTTCTTAAGTATAATTTATTTGGGTGGCATTTTGTTAACTTAAATAAATATTTTATAAAATTATTGAGATTAATTTGGTAAAGTTAAATTATTTAGTATTTAAAAATAGTATCAATCCATTTAAAATAAAAACACATATAAAACATTTTCTACCAAAACAGTTTAAAAAGTTAAATTTTTGTAAACTATTGAAAATCAAAAAGTATTTTAAATATAAAATGAAACTGTAAAAGTTTAAGTTTAAAAATATTAATTTTTAAAAAATGAAATTTTAATATTTTAATCTTCAAAATTATTTGTTTGAATATGTAAAGAGTCATTTAAATGATAGTTGATAAATTTGCAATACAAAAATTTGAACATAACATTTAAATGTTAGTTTTAAATTTTAAATTGGTAATTTTTGCATTAAAAATTTATCGACTATCATTTAAATGACTCTTTACAAATTTAAACCAATAACTTTTATTTTTAACAATTTTAAATTGATACATTTTTAAGACAAAATTTATAACTTTACATTTAAATGTAAGTCGATAATTTTTAAATTACAAAGTGTAAACGTAGCTTTAGTAGAAGGCACAGTGTTGTCAAAGCGTGCTTGCTCCATAAATATTTGACGCGTTTTACAAATCTGTGGGTAAAAGGCATAAGGAGATAAGTCAAAAAAAGCATTTTTCAGTAAAGCCTTAAACGTATTGGCATTAATTCAGGAAACATATTTATGGTTAGCGGATATACCCTTTTTTTAGCACATGGCATATGCTAACAAAAGGTTATACCCACTAAACATAAATATATTTCCTGAATTAATGCGAACACGTTAAAGGCTCTATTGAAAAATTGCTTTTTTTGACTTATCCCCTTATGCCTTTTACCCACAGAAATTATCGTAATGAAATGTTTCTTTATTACATAAATTTAATAATAAAACAACAACATTTTTAGTGCCCATTGTACTAAGTTAATTCGACAATTAAAAAACATCAACGGATCAAACTGGCTGCATCGTGGCTCCGATCCCAGACTCTTGTGCCTTCTACTAAAGCTACGTTTACACTTTGTAATTTTAAAATTATCGACTTACATTTAAATGTAAAGTTATAAATTTTGTCTTAAAAATATATCACTTTAAAATTGTTAAAAATTTTGGTTTAAATTTGTAAAGAGTCATTTAAATGATAGTCGATAAATTTTTAATCAAAAAATTGCTACTTTAAAATTTAAAACTTACATTTAATGTAATGTGAGAATTTTTGTATTAAAAATTTATTAACTATCATTTAAATGAGTCTTTAAAAATTTAAACCAATAATTTTGTAGAATAAAATATTACAACCAAAACTTTTAAAAATCAATATTTTTAAACATAAATTGTTACTGTTGCATTTATATTTAAAATATTATGTTGACTATCAATTGTTTTGAGTTTAAAAAAAATTTAACTTTATAAATTTCTGTTAAAACATAATTTAAGTGCTAAACTTTAATCTTTAAACTTTTATCTAATAAATGCTAAAACGGCGTGCCATATTAATGATGGTGTCGTAGAGAGTAATTTAATGTAATTTGATTTGTAGCTTGGGAGGGTCGTGACAATAGCCAGGATATGTTTGACCTTTTTGCTCATTCTAAGGCGATTATGTTTTATAGCGTGCCACACAAAGGATCTTCTCTGGCTGATTTTACATTGCCGTTATTAAGTAGGAGTGTTGAACTGTTGGAAATTCAAAGAAGTAAGTTGGGTCAGAATTTCTCAAACGGGCCACCTGAATTAGGTCAAAATTAGTTTTTGATTGTAGATACATTTTTTCGATAGTATTTTACATCACTAACACAAATCCTAAAGGATTTTGTAAAAAAAAATTTTTAATTGACATATTCATGATATTAAAGGTAAAAGTTTTTAGTAATTAAAAAATAAAAAAAAAATCATTATGGCTAAACTAATTATCCGATTCCAACGATTTAACTAGCGTTGGAATCTTGTTTTGACATAGATTCTTTGTTATTTTTTTCAATTGTACAATTTTCATTTAGGTCGATTTTTTTTTGTTTTTTTTATAACAAATTCGGAAATAATTGGCTTCTGCGCCAGCTATCGACTCGAAAAAAAAAACACATATACTCCAATCATTTTTCGAAATTATGCTGCTTAGAAAAAAAATGGCCCGCAGGTTCCAGACCACCGTAAGACGTCGCGTCACAAGCGCGTACAGCGTACACGGTTCGGAGCGTGAGCTGACACCGCGCGCGGCCACAAAAGGACGAATAACTTTTTGTCAACCTGCGGGCCATTTTTTTTCTCAGCAGCATAATTTCGAGAAATGATTGGAGTATATGTGTTTTTTTTCTCGAGTCGATAGCTGGCGCAGAAGGCAATTATTTCCGAAATTGGTATAAAAAAAACAAAAAAAAATCGACCTAAATGAAAATAGGACAATTGAAAAAAATAACAAAGAATCTATGTCAAAACAAGATTCCAACGCTAGTTATATCGTTGGAATCGGATAATTAGTTCAGCCATAATGAATTTTTTTATTTTTTAATTATTAAAAACTTTGACTTTTAATATCATGAATATGTCAATTGAAAATTTTTTTTTTACAAAATCCTTTAGGATTTGTGTTAGTGATGTAAAATACTATCAAAAAAATGTATCTACAAACAAAAACTAATTTTGACCTAATTCAGGTGGCCCGTTTGAGAAATTCTGACCCAGTTTCCAAAAAACTTATTTTGAGAACTAGCCTTTTGGACGGCATCAGTTCCGGGTAGCCACGTGGTGTTAAAGCCCACTCCAAACACGCTGGCAAAATTAATTCAAAGCTTGCAAATGTTGTATTTTAATTTTTTTTTAGATTGCAACTTCGTTCTTAATTTGCACGAAAAGTTTTTGGAGATCTACGAAAAAACTGCAAACAAGCCTGAAGTGTTTAGTTTCATTGAAACATCCTTCACTCTGATGTCCTTCTTGTATTTAAAAATAGTGGCGTATGACTCAGCAGGTAATTTTTTATTTTCAAATATTTTACAGAAAAAACCTTTTCCTGTTATAAACAAGTTCCCTGATAGCAAACTTTATTCTAAGAATGTTTTTTAAACCTTCCAGTGAGAATATTCCTAGGACCATGCTATATTTCTTCTAAAGAACATGCTTAAAAGACATATAGCATGATCCTAAGAATATTCTTAATGGCCTATAGGCAGGTTCTTAGAAGGTGCAAAGTTTTAGTAGCAAAAATTAGTCTACTCTAAACATATGCTTAGAATGTTAAGAAAGTAATTGCTATAGAAAGTTCATTTAGGAATATTCCTGTTAAGCATATTTAGTTCAGTTACCTTTATAATAGTAAAATATACCATAAACTACATATAAAGGTATATACTTAAGTACCTAATTAGTAATTAGTACCTATTAAATACTAACTACTACACAATCCAAAATATTTTTTATAGTTATTTGTCAAATTAAAACAATACAATTCAATAACAAAAATACTTTTACTATGGTTATTTTATTTTATGTTAAAAATAAATATTTATTAATTTGTATACCGATTTTTTTATTTCTGAATTAACATTTTTATGTATAATAATCCTAACTATCTTCAGCTTCAATCTAATCTGACTTATCCCACAAAATTTTCCAATTTAACTTTTTTTGAAATAATGTCATACAACTTATGATGAAGAATTTTACTAATGTAGAATACAACATATTAGAACGTGGGTATCTGACATATTTGGAAATATTCTCAAAAGCTTCCTAGAAGCTCCATAAGAAACCTTCTAAGAACATTCCAAAAACGTATTCTTAAAATGTTCTTAAAATGATTTTTAGGAAGGTTTTAAGAATCTAATTGCATCATTAAAAGGGTATCTATTGAATGTTTTAAAAGTCCCTAAGAATATTCTTAGCAATAAGGGAAGGTTCTAAGAATATTCCCGGGTCATATCTTCTTAAAAGATTCTTAAAATCAAATTTTGCTATCAGGGAAGCTACTCAGATAACCCTTATTGTAAATAATACGCTTGTCAGTTACGTATTTATGTCATTAGGCTTTGTTATCTATTATTAGGACAAGAAGTAATTTTTTGCAATTCATAAAAATTAGGAATCATGATGTTTCCTACATACTTTTTTTTTAATTTGAATGTAAATTATTAAGTAATCTTTTTCTCATTATAAATAAATAGAACATAATAATATCCACGAGGTACATTAAACCTACGCCAGCAAAATGTATTTGCTGCCAAAACACCGATTAAATTGGATTAAGTGAAAAATTGACTTAAATACGTCTACAATACAACAAATGTTGAATGAAATTCTTTAAACTTTAGCAGCATCATAATAATATATTTTATGAGCAACCTTGATATTATTTTTATTACTAGTTACCATTTAATTTATTACTACTATACTGTAAAAATAGTAGTTGTTCATTTAAGTTTTGTAGGTGAAACAATATTTCTGTTACTAATTGTATTAAAATTAATATTGTAAATTTATATAAATATGTTTTTTTCTACTCTCACCTTTAAAACGCCCTTTATCGTACATGTCCATGACACTAAGTGACCTTTTAGATACACATTGACAAATTGTGGCTTTATGGCGCTTTAGTCACGGGCTGAAGTTAGCAACAGGTTTTTAGTCACGGGCTGGAGTTAGTTTTAAGTTAGTTGACAGTTGTCAAATGTCATACAATCGTTAAAATAAAGTGCCTTTCTTGTAAAATATTATGTAAAAATTATTTTATAATCTCAATACAAAAGTATTAAATAGTTTCTCAACGCCAATATTTGAAAAGTTTATATGAACATTGTACTGACCTTTTAATTTCGCCAGCAGTAAACTATAACTTAAATTCGGGGACGGACTCCACTGTAAAGTCCTCATAAAACATTTTCTTTGCTTTCACTGTGAAAGACTGTCAATTTTCAAGAAATATATTTCGATTTATAACCTTTATATTCTGTGTTTATAAAATATAAAAATGTGACATTTGAAGGTGACACACAGATTCCCCTATTGTTTCATAGATGGCGCTCTATACAAATTATAGTATAGTATGCACCACAGGTCTGTGGTATGCACCTCGTTTATAAACTTTTCTATGCACTCATTAATTTAAGCACTCGCTCGCAAGCTCGCTCGTGCCTAAATTAAATTCGTGTATAAAATGGCGTTTATCCAACATGATACATAATATACTATTATGTTTTATTTAAACAACAAAAAATATTTCTATTAACATTATTATATTAAAAAGATTTTTTTAGAGTTTGCAATTTTTATATTATTATTTTTGCCATTTAGCTGGAATCACCCATAAATTTAAGTGATCTTTGAAATACACATTGACAAGCTTTATGGCGCTTTAGCCACGGGCTTAAGTTAGCTTTAAGTTAGTTGCCATTCTTGTGAAAATTATTTTATTACCTTAATACAAAAATAAAAAGTTTTAAATAGTTTTTAAACGCCATAACCTATTTGAAAAGTTTATATGCAAGTTTGTATTGACATTTTGATTTCGTAGGCAGTAAACTAGATTTAACTGAAAGCATTACAAATTTCGGGTGGAGACTCCACCGTGAAGTGCCCATAAAACATTCTCTTCACTTTCACTGTAAAAAACTGCTTTTATTCTATTTAAACGGTTGTTAGTCCATTTTAAAGGAATAAATTTCGATTTACATATACAAATTTAACATTTTGACTGGCGCACCGGTAAAACAGATTCCCAAGTTAGAAATTACGAGTTACTCTTTTGTTTTATAGATGTCGCTCTGTACAAATATTTAATTTAAATTATTTTTAGATAATAATAAGTATTTGTCGTAGAAAAAGTATAGTATGCAACTCCTAGACCTTCTAGACACTCGTTTAATTAAACACCCGCTCGCAAGTTCGCTCGCGGCTACTTAAAATTCTTGACTAAAATGGCGTTTATCAAACTTGATACATAATATAGGTACTATTATTTAAGTATTTTAACATATTTTAATTTTTAGATCCCAATATTGGTATAAAATGTGATGTGCCCTTGGATCACAGAGAAATATGCAAACCTGCTGGCAGGGATTGCTTTTTATATTTGGAATTGGTGAAATTAATAAAAAAAGCAATAAATATGGATGAAGAAACAAAAAATGCTAGCTTCTAGTATAATTTTAATAGAGTTTTAATTATTAAAATATTTTTTAAGCAATTAATATATTTTATCTGTAAAAAATCTAGTGCTGTCAAATTTGTGATATTAATTTAATTCAGACCAAAATCTATGTGATTTAGAATAAGCCTCAATGTATAAAGTATTTAGATGTTTAGTAACGAAAATAAGCAAAAATAAATTGTGCATACACATTAATAAATTGATAAGTAATATCATTAAATTGCATTTCTACTTATTGTTAGGTCAGAACAATTTGAAATTATTAATATGATAAATATAGTATTATACTCTGAAATTGCCATAGTAAAATAAACATCTAGGACAATTGGAACTGTTACTAGCTATAAAATAAATTAAAATAGCATTTTTTTGACGTATTTTCACACATATTTTTCTGTACCATAACCCAATTAAAAGTGGGACACTTCATGTGAAGCGGAAAACGAAAAAAATTTGCGATTCTGAAATTCGTTCACCCACAATTATTTTTTAATAAGGGTTGTTTGTTATCGGCTTTTAAATATTGACAATTTACAATACAATATAAAAAATATCTTCTCTTTAATTATATTCAGATTCGAAATTTCATTTTTTTTCTTGTAGAAACCCGAAAGTAAACATTTAAAATCAAGCTTTTAATAACGTTAAAATCATTTTAATTTCAAAATATAGCACTTAGCACTTTGAAAATGGCTTCACATAAAATGTCCCAATTATTAAAAATATCATCCAATTCAATTTGGTTTTTATTCAATTATTTATAAATGCATCACAGAAAATAAATTTTAAAATAACTTGTAGATACAATGTATCTACTGGGCCAAAAAAATCAACTATTTTTTTTTGAAAAGTATATCAAAAATATGGTTTGGGGTGACAAAAAAAATTATTGTGAAAGTTTGAGTCCATAATATTAATATTAAGCAAGTTTTTGTCTCAGAACTCCCAAACCTATGAGTTTAACTAAATTGACTTGGAAATATTTTTTTAAGAAGATTAAATGCTATACAAAAAAGGTTAAAATAAATTTTTTCGTCAGATCAACCGTTTCCTTAAAATCATGCCTTAAAGATTGGTATAGTTTTACATTTTGATCTTTTAACTTTGGAATTTTGTAATTCATGTAAAAATCAGTACCCATAAAAAACCGATAAATTTTCTTATGGAAAATCAAATGCTTTACAAAAAAGCCTCTTAACATTTTTGGCTAAATTCACTCAATCAAAAGTTATTCAAGGTTAAAGTTGAAGTCAAAACGAAATTCTTGATTTTTCCTCTGTAGATTTTTTTTATGGATAATTTGATTTTTTTCTTTATAAATGTGTATTACATAACTAATTTCCAATAAAAAACAATATGATTGTTATTATTTAAACGATTAAATAACAGTGAAAATAATATTTTCCAAAGAAAATAGCTTCTTAAAGCGAAAACATTCTAAAGTGTTATTTTTTTAATTTTATCAATAACTTAAAAATTATTATCGATAAAAGAATCCAAGTTTTTAACTGACTTAACCTTGAATAACTTTTGATGGAGTGAATTTAGCCAAAAATGTTAGAATTTTTTTGTAGAGCATTTGATTAACCATAAGAATATCTATCGGTTTTTTTCCGGGTACTGATTTTTACATGAATTACAAAATTCCAAAGTTAAAAGATCAAATTGTAAAACTATACCAATTTTTAAGGCATGATTGTTGGAAAACGGTTCATCTGACGGGAAATTCCAATTAAACCTTTTTTGTAGAGCATTCAATTTTCTTCAAAAAATATTCTTAAGTCAATTTTGTTAAACTCAATGGTTTGGGAGTTCTGAGGCAAAAACTCGCTCGGGAAAAAAAATCTAAAATTGCGATGATAGACCTCTTAATATTAATATTATGGACTCAAATTTTCACTATAATTTTTTATTGTCACCCCAGTATAAGATACACATACAAAATAGATCTTGTAGAACAGCATTACAAGTATGAACAAAACAGGAACTTATTTATGTAGGTAAATAATTTAAAAACAAAAAAATATTATTGAGATACTTTCTGCTAGCAATAAAAATTACCACCTGTTAATGTTAAAAATACTATAATGCTTCCATTAGTCATTATTATTATTATTATTATTATTATTAAAGTTTAGCTCATTGTTTTTTATATATTAATTTAAGTAGTTACTATACTGTATATTTATGTTACATAATAAAATTATTTTGTTTTAAATAAACAAAGTGTTTAAATTAAAATGAAAAATCAAATATTTTCAGATTGTAATACTGGCTTTAACATAATCATTTTTTGAAGTTATGTTAATATTTCATAAATCAATAATTGTTAAGTTTAATTAAAATAATAACGGGCAATTTTAATGGTGAAAATTACGTTAAAACCCCCAGTAGCACAAATATATTGGCCCAATATTCGTAATAATATTGGGCCAATATATCTTTCGTCAGATTTTTTCTAGCATGGTCCAATATTGAAACCCAACATAGGCCCGAAGTTTTTTGACAATACCCACCCAAATGATAAGGGGAAGGGGGGGTCACTTGATATAAAATTTACCCTCCAATTCTTTGAAAAAAGTCGTGTACCGTCTATGTTATTCTTAATTAGGATGAAATGCTAAAATCGTTTGTATCGTGTACTAAAATGATCAGCTTGAGCTTTATTAACGTAATAACGAATCGTATTGCTAGTAAAACAAGAAATCTATTACCTTGCTATTCTTTCGGTAATATGCAAGAATGGCCTTTATTATTTTCATCTATTTGGTGCTAAACAAAAAGAATGGTAGTCGGTTGCGCCACCCCCCATCAAAACCGTTCCTGCGCCACTAGTATAGACACGAACGTGAAACAAACGTGTGTCGTTACATATCACTTTTAGAAATCCGAAAGCATCGTTAACTATAGTTAATGATATATTGGCGTAAAATAATATGCCAATATAGGACCAACCTTGGCTAAACATTGGCAAGAGATATTAAATTATCATTTTATGCCAACATCGGCTAAATAAATCCAATATTGGCCCCAGATAAAATATTGGGCATAGACGCGCCCCATATAGGACCAATATTTTGTGCTACTGGGGACTGTTTATTGGGATGGTTACTTTATTTTTTAACTTTTCTACGCACTCATTTAATTAAGCCTAAATTAAATTCGTAACTAAAATGGCGTTTATCAAACTTGATACATAATATACTATTAATATTCAAATATCGAAATTTTTAAAATTTTTAATATTTTAGTATTTATATAATAAAAGAGTATTTGAATTTCTAAATCTAAAAAATTCCCGGCCTAACAAAAATCGGTTGACAACAAACATGAAATATTGGGATCAAGGAGAAATTTAAATTGCGTGCTTTTTTAGTTGAGAATTTTATTATTCACAAAACTAACACATACAACTTTAAATAAGAATATCTTCAGTCAAACCGATTCCACTTACCTAAATTAATAGGTGCAAAAGTCATAGTTATTGGACAATTAACATTAATACTGTAAAAACAACTTCTATAAATAGTTACCTTAAAGTCAAATAATTAGATGACGCTGTATACAATTATAAATATCTCAGTCGGTAATAATATAGAACTACTTTATTTTGGGTCCAATATAGGACAAAAAAGTTCGCACGTTACTTTGGAGGTAAGATTTTTGTTTTTTTGTTAAAATGTGTTTAAATCACAATAAAAAATATTTCTAAAAAGTGTACAGATCAGTGTGTGGTATAAATGTGTTCCTCATGGTTTAAACATTGTCACTTTAATACGTTTTAATTTTAATTCTGAAAACAAACATTAAAATGGCCAGTGTCCAATTACTGGTTGGTAAAAAATGTAAATTTCTATTATTGGACGTACGTCCAATATCAAACTCTATTTGTATCCTGGTCATTTACCAGCCAATTCTTATGTAAGATTGTCCCCTGAATCCGAAAAGACCGTCAAAAACTATAAAAGTTTTTGAGATATAGTCAATTCCATATTATTTATTATATTTCAAAAACTGTTTTACTTTTAAATATAAATTTTGACGACATTTTCGGATTCAGCGAATAATTTCATAGGAATTGACTGCTAAATGTCCTGGATACAAATGGCTGTTGACGAGAATTATTAGTGGCTGCTTTTTCGCTATGACATTTTTGACTAATTCATTTTTAGAAAGTATAGTGATTTCTTCGTCACAGGACATCTTGCAGAATAACAGTGATAAATACAGTACATGATGGAGAACATAAAAAACTACTGCCAACAAAATTAATAAATTCGGAAAATAATTTTAACATACCACCCGAAAAAATATTAGATATATATAAATCATCCTGTTCCGGCCTAAACATTATAAATGCTTCACAAACTAGAGATACCACACTTAATGATATTTGAAACAAACTATTTCAGAAGTCAGACCAAGGAATTGGTAGTTACCTTCAGAATCCAGAAAAGGGATGAGGAATCCGAGAAAGAAATATATGAACTATATGATATTTACAAAAACGAAATAAAAAAATTACCTAAAACAGCAATTTATCTTTAAAAAATATTTAACAATTTATGTTATTTGATATAAAGTTGTTATGTTTTTGAGTAATTCCAAATAAAAACAGCAAATGGGCTGCTTGATTTTTTATTTTGATAAAAAAAATTTAGGATGATCTTTTAGGTATCAAATAAGAAAATCCGTTGTAGTTTTAATTTTTGGATTCTTTACTTTTAATCGGCACCCTTTAGAAATCTGAAATCGTCTCAATTTCTTACTCTCTTATAGTGGGCCAGAATTTTTTTCTGTGACAAATATTGAAATGATTTTAATTTTGTTTTAGTTTTCAGTAAGTATGTTTTCGATATAAATTATTCTTATCCAATTAGTTAATCTCATAAAAGAATGGTAAACCACTAAAGATTTGATAATGATAATTTGCCAATTTTTGTGATTTTTGTATGGCTCCTGTGCCTATTCTGTTAAATCTAGAAAGTTGCTTTTTTTCAGGTATCAAGTATTTATACAATAGAAAACGTAACTATTATTTTAAGTTTCTAGACTATCATTTTCTTTATTCAAAAAATTATTGTAACTTGATAATTCTTAAATTTAGTCAATTTTGCCCTCAGAAATCATTATGTTGAGGAAAAAATAAAAATATTATATACATTATAATGAAGTATTTAATTAGCTAATTGGTGTTTAAAGAAGAAGAATGTAAAAAATATATTCATGATCCTTATGGTTTATATCCTAAAGTATAATAAGAGAAATTAATAAAGAGTTCATTTAAACGTATATAATATGCGTTAAGTAGTTTTTTGTCGGTTTCTTTCACAATTTAAACCAAGTTAGTCTTGTTCTATTATTTTGATTCCTTTAGTAAGGCACTGAATAGTTAAAAGTTATATGTATGTATTTTAAATGTTAGTGTTGGAAAAAAATAAACACAATCTGTAAATACTTCTTTAAATTTTAGTTTTTAGGTAACTGGTTAAAATAAAACATATTATAATAAAGGGGTTTATTTAGAATATTTTTTGGTTTTTGCTTATTTTTAACAATTTAAAACTTCTCAGAACTTGAATATTTTCTATGAGAAAGAGGTACAAAATTATGATATGTTCTTGCATTTTTAATAGCAATTAAATTCACGAATCTCGAACACTCCGTCATTTATTACACTTGCAAACTTGCAAACTTTTTGAAATCACAATTTAAATACGCACAAATAATATTTATGAAATATTTTTGACAGTTCTGACATTTCTCTACCAAACATGAATTGACTAAGTCAAAGCAATCTAAATTTTAAATTATAAATAAAACTAACAATATCGCTTCTTAACTGGATTTAAAAAAATATTATATCTTTTACATGGATAAAAATAACAAAACAAGACTAACTAGACTGAAAAGATGAAGGTGGGGACTACATTTCCTGAAAGTTTCAGATTTTTATTTTTTTCCTCAACATAATGATTTCTGAGGGCAAAATTGGCTAATTGTGAACATTATCAAGTTTCAATACTTTTTTTAATAAAGAAAATGATAGTCTAGAAACTTAAAATAATAGTTAGGTTTTCTATTGTATAAGTACTTGATACCTAAAAAAAGCAACTTTCTAGATTTAGCAGAATAGGCACAGGAGCCAGACAAAAATTGTCAAATTATTACAAATCTTTAGTGGTTTACCATTCTTTTATGAGATGAACTAATTAGATAATAATAATTAATATTGAAAACATACTTACTAGGCAGTAAAATAAAATTACAATTATTTCAATAATTGCAACAGAAAAAAGTTTTAACCTCTTATAAGAGAATTAACGTGTACTCAGTCACACCTCCATTTACTTATAAGAGAGTAAGAAAATGACACGATTTCAGGTTTCTAAAGGGTGCCGATTAAAATTAAAGCAAATAAAAATTAAAACGGTTTTTCATATATGATACCTAAAGATCATCCTCAAATTTTTTCACTAGTAATACCACTAGAGGTCAAATTATTTCCGGAAATTTTTTGAGCTCATGAATATTTTGAAAATTATCCCGAGTCGAAGACGAGGGATAATTTTCTAAAAATATTTATGAGGGAGAAAAAATTTCCGGATTTAATTTGACCTCGTGTGGTATTCGGTAAGAAAATTCCACACCAAATTGTGTTTAAATAATTAAAATTTATTTTTTGACCTCGACTTGATTATTTAGTTACCATGGCAACTAAGTCAACCCCAACCTAAAAGTTATTTCAGTTTTGAAGCTGTCAAGCGGCACGACGTAAAAAAATGTGAAATTGTCTGCTGTAATGATCAATCATCGTGCAATGACTTATTTACCCGCATTATTAGAGGATTGTGGCTCCTACTTGAAGAAAGAAAATTTGTTTTGAATTGTTCACGAATATTTGCATCTTAACTATTCAAAACTCAAAGTGCTAAATGGAAAAAAAGGTAAATAGAATAGTGTCTAAATATTATATATATTTCATTAGACATAGACATTTAATTTATTTCAAGTCCTGCATTTTCGCCATTAAGAAGAAAGGAGGTGTCCAACGAATATAGAAAACATCTAAACTTTGTAATGGAAATGTATCAAAATTATCATGTAAACAAAATTTAATAAAAACCAGATTGTCAAAAAAATATTCTGTCATTATAAACGTCAAAAAATTTCCAGTATAATTCGCTGTTGGGTACCCACGAGGAAAAAATTTCCACTAAAATTCAACCGTTGCCATGGTGATCTATCAAAAATACACGTTTCGATTGGTTAAAAATTACAGGTGTGGAATTTTCATTAAAATAAAAATCATGCAGCGCACTTTTAAATTCATTTTTGGTGTTTTCATTTGGATTGACTCTTTTGTAAAAATGTGTCCAATTACTATACTTTTTTGCTTGTTTTTATAAAACTATTATTAAAAATTCAAATATTCTTATTTTTAAGTAAACGTAAATAAAGTTTAAACAAACAAACTATCCTTTTTATATATTTATAAGAAAAAACTAAAATCTTTAAAACAACGACATATATACATTTTAAATAAATAATAACTATGTGGTTTATTAAGAGAGAAAAAAATATATATTGAGTTGGTCACTTTGATGCAAACAAAAATAAAGAATAGATACTTACCTTGCTTACAACACTTCTTACTTGCTATTCTTGATAGGATTTGGTCTTGCTTAAAAACGTATTTCATTGTTCTTATTTAATGTAAAATTATTTTAAATATCATTATTATATCTATATTAATAAAAAATTTATCAGTTCACTCCACGGTATCGTTGGCCTGTTCGAGGACCGCCCCACTGTAGGCCAGGTCCCAGTAATGTTCCACCTTGTGCTTCTTAAAATGCTCCCTGGCCATCCTTTCGGTCGGGCACACTTTGAACTTCATCTCGCCGAAGTTTCTCTGTTTGGTCGTCCCTTCCCACACCAGCACGCACTTGTTCGGCACTTCTATCCCGTCGGGGTCTTTGACTATGTCTTCTTCCCATTTTATCCTGTTCAGCATCAACCTGAAACGAATCAAACGTGGTCCGTCGAAATCAAACGCTAATATCACTAGGCCGCCATTTTTTTCTAATGTATTTTGACCTGTAAAACTTGAAAATTCTTTTCAACAAATAAGTTACAATGACTAGTTTTTTAGCCAAATCGCTTGGCGAGTTTTTTTTTAATAAAATTAAAAGGTAAAATTACTACTTTTGTAATTTTCTGAGGTATATCCCTGATATCACAGTTTATTCTAAGAATGTTTTTTAAACCTTCCAGTGAGAATATTCTTAGGATCATGCTATATTTCTTCTAAAGAACATGCTTAAAAGAAATATAGCATAACCCTAAGAATATTCTCACTGGCCTATAGGCAGGTTCTTAGAAGGTGCAAAGTTGTAGTGGTAAAAATTAATCCACTCTAAACATATGCTTAGAATGTTGAGAAAGTAATTGCTATAGAAAGTTCATTTAGGAATATTCCTGGAACATTCTGTTAAGCATATTCAGTTCAGTTAGGTACCTATATAATAGTAAAATATACCATAATCTACGTATTAAATACTAAGTAAAAAACACAACCCAAAATATTTTTAGTTATTTGTCAAATTAAAACAATATTCGATAACAAAAATACTTTTCTCTACGACTACTTAAGAATAGTAACATTCTAGTGTAATTTTTGATCATAGAAAGGATGTTTTTCTGCAATACTGTGCGAGAATATTCCTACTCTTGGTTAAGAATGGTCACAAGTAACGACCCTAGACCAAACCAAATAGACGAATATCTCAATAGGGGGGGGGTATTTTAAAATAAACTTTCTCCATGTCCTACAGATGTCGCTGTGTCTAATGACGTCACGTCCTTGGCATATGGACTTGTTTAATCAGTGTTAAGTTGTGTCAAAATAAACGACTTTTTGAAACGACACCTGAAAAAGTCTTCAAAAACTGCAGAGTGTGTTCAAAGCATTTTGCTGAGAAAGACTTTATAGCTAATAGAAGGCTTAATCGTCAGGCTTACCCAACAAAATTATTACCAGGTATTTTTTAAGTTTTATTAAATTTAGTTTTAAAAAATGTAGAGGTTTGTTCTTTTTTTTAATACAAGTAAAGTAAAGAAAATTTTTTTTATGTTATAATCTTTTATTGTATGTACTTTTATTACTAATATTTTTTAAGAGGTATATTTTATATATATTTTTGTAATACATAATAAAGAAATATTTCTAATTCAAATTACTTTAATTATACCCTTAACTATTTTTATTTTAATTTGTATATTTAAAATTAAATTTTTATATATAGACCCAATGTGGCCCAATTCTGTAAAAAAATCTACGTTTTTTGACAGAATTTGGTAACGCTGACAATCTCAAATAATAAAATAAATTTTTAAAATTTAAATATACGCGGTCGCTTTTGGCAACGCTGCATTTTAGTTCCTCCATAACCGTATAAGGGCGCTTCATTGCATCAAAATTATACCGTCAGATGTTCATCTATTTGGTTTGGTCTAGGGTAACGACATCTCCTGACTGTTTACTAAACGTAAAAAATTTAAAAATATTTAAATATTACTGTATTATTTATTAATTAAAAAATAATAGCAGTTGTATAATTAAGGTTTAGGCACAAAAAATTGGTTATATTTATTGTTTTTCAAATATACAAATCAAAATTATAATAAATTTGATATTAAAATGATAAACCAGTTACCTACTATACCGGCTTTGAAGTTTTGACAGATTCAAAAAGTTTAAAAAAAGACCTTTAAAATGTAGAAAAAGAATAGATGTTGACATAGTTAAATAAATAAATAAAATAAAATACTTTATTTTCATCCCAAGAAACATACAGTTTATAGAGGGACACCTCTAATCATACAATTACTTGTAAAATTAGTTTTGTATTTGTTACAATGTTATTTTTTTTATTAGTTAGTGTAAATAACTATTTTTAATTATAATAAAGATTTAGGCATACCATTTGTTTAAATTTATTATAATTTACATTATAAAATTGTGACGGCACAAAATGGTTTGACAGTACAAAAACTTAAATGTCAAAAACTGCTTGGTTTCTTTTCTCTGTTTAAAATTATATAAGCGTTACTATTCTTACGTAGTCGTAGAGAAAATTGTTGATGTTGGAACACTTTGTTTTACATTGAACTATTGTTTTACTACCTGTAATAATAATGAATATGTTTTGTCAAGTTGAACAATTAATTTAATAAAAAGTCTTTAAAAGTCAACGTAAGTTTTTCTCTTTTTGAGCAAGTAAATTAAAACACTAAGAGTATTATATGGTCAGAGAATATACTTTAACATGGTAGCAGAGCGTGGTTGCCAGAAATAAGAAATTAGTGTTATCAAGCTTTCTCGTAATAAGTTTATTAAAAAAAAATATGGATGCCAGTAAAGTACAGATTGGGCTACTGGAAGATAAAACAAACTGGTCAACATGGAAGTTCAAATTATCCATTCTGCTTCGGAGTGTTCCAGGTGCTAATGAGGTATTAGAAGGAACTTTGACTAAACCTATACCTTTGGCTGAACAAAACTCGTCGCAAGAAGATAAGAATAAATATGAAAAAGATCTTATGTTTTATACCAAAGCTGATAGCAATGCTTTACTTTTACTGACAATAAATATGACTCAGGAAACACTAGAGAAAGTAATGAGATTTACAACGTCTAGAGAAATGTGGTTAGAACTTCATAGACTTTATGACGGTGCCAAAGAAGAGAAGTCATATGATTTGTGTATGCAATTCTTTAGCTACAGAAAAGATGTTAATGATGATATTGCAACGCACATTTCAAAACTTAAAAATTTATGGAATCAGTTACAAATTGAGGTCCGTAAAGAAAAATCTGCAAGTGGTAATTCTTGTAGTTGTAATTTGCCAGAACTTTTATTGATTTGTAAAATACTAGGAACATTACCAGATGATTATTTTTCATTTAAATCCAGCTGGTTGCTGATGGTAAAATCAGAAAGAACAGTTGAGAATTTGACAAGTCAGCTGTGTGCATTTGAAAAGGCTTTGGCAAATAAGAATGAAAATAGTCAAGAGGTGTTAGCAGTTAACAGTCAATATAGGAGTTCAAAACACAAGAAAGACTTCAAATGTAGGTACTGTTTTCAGTTTGGGCACAAAGTAAGACAATGTTCTAAGTGGAAATCAGATGGAAGACCACCTAAACCAGGAAAAAGCACTAATAACAGTCAGTCCAAGATAGTTAATAATCAGCAGACACTATTGGCTTTAACATCGACTATACTAACTACTACAAATGATTCAGAAAATTGGTACGTAGATAACGGTGCAACCAATCATATTTGTAATAGGAGAGACGTTTATAAAAACTATGAGTCATTTACTGATAACTACACAGTGACTACTGCAAATGGTGATGGTGTTAAGGCATTAGGAAAAGGTAGAATTGAGGTTGTAGCTTGTGTTAATGGAGAAACCGAACAGCATATATTAGAAGATGTTTGGTATGTACCATCTATCAAAAAGAATCTGTTTTCGGTTTTGTCAGCTCAAGATAAAAATCCAAAAAGCCAATTTGTTTCCACAGCAGAAGCTTGTCATTTTATGATTGAACAAAAGACAATTTTAGTTGGTAACAGAAGTAAAAATGGAGGACTTTACAAGTTATTTCTTAAAAATGTCAAACCGCAAGCTAATCAAGTTAAAGTTGAACAAAAAGGTAACTTGCTTCAACTTTATCATGAGAGACTGGGTCATCAGAATAAAAGACATGTTAGACAGATACTGAAGAGAGATTTTTCAATTAATGTACCTTTAGATAGCGAGTTATGCGAAGGTTGCGTTTATGGGAAGGCACATGTCATGAAATTTGGTACTAGAGAGAGAGCTACACAATCAGGAGAGCTAGTTCACTCTGACGTGTGTGGACCTTTTGAAAACTCAGGGAGAAACTTTAGGTATTTTTGTCTATTCAAAGATGATTACAGTAAATTTCGAAGAGTATTCTTCATGAAGGAAAAATCAGAAGTTGTAATTCACCTAAGAACATTTCTAGCAGAGGTAAAAGTTGCTGGTTATGTTGTTAAAGAATTCCTGTCAGATAATGGAGGTGAGTTTGATAATGGGCAAATCACAGAGCTTTTAAGTAAGCATGGAATTCATCAAAGATTAGTGATGCCCTATACTCCTCAACAAAACGGGTGTTCAGAACGGGACAACAGAACCATAGTTGAAACTAGCAGAGCACTGATGCATGCAAGAGAAGGTTTACCTCAGACCTTATGGGCAGAAATGATAAATACTGCAGTTTATATTCTAAATAGATCAGGCGTTTCTGGTGAAAGCAACAAGTCTCCCTATGAAGTATGGTATCAAAAGAGACCATGTCTGACACATCTTCGTGTAATCGGAAGTACATGTTATTCGCATATTCCCAAGTCAAGAAGAAGAAAGCTGGATAAAAAAGCTGAAAAAGGAATACTGGTGGGATATGACAATGATGACGGTTATAGAATTTGGTGTCCAGATACAAAGAAGTTATTAAGATCTAGAGATGTTATTTTTGATGAAATCTCCTTCTCAAATCCTGAACCAATACTTCTTCCTAGTCTTGAAAGAGAAAGTTGTGAAGAAGTCAAAGAAGATGAGAATTCACTTTTAGAAAATCAAAATAATGAAGATAGAGAAAGCATAACTTCAGAGTTTTATGGTTTTAAAGATAAGGTTTATGAAAGAGAATTACGCAATAGAGAAAGACTAAGAAAACCAGTTCGATTTGAAGACTATGCAATGACAGTTGCTGCAAATATACTTGAAACAAATGAACCAAATACTTATAAAGAAGCTATTCGATGTGGTGAAAAAGACCAATGGTTACATGCCATGGACAAAGAGATGGAAGCTCATAGGTCAAATGAAACATGGATCTTAGATAACTTACCTGCAGGAAGAAAAGCTATATCATGTAAGTGGATTTATAAAATAAAAAGAAACCCAGATGGATCAGTAGACAAGTATAAAGCAAGATTGGTTGCAAAGGGATTTTCACAAAAACCAGGTGAAGATTATGACCAAACTTTCAGTCCTGTTGCAAGGCTTTCTTCAATACGAGCTGTGATTAGTATAGCTGCTAGCGAAAAAATGGAATTAACTCAATTTGACATATCGACAGCATTTTTATATGGTTCGTTAGAAGAAGAAATCTTCATGAAACAACCAGAAGGCTATGCAGATGATACAGAAAGAGTTTGTCGCTTAAAGAAAAGCCTTTATGGACTCAAACAAGCGCCTCGTTGTTGGAATAAACGTATTGTTGATGTCATTATTAGACTGGGATTTACAAAGACAGATGCAGATTCTTGTTTGTTTGTTAAGAAGCAAGAAAATGGAAATGGTATGCTTATTTTATCCTTATATGTTGATGACGGACTTTTGGCTTCTACTGATGAAGGTATGAAGAATGAGTTCATAGAAAATATACAAAAAGAGTTTAAGATAACCATTAAACCTGCATCATACTTTTTGGGACTGGAAATACAGAAAAATCCAGATAATTCCATAAAAGTTAGTCAGAAATCCTATTCTAAAAAGTTATTGGAAAGGTTTAAGATGCAAGATTGCAAACCTGTGTCAACACCAATAGTAAAAGGATCTATTGAATCAGGGAAGGATGAGGAAGATGATCCAAAGTTTTCATATAGAGAAGCAGTAGGAGCGTTAATGTACCTCATGACAGGAAGCCGTCCTGATTTAGCCTATGCAGTTGGTGTTTGTTCTAGAAGTCTTGAAAATCCAAGCACACTGGATTATATGCGTGTAAAGAGAATATTCAGATATATTAAAGGTACCTTGGATCTTGGTATTGTATACAAATACAATCACAAGAAAGGTTACTTGAAAGGATATAGTGATGCGGACCATGGTGGTGATATAAATACGGGTCGTTCAACATCTGGAGTTCTTTGTATGTATAGTGGAGGAGCAGTATCATGGAGCAGTAAGAGACAAAGTTCGGTTGCGATTTCTACCACCGAAGCAGAAATTGTAGCAGCGAGTGAATGTGCGAAAGAATTGATTTGGCTAAAAACATTATTTGAAAGCATTATAAAAATAAAGAATTTGCCTCTTCTAATGGTAGACAATGAAGCCGCAATTAAACTCGCTCAGAACCCAGAATTTCACAAAAGGACCAAACATATAAGAATAAGACATTTCTTTGTTCGGGAACTGGTCTTAGAAGGTCAAATAGTTGTAGAGAAAATAGATGGCGTAAACCAGATTGCTGATCTCATGACGAAAGCCCTATTTAGACCGAGACTATTAGATTTAATAAACATGATGGGTCTTGAGTAATAACACTTAAGACAATATGTCAATGAGGGAAGGTGTTGATGTTGGAACACTTTGTTTTACATTGAACTATTGTTTTACTACCTGTAATAATAATGAATATGTTTTGTCAAGTTGAACAATTAATTTAATAAAAAGTCTTTAAAAGTCAACGTAAGTTTTTCTCTTTTTGAGCAAGTAAATTAAAACACTAAGAGTATTATATGGTCAGAGAATATACTTTAACAAAAATAATGTCTGAAACACGTTTGGAATAGCATATTCCACTCTCGTAAAACCGTCACACTCGCCTTCGGCTCGTGTGTCAAATTTTTCCTCGAGCGGAATATGCTGTATTCCAAACTTGTTACAGAATGTACTATTCTCGATTTTTATGTAAGAATGTCATATTCTCGCACGCAAAATCGTTGAAGAATGAAGCTCATTCTTAAACGATTTTTGGTAACATTTAGTTTTTAAGTATTGGTACCCCCAAAATGTCAAACTGATTAATAACCTCAAATTCATTACTTTTATTGAAAATGAAGCCTTTATTATTGTTTTGTAATATAAAGTTTGCTCCAACAATGCATTTTAATGCAAAATTTTAAGTTTAATGTGTAAAAGTGCAGTTCAGGTTGTACTTGTGCAGGATAACAAATATTGTCATTTTGTGTTGCCAACTGACATTTTGCGAGAAAAATCCCCTAACTAACAACGACCACAAAACAATTAAAAAAACCTAAATAAAAGTTAAAATCGAGAAAATAGTATAAATCACACGTTGCAGAATATGTGGCCTTCTGCAACTTGTACTTTAATATACTATTTTCTACGCTTATTACGGAATTTGACAGTTCTTATATGACTTTTTAATCTGGAATTACGTATATTCCATAAAGTGTTACAGAATAATTATTCCGCACAGGTTCTAATGATGGAATGAGCACTGGGGGCGACATCTCTATGTTTATTTTATAACTCACTTGTTTTCCTACCAAATCTAGTTTTTTCAGAAAGGCCCGGTAGAAAATATTAATCGGTAGTATACAATAGGATTTAAAACAGTTTGCGTTAACAAAAATACCCAAAATATATCTTATTTACAAGCTAGTTGTAATTCTGTTTGGCCGATTTAGTAGGATTCTATTAGAATATTTAGGTTTGACTTAGTCCCAAAGAGATGGCAGCACTGGTTAATTGTTTACATCTGTCATTAGTTAATTCAAAATTTGAAATTCAAATAATAACTTAAGTTATAATTATTTGTCATTCCTTACAATTTGTCCATTTCTTCTTTATACTTCCTAATTTAGGTTCTGCATAATTATGTAAGTAAAAATTATCTTATTTACTACCATCATAAAATCTAACATCTGTCAAAAGATAACCTAACTTTTTTCCAATTAAATTATTTCTGTGGTATTTTTTATAAGCGTAGAAAAAGTATAGTCTGAAACACGTTTGGAATTGCATATTCCGCTCTCGTGAAACCGTCACACTCGCCTTCGGCTCGTGTGACAAACTTTTCACTCGAGCGGAATATGCTGTATTCCAAACTTGTTACAGAATATACTATTACTATAGGTATATAAATTATCCGGCTTTTACATAAAATCTTTCAATTTCCAACTATCCAACTTAAATACAATGAAAAATGTTTTTTTTATGAAGAACTATTTGGTTTTTTCTTTTATGAAGAATTATTTTATAAGAAAATATTTTGTTTTTTTATATTTTATTTTATGTCAAAAATAAATATTTATTAATTTGTATACCGATTTTTTATTTCTGAATTAACATTTTTATTATATAATAATACTAACTATCTTCAACTTCAATCTAATCTGACTTATCCCACAAAATTTTCCAATTTTACTTGTTATGAAATAATGTCATACAACTTATGGTTTAAAGGTCAAAAATTGTTTATTTGATATTTTTAAATAAATATATATTAATATGTCGCAAAATTATTTAAGGGGACGACAAATACATTTCACTCATATTATGGAAGTGAAGCGTATTTGTCGCCTTCTGAAGAATTTTACGAATGTAGAATCCAACATATTAGAACGTGGGTATCTGACATATTTGGAAATATTCTCCAAAAGCTTCCTAGAAGCTCCATAAGAAACCTTCTAAGAACATTCCAAAAACGTATTCTTTAAATGTTCTTAGGATGCTTTTTAGGAAGGTTTTAAGAAGCTTCTGAGAATCTAATTGCATCATTAAAAGTCCCTAAGAATATTATTAGCAATAAGGGAAGGTTCAAAGAATATTCCATTATTCCGGGTCATATCTTCTTAGAAGATTCTTAGAATCAAATTTTGATATCAGGGATATACATATATACACAAGTAAAAATTTCACCACACTTTTAATTTTATTTAAAAAAAGTGAAAAAAAAAATTCCAGTGTTTTTTCATCAAAAAGAAGCTTTTAATTGATTTTTAACGACCACCCTAAGGCACACCTTGTTTTCGAGTTTGGCAGGCCAAAATACGGCATCAAATGTACATTTTGGCTGTATGTGTATTTACCTTTTGTATTTCTTCAATTGCTTCGGTCCCCCTTCGACGACCACAACGCAGCAATCGGGGTACATCAGCACGCATCCGGTCATAAACAACTGCTTCGCGTTCGTCTCGACCTTGAACTTCTTCGAAGCGAGATCGTGCAGGTCCCTGATCCTGTAGAGCGACACGTGCGCGCCCAGACTCGTGTCCTCCTTGATCTTCTTGATCTTCTTCTCGCGCTTCTGGTCGGCCGTCAGCTGCCGGGCGGCGTTCGCCTCCTCGTGCAGCTTCTGCCGCTTGGCCATCTGCTCGCGCACGTGCGCCTCGATCTTGGTGGGGTCCTGCACCGCTTCGGTGCCCAGCGCGCGCATCAGGTTCGAGATGCGCAGCTTCGGCTCGGGCGGCGGTTCGAGCCCGAGCCGGATTTTTTCCTGCTCCTCCTTCCACATCTCGCGGCGGTTCTGCCTGCGCAGCTTTTTTCTCTCCTTTTTCGTCAGAAATACGGGCATGTACACCGGTTTTATCGGGTCGGCTGGAAGTTTTACAGAGTTAGTTACCTACATTAATTGTTTGAAAAACATTGTCAAATATTATATTTCAAAATGGCTTAAAGACAATCAAGTTGATAGAGCCCCATGCTACAATTTCATTAGTGGCAAGACCCTTGCCACTAATGAAATTGTAGCATGGGACTCTATGGCACGCCGTTTTAGCATTTATTAGATAAAAGTTTAAAGATTAAAGTTTAGCACTTAAATTCTGTTTTAACAGAAATTTATAAAGTTAAATTTTTTTAAACTCAAAACAATTGATAGGCAACAATAGTATATTGTGTCTCAAGGGCAGAAAACTAGCTTTAGCAGCTCGCGGCTATTAACTGTGTGACACACACCTGTTTTTCGCCTAGCATCAAACAAATTATTTTTTTAAATTTTATTAATATAAACGGAATTTTATAAAAAAACTTTAGTAACAATTTACGAATTTATTTATTGTTGTAATTAATGTTAATTATGCCTTGAGCACAATAATTGTGCTCAAGGCATAATTAACATTAATTACAACAATTATTGTGGATAGTACCAGAATTTGAAGGCTTATTTCTACAGATGAAGTTGATGTTTAATTAGAATTATCATTTATCTTTCCGATAGATAAGCAACTAATACATTTTCTTTTAAGTGATTGGGTTTTTGATCCTTTTTCCAGTTTTTAAATAATTCATAGCATTTTTCGTACCGTTGCAACTAGTGATGTAGATAGGGTAAATACCCAGTGGGTAGGTAAATAAAATTTGGGTAAATACCTGGGTAAATACCCAAATTTTATTTACCTACCCAAAACTGGGTATTTTTGATAAATGCGTTATTATTTATACTTATTAAATACCTATTAAACCATATAAACATAAACGTACTAGAATTGTCTCTGAACGCACTTAATCGTGGACAACCGCTTAATTGTTGAAATGCACACATAGACCAGGGTCGATAATTTTTGAAACCAAAAAAAATAACAGTAGGATGAAACCCATTGGAAAAGGAGAAGAATATAATAAAAATGAAAGGAAAAATAAATTACGGGCGATCTGACTTCGGGAAGTGGGAGGGGGGGTTTTAAAAAATGGTTTATCTCGATTTCCGGCAAAACTACAAGCCCTATGGAAAAAAGTTAAATGGCAAAGTTGTAAGTAATAAAAGGATCTACAACTTTTGTAATTACAATTTTTTTACATAACCTCAAAATTTATGTGAAAAATTCAAAAAACCAAGTTTTTGGTTTTTTATTTTTATCTTTTCAAAAAAAATTACAGTATACTTCACTATATTGAATAAAACTATTTATTGATTTCAAGCTATTTTTATGCAAGATTTAAATCGAAATACCCCTATAAATACCCTATTTGGGTAAATACCCAGGTAAATACCCTACTTGGGTAAATACCTGGGTATTTTACATCACTAGTTGCAACGCATTGTCTTAACAGCTAGCTAGCTTCCTCTTTTTCAAATCTGGTCAAGTATTCGTAAATTTTTCGTCACTGTCCGAGTTATTTTCACTTTATTACAAAATTTAAATTAGGTTTTATTGTTATTTTATACTTTTGTTGTCCGTTTTTATTTTGATTTACACAAACGTCTAAAAATCTCAAATGTCAAAATGTCAAATGCCAAAATACATAAATGTCAGTCAAAGGTGTCTAGAATGTGAAAAACTAGGGACGATATGAGTTTAGCGACCCTAAAGACAATAAATATTATTTTCGGTCATAATTTTAGGTTTGATATGATTTATTTTTATATGTGCTGGGCGAAAAAATATTTTAAATACAAAATGCAACAGTAAAAATTTATGTTTAAAAATATTGATTTTTAAAAGTTTTGGTTATATTATTTTATTCCACAAAATTACTTTTAAAATTTTTAAAGGGTCATTAATATGATAGTTGATAAATTTTTAATACAAAAATTCTCACATTACATTTAAATGTAAGTTTTAAATTTTAAAGTAGTAATTTTTGGATTAAAAATTTATCCACAATTCTCTTACAATTACAAATTTAAACCAATTTTTTTTATTTTTAACAATTTTAAAGTGATATATTTTAAGGCAAAATTTATAACTTTACATTTACATAATTTTTAAATTACAAAGTGTAAACATAGCTTTAGTGTTACCAAATCGTGCTTGCTCCATAAATATTTGACGCGTTTTATTTTTTTATTAAATAAATTTAATTATAAAATAACAACATTCTTAGGGCCTATTGTACTAAGTTAATTTGACAATTAAAAAACATTTTTTCTAATTTTTAAGAGAATTTTTTTTTTAAAATGTAGTGCCACAATATTACGTGGATGCAACCACATACCTATAAGTTAGTCGGAATGCGGGATTTTGTATGTTGCATCCATATACCTATAATCTATAGGTATAGGTTATAGGTATATGGATGTAACATACAAATTCCCGCTTTCCGGATTTTGTGGTGAGGTAGAAGATACAATCCCGTACGGAAAACTATAAACGGCACTGGGAATTTGTATGATGCATCCACGTAATATTGTGGCACTACATTTTAAAACTTTTTCTCTTAAAAATTAGAAAAAAATTTTTTTAATTGTCGAATTAACTTAGGCACTAAAAATTTTGTTGTTCTATTATTACATTTATGTAATAAAGAAACATTTCATTACGATAATTTGTAAAACGCGTCAAATATTTATGGAGCAAGCACAATTTGGCAACACTGCGGATCAAACTGGCTGCATCGTGGCTCCGAACCCAAACCCTTGTGCCTTGTACTAAAGCTACGTTTACACTATGTAATTTAAAAATTATCGACTGACATTTAAATGAAAAGTTATAAAATTTGTTATAAAATTGTTAAAAATAAAAAAATTTGGTTTAAATTTGTAAAGAGTCATTTAAATGATTGTCGATAAATTTTTAATCCAAAAATTACTACATTAAAATTTTAAACTTACATTTAAATGTAATGTAAGAATTTTTGTATTAAAAATTTATCAACTATCATTTAAATGACTCTTTAAAAATTAATAATTTTGTAGAAAAAAATATTATAACCAAAACTTTTAAAAATCAATATTTTTAAACATAAATTTTTACTGTTGCATTTTATACTTAAAATATTTTGTTGACTATCAATTGTTTTGAGTTTAAAAAAATTTAACTCAATAAATTTCTGTTAAAACATAATTTAAGTGCTAAACTTTAATCTTTAAACTTTTATCTAATAAATGCTAAAATGGCATGCCATACATATGTGTTATTATCCATATCAATAGATATCTATAATTTAGATCCTATTTACAATTAAAATTTAAAAAAAACGTAATATACTTACTTGGACACCTCATTTGTGTTGGATGCTCTACCAAAGTATTAATTGCAGATTCTTTAATAAGAATCCGATCATCCTTCATAGTATCTAAATTATCCACCAAAATAACAGAGTCCCACCATTCCATTTGCGGAATTTCATCGCTATGCCCCTCAGACTTAGCAATCAAGGCCAACTTAGTGGCAGAAGAAATACCAGTTTTTTTAGCAATCTGAGAAATCTCATTTTGAAGTTTTTCCAGTTGAGCCCTCATCCGAAGACGTTCTGCAAGCTGTTGAAACTTACCAGGCTCGTGGAACCTGAAGAATCGCTTGTTTCTTGATGCAGGTTTAACTCCGATTCGGTTATCAATAAAGCGAGTTTCTCTGTCGTCCTCAGTAGCTTTCTCCCCCGGAAGGGGTTTGTGGTGCTCTTTTTTTAACGCCCTTATGTTGGCTTTTAATGTTGGCACTACATGTGTGAGTTGCACGGCCTTCCCCGTTTTGTCGACAGTTCTACCGTCTTCATCCAATATAAGTGGAGTAGGTTTATCTGGTAGAGCAGGGATTTGGATGACATTTGCTAGTATTCCAGAGGATAATTTACTTTTAATTTGAGCCTGTAGTTGAGCAATTTTCCGCGCTTTATCTGCATCACCCCTATTAAGTAAACCAGCTGGAATCCCATATATACTCGGTGTAGGTATATTTATATTTGAAATGTTAACATTCTTTTTGTGTGGGGCTTCAAACATCTTTTTCTCTTCCTCGAGTCTTTTAGGATCAGAAGGTCTACTACGAGAGTTATTATCATCAAACCTAGAGGGTTTAGCTCGTTTCGACTCTCTCTCCCGAGGTTCCTCATGATGCCTTTTTTTAGAACGATGTAGATCCTTATAATCCTCGACCACATCGAAAATTTTCTCTGCTAGTTTGGAAGCCTTTTTGCTCTCTACATAGGAACTAAGTTTATCGCAAGTCTTTCGTTTATCATATCCCGAGTTTAAGCAATGTAATGCAGTACTTGCCAAAGAGGAATTGCTGCTTCCTATCACCTTGTAAACTGCCTTTTCTATTGACGGTTTTAACTCGTCGACTTCCCTTCTGGATAAGTGAGACATTGTGTGTTTACAATAACAAAATCATTTACATAAACGAAACCAAACGTTTTCTGTCAAAATTGAGGTTAATTTCTTGGTACCAACCACATAAATATTAGAAGTTTGATACCAACCCAATAAAAATGTGTAACCTTGGTTGCATATTAAAAATCAAAAAGTTACACACCAAACGCAATTTCTTATTGTTCGCAAGCCTGTTTACAATTTTCGTGCTCCCAGTTAGTGTATTCCATTCGGATTTATTATCGTTATTTTATTGGTTTTATTAAGGAAAACAGTGCGAATTTTCATATACTTAACTATATGCGAATTTTTACTGGTGCCGTCATCTGTCAATAAAACTATGAAACACAATTGTTGTAAACTGTATTAAGGCTAGATAAATAAAATGGTTTAACTAATGTTGTTTGTAGTATAAATAAAGAATATTTTGTTTAAAAACATGTTTACTATAAAACTACTACTTAAATTTAAATAAACAGCGGAAAATAAATCAAAGATGATCACGTGGTGCGCAAAACTGCCCGGAATTTCGTTCGAATTGTACCGATCGATTGTGTGTAGTAGGTTGCATAATATAAAACTTTTGTGTCCAACTTTAAGGTTATATAAAAATATTTTGTTAATGTAGTTTTATTAAAGTTTTTAAAATGTCCATTGATATTGAATATTGGTAGGTATTAATAAATAAATATTAAAGTATAAAATTAATAAACTAAGTGTTTCAGCAATAAATGCGGCTATTTAAAGCAATATGAAGAGTTGGCAAAATATATTTCGGAAAACCATCCAGATATAAAAATAAATGGACATGAAGGAAGAAGAGGTACTTGCTCCACACATCGTGACTGATGGAAATAATTAAGGTTAATTTTCTGTGAGTGTCAAGCCAATTTCGTCTTATTTTCTAAAAGTAATGCAATAAATCGTTTATTATAAATGTATTTTTGTGTATAAAGCTCTTAATTTGGAGCACAAAAAACATAGGTATTGTATTATTTTTATAAAATAAGACGAATTAGCTTGACACTGACAAAAACCTTATTTATTTATCATTTTACATTAATGTTTTAAAAATTATAAGGAAAGTACATTTTATATTTTAGGATCATTTGAGATTTTAATTAATGGAGAATTGGTTCATTCGAAATTATCCACACTTGCCTATCCAGATTATGAAGATTTATCCACCCTTGTAAAAGATGCTGAAGTTGGAAAACCTTTAAGAACTTGTAAACAACAGCCAATAACCAGTTGTACAATTTCGTAACATGTAATAATAATAATAATATTACCCCAAAAGGGTATTTTAGTAAGCAAAATAATTTTAATTAAAATAGTATTTATTGCTACTTCAAGTGGAATTTTGTTAATATGTAACAAAATATCATGATATTAATTATTTAAGATACCTATCTCAGGTTTTAATTGGAATAATTATTAGTCAATAGAATTGTAAGCAAACTGATGGTGACACACAGATTCCCCTATTGTTTCATAGATGGCGCACTAGGTATACAAATATTTGATTTAAATCATTTTAAGATAATAATAATAAGTATTTGTCGTAGAAAAAGTATAGTATGCACCTCGTTTAGAAACTTTTCTATACACTCATTAATTTAAGCACTCGCTCACAAGCTCGCTCGTGACGCGTTTCATATACAAAGGGTTAAAGTAGGTCGGTCAGGAGTTACAGTGGTTTAGTAATTAGCTTATATCTTCCACAAATATTAAACAATTTAAAAAATTATAAAAATGATTTTAAATTACAGTTTTATGTTGTACATAATGGCCTATACTTTATTTTATCTATTTTGCGTTTATAATAACTTCATTATAACACCGCTTAAGCGGTTAAAATATCTCATTAAAGCACCGAAATTTCGGTGCTTTAATGAGATATTTTAACTCACCCAAAATTTTGATTTTATAGGTTGGCTATACTTTAAACAGCATAATATTTTGCATATTGGTAATAATATTTTTATGAGTTTTCTAGTACGTCATTACGAGACTGGCAATAAATTTTGTTTGACACCAAAGAAAATCCTTTTTTTTCTTCTTTAACATTAACAGCCGCTTATTGTAAATAAGTAAATTAAGGACGGCATGGCGAATCAATTTTGACATTAACTGTCAAACCAATGACTGATACCAACTCTCTAAAGTCAAATTCGACCAAATTAAATTTAAGGTATATTTTTTATATAGAATTTTTGCAAAATAGATAAAGTAGCATAAAGAACTCATGTCATAAGACCTTTCGTCGCTCGTTTTATAAATTGTCCGCGTGCGACAAAAACGTCTTATATTTTTAAGAAACAACAGTTTTGTCAAAAAAGACCATTTTTATTTTTGCTGGATAAAAAGTAAATAAGTAATAATATTTCCAAATTTGAGAAAAAAAAATTAAAATTTTTTCGTTATCTTAAAGAAATCCCTATTGTAAATGACCAATAGAATCCAATACAAAATAAGTAATTGGTTTGAATTTGTTTGAAATGTGTTTTGGCGCTATGAATCACCAATTCATTCCAGTTGCATTCCTATTGGTAAGTTCCAATGAAGTCAGCGGCTTGGATTGGAAAATACTTATCCATGCATATGCTTGTCTCTATTGGCTAAATCCAATAGAAATGCACAAAGAATGAATTGGTAATTGAATTAATTCATAATGAATTGGTAATTCATAGCGCCAAACCCATTCCAACCAATTAATATTTTTTAATTTGGATTAGACAATACCTACTTTGCACTTTGATGGGTAACTTTGCACCACTGCTGTAAAAGTATATATAAATATAATAATATATATAATAATAATTTGTAAATTTTATTCATTTTAAGGTTTTGTTTTTGGAATCTTTTTTTAAAATAAACCCCTTTTAATATTGGTTTTAATTTAATAAAAGTGGTGCAAAGTTACCCATCAAAGTGCAAAGTAACCCCGTTTTACGGTACCAGTTTATTTTTCATTCAAAAATAATTTTAGATCCCAGAAGGACAACCGGGTAAAAACCAGAATTCATTTTTTACAGAAGAGGCAAAAAATTTATTGTTACTGAGTAATTTTATTTCTTTATTTTTTTTTTGTGATATATGTATGTATTGATACATATAACTTACTATCACAAAAAAAGTAATAAAAAATAAATAAAATTACTCGGTTATAATAATTTTTTTGTCTTTCTTGAAAAGGATGTTTGTAGGCATGGTCGAAGTCGATATTGTTTATGTCAAATTTTTTTTATTTTGTCCGCTGTTACAACCATTCTTACGCCATCGTCCCTAAACCTTACACATATAAAATGTACACTACTTTCACTAGGCACTTACCACAGAAATCGACTAATAAAAAAAACCGCTAATAAATGGCGTCCAAAGATTTCTTTGTGTTGCTTTTTCTTTATGATAACCTCAACCTCGTTGGTTTTGCGCAGCTACACGAGAGCCCTCTTGCGATATTTGTATTGTATTGGGATTAACCAATTAGCAGAATTTCGAATCTTACACTGGGAATGCCCAATTGAATTCAATTGGAAATTACCTATAGGTAGCTTTATCCAATCGAAACCGCTAAAAACAGTAGAATCCTAATTGGATTTTTCCATATTTTAAAGTATTGGGAATAACCAATTAGCAGATTCCTTTTTCGAATCTTACACTGGAAATGTCCAATTGAATTCAATTGGACATTACCCATGGGTAGCTTTATCCAATCGAAACCAATAAAAACATTAGAATCCTAATTGGACTTGGTCCACATGGAAAATACCATGGTTTTATATCGTGCCCAATTAAATCCAGTAAGTCCAATTCAGACCCATTGATACCAACCAATATTTTTAATTATTTAAATCTGTGTTGTGAATTGAATTTTGAAGACATTCTATGCAAACTCTCCAAATGGAGATCCCACCTTAAAATCACAGTTACGTAAGTTCTATATTAAACTTGCACCCTATCAACGCTATTATTATGGTCTAAAAGTCCGAATGCAGTTATTAAGCCCCTCTTTTTAAAGCTATTCAAGGCTCATTATGCGCAATTGTCCCGGAGATTTGCAACACGCGACTTGCCTCTAATCCCCCAACCGTTGCGGTTCATTAGCACTTAAATTAAAAACCGCCTAATCCCCTGGATTGCAGAGAATATACCTAAACGCGTGACAGCTGACTTTTTCATACTTTTTTTTTTTATAAAAAGTGCGGCTTATTTTTATTTGAACGTTGACGACGCGGCATCAAAAGTTTGAATAAAAAACCTTTATCTATTTTGACTGAAATATCTGTGTTTTCTAAATTTGTATGCAAGGGAAGTGACGAGTATACCAGGGTACTAATTAAATACATAATTTATTGGAAAATATAAGATTTATTGCAACTTTAAGCATATTATACATTAAATATCTTAAAATCAAATAATACCACACATCAGTGGCGGCTGGTGGATTTTGGGTATACCGATATCTCAATTATTAGATATGGGATCCACACCAAATGTATATGAGTTTATAATGACATTAAATAAACAAGTTTTGCGCAAGCAGAATTTAATTTGAAGTTTGCGAAAAAAAGATAGCCAAAACATCGAACATGGAACTGACGACACGGTACTGATGAATGGGATACAAATTTGAGATTATAATTCGGAATTAAGTATTTTACTGATATTTTTTATTAGTGGATGCCACTCATCAACAAATCACATATAGCCTTATATAAATTACAATGGAATATATATACGTAAGAAAATAACTACTCATTACTGTACGGAAATTTTGACTGGAACTATACGTGCATTCACCACAACTTCGCCGCTTGCATTGTTTTCAAGATGACTGTCGTGCAAAGGGCGGGCTCTGTAGGTAATTTTTTACCAACACTTGGGTTAAAACGAGGACTTGACATTTAAACTTCAATATGTCGCAGGATTTTTGAATTTTAACATTGGACACAGAACTGACGGGTAAAAGTGAGTACAAAGATTATCATTTTTCTAAAAATTGCTATTATTCGAATCTATGATAAAATATGAAAAATACATTATTTAATGTTTTATATTAAGTTTGTAGTGAAATTGAAAAATTTACGATAAATTGAATATTTTTAAAATAAAATCACTCAAATATTTGATTCAGGAGTTGTGACACGCCAAGGTACTGATGTTTTGAATATTTATTATGTTTTTCTACAAACGTTCTTTTGAAAAAATACATTAAAATTGGGTGGACAAGTTAAAAAAAACCTGAATCTTTTGTATATATGTATATATACTAAAATATTTACAAAAAATATTAAAATACCTACTCTATTGACTGATGTCATCAAGTTGTCCTACTTTTGTAGAATCACCCATATCTACTAGTAAAATAATATTTTGCATGCATATTGGTTATAATAATTTTATGATTTTTCTAGTACTTACGAGACTTTTCTGGCAATAAAAGAAAATCCTTTTTTTCTTCTTTAACATTAACAGCCGCTTATTGTAAATAAGTAAATTAAGGACGGCATGGCGAATCGATTTTGACATTAACCCTTCAAACCAATGACTGTGATACCAAATATCTAAAGTTAAATTTGACCAAATTAAATATAAGGTATGAAATTATTTTTTTTATAGAATTTTTGCAAAATAGATAAAATTGGATAAAGAACGCATGTAATAAGACCTTTTGTCGCACGACGACAATTTATGGACGTCTTAGACGCATTAGTTCTCTAATATACTATTATTTATTTATTATTATAAACAATGGGCTTTATGCATTATTAGGGAGATTCGTTTTAAAAGAACATTTATTGGTTATTAAAAGTAAGAATCGTAAAATTTATAGAAAAAAAGAAAATCATAATTCCATCTCAACATGGCTTTCAAAAAAACAAATCGACCATATCTGCTATGATTGAAGTCATTGAAACTATTATTGAAAATTTTGAGGATAAGCAAGATACAGAGGTAGCATGTTTGGACAGAAGTAAGGCTTTTGACTGTGTAAACCACCAAATATTGCTTGACAAACTATACTTTTATGGAATCAGAGGTCCAGCACACAATATACTTTCATCTTACTTAAGAAACCGAAGACAAGTAGTCAGTGGCGGCTCGTGGGTGTACAGGAGGGTGAGGCTACATAAGGTTAATTTTGTCTATATACGAATAAATTTCCACGTCACCCGGGAGGTATTATTCTGCGACGCGTTGACCTTTTTTAAAATGGAGCCGATAGCACTACTAAACCAAAAAATAAACTCTATAAAACAAAACAAACAAAATATCACATCAAAGACTAGTTTTAATCTTAAACTTAAAATATAGTCTTAAAAAAGTTAAAAATAAATAAATTAATCAAAAAATAAAAATAAAACTATAGTCGACTTTTTATAAAAAGTCGACCCCTACCTAAGTATTAAAAAATATAAAATACTATACGTCTATCTTTTAAGATTAAAAATTTATCTATTATTTGGTCGTAAAATTGTGGGTCTGCAGTGAGATTTAAAAGTAATTCTAAATTTTCAAACCGCGTCTCTAATTGAAGAATTATGCAATCTATTATTTCAAAATATAAAGTTTGCTTAATAAAAACTGCTAAATCTACCTTAGTGTGTTCCCTACAATAATTAAATAAGAAATTTTACTAATCGAGACAAAAACTATAAAAGATCAGCCAAAAGTTTTAAATAATTTAATCTGAATCAAAACAATAACGTGCTCTACAAACGCTAAGAGAAGACTGGCAACCTTCTTTGTCTCCGCTGGCATCCCACCATAAACGGACCACCAATCAGAACAAACCAAGCTAACTAAATTTCGCCTCATCTACGGTGTTTATTCGCGAACTTACGGCGATATTTTTGTTGGTGAGTCATTTTCGCTTTCAAGAGGTAAATGGGAGCTTCCGAGGCTGTGAAAATTTCGCCTCTGTCCAAGCGACTCTCAACGATGCACGTTAACTTGACGCGATTTGCGCCTGGATTTTTATTTACGCTTAGTATGATTGATTGGTTTTTTACTTTTTATTGGGTAGAACTGTTGTAAAAATACACTTGTAATAGGCAAAAATATAAATACAAAAAGTCGTTCGTTCCTTTATTTTAAGGGTGAGGCGCGGCCTCAGAGGCCTACCCTGACGAGCCGCCACTGCAAGTAGCTGAGTGGAAAGATATACAAACCAATGAAGAACAAATAAACATGGGGGTACCACAGGGATCTATCCTAGGGCCAATCCTATTTATTCTATACACAAACGATCTGACAGCAAATGTAAACACATCAAAATCATGCATCGATGCTGATGATAATACCTTTTTAAATAGTTCCAACAATACAAAAAGCCTAAAACAAAAGTCCACTGAAGCAATAAGCATGCACAAGATTGGTTTGAGGCAAACGGATTAAAACTAAATAAAGAAAAAACACAAACACTAATATTTTCATTAAAAAAAATACTTTACCTGGAAATATTTATCTGCTAGGATGCTTCTTTAGCTTAACTTAAACTTTAACTTAACGACATTTTACGTTACTACAATTTAAATAGGTGCGATTTGTACATGATTGGATGTTTTTTTTTAAGAAGTTACTTCATCAATTTTACTACAATTAATATATTTAGACCTGTATACGTCCACGAAAGTAATATTTTTAATAAAATCAGCATTTTTGCATTTTACCTCAAAAGATTTAAAGTTTATAAAATTCTTATAGGAAATTCAGTTTTATATAAAAAAGGTTCCCTGCAATAATGCAATAAAATGTATAATTTAAAGGACTAAACTAATTAGTCCTATGTTGTTTTACGGCACAACGGTTAAAGGTACAGGTAAAAAGTAAAAAACACTTTTATTATAGGAAATTTAATTTTCTACAAAAATATTTTTTTCTACTCCCACCTTTAAAACGCCCATTAGCGTACATGTTTCCATGACATTAAGTGACCTTTTAAATACACATTGACAAGTTGTGGCTTTATTGCGTTTTAGTCACGGGCTGAAGTTAGCAACAGGTTTTTAGTCACGGGCTGAAATTAGTTTTAAGTTAAATAATACTAAATGTGAAAATTATTTTATTATTTCAATACAAAAATACAAATGTATTAAATAGTTTATCAACGCCAATATTTGAGCTGTTTTTATGAACATAGTACTGACCTTTTAATTTCGCCGGCAGTAAACTATAACTAAAATTCGGGCACGGACTCGACTGTAAAGCGCTCATAAAACATTTTCTTTACTTTCACTGTGAAAAACTGTCCATTTTCAAGAAATACATTTCGATTTATAACCTTTATAATCTGTGTTTATAAAATATAAAAATTTGACATTTGACGGTGACACACAGATTCCCCTATTGTTTCATAGATGGGGCTCTATACAAATTTTTGATTTAAATCATTTTAAAATAATTTTTAATTATTATTAATTATTAAGTAGTTGTTGTAGAAAATTTATAGTATGCACCTCGTTTATAAACTTTGGCGTTTATCAAACTTAATACATGGGTAATTCTATAGAAACTATAATTTTTGCTGTTACTGGTCAAAATTTTGACTAAACAAATTATTTTCTACAATTGAATTTTTTTTAAGAAAGATATAGATTAACTATATTGGCTTCCTAAAGAATTTATGAAAATATACTCAATATTATTAAGTTGTGGAAAAAAATCTTGTTAAAATATCATTCCCTGGCATGATATAACTGGAGTCATCTAACATAAAGGCAGAATAGAAAAAATAAATATTCACTTGATAATTGTAATATTTTATTTTTGGTTTCAGAACCCTGAAATATCAGTAAAACTAAGCTAAAAATATATATTACTTTTAAACCACCTTGTTAAAAAATATATAAAATCTGTTACCACCTTTAGCGGTCATTCATCTGGTTTGCGAAAGATACCTAAATATATGATCCTAGATGGCGATAGGTCCGTGCACGCAACCAGAGATTCTTTTCCTAACCTGGTTCTGAGTCAGCAAGCAAATATTTTTTAACAAAACAATACGTGTTTTTTTTAAGTTTTGTTTTAAAATGTCACACCCAGACAGATCATTTCTCTGGTAAGTGTATTTTGTTTATTTATATTTTTGTTGCATCCATTATTTGATTTGAATACGAGATTATGGGTTTACTTTTCTGTAAACCAATTTTAAGGTTAAGATTTGTTTTTTTCTTCCCGACGTGAAATAAACTAAGAAATCGCCATTTCCCTGGCACTATTCCTCTGGGATGTTAAGACATTGTTACAAATTATCGCCTTACAAATTAGGAAAATTGTAAATGGTGGCCGGCACACATACCCAAAAGCAGTGTTTAAAAAAAAATTGTGAATGCCAAGAAAAAAATGCAATTCAAAAATTTTTGGAATTCGATTTAAATAGTATTCTATATCCTGGAAAAGAAGACTATTGTTCAAAAAATAGACTAATAAAGCAAAAAATATATCTCAGTGATATTCATTTTGGGGTGGAAATCTCAGATGTTTCGTATGTACGTTAACAATATTACCACGTCGCGGAATAATTCAGCAAGGCTCCAAACTGTATAATAAATTTAAAAACTGAATTGACGAATTTGTATAAAATTAAAGTTCCTATAATAGAACATACAATACAGTAACATATAAATAAAATAGTTACTTGAAAAACAAAAATATAAACCTGCTTTATTTCATGACCATTTTCAAAAAAAGGTTTATATTTTTGTTTTGTTTTTTATTTTATTTTTTAGTTTTTATGATACTGTTTTGTTTTTAAACAAGTTTATATTTAAGTTTATTTTTAATTACTTATTTAATTTTTATGCTATATTGTATTCCTTTGCCTTTTTGAATAAAATAATAATTCCTCTGCTTGCCTCGTCATTCCTCTGGATATAGTTTTAACAAAAACATCGCAAATCTGCTCAGAAAACAATTATGTTTGATCTTTCACTTTGCAGGGTTTATTTTAAACCAAAGGTCGTATTTGCATAATTAAAAAATAAAATTAGAACAAAAAAACTATTTTCAAATTACTATATTAAAAATGATAGTTTCTGTATAATCACCCACATATAGTCTATTATAATAGACTATTTTTGTGCGCACCGATAAAATAATACAATTCCGTCACGGGGCAAGTGTCGAGTTGAGTTGTTTTCTCGCGCCACGTGTTGCAAATCCTCGAAACAATTGGGAGTAACGATGGGTCGGGGGACCCCCGGCGGCTCCGTGGACACCACGACCCCCTATCGGAGAGCATAATGGGCCGTCGCGACGCCAGTCGCAAACCCTTCCTTCGAAACCGTCCAGTTTACGCGGCGACCGGCTCATTTGCGTTCCGCGGCTCGTGCAGACACGCGACGCGAGCTCCTAACACCACGTGCAAAAGCGCGCGATTTCACGAACAAGTGGTGAGGTTATGTTTTGGCGCGAAACCGAACGAAGCGTTTAAATTGGTTCGTCGAACACGCGACATCATGCATACGTGTGGTTTGTTTGTTTTAGTGCTTGTTGTGCCTGGAATGGCGATTATCAACAGTGGTAAGTTTTTATATTGTAGTAATTTGTACACTATACAAGAGTGCCCAAGCAACAATTTAAGTATTTGTTACAACAATTTTGAAACTTGTGAATCACACATTTTCGCATGTCCCATAAAGAGTTTTATAAAACTTACATACATATTTTTTTTTTAATATTGAATAACCAGAACTTTGTGTTGCTTTATAGCAATCCATATCATCCTAGTTAATATTAAAAAAACCAATTTTTTGGTACTTACGTTATCAACAAATGATGTTCGAACGTACACGTTACCCAGCTGAATTTATTTATTCAATCAGGAAGAAGATATCGGTTGAAACAGGTGCGGGTAACGCGAATGTAATAATTGTTTGTCCGCTAAGTTACTCAAAAAAATAATAAAAATAAGGTAAGAAAAAATACTATTTTTCATGTTTATGTTTATTTTAGGGCACTAAAGCTCATTGAGAGTAATTAATGACTTAATTATTATTTTTTAAATATGGTTTTACAAAACTTTCTCCACTGCGTTACCGAGTCCACTTATGGTAATGCAATGGAATTTAGGGTAACGCAATAGAATTTTTCGTCAACAAAGTGGATATTTACCATCGCTTTTATTAAAAGTAGTTTATGATTAACCAATTTAAAATTATTTGTAATTACAACTCATGATATAGATTACATCCAAGGAAAAATTCCACGCAATATAAAAGTACTAAAAGGGACCTTCACCAGCTTATAGTCAAAGAAAAAGGGTGTCTACAATTTAGAAATCTAAGTTGTTTGTTTATGCATTACTCTAAAATCGTACCACTATAAAGTTTCTTTTTTACGTTATCTGATTAAGTCCTTTTTTACTTTTTTTAGTTTTTATTAAAAAAAAATACTTAAATTGATTTTTATACACTATCACTTGGTAATACGTGTTTATAAATTAGAGTTTAATTCACTAATACAGTGACTAAAAGAAAATATTAATGGTATTGTTTTTTAACAAAGAATCGGAATGGTTTCTTTTAAAAAGTTACTTAACAAACATACATATTTAAAAAAAAGCACACAATTTTTAATAAAAAATGAAATAAAAAATTGGAGTCAAAATTTTGTGAACTAAGTGCCTACATTTTATTTCAAATTATTTTTAAAACAACTTTTTTTATTGAATTCAATTTTGGATTTCAAATTGGTAACACAGTGGAGATATATAAAGCTACCTAAACACATTTTTCTGAAAAAAACGTAAAAAAAATTAAAAAGTGCACTGCCTGTCTTAAATGTAAGTAAACAAAACTCTAAACATTTATAAAAATCCAACCCAAAGTCAATTTAAGCAAAAAAAATATTTTGATCTTCATTTTCCTGAAAGCGGGTGTTTCTTGAAAATGACGTAATGGTTTTTGGAACCAAAAATGCTGCTTGGGTGGCGCGCCATGGCGGCTCATTTTTGTTTTTATAGTGGTTTCCATAAATTTTATATCATCCAAATTATAAAACCTAAATGTCTTAATTTGGTTACAAAAATATTTATATCACTCTTATATACCTCTTAAATAACTTATTTGGGGTTTATGAAGGTTATCGGTACCTATTTTAGTATCGCTATAAATCCCAAGTTTTATAACTAGAGATAGCAGGAATATTATGGAAACCACTATATAACTTCCTAAAGAACTGCTACCGGCCTTTTTCCTTTTTTTAATGTTTCTCTCTTTCTCAGGCACATTAAATATATATTTCTTCATAGGTTCGCTATCTTTCTTATTGTCATCTCATTAATATTAATCATTAATATTAATCTAATTAATTATCTATTAATCTATTAATATTAATGGTATATAATTTAAATCTAAGGTTTTTATAAAAACCTTAGATGAGTATACTCAATACGACCTAAAGTGCAAAGTAATTTTTACTTTAAATATGTGCTTACATTAAAGTGGTGAATTTTATACCTTGGTTTGGTCAATTAAGCTGTTTTTGTAATACAATTCAATTAACATTTATTTTATATAAAAAACAATGATGGCGGAAATAATGTATCAACCTTGAGCCCTCTTATATTGCTCATGGTAATTTTATATAACCTAAGGTACTAGTTCAGTTTTATAGGACCATCTAAGTTACTTAAAGTGTTATTATATAACTTTGAAACTCTTATATACATTGTAGTAAATGTCGTTACTACAAATGACGCCACAGGATTGGTTGTTCAAAATATCCTGGTAAAGGTAAATGCAATGCTATTGTAATAGCAATGTTTTCCGTTTGAAATACAAAATATACCTACATTAAAACTATGAAAAACATATATTAATTAATTATTCAATAACCCAATTAGTGACTCTAGTTTGTTAATTATAAATTAAAACACAATTAGATAAAGGTATTATGTGCCATTTAAAATAGCAAAAAACGTGCACTGAAAAAAATAAGCTGTTGAAACAACAAAAAAATATTAATTCAACTCTTTATGCACTTTAAATACAAGCAATGGTTTTTGCACGTTTACTTAACCATCTAAAAATGTCAAATTGTATTGAATTGAACAACAAGTATTGGTCAAATGAACAAAATGAGAATATTTGACCTAATCTGCTAATCTGGTTAATTAAACATTTTTGATATGTCGGAGTAATATGGTTGTGCTAACATTTTTAAGATGTTAAGGAAAATTTCTTGAAATGTTCTGGTAACCTTTTTAGCATATTTACTTAACAACAATAAAGTGTTAAATTAAAATAATTTGCGCTAATGTTGGGTGAATTAAATTATGTAATTAATATAAAGAGAAAGAATTTAACCTTCCCTCGCCAGAGTTTTTGTTTTGAGTGCGTTCCACCTACTTCAAATACCTACCTACAGACCATGGGCGCCGCTACATAGGGGCAGGGGGGGGGCCCGGGCCCCCCCCTGGAAATTCATACCCAGAAATTCCGGTACTCCATAATTTGACGGTAAGTGCTGATCGTTATCATTTGTTCATTATTTTTTAGATAAATTAGATTTGTTATCTTAGATAATTTAAGATTTGTGCCGTCTTAATGAACACTAGTGTTGTAAAATGAATGAAATGCCTGGCTGTTCAAAGAAATCAGAAGCACAGTTTACTGATTCCGTTCATAATCCTATGGCGAAGAAACCAGAAGCCACAGATCATTATGTTCATATTCGAAAGATCTTCGATGGAATCTTATACGTGCAATAAGGTTCATATCAATTTTGATTTGGAATCCAAGGGGTTTTAGCTTAAATAAAACTTAAAAAGTGAAATAATCCGGCTACTGTTCTTGAAAAATTAATAAAATAAATATTTAAAAAATAGAGGATTTATTTATGGATTTAGGATTTAAATCCTTTTTTGCAAGTGGATTTAGGATTTATGATTTAAATCCAGATAACGTAATGGATTTATGATTGAGGATTTAGATCCAGTTTATGGTGTGGATTTATGGATTTAGATTTAAATCCTTTTTGCCGGATCTTGCCCATCCCTGAGCAAGACACGCTCTTGGCTGACATATTTCTATATACGAACTATATATGTTGAAAAAGTCGACTATAGAATAGATTTCTTCATAAGCCTAGTGAATTGATAAACAGATGGCGCTAATATATTGTGTCAAATTTATAAATATACATACAGGGTGTCCCAAAAGTCAACGATATCCTTTGAAGGACTCATAGGTCAGCTCATGACTAATCAGAATATCAAAACATGACCTTGGTAAAAAATCATTAGTTTTTAAGATATTGGCATTTTTATGAATTTTGTGAAACTTGACACAAAAACCCTGAATAGGACTGCTATTAATTACAATTCAAAATTAAATTAGTAGCAGATTTTGTAGCTGTGGCACTCGAAAAACTAATCTAAGGTGTCAAGTTTTACAAAATTCATAAAATGTCAAAACTAACGATTTTTTACTAAGGTCATATTTGTCATGAGTTGGTCTCTCAGTCCTCCAAAGGATCTCGTTGACTTTTGGGACACCCTGTATAAAGATGATATTTTATTTGACTTAAGTTTAATGTGAACTTCTACAGTACAACTTGATTATAAATAACATCTATCAAAATTGTAAAAAACTTTAAGAGCCCCCCCCTAGACAAATTTCTTCCGGCGCCCATGCTACAGACACCTATATTGGGGGTCTTATCAGTCACTGATAATCAGTGTCGGGCAATTTGGTGTAGTGGAAGTTCCACTGTGGAACACACCGAAAACAAACGGCTACCTGAGCTTACACAGAGAAAAGTAATCTCTTGATTTTACTATATCTGTCTTGACTCAAATAAATTATTTATTTCGATATGATACAAGAAGATATTTATTTAGTGGAAAACTTGGGTTTATTTGACTTTTTAAACTGATGGTTTGTTTAATACAAGTAAATATTTAGTTGACTTTTTATCTCAGGTTTAGTAGAATCTTACTTAAAGAAACAAAACATTTACTTGAAGTAAGTAATTCATTTTTTTCAATTAAATGTGAAGCTTTCTTAAATAAACAAAATATTTACTTACATGAAGAAAACAATTTATTTCAGACAAATAACACTGTGCGACAAATTTTGACCTTACAATTTGAACTGGGATGAAATGTGGAAAAATCGAATCTATGCAACCCCCAAAACTAATCTTTAAAGGGGTTTTGCTAGTTTAGCTCGAATAATGGAGATATACAGGGTGTTTCTTTTAACTTGAGACAGCTCAATATCTCGAGAAATACGCATTTCACGGAAAAATGTCTTAAATAAAAGGTTAATGTGGCCAAAGGGGACATTATTTGGTGCTACCGCTAGCCACCCCACACCACTCCTTAAGGGTGAAACGGGGGTAACTTTGGAAAGTCAAATGAAATGACCCGATTTTTTTACAGAGTTTGGTAGTACATAAAAAAATGAATAACTTTTATTTAAAAGTTTTTTTTAATTTATCAACAGATGGCTCTGTAATTCAAAATTTAAGAAAAAGGGGTTTCCTTGTAAAATGTATTATTTGAAACGTTTGAAAAAAAAAATTAACATTAAATCAACAATAGTCGGCTCTGAAAACAATTTATAACAAATGTTCGAAATATCGTCCTTCCATTTCGACACCAAGTGGAGCACCAGCGTCCCTGGTCGGTAAACGTTTGGTGCGGTACCTTAAGCGAACGATTAATCGGACCCTTCTTTATTGACGGTGCATTAAATGGCGAAAAGTACCGGAATTTTCTAGAAAACGATCTGACAGACCTTTTGGAGGATGTACCACTAGCACGGCTCCAAAACATGTGGTACCAGCAAGATGGTTGTCCTGCACATTATTTGGCAATTGCTCGAGAGGTGTTGGATCGGGAGTTCAATGGCCGGTGCACCGCGGTGGATCGGTAGACGTGGTCCAGTAATTTGGCCTGCTCGATCACCTGATCTTACGCCACCAGACTTCTTCCAGTGGGGTTACTTGAAAGAAAAAGTTTACGCTGCAATTCCTACAACTTGGGAGGACATGGTGGAGCGGATCAGGAACGCCTGTGCGGCGATACCGCCCGACATGTTTGCGCGTTGTGTGCCAGAATTCATTACCCGCATTCAAAAATGTGTTGAAATGGAATAACGACATTTCGAACATTTGTTATAAATTGTTTTCATAGCCGACTATTGTTGTTAATGTTAATTTTTGTTTTTCAAACGTTTCAAATACTACATTTTACAAGGAAACTCATTTTTCTTAAATTTTGAATTACAGCGCCATCTGTTGATAAATTGAAAAAAGTTTTAAATAAAAGTTATTTATTTTTTTTATGTACTACCAAACTCTGTGAAAAACATCGGGTCATTCCATTTGACTTTCCAAAGTTACCCCCCATATTACCCTTAAGGAGGGGTAGGGGGTGGCTAGCGGTAGCACCAAATAATGTCCCCTTTAGTCACATTAACCTTTTATTTAAGACATTTTTCCGTGAAGTCAAGTTAAAAGAAACACCCTGTATATCTCCATTATTCGAGCTAAACTGGTAAAACCCCTTAAAGGATTTGTTTTGGGGGTTGCCTAGATTCGATTTTTTCAGATTTGATCCCAGTTCATTTTTTGTGTTGCACAGTGTAATTAGTACCTTTTAATATTATAATTTCACGAAATATATAGTGATTGAACCAAACAAATGTTTGCTTGTTTTAATACTATGATTTATTTATTTTAATGTTGTTAATTACTTGATATTTGGTCGGGAAAATAAATTAAAAAACGTTTATTTCAATATTTTTTATTTGAACAAAACAAGTGTACACTTGTTTTGTTGTAAATACGTATTTACAATAAACATTAATAACACACAATATAAAATTAACAATAAACAAAACATATAATATATGAGCGGACAAAAATAGGAACAAAAAATACTTCAGTCACTGAAGTTCAGTGTAAATATTAATGCACGGCATTAATAAAATACACCAAGTCTGTGGGTATAAGTCAAAACAAGCAATTTTTCAGCAGAACCTTAAACGTGTTCGCATTAATTCAGGAAATATATTTATGGGACATTTGAACATTTTCAAAAACTTAATTTATTATTATCAGATAGGTATCTTTGTTGAAAACACCTACCCAGGTAGGTACCTATAGTTTAAAAACAAATACATATAGTTTGCCAACCAAAATTACTTGCACTTGTCAAATACAAAAAGAAACGGTTTATTTTTAGTTTATGGCCAGTAAGTAAAATGTGCAATTATATTTAAAAGCAACAAGTCAAGTCTGAGACATGATCCAAAATAAAATAGGTACCCATATTATCATATAGGTAACTTTATAGTTTCCAAACTACCTAGGTACACAAAATTTTAATTAACTAAATCACTTTTACTTACCAACAAAACTAAAAAGCAAATGGGTTAAATTATTTTCTTTGAAGAATTCTTCCATACTATTAAACATAAGCACTTAAACACAAAACTATAACCGTTGATTAAACACCTCCTTCTCTTAAGTTGCGAGTTTGTTTGCAAATGCTGCCGGCTGCCGGCTGCCGGACAAGCGTCTTTGTCTTTGTAGTCAAATGCTCTAATTGGCTCCGCGAGTCACGTGGACATAAAAGCAAATAAATATGTATTTGCTTCAAGTAAATGTATTTTTGAAACAAACAAATCACGTGTTTACGTTAATTATATGACATACATTGTATCAATTCTATTATTTTGTTAAAATAAGATATTATATGCTTGTATTAACATTTGATAAAACTAAATCCATACAACCTATATCCAAACAATTTAATTAATTGCTCTAAATAAATATTTCTTTACAATTAATCACAACAATAAGTTGTTTTCAAGAAACTCATGATTTACAACCAAATAATAGTATTTTCTTATTGTAAACAAGAAGTTACTACTAATAAGACAATTTTACTTCATACAAGAAAAACTGTTTCAAATAAATGCATTTTCTTAAATCAAGAGATTACTTTTCTCTGTGTATATACTCCTATCGTAAGCCAACTGAGGCGAGATGTAAGAACATGTGATCAACATCGTCTAATGACGTGGCGTGGGTGTTCGAAGCGCCCTTCACGGCAATTTAATGAATGCAAAATTAACAACAAGTAACATTTACAATTTGTTAAATGAACAAATTTAATGTTTTGGATTTAAAGAGCAACTAAAGGTTAATTTAATAGTTTTTAAGGTAATCCTAAAAATTTCAGTATTTGATTCAACCAATTCCAGCTATTAAATGAAAATAGGATAAACATTTTAATTCAAAAAATTTGTTTATGTTAAATCAATATTTTAACTGTCAAATGAACAAATAAACTTTGACAAACTCTGACTATTGCTTTGACACGAAAATAAAGATTAATCCAATAGGTTTTTTGATGAAACAACATTTTCAAAAATTACATTTAGGCAAACGTTAACTCAACTACATTATTTTTTTCGGGTGCATTATTGGGATTGTAAATTTCGTTGATATTAAATTTGTTTTGGTTTATTAGCACCGTGGCCTTTGGATTTTTACACAAGGGGGTGGATGAAAAGTTTAGTGTTCAAAAACCCGGTGAATTACATGACAAGTAATGCCGAACTTATAAAACTTATGGCAAATTCAAATTTTCGAATTAATTAAATTTTGTCAACTGCTACTTTTGAACTAATTTGCAGGTTCAGAAGTTATGTGTGCATCGGTTAAAGTAGGTAATTAAAACTGAGCGAGTAAATTTGAATATAAATTAACTGGAGTGAAACGTACAAGAAAACAAATAAAACCCAACAAGGTAGCCATTATTATTTTCAATAATAAATCATGTTTTATTTTTATTTAGGTTTAAATAATTATTCTTTGAAGTTTCCAAAAACCAATAAAGGGTGTTTTGTAATTAATGTAATTTATTAAAATGAGTAGTAAAGAAGCAAAAAACAATGCCCATTTGCACTGTATCTAAATGTTAACATTTGGATAATGTTGTTAGTTTCAAAGAATGTTTACTTTGATATAATAAAAAAATTTAATTTTTATGAACATCTAATTTCAGCGCATTCGCCATTTTATATTTTTTTTTTAACATTTTAAAAATCATATTGCTTAGTTCTTCATTTAAAAGGCGCAGATGGAAAAATGATTATGGACGACCTCGTTATTTTGAAATTCAATTTAATGCCTTAAAACCACTTGCTTTGCCTATTCAAGTTTTTTCGAAATAAATAAAAGAAAAAAAAAGGGTATAGAAACACGAAATTTTAGCATTCATTACTGAGATATTTATAAAAAAAACAAAGTTCTATAAAACTAGAAAAATAAATATTTTTATGAATTAAGCTTGTTTTGTATTTTTATTTTCATTTAAAAACGAAAGTAGTAGTAGTGTGTATTTAAAATGTCACTTAGTGTCATGGACGATAAAGGGTGTTTTAAAGGTGGGAGTAGAAAAAATTAATATTAGATAATAATAAGTATTTGTCGTAGAAAAAGTATAGTATGCACCTCGTTTATAAACTTTTGGCCTTTAAAAAACTTGATACATAATATACTATTAAGTTCGACAAAGATTTAATATAAACATAAAGTACCTATTTCTTATTGCCATGACAATATGATAAGAACTATTACTTTGTTGGATGAACATTTTTTTATAAAAGCTCAACATTGCTGCTTCATTTAGTAAATGAGAATTTTATTAACAGTAAAAAAAGTTTATTCTGTAAATAAAAATAATCTCATTACTTTGACAAATCGTAGGTTTTTGTCCCAATAAGACACAAAGGTTTTCTTTTAAATTAGGAAATTAGGGGTCATCCATTAACTACGTGAGACAATTTTGGCGATTTTTCGACTCCCCCCTCCCCTTGGTGAGATGTAGTGAGATTTTGCTCGACCCCCTTCCCCCTCCCTTAATCTCCCGTGAGATTTTTTAAAATTCATGGTTTTAAAATAAATAAGTTAATCTGTGCTTGATTCCATTAGATTTATTAAAAAAAAAATTTGCTTATAATTGTTTACTTAATTTAACCCAGCTTTCTCGCAATTTTACACTGTTTCTTTTGAAAAGAAAAAAATACGTGATATTTGCCGACACCACCCTCCCCCCCACGTGAGATTGGGTGAGGTTTGGCTCGACCCCCTCCCCCCCCTAAACACCTCACGTAATTTATGGATGCCCCCTTATCAATTACCTATAATTTGGTCCTATAGGTATCTACTTAAATAGTTTAAATAACTCTTACGATTTTTCTTATAATATTATTTTGAAATAGCATCTTTAAAAAGACTGATTAATAAATAATACTTCTTAAATTAATATTTTACTAGTTGTGATGTCTAGTGAAAAATTGCAGTTCTGCATAATGCATATACGAGATAGAGAGCAACACGATGGCCAGTGGTGCCAGTGGTAAAGTAAAATATAAATTCGTTAGGTTAAAGTAGAAAAACGGGGTATTTGCATTAACCACGAAGCTTTGTATATTGAATTTACGGTTTTATATCCCGAGGCGACTATTCATAGTGCTTGAATAAACGGGACATGCACCGAGTTGCTCAGCCCTCACGTTGATATTCTTCTTGGCCATTCAATAAAATATATTCATTAAAAATTGAATTTAAAGCATGCAGTTTACAGTGTTCAAATAAACTCTTTAAGGTAAGCCCTGACAGCAAATTCAGAGCTGCCAATGTAATAAAAAAATTATTAAAAATTAAAGTATCAATAAAAACTAAAAATAATACAGGGTGTCTCACCAGCGATGGTACCTTAGACGTTTACGGAGAACGCCTGAGGATATCAATTTGAAATTTTTATAGCAGTTATTGTACAATTTAATCTACCTTTTAAAATTATTTTGAATAAAATTCCTCTTCCGGTTTAACCGGAAGCGACATCAACTTTGTTATTTCCAAAGTAACACCCTGTAAATTTATTTATTTTTAAATTCCTCATGAAATTCTTAATGAAATTGCTCTACCATTCCCTATATCTAAACTTAATAGTTTTGGAGTTAATAATTTTTTTCGTAAAATTTTGAAAGTTGCACCTTCATTAAAAATTGCTTATAACTTTTTTGATATTTGGTTTGCTGGTAGGTATGCTGTAAGGATTTTTGGAATCTTAAAACATTGTTTTAAAGAAATTTTCATATTTATGATCAAAAACCAGAGAAAAATCGTGGTAAATTTGGTTAACTTCAAACATTAATAACTTGTTTATTTTCAATGAAACGGTATGCATGTTTTTACATAATCAAATAGGAAAATGAATTACATTTCGATTGGTATAACCATTCCCTATACCTAAATAGTAAGGTTTCGGAAATACAAGCAAATTTCTGTAAAAATCCAATATTTTGACATATTTATCTCAGATACCGATAAAATGTCACAACAAATTACACTGAAAGAAATATATACTAAAGTTAAATAAAAAAATAATTAGGGCAAATATATTTTATGTTTCATATATGGACTACCACATACATTGCTAAAAAAAATATATTCGTTTGGTTAGCAGCCTATTGCTGCCCTAGCAATATAAATGTGTTTCTAGCAATATTTTTTTGCTGTAATTCACTTATAGTTTACATTTTATAGTAAGGGTAAGTTTATTTTTATTTAGATCTAACATATCTTCTTTACAATAAATGTATTACAAAATTTAACATACATTCATAATAAATAGTAGTATAAATGTGTAAAGCACTAGTATAAAATTTTTAGTATAAATTTGTATTTACTTTTAGCAACAAATTTCTTTCAGTGTAGTTATGTCATTGATTGACAGTTGATACATTTCTTAAAGAAGATATTTTAAAAATAATGGAAAATAACAATTAAACAAAGTTTTAAGAATTTAATTATTATAAATTATAAAAAACGTGATGAAAACCAAAATACTATTTTAATAAATGTTTAAAATGGCGACCATTGACTTGCATTTTAAAATGCGGTGCGGATTGCATTAATGAGCCGTTGGCGGAGATCTTCTTTGTATATAACCGGGGTTCTGTAGACTTTTTGTTTTAATGTTCCCCACAAATAAAAGTCTAAGGGAGTGAGATCAGGAGATTTTGAGGGCCAATTCCTCGGTCCCAAACGTCTCAGCCAACGGTCATCAAATAACCTATACAGCTCCCTTGACACTGCTTCAGTACAATGAGCTGGTGCTCCATCCAGCTGCAACCAGCTAGTCGCATATTCTGCTAATCGCAGGTCCTCAAAAAACTGAACCACAACTGTTTAAATTATTTCCAGGAATTTTTGAGAATTTAAGTTCTCATCATAAATGTGGTATTTAATTTTATCATCTTTTAGCATGGCAAAAACATTGAAACCGAATTTCGGTCAGCCCAAAAATGTTCATTTTTTTTATTGAAAATCCCATCCCCTGTAAATTTTGATTCGTCTGTCCAAATAATATTTTTGAGAAAGTTAGGGTCTTCTTGAGTCTTCACTAGAAGGGTTTTACAGAAGTGAATTTTCCAATAAATGTACATTTATTGGAAAATTGTAAGTTATATAGTAAAATAAAACACCGGCTCATCTTTAAATGGCCGCCACGCATAATTAACTTTTTGGACTTAACTCCTGATGGCTCTGAGGTACAGATATAGGTATGTATTTATTTTTCGATTCCTTGTAAAATTCTAAGCATATTTCATATAACATACCATATACCTACCCAGATAGCACAAGATGTCCTGAGGACATCCGGTTTAAATCCTTTACAGACGGTCGCGACCAGAAAACCGATGGACGTCCTGAGGCCTAGGCCTATGGACGTCCTAAGGCCTAGGCCGATGGACATCCTGAGTACGTCCATCGGTTTTTTGCCTGCGACAATAGTTGAAGATACAAGTTGATATATCACCCTTTATAAAGGCCTTTATAAAAGGTGATATATCAATTTGTATCTTCAACTATTGTCGCAGGCAAAAAACCGATGGACGTACTCAGGATGTCCATCGGCCTAGGCCTTAGGACGTCCATAGGCCTAGGCCTCAGGACGTCCATCGGTTTTCTGGTCGCGACCCGGGTCTAAGTGAAAAAAAATTACACCTTGTTTTTTATTAAAAATACTCCTTAATCAAGCACGATAAAAGATTTTAAAAAAAAGTTGTCAATTTTTTTTCACTTATATGTCTATAGATAGACCCTTTATCCACTTAAGTGGAATTGTGTCTTTAGTTGTCAAGTATTTTTAGCAATTGCAATTTTCCATATCTCTAACTTATTTAAAAATATCTAGTAAAATTAATTAATTCATTGCATTAAAAATATTATTAAAAATTTTAAAAAATTATTTTTAATTATATTATATATATTAGGTATATTATATTTTTAATTTGTTGAATAAAAAATATCACATTGGCCAAATTAATAATTTGAATTAATAATATTATATGAGAAATGTATAATACGAATTAAAAATACCATTGGAGAAATTTCTCCACTTTAACATTTAAATTATTTAATTTGTCCTATAATATTTTTAATGCAATAAATTGTAAGAGTTTATTTCAAATTTACCGCCAAATAAACAGTTGGTATTGGAAGTAACCAGTTTAGTGACTTTAAGTTGGCAGTCTGAAATCCGCCATGTTGGCATTGTTCATAAAACAGCGTGTGCTGTTTTAGTTAGCTCCCTGTTTAGTTAAATTTCTATGTATTTAAATATATGATATAAGTGAAAAACAACTTTTATTATATGGAAAAACCCCTACAAAATTTAAGTTTTCACTTGATATTTTTAAATAATTTAGAGATATGAAGGTATGTGAAATTCAATGGAGAAATAAATAAAAATAGTATTATGAAAGGTTTATTGTTTTAACTTAAGGAATATATGGTTAACGGATTGACCTCCTTTTCCCGGACACCCTGTATATATATATATATATATATATATTAACAAAACACTTGTTAACACTGTATTACATTTCCCTATTATAATAAAACTATGTCCTAATTCGGTCCTCATATGTCCCGAATTGGACAGCTTGGGGTCAAATACGGACGTCCTGAGGACATCCTATTTCGGAAGTCTGTGGACGGTCAAATACGGACGTCCTGAGGACATCTGAAACAGTCTATTTCGGAAGTCTGTGGACGTACTACGAACGTACTTTTGCAGACCCCGGACATCCTGAGGACGTTCGGGTTGTCCTGGGTGGAAGTCCTACGAACGTACTTGTGCTATCTGGGTAAATTCAACCGTTTATGAAATATTTAAATTAATTTTAAGATAATAATTTGAAATAGTTTGTTTTTCTGTCTGAGTACCACATTTTTACTTATTTAACAAGACATATTGATATAATGTGAATATAGTAATTTATTTTCAATGAAAATTTTGGTATACTGAGGCTTCTTGATTTCTAACAGTTTAAAAAAACATTTAATGATAACATTTCAAATGCATATATTTCAGAAACGGTTGAGTTTAGGTATATGGTTTGTATATAAGTAATGCTCAGAATTTTACAAGGAATCAAAAAATAAGTTTATATATAGGGTGATCCATTGAAAAAAAATAAACTTTTAGGTTTTCCCTGTATATTGATCAATTTTCCATTTTTTTTATACGTAAAAAAGTACTTTTTAGTACCTATATAACCACACTTTTAAAATTTTTGGGACACTGAAAATAAAAAAGTTAAAGGGGGTCGACATTATAGGGGATCACCCTGTACATAAAGTAATGCGCAGTTTTTATAGTAAATTTTGTCCATTTTACTATGGCATATTTGTCTTTTTTAAATTATCGTTATAATTCAAACTAATTTTATTTCCGTTAGAAAATCTTTGTTAATAGCATACGTTATGAACAATAACAAAAATATTTTATTGCTATAAAAAGACATTTTTAATATTAACTATTGTTTTGCAATTCTAACAAATTTTTTGTTATTTCCCTTAAAAAGAGAGGGAAAGCGCTCTCCTTGGTGAACATAACTTTATAATTCAGTCTCTGTTATAATCTTATTGATTTCACTTATGCGAGTGAAGTGTGGTAAAATTTTGCATGATAAAAATATACAAAAATTTCGACGTTTTCTAAAAGAAACATTTAAGGTATATTCTATAAACGAAGCAGACTTGTTGTTTTAAACGAAAAGGGATTTGTAAAATTTACAAAATTTCTATGAATAATACCATTTGGGTTTCATTTATACTACAAAATGTTTTTGTTAACGGACAAATACTAATAACTATATTTATCAATGCCTTTCTGCATCTGGAAGAATGTTATTTTTATAAACATAACGTAAATTTAATTTATAATTAATGCAAATGCTATTACTGAAAGCAGAGTTTGATCATTTTGCCGACAAAAGCAATTGATATATTTATTAAAAAATTCTGAGTGTACTAACTTAACCTTTATAATATAGCTACAATATTATGTATTAAGTTTGATAAACGCCATTTTACTCACGATTTATTTTATTCACGAGCGAGCTTGCGAACAACTTTCTTTTTTATTTACCTATGTGTATTATGGATTATAATTATTATTATTTGTCCAACATACCCACTAAGCAAAACTTTGTCACATTAACATTATTGCGACGTCAGCATATTACATTGTGACGTTAGCATTCTTGACACATTAACGTTCTATTAATGTCGCGAGAACGGAAAATGACCGCGCCAGTAACGTTAGCATGTTAACGTCACAAATACGATGTTTATATAACGTTAAGTGTTTAGTTAATTTAACGTTAGCATATTAACTTCACAAATGCGATGTTTATATAACATTAGTTTAGTTTAGTTAATTTAACGTTAGTTTAAAACATCATCATGATGTGTGCATCAACAACATACATTTAATGTTCTAGGATAAAATCGCAGCGATGTTTGAATAAATACACGGATGTGAAAAAAAAATTTATTTCAAATAACATGCAAATATAAATCAAATATTTTATTTATATCCATATCATATTCATTTTCTTTCTCATGCAATTCGCTGTTTGCCATGGCGGAACCAGTCCATCACGGACTCTACCAGATTGAAATTTTTCTTTACTGCCTGTGTAACAAAGAAATTGTAATGAATAAAAAGGTACCAACGAAAAAGCGCATATGTATTAGGATATTCGCGTTGTCAACTTATTAATTGAACTATTTCCTAGTTTTTTATTATGCTAATAGCTTATCTTTGGTAATTACCTCTTCTCCCTAACCTTAAAGATAAATACAAATTCTGGGCTGAGTCTGGTCTATTAATTAAAAATATTATCCGATATTATCACCCATAATTTAACAAGTGGTATGATTATCATCCATGATATTTTCGAATTGAAACCGAGGTTTTAATGAGTAAATATCATCGATTATTAATTATACCACGAGTTATATTTAGTGAGAAAATATAATGAATTTTAGGATTTAACAAATTGTCAGTTTGACATTTATTTATTCAAACATACCTAAATTTCATTATCGTTTACCCCAACCCATCGATCTTTTAGAGTTTATAATTCATTATTTTTATCATATACAGTTGTATTCAATAAAAAAGCGTACAAGAATTAGAATGAGAGAAAACTGTCAAAATAATATTGCTTAAAACCGGCTTATCACTGACATAAGTCATTAAAATAATTATTATAGGTTATAAAGAGCATTGACGTCGTAGGTTAATTAAATAATATTACAAAAATTATTACCTTTTAATAATGAAAAAAACAAACATTAAAAAAAATTTAATATTTAGTCATGCATCCCTGTTTTTCTATTACTTGAGCCAATCTATTTGGGATGAACTGAATTAAATTTAATAAAATATTTGGATTAATATCTTCCCAGCAGTATAGTAGGTATAGTATAGTTGTATAGTTTCCTATAAACCCCCAGATATCTTAAAAAAGCAGCATCCTGTTCAGGGGTGGACATTTTGGGACGACCTGAACCAACTTTTTGGTTTAGTAAATCTTCCTGTTCCCAGCGTTGCTTAATTTTTAACATAGATTTTTTATTTCTATTATACCACAGTACGAATTGACCATTCTTCTTCGATTCTTGATACTATTTGAGCCTTTTTAAATGACGAGGCATTTTTATTTTCTACTGTCAGTTATAGTGACTTAAGTCAGTGGAAAGCCGGTTTTACGCAATAATGTTGACAGTTTTCTCTCATTCTAATTCTTGTACGCTTTTTTAATGAATACAACTGTACATAACAAACACAGGATTTAAATGTCAACAAATCAAGAAGTGTCAAAATCCTTAGTAACGTGTAAACAAGGTGATAAAAAATATTGTCGCTGTGATAAAATGCGTAACTATGGAATACTGGCATTTGATTGGTTCTAATATTAATGAATTATATTGTTAATAAATTTTATCATGAACGATGGTACGCTTTAAGCGATGTTTGTTATTTGCGAAAAAATTAACTAACTAGGACCACAATCCACACAACAAGGTCTGTTCTTTAGCTTAAAAATTTAAACCAAAATCGGTGCAGTTGTGCGCACCTACGTCATCAAACACTTGTCGCCATCTTGTCGCGGGTATTTTAAAATCCCCGAAATAGAAGTTTGATACCGACCGTTATCGTAGTTTAAATTCCCCGAAATTATAGTTATTATATTATTATTATTATTATATTATAGTTTGTTTGTTCATAGTTTCTATGGTTTATTATAGAAACAAATTATGGAACAAATTATAACCTCTAATCTGTCAAAATTATTTTACCCGTTAATTTAAACTTTTTTAAGGTTTTTACTTGCCCTTTTTTTTACTTTTTATACCAAGAGTTATAAAAAACGTCCTAATATTTTAGAATTAGAATTTACTTACTGGTTAAACACAAGATTTGCACAATTGAGGTTCAAAAAGGTACACTAGTACAGTCAAAACACAAATAAACAACTAAATAACTGGTTCAAACACCTAACAACGTTTATAAGTCTGTATTAAGTCAAATAAGGCACAAAATTAAACCAAATCAAAATCTACCCGCTTAAAAAGTAAACAAACAATATGGCGGCAAGTAGGTATTTTGTGATTTTTAGTCAGCGCGAACTGCTAAAGAACAGAACTTGTTGTGTGGATTGTGACTAGGACTAGGTTCGTAGATACTATTTGAGTTGGTTCGTTTTAACCGAAAGTTCGCTATACCATGATTGTTAGACTGAAGCCACCACCCCGCCATGCTCCTATACACAGCGTTCTCGTAAATAATAGTAAATAAATAATACCTTTAAGGTAATACCTACCAAATCTACCTTACTAAACTTGGTAAAAATATATTTACAACCCCCTTAGTTAACTTAAATGATATAAAAAGTAATTGTAGCTTACCTACGCTTTATTTAACACACTCACTACTCACACTCACTGCTCTTAAACCTGTTAAATCCCAAATGACGCCGTTCTGGGCCAGAACTTCTGGTGCGAGAGACGTTCTGTGATTGGCCCTCGATTCGAGGGCCTCGAATCTTTTTAATCTCAAACCAAAATGAAATCTGCGCAGTTTGACAGCGTATGGGTTTGAGAGTTTCGCGCGCTCGATTTGAATGTGTCGCGGTTAAAAACTCATAATTGTTAACCTCAACAGCACGAAGAGTCTCTAAACAAAACGAAGGTGAATTTAAGTGAGTTTACATCAGTGTATTAATCTAATTTGCCAATGTATTGTTTATGTGTCTATTTAAATTATAGACATATTAGAGTTAATACGTCCATATGATTTAAATGACGTGGTTGGCTTTAAAAGCAAAACTTGATGCAAATTTGTAATTTTTTAAAAATTTGAATAACTATATAAATTAAATAATATAAATATAATGAAAGATAGATATATATATATAGGAAGTAAATAAATATTTATGATGCATATAAATGAAAAAATATTAAAATAGCTGTAGGTACAATTGTACCTACCTTAAGATATCGAAATAATCAAAATAACATTTTATAACCGTTTTCAACTTAACGTTTATTAAAAAAGACAATACATTGCGTAAACATATGATTAAGCAATATTTCCGCAAACGTGTATAGGACATGTAATTGAACTTCTTATATTAACATCGTAAAAATAACATCATATAAACATGAGTTGGGAGATGTTGCATCTGCCAATGTTCATGCGACATACAATTATACATGACATATTAATGTTTTAAAAACAACATCAAATGAACAAGACACGTGGAATGTTTTGTTGGCAAACGTTTCTAGGACTTCACTGTGATTGAACCAGATTGATGTAATTTGCTGGACATCGAAATTACGTTACTATAACAATTAGAGCAAACGTTAAGTTGTGACACTCTGTATTAACGTTGGCCTACGTTAACTTAACATTCTTTGCTTAGTGGGATATAACCAACTGTAAAACAAAAATTATAAATTCTCTTTTTGTACATTTTGACTCGATCCATGCATCCATGCAAATCTTTGTCTTTGCCAAACATTTGTGGGATTATTGAATATTTACCAAAAGGAATTTGCATTGGCCTGTTAAACAATAAAACACATGGTAGATCCAGGTAAATTTGCAGAATGTAGTTGACAATGTTTAACATTCTGTATTTCACACACACTTCCGAGAGCTATTCTCCCGTGGTATTTAATTAATTTGCGCCAAATTTAAATATTTACCACGATGTGTTTCAGCTTGGATGAAATAATTATTGTGCTACCTACGGTGATTAAATTAGATTACTTGATTTAACTGTTCAAAAGATAACAAGAAACCCGCTTTCAGGAAAATGAATTTAAGCAAACAAAAATTGACTTTTGGTTGGATTTTTATAAATGTTTAGAGTTTTGTTTACTTACATTTAAGACAGGCAGTGCACTTTTTAATTTTTTTTTACGTTTTTTTCAGAAAAATGTGTTTAGCTAGCTTTATATGTCTCCACTGTGTTACCAATTTGAAATCCAAAATTTAATTCAATAAAAAAAGTTGTTATAAAAATAATTTGAAATAAAATGTACCTACTTAGTTCACAAACTTTTGATTCCAATTTTATTTTTTATCAAAAATTGTATGCCTTTTTTAAATATTTATGTTCGTTAAGTTACTTTTTAAAAGACACCATTCCGATTCTTTGTTAAAAAAACAATACCATTAATATTTTCTTTTAGTCACTGTATTAGTTAGGGTGGGCCGAAAATCCGCTTTTTTAGAATTTCGTTTAGTAATAGCAAAAATTTTGTTTATTATGTTGTAAACAAATTTTGTGTAAAAGATTAAATTTTTCGATCAACATCCTAGGCTCGCCCAACGCAATTAAAGATCAAAATGTTCAAAAAATGTTGATACTAAAATCGGGTTTATTTCTGAAACTATCCATCTGAAGTAATTTTGTGTAAGGACCTTTTTTGTAGAGCATAAAATTTCCGATCGAAATAAGTTAGGAAAATTTTTTTTTTAACATTTTGATCTTTAGTTGCGTTGCAACGCGTTGGGCGAGCCTAGGATGATGATCGAAAATTTTAATCTTTTACACAATTTTTTTTTTACAACAAATTTCTGAAACTATCCATCTGAAGTAATTTTGTGTAGAGCATAAAATTTCCGATCAAAATAAGTTAAGAAAAATTTTTTTTTGAACATTTTGATCTTTAATTGCGTTGGGCGAGCCTAGGATGTTGATCGAAAATTTTAATCTTTACACATTTTTTTTTTTACAACATAATGAACAAAATTTTTGCTATTACTAAACGAAATTCTAAAAAAGCGGATTTTCGGCCCACCCTACTGTATTAGTGAGTTAAACTCTAATTTATAAACAGGTATTACCAAGTGATATTAAAATTATTTTAAGGATTTTTTTAACAAAAACTAAAAGAAGTAACGAAATAGACATTGGTATCACAACGGACTGGGGTACACAAAGGACTTAATCAGATAACGTAAAAAAGAAACTATATAGGGTGGTGCGATTTTAGAGTAATGCATAAACAAAACGCTGTGGCTCCCGTCCCGAGGCGGGACTTAAGTTCAGTCCCGATTGACGTCATAATTTTAAGATTTGTTATGTTATAATAAAATAATAATAATAAATTGTACCTGTATACATGTTAAGGGTACGTCATAAAACCAAACCAACTCAAACTCAACAACACAACCCAACCGACCCCGCCCCATTGGGCCCCCCCGCCCCATTGAGCAAAAAACCCAACTAAAATGGGCAAATTTATGTTACGATAAAAATAAAACACTTTTTAACAAAGAAACAACAAATTTATAAAATAAAAAAAATAAAAAAAGTTTGAAAACTTCTACTAGAATCGAACCCGGTACCTCTCGCATGCCAAGCGACCGCCCTACCATCTAAGTCATCCAGCTTGACACCAATTATAAAAGCTCTGTGAATAAAAACGGATTTACAGTGTGTGACGTCTGTCGGGATCGAAGTTAAGTCCCGCCTCGGGACGGGAGCCACATCGTAAACAAAATCCCTTGTAGTGGTGCTCACTTGCAGAATAACAACTTAGATTTCTAAATTATAGACACCCTTTTTCTTTGACTATAAGCTGGTGTCTTTTAGTACTTGTATATTGCGTGGAATTTTCCCTTGGATGTAATCTATATCATTAGTTGTAATCACAAATAATTTTAAATTGGTTTATCATAAACTAAACTAAAAGCGACGGTAAATATCCTCTTTGTTGTCGAAAAATTCTATTGCGTTACCCTAAATTCCATTGCGCAGTGGACAAAGTTTTGTGAAACCATATTTAAAAAATAATAATAAAACACAGTCATTAATTACTCTCAATGAGCTTTAGTGCCCTAAAATAAACATAAGCATGAAAAATAGTACTTTTTCTTACCTTATTTTTATTATTTTTTTGAGTAACTTAGTGGACAAACAATTATTACATTCGCGTTACCCGCACCTGTTTCAACCGATATCTTCTTCCTGATTGAATAAATAAATTCAGCTGGGTAATGTGTACGCCCGAACATCATTTGTTAATCACGTGAGTGCCAAAAAAGTTGCCATAGGTATATGTTTTTTTTAATATTCTATCGGTAACGCGACGGACGCAACGCATCGGAAAAAATGTCTGGGACATGAGTCAAATTTAAAAAAAAGTAGATTAAAATTAATTAATTTATATATAAATTGTTTACTTTATTAACTAAGGATGTTATGGATTGCTATAAAGCAACACAAAGTTCTGGTTATTCAATATTAAAAAAAAACATGTATGTAAGTTTTATAAAACGCTAATGGGACATGCGAAAATGTGTGTTTCACAAGTTTCAAAATAAAAAAAAATTATTCTGAAATAACTAAACAAACATTTTCTGAAAGAGTTTACTAAGGGCTTGTTAGGCTTTCACTTGGTTTTTAAATCAATAAGATCCGATAATTTTTAACAAAGTTATTGGAATTCAAACTTACGGACAGCGGAAGGCGGGTGTTTTTTGAAAACGACCCAAATATTCGTTTTAAAATTGCGGAATTCAACCACAGCTCAGGGCCAGTGAGTGGGCGACTGAAATCTTCACAGACAAGGTAATCATCGAGTCGATTACTTTCCCCCTCTTAAAAACTGAATGCTGCTATGATGCGTCAGCTGTACACACAAAAAATTAAAATTCGGTAAATAAATCGTGTTTTTGTATTTCAGGAACGTCATCGTTTACTGGCAGCCACATTCCTGCTGTCACGCCGAGATTTATATCCAGAGGGAACATATTCAAAGTGGTAACTGGTGATACGGTGGAATTACCCTGCGAAATACAGAATTTAGGTATGTTTTATGCCATTTTCCGTTCATTAAAGCATAATTTATACGAGCTTTTAAAATTATATATCGTTTAAAGCATACATGGAAAATTCCATTATAAAAAATGTTTTGTTTGCTATTTTTGATTTTTTGTATTATGTTGCATAAAAATAAAAATGGTTGATTCTACAAAAATTGGGCAACTTTTGACCTCATTTTGTTTGTATAGTTTTTGGAGAAAATTAAACAGTATTTTGTTATGAGAACATAGACAATACAATTCATTAATATTAGAACCAATAAAATGCCAGCATTCCATAGTTACTCATTTTATCTCAGCGGCAATATTTTTTATCATCTTGTTTACACGGTACTAAGGATTTTGACACTTTTCTTGATTTAACATTTGTTGTCATTGAAATTCTGTGTTTGATATATATCAATAAAATAATAAATTATAAACTCTAGAAGATCGATGGGTTGGTGTAAACGATAATGAAATTAAGGTAAGTTTGAATAAATAAGGTTTATTAAAGTCTTTTTATATTTTAAATCACATTTTAATTTTAAATGTCAATCTGACAATTTTTTAATTCTAAAATTCATTGTATTTTCTCACTAAATATAACTCGTGGTATGATTAATAATCGAAGATATTTACTCATTGAAACCGAAACAGCACATTTCACTCGTCCTGCGGACTCGTGAAATCTGCAGCTCGGTTTCAATTCGAAAATATCATCGATGATAATCATACCACTTGTTATAATATGGGTGATAATATAATAAATATACTGTTCCAGACCAGCCCAGTCACTTTTTCAAACAGTTTCTGAAATATCTGAGTTTTCTAAATTTGAATGCAAGGGAATATCTTAAAATCAAATAATACCACACATCAGTGGCGGCTGGTGGATTTCGGGTATATCGATATCTCAATTATTAGATATGGGACCCACACCAAATTGAAGTTTGCGAAAAAAGATAACCGAAACATCGAACATGGAACTGACGACACGGTACGGATGAATGGGATACAAATTTGAGATTATAATTCGGAATTATTTTACTGATATTTTTTATTAGTGGATGCTATTTATCAAGAAATCACATATAGCGTTATATAAATTACAACGAAATATATATACGTAAGAAAATAACTACTCACCACAGTACTGAAATTTTGACTGGAACTATACGTGCATTCACCACAACTTCGCCGCTTTCATTGATTTCAAGATGACTGTCGTGCAAAGGGCGGGCTCTGTAGGTAATTTTTTACCAACACTTGAGTTAAAACGAGGACTTCAATATTTCGCAGGAATTTTGAATTTTAACATTGGACACAGAACTAACGGGTAAAAGTGAGTACAAAGATTATAAATTTTTTAAAAATTGCTATTATTCGAATCTATGATAAAATATGAAAAATACATTGTTTTATGTTTTATAGTTTGTCGTGAAATTGAAAAGTTTAAGATAAATTGAATATATTTTAAAATAAAATCACTCAAATATTTGATTCAGGAGTTTTGGGACACGCCAAGGTACTGATGTTTTGAATATTTATTATGTTTTTCTACAAACGTGCTTTTGAAAAAATACATTAAAATTCGGTGGACAAGTTACAAAAACCTGGATCTTTTGTAATATACTGAAATATTTACAAAAAATATTAAAATACCTACTCTATTGACTGATCAAGTTGTCCAACTTTTGTAGAATCACCCATATAACTTGGATTTGATTTCTTGCGATGTTTTATTTTTCAAATCATCAAATAAGTTGCCATCCTTTAAGAAAGTTTCATTTTTACAATAGTGCCATTTTTTGATAATTTTTTTAAATTGGTTAAATTAACCCAGAAAACTTTAGTGAAACCAACCCGCTGTATGGTTCAGTTTACTAAATATGTTGTTTGTAAAATAAGAGTTACTTCAACCTAAAGCACTCTGTTAAAACGATTAAAACAATTTGCCGTGCATTCCCGGTTGCATAGTGTGTACCGATCGCGGCAAAGGCGGTGTGGATCACGTGATGTTCTTAAATCTCGCTTCTGTTGACTTACATGAAGAGTATATAAGCTCAGGTAGTCCTTTGCTTTGGTGTGACACTACAAGTTGTTCGATACTAAAGAGACCTTAAATAGGTGGAAACAGCTGTCAATACTTGAAGTATTTTAAGTTGGTGGAACGCACTAAAAACATTATCTCTAGCGAGTTGAAGGTTCAATTTTCTGGAATAATACCACTGGTAATATACTAGTAATGCGTCAAGGAACTTCCTGTTTCCTTTCTTTTCCTTTTTTTCTGTGTAGTATGATGTAATTTGACCAAAACACATAATATTTAACACTGAAAAGGAGTTCAATTTACACCAGGTAAAATTTATTTTAATACTGTGTAAAAGTTAAATTTACACTATTTTAGTATTTGAATTTACACCGGACCAACGAACCATATTTAACACCATTTTGGTTTGTATCGATATAGACCATGTATGGTGTTAATTTGGTGTTAAAATGGGCATGAAATTTTGAACAGTGTACTAACCGATTTTCAATAGGTTTATGATGATATATTGAATAGGTCAGATGACAATTTATAAGGTGACACCCTGTATTTACCTTACAAAACTTATTTCATCGGCAAAATTGTTGCTGAAATCGATTGTTAATAGGAAACCACGCGATTAATATGGCTGAAGTTTTGATAACACTTACCTGAAAAATTGCAACTATAAGAAGCAAACTTGTTTCGCTTCTACTATGCGCTATAGTACAAGCAAAACAAGATTTTGTTAGGACTTATTGACCTACCCTTGCCAAGGGTGGTACAAGCCGAGAGGTCGTGGGTTCGAGTCCCACATAGGTAGGGTTTGTCATATTGTGTATTTGTCCTTCTGAGGGGACCCGCTCAAGCCATTCAGTTGGCTTCTGGGACTTCTTAGAAAGTAAGGGTGGAACTAAAAGAGCATTTAAGGTAAAAAAATAATATATTATAAACTTATAAGTAGGACCTATACTAATATAGTAATGGTTGTACACATTTAAATTTAAATGATACAGCATAACAAAACTGTAAATAAATATATTTAATTTGAACAAATTTGCTCATATTACTCCTTATATTCGACAATATTTCCATTTTCGATCAAAAATATTTTATCATATCCACTAATACTGTAAATTTTATGTGATATACTAATAATTGTGTGTTCCGAAAAATGTTGACTAATCATGTTTTTCATAAATTTCTCCATCTCAAAATCGACGTGAGCGGTAGCTTCGTCCATAATAAGTATTTTGCTTTTCCTCAACATGGCTCTGGCCAAACAAATTACCTGCTTTTGACCGGCACTGTACTTCGTAGAGTCGATTTTTTCGTACAAATTCGGTATCAAATGTTTGATGCCTAATTTGTCGACAACAAACCAGATTTCCTTGTCTGCGTACTGGGACAAGGGGTCCAAGTTATTTCGTATTGTATCCGAGTATAGAATCGGATCTTGCGGAACAACGTCTATGTTCCTTCGAAGATGCTCCAATGCAATGGTTTTAATGTCTACATGGTCAATTGTGATTGTACCTTCGTAGTCGTAGAGCCTCATCAATAGAGATATCAACGAAGACTTTCCAGACCCGGTTCTCCCTATTATTCCGATCTTCTGGTTGGATTCAATCGTTAGATTAACGTTATTGAGCACTTTTCTATCGTTATAAGACATACTGACGTTGTGAAAATCGATGCAGTTTCTTTTAGGCCAATTTTCGTTTACGATGCCGTCCTGATATTCTTGTTTTTGCTCTGTATATTCTGCTATTCTCTCGAACGAAGTCATGCTTGTTTCAACCTCTGTGACTTGTCTGAATACCATGGTTATTGATAAACTTATTGAGAATAGTTGGATTATTGTCAGACCAACGTTTCCAACGGAAATACCTTGAATAAGAATTAATCAAATTGTGAAAAATTTCAAAGACGTGGATGTTATACCTGTTATGATGAATATAAACGACCACAAAACGAGGAATACTAAAGAAAGACAGATCATGTTGGCGTAAAAGCAATATGCTACAAATACCATTTGGAAACTGTAATAACTCGACGCGTAGTTGTTGTGACAACTCTCAAAAATTTCGTTTTGTAAGTTCTGAAGATTGTGTGCCCTTATCGTCCTTAAACCATCTATTGTCGAATTTATGTGGCCTATGAATGGACTTCGTGCTAAAAATAAAGAGTTTAACAAAGGATTGGTTTGTTTAAGTTAGAACATACATGATGTTTCCAACCTTTTCAGACTTCTTGCTGCGGGTATGTAAAATTTTCTCATTAACACCATTAGAATCATTAAAACTATTAGTGGTATTAATAACAGGGTGTTGACCATACCAACTAGGATTATATTTGAAGCTAGAGAAAGGACAAGCTAAAAGTTAAATGTTTTAAATTAAATTCATCATTAAGTTACTGATTTAACTAAACTGCGCACCACTCAATGTGTCGCGACCAAAAAGTTAGTTCTTTTTTCAAAACGACATAACTTTTTTGTTTCTTAAACGATTTTATTTTGGTCTGTGATTTTTGCTAGCCTCATCCTCTGGCAATTCATGCCATATATATGAAGCTCACGGTTCTTCAAGAAAATTTCCTACAGGGTGATATGTTAAACGGTCCAAACCCCGTTTGTAAAAAAATATTTTTTTTTTCGTTTTTTCTTTGAAATAATGAAGTATTATGTCTTACCTTGAAACATGTTTCAAATTTTTTGAATTGGAATCTTAGCAACGAAAATATGATTTTTTTTCCAAAAGAGAACATTTAAGGGTTTTTTGAAGGCAATAAACTCAGTTTTTTTAGGAATAAGAAGACATTTAACAGCAGGGAATTGTTTTCGAATTTTGATTCTTGGTGATTTTGGTTTTATCTGAAACTTAAATTTGACAACTGTATAACAATCAGGAGGTCAACATTATAAAAAGAACATGTCAAGAACGTAAATATCGGTTCAGGTTTAGTTTTCGCAAATTTTCACCAAAATGTCATTTTGAAAAAGTGGTCGTTGCTTAGGCCCCTCTGAAAATAATGGAAATTCGTTGCTTGTCGCATGTTCAGAATTATTCGTAAGTAATATCATAAGGGCATTTAATTTTTTCGAAAAGAATCGAAAAAACACGTTGCTAAGTGATATTTTAACAAAAAGCATGAGTGCTGGTGTGTTTTTTCGATTTTTTTTACAGGAAAAATTAGATGCCCGAATGGTATTTGACAAGACTATTTCATGAGTAACAGTTAACAATTAAAATATAAATTGCAATTTTTGGTGACAACAGCTGTCAAGTTTTGCCGCGGGTAAACTCGAAAAAAACTGCTGACAGGTGCTGTCACACAGTTTTTTCACCTAGAATTTTTGTAATTCAAAATTGCGCGTTTGTGATTGGTGGAAATTAAGACGAGGGAAATAGTCAAGAAACAATCTTTCACCATCTTATCTTTTTGTTATTAAAAAGACTGAGTGTATTGTCTACCAAAAAGCCTTAAATCTACTCTTTTGAAAAAAACAATTATATTTTCGTTGCTAAGATTCCAATTTAAAAAATTTAAAAACCGTTTCAAGGTAAGACATAATACTTCATTATTTCAAAGTAAAAACAAGAAAAAATATTTCTTTTTTCAAACGGGGCTTGGATGAAATTATTCAAATTTTTCACTGTTTAACATATCACCCTGTAGAAAATTTACTTGAAGAACCGAGAGCTTCATATCTATAGCATGAATTGCCAGAGGATGGGGCTAGCAGACATCATAGACCAAAATAAAATCGTTCAAGAAACAAAAAAGTTATGTCGTTTTGAAAAAGGACGAACTTTTTGGTCGCGACACATTGAGTGGTGCGCAGTTTATTTCACCACAAAATGATTTTTTTCTACTTACCCTTATTAAGTTCATTAATTGGGGAGGGAACACTTCATCCATATTGTTAAGATCCTGAGAAAATCTATTTAAAATATTCCCAAACAACTGCGTATCGATAAATTTTAGAGGGCTGTGCAGTATTTTAAGAGTCATTATTTTGTTAATTCTAATACATGCCGCTTTGGTGAAATCGTAGAAAATGAATATTTTCAATATTGTTAGGAATATGGTTAAAAATAGATAACCACTGTATAACTGTACGGTTTTTGTAGACTCTTCGGATGCGTTTGTATTGTTTGTAGTGTTTTCTTTAAGAACTGTTTGTTCAATGTCAACCCTAAAAAAAAGTTCAATGAATTTTTTTAATTTGGCTAAAATTGGTCAAAAAACCAACATGTGAATATTAAGTACTTCAAAGGATTAATGGATCATTAGAAAAAAGAAAAATTAAAAAAACAGCATCTTTAATGTGAGTGAAAAAGAAGAAATTTGATACATTCTAAAATTCATAAATATATTTTTTTTAACGCTGTGGCTCCCGTCCCGAGGCGGGACTTAAGTTCAGTCCCGATTGACGTCATAATTTTAAGATTTGTTATGTTATAATAAAATAATAATAATAATAAATTGTACCTGTATACATGTTAAGGGCACTTTAGTTAAGTCATAAAACCAAACCAACCCAAACTCAACAACACAACCCAACCGACCCCGCCCCATTGGCCCCCCCCCGCCCCATTGAGCAAAAAACCCAACTAAAATGGGCAAATTTATGTTACGATAAAAATAAAACACTTTTTAACAAAGAAACAACAAATTTATAAAATAAAAAAAATAAAAAAAGTTTTACAACTTCCAGTGGGATCGAACCCGGTACCTCTCGCATGCCAAGCGACCGCCCTACCATCTAAGCCATCGAGCTTGACACAAATTATAAAATCTCGGGGAATAAAAACGGATTTACAGTGTGTGACGTCAATCGGGACTGAACTTAAGTCCCGCCTCGGGACGGGAGCCACATCGTTTTTTTAATTTTAGAATGCACGAGGTGTGTTCAGAAAATTTCGGGAATTTTCGTTTTTTAAAACAAATATTTATTTATTCGTCTACATTAATGTTGTCGCCTTTAAAATAGTCCCCATTGGATATTATGCACATGTGCCAGCTCTTCTTCCAATACTCGAAACACTTCTAAAACTCGATCTTTGGGATAGCCTTTAGTTCTTTCAGCGATGCGCTTTTAATGTCATCTATGCTTGCAAAACGACGGCCCTTTAAGGTTCTCTTTATTTTTGGGAATAGGAAAAAGTCAGACAGAGGCATGTCTGGGGAATATGGAGGCTGGAGCATCATTACAGTATTGTTTTTGGCCAAAAATTTTGTTCAAAATTTAACAATTTTAGAACAAATTTTGGTGCTACGCGTTTCATACCCAAAACTTTCGAAAAAATTTCAAGGGATGAGCCCATCTTTATACCAACATCATCAGCGACTTCTCTGATGGTTTATAACCAGTTCTTCCACTTTTTTCAAGTTTTTATCGGTTGTTTTTGTGCTTGTGCGTTCGGGGCGTTCGTCATCTTCCACGTCTTCACGGCCATCTTGGAAACTCTTATACCACTTGTAAACTCTTGTTTTACTTATAGCAGACTCACTATATTCCTTTGTTAACATTTCACAGAATTTATTTCATTTTTTAAGCAAAATTGGATACAAATTCTTTGATCCATTTCTTTTAACAAACGAAAAATCGCCCAGAACATAAAACACGTCTAACCTTAGCGGCTGCCACAGACAAAGTAAACAATGAAAACAGCTAAAGTTTTTATCATACTTCGGAGGCATGTATACAAACATAATAAAGAAAATTTTATGACAACCGGACCCTCCGAAGCCGCGAAATTGAACAATTCCCCTTATTTTCTGAAAACACACCTCGTACTCTCTTAAAATGAATTAGTCAAAAATAACTAATTATGTCATATTTGACCAATTGTCATAGCGAAAAAGCAGTCACTAATAACTGTTTACAGCCATTTTGTCCACCATGTCTCACTATGGATTTGACCAAACAAGCACTTAAATCAAAGGTAATTGAGCCCTCTACAACTTTCTCTCGTATAGTTTTGGTATTGGCTCACTAGTTCGATACTGGCGATTTTATGAAGTTAAAAAAGTCTTTTTTTTTACAAAAATCGAGGTCGAAAATCTTCCTGGGAAAGATAGAAATCGAAAAGATAATTCCAGTTTGATTTATTTTACGTATAGATTGTACTTAAAGAAAAAAATAAGCTGCTGTTTATAAAAATCCATGGATAAATGGCGAAGTTATGAATTTTTCAGTGGAAGACCAAAATTCAGCTTTTCGAGAATTTTTACTTTTTTTCCTTATTTTATTGAATTATATAAAATTTAATATCGAACATTGATTTTTATTTTAAACATTAAATATTTAATTATATATTGAATATTAAACAAAAAATATTGAACATTGAAGACATTAAAAGTTTTATTTTGTTGTAATAAGCATAGGTTTAAAAAATTCTGCCTCCTTCTTTGTTTTTTGTTGCTTTCGTATTCCGTTTTTCATATTAGGGACCAATTGTAATCACCCATCATGGCTGCATCCCAGAAGCCGTGATACCGCTGCTCCATAGCCTTCATTTGCTAGTGAAAACGTTCTCCGTGCTCATCACTTACGTCGCCCAGATTGTGCGGGTTATTTAGGCACTCGAACTTTCTACTTCTTTTACTCATTTTACACTTTTTATTAACTTACCTTGTTGAAATATCAAAAAATATCAGTAAAATGTCACTATGCCAACACGAGAAACAAAAGAATTCAGGTTTGCGGAGTCATGTCAAAATTAAATTTTAAATAATGTTTTCGGTGAAAAAAGTACGTAAAAAACTCCAAAAATTCCAATCATGCATTTTCATTGAAGACTAAACATATTACAAAAAAAAGAAAAAAAATAAAATAAAAAATGTCAAAAAGCTTAATTTTGGTCTTCCACTAAAAAATTCATTAGTTCGCCATTTTTTCATGTATTTTTATCAACATCAGCTTGTTTTTTTTTGTAAAAAGGTCAGCTTCACGAATAAAAATTTAAACTAGAGTTATCTGTTTGATTGAAACCTTTCCCAGGACGACATGTAAATTTTCGACCTCAATTTTTCCATAAAAACGAATTTTTCAAGCTATTAAAATCGCTAGCGTCAAAATACTTATCAAAAGTATGTAAAAGAAAGTTGTAGAGGGCTCAAATACCTTCTTGTATTTGACCAAATCGATCAATTACATTTTAAGCTATACTCAAAAACGTCAAAACACCTCCGAAAATTGAAAAAAAAAACAATTAAAAATTCATATTTCAAAAACGCTTCTAAAAAAAAATTAAGTGTGATTTTCGTATTTAGTGGGTCAAAATACATGGGATATAGTGGTGTGTGATTTTGTAAACCAGTGTAATTTTAAAATGTACTAAATGAAATAGTCAAAATAGTAGATTTAAATTTAAAAAAGTTTTGACCCAGCCGGGGATTGAACTCAGATCTGCCACTTGTGAAGCTGTTGTCATAACCAATGTGGCTATCAGTCACTCTTATAAAAATCAATTTTATTTGTCAATAAATATTGTTCATAATGTTTTAAAGTTGAATATATTATTTGTGTTGCTGTTTTGAGCTAAACTTTTTGCATCTTTGTTTGTTTTTATGGGTCATTTAACCATGGATTAAAGAAACTCATAAATGGTCAAAGATCGTGACTAATCTTAAATTAGTCAAACTTTAACTATTTACGTAGTAAAAAATAACTAACTATTTGAAAGTGAAAACGACTATTTTTTTTAGTAAAAATGCTGGTACTAATTCAAATAGTAGAATTTTGACTATTTCATTTTAAGAGAGTATAAAATTTCTTCTTTTTTTCCTCACATTCAAGATGCTGTTTTTTTACTGACTAAATAATTTTTTGATGATGAGACTGTATCAGAAAGAACAGATCCTGAATGGTCATTTTAAAAATTTTAATGCAAAATTTGCATTAATTTGCATATTTAATAGAAAATGATACGAAAATCTAAACTCTCTTCAACAAACAGTTTTAAAGCATTGTTTTATAGAACGTCATTTTCTTTATTGAGCCAGCTTTATTAAAAATACTTTTTTACTAGTTTCACACTGTTTAAAATATCTGTGGTGTAAAGAGTAATCCTAAAATGGTGTCTAAATCCAATACCAAGTGGTGTTAATATAAACACCATGAATTATGGTTGAAAATGTTATATACCTACAGCAAACACCAAAACGGTGTTTATCTAAAAATATTTGAGAAGTGCACCTACACAGAAAAAAAGAAATAGTTCATTTAACTATATTAATTTAGTTGACCCATAAGTATTTATTTTTGTATTTTTTTTATTTATATTAACTGTGGAAAGGTTAATATAAACAAAGATTAGTTTGACGGTACTAAACCTGATAGTTATTTTATTTTTTTTAAATTGGTTAAATTAACCCAGAAACCAACCCGCTGTATGGTTCAGTTAACTAAATATGTTGTTTGTAAAATAAGAGTTACTTCAACCTAAAGCACTCTGTTAAAACGATTAAAAAAATTTGCCGTGCATTTCCGGTTGCATAGTGTGTACCGATCGCGGCAAAGGCGGTGTGGATCACGTGATGTTCTTAAATCTCGCCTCTGTTGACTTACATGAAGAGTATATAAGCTCAGGTAGTCCTTTGCTTTGGTGTGACACTACAAGTTGTTCGATACTAAAGAGACCTTAAATAGGTGGAAACAGCTGTCAATATTTAAAGTATTTTAAGTTGGTGGAACGCACTAAAAACATTATCTCTAGCGAGTTGAAGGTTCAATTTTGTGGCATAATACCACTGGTAATATACTAGTAATGCGTCAAGGAACTTTCTGATTCCTTTTTTCTGTGTAGTATGATTTAATTTGACCAAAAACACATAATATTTAACACTGAACCATATTTAACACCATTTTTGTTTGTATCGATGTATGGTGTTAATTTGGTGTTAAAATGGTCATGAAATTTTGAACAGTGCAAGAAACAGTAAATGATGACCTACTTAAATTATTAAACTTACCATCTTGTTAAGGTTTTTGTTGTATAACTTTCAGCATATTGAGATAAAATAAATAGTATTACTATGGATATAAAAACAAAATAACCCCTTCCATATTTTAAATATTGCAAGTAGTAACGGAACGGGACGTTTCCTTCTTTTTGGGTTTCTTCTTCTTGTTGCTTATTATTTTGCAACAATTCCATTTTTTCGTCTATTATTTCCTTGTAATCTTCATCCTCATTGATCATCAAATTATCCTTTTCTTTAGTCAACACCGTGTCTTTTATATTTTCCATGTTAAGTTTATCTGGATGGTGGCGTTGTACTTCTTTGTTGTCCACAATTAAGACCTGATGGGCTCGCGCGATGAGATTGCTATTGTTGGTCACGATAAGGCAAATCTTGTCGCTAAAAAAGCTCAACAGGTTGTTGACGATTCCGTTTTGCACCGAATTGTCCAAAGAGGACAGGCAATCGTCGAGCAGATAAATCTCGCTGTCTCTGTACACAGCCCTGGCCAAGTTGATTCTGCTCTGCTGGCCCTTGCTGAAATTCAGACCGCCGTTGATGACGTTGGTGTCTTCACCGTGTTGAAAGTTGTTCAGATCGTCCTTCAGCCCGCACATGTTTATCACGTTCTGGTAGCGCTTTTTGTCGAACTCTTCGCCGAATATGATGTTCTCTTTCACTGTGCAAGGGTACAACCAGGGCTCTTGACTGGCGTAGGAGATCCTCCCTTTCGTTATCAAGTGGCCCTTGTGTGGGTATTCTCTGAGGATTGAGAGAAGCAGCGTGGTTTTTCCTGAACCATTATTACCTAAAAGTCCAATTTGTAAGATGTATATTTAGAATATTACAATCTAAAGTCTATTCAAATCCAAGCTGGACTAAACAAAAACGCCCAGACGCGTGATAACTCGTTTCTATTGGTCGATTCGGAGGATTTTGTTTACATTTAGTCCAGCTTGGATTTGAATAGACTTTAATATTATATCACAGTTCTACACAATAAAAGTATCAATCATTCTAAGCAAAGATGGTACACTGAAAGAAATCTATAAAATGTATAAACCAGTATTGTTAAGACGAGTTTTATAAAGACAATATCATTTATTTTAATTTATAATTTTTTTATAAGAACTATAATATGTCTTATACTGTTTAATAGTCGTCTTTATACTCTATGCCTGAACGACAGTGTTGCCATATTGGAGAATTTTTCACCTTTTCTGGTGATTTTTTGTTCTTGGTTGAGAGTTTTCAAGTTAGATAGCTACAAGTCTCAAACCTGAAGAATTTAAAGATGCATCGGAGAGTTTTTAACGAATTTTTAATAATTAAAAAAAATATTTAAAGTTTTGGTTGGGTGCGTTGTACTGGTGATTTTTTAATTAAGTTGGTTACCCTGCAAGAATTTGACCGGTAAAACTTTGATTCCCTCCATCCACATATTTAAAAAATATGTGACTCCATCGTTCATTAAAGTTATTAATCTATGCCACCATCTATGCACAGAACAGGACATAAGAACAAAAGATACTATTAGTGTAATTACAGAACATGAAGTGTAATATGTATTACATATCAGGTCTCAAATACAGCAATATATTAGTAGGTACTATCTATCTCCTTCTACAGTTTATCCTAAAATGTGCCCGTCAAACTTTGTATACAAAAATTTGTATAGAAAAATAGACTTATTTTGATCTGTACCTAAATGACGTTAGCAAAGTTTGGCCAGCTTTAAAAATTATTTTTTTGTTATTTCCATGTTAAAAGAAAATGTTTATTACATAAAAAGGCATTAAAACCTCATATACAAAGTTGTTTTTTTATATATTTTTTGTTAACTTTTTAACACTGTTTTATATTTTTTGCATTTTGTGTCCATACCTCTTTGTTTTTGTCCATTAAAAGTATTGGAGATTTTTTTTGGAAAGTTGGAGAATTCTGGTGAATTTTTATTTAGGTTTTTGAGAATTTTAACATTTTACTGTTGGCAACACTGCTGAACGAAGTTTAAGTCATAAAAATGCCACCAAAAACTGATTGCAGTTTCTTGTTTGGTGACTTAAAAATGATATTTACCAAAATCCTAGCTGCTCCTCTTTTCGAAATTTTTTGAAAATTCATGATTTTTTTAAATTTTTTATCTACCTTTGACAGAGAACACATTTGTACACCGATTTTTATAATATTGGAGTATATTGTTAAGGAGATTTGGAGAATACTTTTTATACTGTGCACATCATTTAATATATACAGGGTTAGCCAAAAATCGCTTCTTTTAATAAAGCAACTTCATGATTTTGGCATAACACGCAAAAAAGATATATACCCACCCATGTTTTTTTAGATATTTTTATGTTTATCAGGCTACAAAATGGGATTCTTATTAAGACTTTATAAGAAAAATTGATTTTGAATAAAATTAAATAAAATAAATTTTTTTGGAGATAAATCTTTTTTGGCATTATGCTTTTTACTATATAAAAAAGTGATTTTTGGCTAACCCTGTATAAATCTAATGATGTGCTCAGTATGAAAACAGTAGTCTCCAAGTCTCGTTAACAATTGTATATATATATATATTAATATACTCCAATATTATAAAAATCGGTGTACAAATGCATTTACACATGTGTACTTTGTCAAAGGTAAGATAAACAAACGTTAAAAAAAAAATTAAGAATTTTCAAAAAATTTCGAAAAGAGGAGCTGCTAGGATTTTGGTAAATATCATTTTAAAATTATCAAAGGGTCCCGAACAAGAAACTGCAATTGATAAAAATCGGTGTACAAATGTGTACCTACTCTGGCAAAAGTAGACTTTGCGATAAACAAATAATTTAAAAAAAAATGATTTTTTAACAAATTTAAAAAAAATTATATTTTAACAAATTAAAAAAAAGCAGTTAGAATTTTGGTAAATACCGTTTTTAAATCTCCAGCCGATCAAAAAACTTTACTACTAAAAAGCCTAAATTAAACATTTTAAATATTCTCTAAGCGGTATTTTATTTAATTTTATTAAAAATCTATTTTTTTTTATGTTAATAAGAATGCCATTTTGTAACCTGATAAACGTAGAAATATCTAAAAAAAAATGGGGACAAAACTTTTTTGCGTGTTTGCCAAAATCATGAATTTACGCTTTTGCTTTATTAAAAATAAGCGATTTTTGGCTCACCCTGTATATTTCAAATGATGTGAACAGTATTAAAAAGTATTCTTTAAGTCTCCTCAATAATATACTCTAATTTTATAAAAATCGGTGTACAAATGTGTATTCTGCAAAGGTAGACTTTGAAATAAACAAAATTTTAAAAAAAATCATGAATTTTCAAAAAATTTCGAAAAGAGGAGCATTTATTGGATAATATGAAGATAGGTAGTTTAGTACCACAAGCTTTGTTTTAACAGTAATTATTGATTAAAATTAACGATATAAATCATGATTTTAATAAAAAATCATGATAAAAATTAATTAAAAAAAAAGCCCCAGAAACAAAAGAAACGATTTTACTAAAAATTAAGAGAATTCATTTTACAAATAATATTTAAAAAAAAATTGCAGTGACACGCTGTAGGGTTTTTGTAAGTAGGAATATTTTTACGCTTGTTTTATTTTCCCCCTTGGCATTCTGTGTAAGTTTCGACATGCAAAATTTTGATTTACTTCTGTACTATTATATAACTAATTATGTTTATTTATGTTTTTTTTATTGCTTGTACCTGTTTTTTTTAATAAAAGTATACAATTTATAAAAGTTGAACTTTTTATATAACGACCCTCCTGTCAGCAAGTTTGTAAAAAGTATTAGCCACTACATTAAATTATTAATAATTTTCAAATACACATAGCAATCTGAAGTTATACTGGCTAAAAAACATTTAATACACGATATAAAGCTGGTTTATAGTATTTATGATTTTGATTATATCTACTAGAACATCATTTTATGGTGGCAGCATATCGATTTTATAAGAGATAATAGTATGTTGCAAGATGTTTTAACAAAACCGAGTTCATACTGTCTAATACTGTCCTAATACTAATAGAGAAATCTTATAACGAATATTATATTTTTCATAACATGTATTAAATTTTTCCTTCAGTGTGATATATCTTTATAAAAGCATTTCTTACCTATTATACAAGTAACTCCCTTCTCCAAATTAATTGAAACATTTGATAAAATATAATTGTTTCCGATTTTGACGCTTAAACTCTTCATCAAAACTTTAGGCTTGTCTACAAATTGGTCGTTCCTTTCTTCCCAATCCTTTTCGTGTAAAATTTCGTCGATTCGCTTTAAACTACCTCGAAAGTCGGCCAAAAGTCCCAGGCATTGCGGAATCAAATAAATTATACTCATTTTGAGCGACCTAACGCAGTTGATGATGTAAAAGACAAGCTCCACATCCAGGGGAATACCCATTATGATGAAAGAAATTATAAAAATGTACGTCATTATATCCGGGCATAGTGAACCCAAAATTTGTATAATTGATTTTGCGTAAGCGTCTTTTAACATACAGCTTACTTCTGAGCTAAAATAATAAAAATTATTCCATTATAAATACATTAGACTTGGCCAAAAAAACAACTTTTTTTTTTTGAAGAGTAAATCAAAAATATGGTTTGGGGTGACAAAAAAAATATTATGAAAATTTGAGTCCATAATATTAATATTAAGAGGTCTATCATCGCAATCTAAGATTTTTTTTCCTGAGCGAGTTTTTGTCTCAGAACTAAATTGAATGCTCTACAAAAAAGGTTTGATTGGAATTTTCTGTCAGATTAACCGTTTTCTTACAATCATGCCTTAAAAATTGGTATAGTTTTACAATTTGATCATTTAACTTTGGAATTTTTTAATTCATGTAAAAGTCAGTACCGGGAAAAGCACCGATAGATATTCTTATGGAAAACCAAATGCTCTACAAAAAAGTTTCCTAACATTTTTGGCTTAATTCACTCCATCAAAAGTTATTCAAGGTTAAATTTGAAGTCAAAACGAAATTCTTGTTTTTTTCGCTCAGTTAAAAACTTGAATTCTTTAATCGATGATAATCTTTATGTTATTGATAAAATTACTGAAAATTAAAAAAAAATAACACATTAGAATTTTTTAGCTTTAAGAAGCTATTTTCTTTGGAAAATATTATTTTTACTGTTACCTATTTAATCGTTTAAATAATAACAATCATGTTGTTTTTTTATTGTAAATTGTTAATTATTTATATAATAAACATTTATAAAGAAAAAAACCAAATTCATAAAAAAATAAATCTTCATAAATCTTGAACTTTAACCTTGAATAACTTTTGATTGAGTGAATTTAGCCAAAAATGTTAAGAGACTTTTTTGTAAAGCATTTGATTATTCATCGTTTTTTTTGGGTACTGATTTTTACATGAATTCCAAAATTCCAAAGTTAAAAGATCAAAATGTAAAACTATACCAATTTTTAAGGCATGATTTTAAGGAAACGTTTCATCTGTCGGAAAATTTTATTTTTTGTAGAGCATTTAATTTTCTTAAAAATATATTTCTATGTCAATTTTGTTAAACTCAATGGTTTGGGAGTTCTGAGACAAAACCTTGCTGAGGAAAAAAAATTTAAAATTGCGATGATAGACATCTTAATATTAATATTATGGAGTCAAACTTTCACAATAATTTTTTTTTGTCACCCCAAACCATATTTTCGATATACTTTTCAAAAAAAAATAGTTGATTTTTTTGGCCCAGTCTATTATACATACATATACGGGAAATAATTATTGAAAACTGCCCAAACTAGTACAAAATTGAAAAATTAAAAACTGCCCTTACATGAGTCAATTTAAAAAATTATATAGGGGCCATTCCACGATACTCGAAGATTTTTGTCCCGCCCGTCACAATTAAAAATTGTGAGTAAAAACTATGTTATTTATTATACATACTTGTAATAAACTTATAAGCACAATATAAATGGTATTACAAAATATTAATCTAATAACTTTTTTACTCACAATTTTTTATTGTGACAGGTGGGACAAAAATTACCGAGTAACGTGGAATGCCCCATAGGACAACATGAGCACAGTAGTTCAAAACTACAAAATATTTTCACAGTAGCATACATTTAAAAAATTGTAGGAAAAATTCGCGCAGTACTTCAAAATTAAAAAAAATGGCAAGACAACTTCGCAAAATAGTAGGACAAATTTCTAAAATTTAAAAAAAAATCCAAATTTATTAAAAATGGAAGGATTTTTCAACCGTAATTTTTGAATTTGATAAAAATTTTAAGATTTTCTATTTTTTATTAACTTTTATAAAATTCTTAGTAAAACCTTTATTAATTTTATTTTATATACAGGGCGTTTCACATTCGTGGTCCATTAAAAGTTTCTGGGGAATGGCAAAAGATATCGATTTGAAATTTTATTAAAAGCATTTATAACCCAATTAAGTCCATTTTTCTTAAATATTTTGAACAAAATCCCACTTCCGGTTTGACCGGAAGTGACATCAACTTTGTTATTTCAAATAAAACACCAAATATATTTTTACATTTTTAAATTCTACATAAAATTCTGAGTAAAATAACTAAACCATGTCCTATACCTAAAGTGAATAGTTTTAAGTAATTAATTTTTTTCGTTAAAATTCGTTAAAAATGACAAATGTGCGTTATTATGTTGCGAATATCTAAAAACAGTGTTTAAAAGATTTCATGTTAATTCTTTAACATAGTTCAACAAATTATTAAAAAAAAAATAGTCTAACATGAAACATTAATAACTTTTTTATTTTAAATGTAACCCCCTCTATGTTTTTACATAGGTAATCAAATAGGAAATAAAAGAACATTTCGATTATTCGCTATACCTAAATTTAATAATTTCAGATATATTTAACAATTTCTAATGTTAGACCCAGAATATTCAAGAAGAGCAACGTCTAATGTAGAAGTAAGAATTAAGAATGTAAATGGAGAACACTTTAAACATTTAGTAATAAATGATTAATTAATATTGTTTCTTAAAATATTGTTGTTTATTAAATTGCTAATTTTTTTTAAATTTCTATTTTATTGTCTACAATGAGCTAGTGCTTCATCTAGTTGATATTCTGTTTTTTTAAATTAGCAAATATTGTTTGTATTAACTTTTAAATTTTAAAAATGTTTGGCTTATAAATGTTTATTATAAGTCACTGACTGCTATTTTTTATCGGTAATTTTGTATACAAAACACTTAATCAGTCAAAAAATTGTTTATAACAACCTGAAAAATTGACGACATTAAATTTTGAACAATAACAGATTACGTGGTAACCATAGATACCGTCAACTCTCCCCGTCACAGGTTTCTTGATACAAAATAATATTTAACATTTTAAAAAGTTATTAACGTTTCAAGTTAGCCTAAAATGCCCTGGGTTTTCTTAGGTTATTTGTTTAAAATTGTTAAAAAACTGACATGAAATCTTTTAAACAATGTTTTAAGATTCAAAAAATTCCATCTCCATATCCGCAAACCTAATAACAAAAAAGTTATTTTTCTATTGCCACCTTTAAAACGCCCTTTATCATACATGTTTCCATGACACTAAGTGACCTTTTAAATACTCATTGACAAGTTGTGGCTTTATGGCGCTTTAGTCACGGGCTGAAGTTAGCAACAGGTTTTTAGTCACGGGCTGAAGTTAGTTTTAAGTTAGTTGACACTCGTCAAATGTCATACAATCGTTAAAATAAAGTGCCTTTTTTGTAAAATAATACTAAATGTGAAAATTATTTTATTATCTCAATACAAAAATACAAAAGTATTAAATAGTTTCTCAACGCCAATATTTGAAAAGTTTATATGAACATTGTACTGACCTTTTAATTTCGCCGGCAGTAAACTATAACTTAAATTCGGGCACGGACTCCACTGTAAAGTCCTCATAAAACATTTTCTTTACTTTCACTGTGAGAAACTGTCAATTTTCAAGAAAAACATTTCGATTTATAATCTGTGTTTATAAAATAAAATGTGACATTTGACGGTGACACACAGATTTTTCTATTGTTTCATAGATGGCGCTCTACACAAATTTTTGATTTAAATAATTTTAAAATAATAGTAAGTATTTGTCTTAGAAAAAGTATAGTATGCACCTCGTTTATAAACTTTTCTATACTTACACTCATTAATTTAAACACTCGCTCGCAAGCTCGCTCGTGCCTAAATTAAATTCGTGTATAAAATGGCGTTTATCAAACTTGATACATAATATACTATTTTCTACTCCTATTATGGAATATGACCGTTCTAATATCACTTTTATTGTGGAATGACGTATATTCCGTAAAGTATTACAGAATGAATTATTCTATCATAGGATGACGGAATAAACACTGGTGGCGACATCTCTGTGTTTAATATCAAACAAATTTTACCATTTATTCTTATGTAGAATTTAAATCAATATCTTTTCCGTTTCCCAAAAACTAATCTACCACGAATGTGCAACACCCTGTATTTTCTTACTCACATAAATTATACATAAACAGGTTTTTTTAAAACTTACCGTCTCAGCAAATATATTTTTTTAAGGAAAAATTTTTCCCATGAAAGCATTTTTATCACTTTTAAGGAAGCCAAAGCCTCTTTAGTTGCTTTTATCCTATCTGCAGTTTTTTCGTTAATCAAGACTCTGACGTAGGTGATGTATTTTCCAATTAATACTGAAAAACATTAACATAATCATTATAAATCATTATAAACTAAGCCAAAAAAAATATTTGTTCAACTTGAAATTGTATCATTTAAATTTTAACCTCGATTTTTTTACTGCCACATTTAAATTGTTAAATTAAAAATGTACAGTTAATTTTTTTTTTATCTGGACTCGTGTTTTTTGTTAGGTTGGTAACAGCCTATGCCAGTTTGACTTAGTATTTTTAGTTTTTAAAAATGGTACTTCTGCTAAAGAATTTAATTAAATACTTTGACACTGTCAAATTGACAATAATAATTTTTATTGATAATTTACTTGTCAATTATAAATAAAAAGATAATTATGCCAAAAATAATAGCAACGAATTCTAATGTAAAAGCCCTTTTGGGGGCAAAACTTCATTTTGATGAAATTATGCCGAATGCCACAATGGAAAAGTACATCGCCTTATGGACATTATTTTCACATTATTCACCATTGTAAAACTTTTACGTTCACAAAAAATTTTAATTTCTTTTATATAAATTCTTTTCAAAGCGAAGATTATTATCGGCTAGGAATACTTTCTCTTCTGGGCCGTAAAGCAACCTATATTTAACTACTTTTTTATATGATTTTACTCACCCAAGCACCACCAAAGCCAAATTAATTGCATTTTTAACTACGAATTTCGATAACTCAACTTGACAACTGCACAATGTAACCTACAATAATTTATACATAACCAATGCGACCAACTTGAAAACTGTATTTACCAACCAAAACATTAAATTTGCAACATTGCCGCAGTCCAGATAAAAAAAATGAACTTTATTCAGTATACAAGCTGCTGTTTAAAACGTCACTTAGTGTCATGGAAACATGTACGATACAATATTTCAAGAAACAAGTCTAGGCTACACAACTAACTAATTTTGAGAAAAATAAACTTACCTTGAAGGCCCATTATAATTAACATAAAAAATATGCCAAAAAACGATATAGGTCCTGTTTTAATAAATAAGACAGCACAGGTGGTTACCAACTGAACAGTGGAAATAATATAGTCGCAAAGTGATCTAAAACCATTCTCCAAAACCGAAACATCCTTGGTCATCAATGAAACAATATTTCCAACGCTCATTCTAGTCAAAGCTGCATTTTGGAGTTTTAGAACTTTTTTAAATATCACAGATGAAACGGCCACTTTCATTTTAACGGTAAAATTTGCGCACATCAATAAATATAGCGCAAATATGGTGTAATATGTAAAGTCCATAACCATAAGTCCCATGTTGGTGTACACCACATCTTCCAAGGACATATGCGTTTGGTTTTCCTTAAAGTAGGATATAAACCTACTGATTAGTACTGGCTGATAGATGCTAAAAATACACCACTTAAAAATTTGCTGTTTTGTTACATATGGCAACACTAAATTTTATACTCGTCAAGACTATACAGGGTGAGTCATGTAACTTGAAACTATCTCAGTTAGTATGCATTTTACGAAAAAATGTTTAAAATAAAAATTAAATGATTCGAGGGGGAAATCAATCAGTACTAAAATGAGTCCTCATGTTACTAAAAATAGGCGATTTAGTCTAAAAACATTTTTTCATATTTGTAATAGATGGCGCTGTAATGAAAAAAATCAATTTTGTTCAATTTTTCTTCTGTATACGATTCTCCAATAATTTTTGAACAAAATACTTTTATTAGTATTTTATATATAATATTCTGCTAACACTGCTCTGGGATATTCCCAAATCTCTGGATAATTCTCGTGTGCTTGCATGGGGATTAGCGGCCGATGCTGCTAATACACTAATTTCATTATTTCCACCTGTGACTGTTGCTCTAACTCTTTTTTCGGTTGAACACTCCCGTTTGTAGTAAACTGCTTGACTGTACGTTGAAATGAAGTACGTGAACTAATTTTATCCGGAAAACGCTGAGCGTAGATTTTAATAGCATCATCAAGATTCCTGCCTGCTTCTCCATAAATCAAAATCATTTCTATTTTTTCTTCCACTATTAAAAAATCCATTATGAAAAACTGCTTAACGAAAGGAGGTATTTTTGTTTGCAAAACCATAAATAGTTTCTTTATACCTCAATAATAATTATTATTTATAACTAAATACCATTTTTTATACCTCAATTAGGATTAAATTAATTAATTGACTAAATAATGTTTATTACCTTAAACTTTAAGGCTTAAATGAGGTATTTTTATTAACAATAGTATAATAATCCTTTAAATTAAAGGATTTAATGCTGGCAGGTAAAAAGTGACCATGGTGCGCAATTGATAATTATCACCGAATGAAATAATGTATAAAACTTAAACCAAATGAAACTTAAATATTAGTTAAAAAATTAGATTTAATTTAATAAGATAATTATTACCAAAAAAAGTAATATTTTTATAGACAAATTATTGCAGAATCGTATACAGAAGAAAAATCGAACAATATTGATTTTTTTCATTACAGCGCCATTTATTAGAAATATGAAAAAATGTTTTTAGACAAAATCTACCTATTTTGGTAATGATTGATGTCCCCCCTCGAATCATTTAATTTTTATTTTAAATACATATTTTTTTGTAAAATGTATACTAACTGACACAATCCACACAACAAGGTCTGTTCTATATCATGCTAAAAATACTAAAAATCACTGCAACACTGCACAGAGTTTAACGGCGGCCATTTTTGTTGTTGACAATTCTTGTGCTTTGGGTTTGTGCTGTTTAATAATTGTTTTAAACGTTGTGTTTCTTACAGAGGCACTATTAAGCCTCAAATAAGGCCTTTAAGTGCTAAGGACAACCATTTTACTCCTCTTTTATAATAAATATACATTTTTCTATCAGGGCTGTCAAATGACAATTTGAAGGTTAATTTGTGGGTTATAATTTAACCTTAAAATTGACATTTAACAGTTTTATGACAGCCCTGATAGAATAAAGTTTATTTTTTACAATAGAGGAGTAAAATGGTTGTTCTTAGCACTTTAAGGACTCTTTTAAGGCTTACTATGAGAAACACAACGTTTAAAGCGATTATTAATCTGTATCAACAGAGCACAAACCCAAAGCACAAAAATTGTAAACAAAAAAATGGCCGCCGCTAAACTGTGCAGTGTTTCAGTCTGTGGTTTCAGTGATTTTTTGTATTTTTAGTACGAGATAGAACAGACCTTGTTGTGTGGATTGTGCACAATATTTCAAAGTTTAAAAGTTAATGACTCACCCTGTGATATTTAACTGTTGAGATGTACATACCTTCTTATAAATTTACCGATCATATAAGGGAATATCACAAGCATAAGTTGGAATTTATATTTACTTATAATGACCCAAAATATGGAAAATTTATTTCCTTTATCCATTTTTAGTTTGATCGCTTTTTCCAGTTCGTCTCCACATTTTTTGGCCTCGAGAAACTTTGGCACTTCGTACATATCTTTTTGCCTAAGGTCTCTTCTAAAGGCTTTTCCAATCAAAGGTAGAATAAACCTATAAAAAGTTTAATGTATAAAAAAATATGATAAATAATCGAAAAAACTTACGCGTATGTGATAATGGAAAAAAATCCCGCCCCATCTTTGGGATGAGGCTTTTTGGTGTCCTTCATTCCTAATTTGGTTAAGGCTGAAGTTAAAAGTAAAAAAAAAAATTGTAAATTTATTGTATTAAACCAACTGACAAAATTCAAATTTAAATGCAAATTCCGCATATGTTTTATTATTTATTGTCGAATTCGAAAATAAACATATTAAGGGTGTGCACAACTTAATTGGTTGAATATATTAGTTTTAGTTATGCTCTATGGAAATTACCTATCTATGATATTTATACCTGACACTCACGTTATATATCTATAGACAACATTTCCTTGATTCTGTAAACTTTTATTCTCTTGTCAATAACATTAAAAATCAATTTAATTTGGATATTTATAAATATTGATTAATAGTAGTAGTAGTAAATATCTTTATTGTAATAAACCAAAAGGCTAATGACCGAGGTTTTTCTGCCTATATCAATACATTTATAAATTAAGAAACAATTTGGAGATAATATTTATGATATAGTTATTATAAAAAACATTATTTAATGAACCTGAAAATCCAATATATCTTTCCATAGTTATATGTATATGTATTAATATATAAAAGATAAAAAAATTAATAAACTAATTAATTTTTTAATATTTTTTTTTATTTTTGACTGCGTAGTTTTTCCATGTTGAAGACCCCTTAATAATTTTAACCAAATATCTTTATTATCATGCAAATATATTTGTTGTTGTTTTTTTTAAATAAAAACGAAAATGAATTAATTTTAAAGATAACCAAATTATGAATTCATACAGGTTTTTTCAATAGCTATATTTAGTTAATTGGCAAAAACAGGGTCAAAAAGTTATGCAGTAAATTTCTAGAATATTTAAATCCCTGCAAATTTGTTTTTTTTATATTTTGAATAATTAAAAAGTTAAAAAAAATATTTATTTAACAAACATCAACCCTAAGCAACACTAATTAGAGTTCACACAGGTCCACACTAAATAGTGTTGTTTTATAACACTGCAATTAGAGTTAATTTGTAGTGTAATTTTCCCCAAGTAAGCAAGTATGATTTAACACTATAGCACTGAGGATAAAGTAATTTTACACTGTATTAAAATGTGTTAATTTACCTAAAATCGTGTACTTCTACACTTCCTGGGTAAAATACCACTTTTGTTCAGTGTAAATTAACACTACTTTGGAAAAGTTCTAATTTTAGAAAGGTACTTTTACTCTTTTAGTGCAAACTTCTAGTGTAAATTAACACTATTATTTAAGTAAAACCTATTGGTGGTAGTGAATAAAACGAAAAGGTAAATAAAGAGAAACATTTATTTGGAACAAAAATCTATCTTTTAAAATATAATTTTATATTTGAGTCGTATGGATGGCTTAAGCAAAATGGTTCCTTAAAACGTAAAATGCAATGTTTTACTGGATGTCAACTTGTAAGCAATGAATTATGTTGAGAATTCATCAGTAATCCATTTTTCTTTTATAAAAAATGGGTGATCCCATTGGTAGAGAGGCGTCAGGCGGCTGTATGTCGGGGTTTTACCACACGTGTACAAATTTTCCACAATATTAATAAAAATATAGGTATAGGTTAATATAACAACCATTACGCTTGAAAATAAAAAGTAAATCAAGTGTGTATGTATTTATATTATTAATGTTACAAGTACCCGACCTACTGCCGTAAATTATTGATATATATATATATGGGTATGTATATATATACGGGTATGGACATATTGGTATTTATTGAGTATTAAGGCTTAAAGAAAAAGGAAGTATAATACTTACCAAAAAATAAGAATGTCCTCTTATGGATTTACAGTAATTAAAATTAAACTGAACAAAAATGCCACACTTCCACAACGCGGTATCTCCGGATATGCACTGCGTAGGTACCAACCAAAACATTTTAAAACGCATTTCGGTTATTACCAATTTTTTTTAGTCTATTTTGTCACTATTGGTGTAATTTAACTTTAATTGTGATACAATGTGCACTAGTAGTGTAAAGAAAAAAGAGCTCTTAGTAACATCAAAACAGACAAAGAAATTGGCATGCACTGTAGTGTACATTTTGTCACTATTTAACCATTAAGGGGTAATAAACACTCGCATTAAGTTTTTCTACCCTTTTGATTTATTTTAATAATAAATAGTGTTGAAGTTAAAATTTTATAAAAGTGAGGATAAATCTGCTTGACAGTTGTCAGATGTCAGATGTCAGATAAAATATAAAAGAAAATTGGCTTTAAATTCTTTGCTAAGGTTTTTAAAATTTACAGAATTTTAAAGTTTTTTTAATTAAAAAATTATCAAAAACAATGCATCAAAAGCGAATATTATGCTTAATTTCTGTTTCAATTACTAAATATTTTTGGTTTATTAAACACATAAATAATTAATAACTCACAATTTTTATTTAAACAAATTAAAGAGTTAGTTTTTTTATAGAACAGGTAGTTTATAAAACTCCTTTATAAACCTACTGGTAACGGTTACTAAAGGTTATATAAAATGTTTGTAGAAATAATTATATACCTAGAGTTTACAGTAACCTTATATGACCATTATAAAACTAGTAAACTAAATGGCGATTTTATAATTCTTATATAATTTGACAAATCTTATATAACCTTTATATAATTTATCGTTACCATAAGTAGTACAAACTGTTTTTTGGGAAGAAACGAAAGTTTTGAGGAATGGTTACTTTTTGGACATTGATGTTTATATACAGGGTGTCCGGAAAAAGGAAGTCAATCCGTTAACCATATATTCTTTGAGTGAAAACAATAAGACTTTAATAATACCATTTTTTAATTTAGAGCTTCATGTTCGATATACAAGGCGACAAAGTTTGAAATTTAAAACTGATTAATTCGAGTAATTGATAATATATTAAGTTCAAATTCGGTACACTACTTCAACATAAATAGTTACATTTTTTGAGACCAAAAAAACAAAAAACAATTATCAAATAATCAAAATAGGGGGGTCCAGTACTCACTGACTCCCCCTATTTTTTGTACGTGCGCCAATGACTTCCAAACGGTATTTTTTCAGGTAATCATTTATTGTTAAAAAAAATTTGTCTCCTATAAAATTTTGATAAAATGATTTGTTTTAGAGATAATTTGTAAAGTATGGGTCAGTCCATATCAAATCAACCAAAGGTTCTTCCCCCACCATCTCCGATTTTGATAATTTTTGGTAAATTTGTTTACCTCACTAAAAAACTCAAAAATCCCATATATGAATTTTTTTCGATGGGAGGTTTTTGTTTTATTGATTTTTGAAAATAAAAAAATTCCGATAAATTTAGGTTTTGCAAGTACTTACACAAATAGCGATATCTCGTAAACTATTAAAAGTAGAAAGGTGAGTGATGGCTTATTTTAAAGGCCTATTAGAGACCTTTTTTATGATATATTACATTTATTTTAAATTTTTTCGTAAGTAATATCATAAGGGCATTTAATTTTTCCGAAAAGAATCGAAAAAACACGTTGCTAAGTGATATTTTAACAAAAACATGAGTGCTGGTGGCAACAAAAATCCGAGTCGAAGAGGAGGATTTTTGCACCTGCACGAATGCATTTTGTTAAAAAAATATTACTTAGCATTGTGCTTTTTCGATTTTTTTCACAGGAAAAATTAGATGCCCGAATGGTATTTGACAAGACTATTTCATGAGTAACAGTTAACAATTAAAATATAAATTGCAATTTTTGGTGACAACAGCTGTCAAGTTTTTTTTGTTAATGGTTGTTTACTTTTTAATAAATAGTATTTTGTTGGTAATAGACAGTATTAATAATTAAATAAAAAAATTTATAATAAATATTAAGATTTTTTTATTTATAAACATTATTAAATAAATAATTTGTTTATACTTAAATATTGATGAAGCGCATTTATTTTACAAAAACTAAATTCATGAGTTCAACAGTAAAATTTAAAGGGTTCATAAATTTACCTGCCCAATTAAACATTATATTGTTATTCTGGAAGTTATAAACTACCAGTACATATTTAATAAACGACGACATTGAAAAGCCAAGTCCGTAGTGGTTCCATTTAAAAAGGAGGGATAGTATAATCTAATATAAGTTTGACAAAGACAGTTAACATAGAAGTAAAAACAAATAAATAAAAGTAATTATAACGCTCTAGCAACGACATTGGAACGTTCTAGTAACGTAGCAGCTACGTTCCAAATAGTAGCAGGGTTTATAGCTAGTGACATATTTGTTACCTTTTTGGAACTCAATGATTGTTCCCCACTTTAGTCGTAACTTAGTAATAAAAGAGTAATATAAAGAGACCGGCGACTGTCGCAAAACACTTTTAAGTTTCTTCAATAGTCCCATATACGTAACAAATACTTAAATTGTTGCTTGGGATTGACCTCCTTTTCCCGGACACCCTGTATAATGAGTATAATGCCTTTATAAAGGCATTATACTCATTGATGTGACAAAAGTAGCTTTTGCTCTTGTAGGTTTATGCTTTTTATCAAAGAGGTGCGCTAAAATGTTCTGAATTTACGCCAACGTTTTAAAAATAAATCGATATCTATTGAAGCAAGTTCTATTAAAAAGAGTAATTACATACACGACGAATTCGTATATTTTAAATGAGAGTTTGAGGCAAAAAGGCAGTAATGAATTAAAATTTGAACAGTGCATGGAAGTTTATGGCACGGGTCGCGCGCTAGGAGGAAGGAGAGGAAAGTGTGACGCCACGGGAATGATTCTATTGCGGGCCCAATTTGCATATAGATTGCCGACCGGGCCACCGTTGCCGCTCTTGTCGCTCATTTGCCTAGTTCCACGCCATACAATCCTCTTAAGTGAGATATACTAAACCTGTGACAGTTTCCGACGCCAAAGCATATTAATATGTTATATCAAACCCAGTAAAGTCTATGCGCAGTCCTTGTATGTGTTTTCCAGGACAATACAGTGATGACTAGGGTGCTTCATTTTAGAGCGAATTTTTTTTTCCAAAGTCCCACCTGAAAATCTTGTAACCGGTCAGAAAACAAAAATTTTAAGCTATTACAAAGCTTTTAATCTTTATTTTAAACCGTTGCTATTCAATTTTTAAATATTTCCCTTTAAAAACCATTAAAAAACAATGTTTTATTCTTTTCTCCTTCCGCTCGTACAGTAAGAATATTTTTTTCGAATTTCTCTTCTAAAATTATCTTCAAAAAAATCTATTTAAGAAAGTCCGTAAGTTGAATATGTTCTTCACAAATTGACGTTCTACTCGAAAATATTCTAAAATAGCAGTAAATCGTATTTGGAGAATAAACTATTGATTGTAGATAAAAACGTAAATGACAATTTTGTAAGAAATTTTGTGCCCTACAATTTTGTTAAGAAATATTTTTCTGTATCACTTATAGTTTAGCCACTCTTTCACGTAACTCTAATAGTATAGTTATTACAGTCGTCAGAAACTGAATTTTTAAGAATTTGACAATTTGAGTGGCTGTATACATTGTACAGTGTACAAGCTAAACTATAAGTGATACAGAAAAATATTTTTGTACAAATTTGTAGGGAAAAAATTCCCTACAAAATCGTTGTTTACGTTTTTTATCTACAATCAATAGTTGATAGAAGATTTTCGAGTAGAACGGCAATTTGTGAAGAACATATTCAACTTACAGAGTTGCTTAAATAGACATTTTTGAAGATAATTTCATCCTGTATAAATATTTTAGAAGAGAAATTCGAAAAAAATATTCTTACTGTACGAGCGGAAGGAGAAAATAATAAAACATTGTTTTTTAATGGTTTTTAAAGGGAAATATTTAAAAATTGAATAGCAACGGCTTAAAATAAAGATTAAGAGCTTTGTAATAGCTTAAAATTTTTGTTTTCTGACCGGTTACAAGATTTTCAGGTGGGACTTTGCAAGCAGCATTTTTGGTTCCAAAAACCATTACCAAAGTGGTGATAACTTTAAATTAGTTAAGTATACTAAAAAGCTACTTTAATTTCTACTTAAAAGTAATTCTAACTTTTAATAAACAATATTTTGTAACAGAAACTTCATTCTTTCCTTAAATGGTTACTATAAAGTAATAAACATTTAAGTAAAACTTGGTTGCCCCCAAGAAGACTTTGCAACTTTAAAAAAGGTGTTATAAGTAAAAAAAACTTTCAAGTAAATTTAATTTGTAGCAGTTACTTTCGGTTGCTACCTAAAGGTTACATTATAATTATTTTTATTTTGTAGTCCCTTTGCAAGTTAAAATCTCGAAACTGGAACATGAGTTAAAAACTGCAAAGTTAATAACTTAAAAGTTATTATTTTAATATTTGGAACGTTTATGGTACTAACCAAAACTACCGTAAAGTAAATTAAGATGGAAAAAAACTTTAGTAGCGAAAACTACTTCAAAGAAAAATGCTTCTTATCGGCCATTTTTTACTGTACAGTACCACGTGGTAATGTAAATAATAAATTATTTTAATTGTTTGTAAATGGTTGTTTACTTTTTAATAAATAGTAATTTTGTTGGTAATAGACGGTATTAATAATTAAATAAAAAATTAATAATAAATATTAAGATTTTTTTATTTATAAACGTTATTAAATAAATAATTTGTTTATACTTAAATATTGATGAAGCGCATTTATTTTACAAAAACTAAATTCATAAGTTCAACAGTAAAATTTAAAGGGTTTATAAATGTACCTGCCTAATTAAATATTATATTGTTATTCTAGAAGTTATAAACTACCAGTACATATTTAATATACGACGACATTGAAAAGCCAACTCCGCAGTGGACCATTTAAAAAAAGAGGGATAGTATAATCTAGTATATGTTTGACAAAGAGTTAGTATAGAAGTAAAAACAAATAAATAAAAGTAATTATAACGCTCTAGCAACGATATTGAATCGTTCTAGTAACGTTACGTTACTAACGTAGCAGCTACGTTCCAAATAGTAGCAGGGTTTATAGCTAGTGACATATTTACTACCTTTTTGGAACTCAATAATTGTTCCCCACTTTAGTCGTAACTTAGTAATGAAAGAGTAAAATAACCTTAAAAGTAGCATCACTAACTCCAATTTTTAAAAAGGGAGATCCATTGTGCAAGGATAATTATAGACCAATATCTATACTAAAGTCTTTTTCAAAAGTAATAGAAAAAGCAATTTGCAATAGAATTATTTCATTCCTTAATCAAAATAACGTTATAACAAACTCGCAGCATGGATTCCGGAAAAATTATTCCACCGAATCACCAGCATGTCCATTAATGCAACATATTTATGAAGACCTGGATAAGGGAAGATTGGTCATGGGACTATTTTTTGACCTAAGTCGCGCATTTGAAATCGTAAATCCTGACTTTTTGGTAGATAAAATGTATGAGATGGGATTCCGAGGTAAATTTTCTCATTGGATTAAATCATACTTAAATAATCGTAAATTCTGTGTCAAGTTAAATAATAAAAATACTGAACAATTTAACAGTAACTTAGGGGTTCCTCAGGGCTCAGTACTGGGACCACTTCTGTTCTCACTCTACATAAAGGATCTTCCTAACTATTTAAATGGCAAAGTTACCATGTATGCCGATGACACATCAGTGGTGGTATCAGCATCGAGTCATGGGGAACTCATTGAAAATGTTGAGAGTGTCAAAAGTCAATTTACGAGCTGGTGTTTAAAAAATCGCCTAATTCTTAACAAAAATAAAACTGAATATGTATTTTTCTCTCCTCGTGTAGCTAATTTAAATAAGTTTAATAATGACTTTACTGTCTCTAAATTTGTAAAATTTTTGGGTATTTCCTTAGATGCTCAACTTTCGTGGGAAAATCAGATTGACCATATCTGTAAAAGAGTAAGTTCCTCAAACTTTGCTTTATTATCTCTAAAGGAGAGTTTGTCTCGGCATGGACTCTTGAGCGTATACTATGGTATGATATACTCCCACTTATCTTATAATATCGTTCTTTGGGGTAGAGCAACATCATTAAATAGAGTATTTGTTCTACAAAAAAGATCATTAAGAATAATCTTTGGTATGCGTTCGAGAGAGACATGCCGAGACATATTTAGGAGTAATAATATTTTGACAGTCTATCTACATATATAACCTTATGAAATATGTACGTTCAAACTACTCCCAATTTCATATAAATAATGAATTTCACATGTATTCAACAAGAGGAGGTGCCTTTTTAAGTGTTCCGAGACATTCTACAGCACTTTATGAAAAGTCACCCTACTATTCTGGTACAAAAATTTATAATAGCCTTCCACAAAGCATTAAAATAATAAATAACAATAACCAATTTAATAGAGAGCTTAAAAGTTTTTTATTTAGTAAATGTCCTTATGATCTTAGAGATTGTTTGTAACAAACATTTTTATTTATAAATTCTTGTAGTGTGGAACAGACTGTATACACTCTAAATGTTAATTTATTTTTAGATTTTAATAATGTATTTGTGTTGTTAATCTTAGTAATATTTATATACTGACCTGTCCTATACATATGTAAATATGTCTTTTGGATTAATAAACTATCTATCTATCTATCAAAAAAAAAAGAGACCGGCGACTGTCGCAATACACTTTTAAGTTTCTTCAATAGTCCCATATACGTAACAAATACTTAAATTGTTGCTTGGAAAGTTAATTTAAAATAGGCCATTTAATATAAAAAATTATAGATTCAAGTTAAGTATACAAGAACGCGTTCGGAGATTCGGCTATTCTTACGAAAAACTGACTTCAAAGAAGATTCAGCCATTTCAGTTGTCATTTTACCAAGCTAAAAAATAGAAAACATTATTTTGGCCACTGTGCGCTTTATACAAGTGTTAGTGCGTTTCCGTTTACCTCTCCTCTTTGGGTTGGTCAAAATAAGCAGCTGGTTTCAAGAAAGATGCAACTGCAACATACCAAATACCGACTTCAAAGACAACAAGCTGTTATTTTGCTGATCTGTTAAGAATTAGTGACACATATATTCTAATTTTTTGCCCCACTGTGCGAAGACCATTAATAAATATGACCTCGCGTGTGTGGTACAGTTGTATTGATGATGTGGTACAGTTGTATTGATGATAGTAATCCGTTTCGAAATGCTATCTAATGATTGCTTAGTAGTAGTAGTATAAAAATAATTAATATATTATCATTATTTTTAAAATTGGTGTTAAAAATATCTGTGGTGTAAAAAGTAATCTTAAAATGGTGTCTAAATCCAAGTGATGTTAATATAAACACCATGAATTATGGTTGAAAATGTTATATACAGCAAACACCAAAACAGTGTTTATCTAAAAATATTTGAGAAGTGCACCTACACAAAAAAAGGAATAGTTAATTTAACTATATTAATTTAGTTGACCCATAAGTATTGATTTAAATCAACTGTGGGAAGGTTAATATAAACAAAGATTAGTTTAACGGTACTAAACCAGATAGTTATTTTATTTTTTTTAAATTGGTTAAATTAACCCAGAAAACTTAAGTGAAACCAACTCGCTGTATGGTTCAGTTTACTAAATATGTTGTTTGTAAAATAAGAGTTACTTCAACCTAAAGCTGTTAAAACGATTAAAACGATTTGCCGTGCATTCCTGGTTGCATAGTATGTACCGATCGCGGCAAAGACGGTGCGGATCACGTGATGTTCTTAAATCTCGCCTCTGTTGACTTACATGAAGAGTATATAAGCTCAGGTAGTCCTTTGCTTTGGTGTTTATTTGTTTAATAAATAACTTTCCATTTAATTGTTTTATCTTTGTAAATCACAAATCATTATGTTGTTATTATTTTTAAAGTCCCTTTGCTAAGAACAACGGCCCCTTTAAAAGATAACGACGGTCCCTATAAATAATAACGACGGCCCCTCTAATTAATTTTTTAATTTATTATTATTAAACCAATTTATACCATTATTAAATTGTATTCCTTATGGAAATGTTATTTTTTAAATAACTTCATCTGGGGATACAAAACAATTGACAGTTAGATATTTATCAAAATATATATTTAACAAATTTAATGGTCTATTTTTACTTTATCAGCAAATTTGATTATGACCTAAAGGGTTTAGAGTTTTATCTATAAATTAAAAATAGTTCTGTCAAATTAGATTCTTAATTGCATTTGCCAACAATTTCCAAGGGATTTCGAAAAGCTAATCTTGTTTTGACGTCATTATCAATTAAGATACTTTTAAACATTTTTAAGTCTATTTATAAGTTATAAGACAGTACGACAAAATTCCTATAGATTTTGATTTGACATAAAATTCTGAAAAAATATGTAAAAATATATGGTGTGTTCTATTTGAAACGACATAGGTGAAGCCACTTCCGGTCAAACCGGAAGTGGCATTTTGTTTAAATATTTAAAAAAAACTTCTTGGATGGAATGGATTATAAAAGCATTTAAAATTTCAAATCGATATCTATTTCCGTTCCCCTGAAAGTTCCAATGGACCACGAATATGAAACATCCTGTATATTAAGTGGTGTTTTTTAGGTTGTGATGCCACTATAGATTCTAAAGCAATGTATAATCGTTAAACTAAAAGACCAAGATTTGTTTTCAATATATATTGAATATAAACAAGTACAAATCTGTTGTTTTATTTAAAAAATAAAAAATTAAAATATCTTCCGTGAAGCTCTAATATTCAAAATGCATGGTTTCTTAAAATTCTTGCATTGGTGCAGAACCACTTATGTTATGTTATTACTAGACCTGGTGGCTTCCCAAAAACCCCATTCTAGACTAACAGTGAAACAACCAAAAATAAAAAATAATCCATTTACAGTTCATATTTTGTTAAAAATTTAAATTTATTATTTCATAAAAATAAATACCGAGAATTTTGATAAAATTACCGAATCTTTAAACTTTTATGTAAAACCAAAAACTTGTTACTAACCTTGTTTAAAGAAATCCTTAGAAGACACCAATATTTTTAAGAGTTAAACAATCACTTATTTAGACTGTAATATAATATTCCAAATACCAAGTAGATATTAATTGGGCATTTGACAAAAATAAAATGCTCGTAAAACTGGTGTTCACATTTGAAAGCAGTGATTATTTTTTGATAACATTGATTTGTAATTTTCAAAGTCAAATTTGATAAATTTGTAATAAAAGAAATATTACGACAATTTGGTTGTAATGAATAGAGAATTTCAAATCAATATCAATAACAATTCGGCGGAACAGGTCTATTTATCGCAGACACTAAATTAAGTTTGCTTGACCCATTACTAATTATTTTATTTATCTTTTTTACCGCCAATGCGATTAATTTTAATATTTGATAAAAACAAATATGTACACAAAAACAATATTTGGACATTTTAACCAAATAATAAGATGATTTGTTTGTAATTATTACATTATATTACAAACTTTTTAGTAGACCCAGTAACAATAGTTATTTATGTCATTAGGTTAAGAAGTAAGGCTTTTTGTGCTAAGCTCAAAGTTTGAAGGCCGACGCGTAGCGGAGGCCTACAATTGAGCGAAGCACAAAAAGACACTTCTTGGCCGAATGGCATACAACATTTTATCTTCAAAGCACTTTATATAGGTCAATTTAATTCAACATAAAAGTGGGCCACTTTAAGTGGCCTAACCTCACTTTTTTAGAATCTCATTTATTTATTAGCTAAAGATAGAAGCAGAAATAGTTTGACAATACCTAGCTACATGATTTAAGTAGAAATGGATTTTTGTAAGAAAATGGTTTACTTACCCTCTTGCTATTACATTGAATTCAATTAACTGTTTAATAAATAGGTACCTATTTATTTTCAATTTGTTTGCATTTTTATTAAAAAAATAGGTAGTTTGGAATGTTTACGCTGTGTTTAACATTTAATTTCACTGAAAACTTAAAGCAAATTAAAACTTAAAGATAATTTAAAACGTAGAAAAAGAAAACACAACTGTGAAATCCACAGAAACGTAAAATTGCAATGTCCTAACCTCACTTTTTGTTTTATTATTCATATTTAATTTTACAATAATTTAATGAAAAATAATAAACATTAACAGTAAAACAAACAAATTAGTGCTAATTATAAATAAATTAAACCAGTTTAGTACGTTAATTTCTTAGAAAAGGATTAATTTGTCAAAACAATACCCCTAGCGAAAAAAAATCGAACTAATTACTTGCCTTTTTATCGGCCTAGGCCATAACAAGTTATTTCTTTATCGAATGTTGACAACAATAAAGTTTAAATTATAGACCGCGTGGATATAGTAGATTATGTCATAAGGAGTAGAAGTGCAGTTGCCTGCCTCAGCTACGCTTCGGCCGCCAATCTCTGTACTCACCACAAAAAGAGCTTCTACTCCAAATAACATATACAATTTTTTTTTCAAGGGCGTAATATAAATAGGATAAGCAATAGAATTATTTTATTTACTCATAACTTATGTGGTATAAAATTTTGGCTAAAAGCATTATAAATTATTGTTAAAAACTAAAAAAACTTATAACCCTTACTTACAATGCCGATAAATATCCTAAACTAAAAATAAACACTGCTCTGTCAAAATGCTGGGCTTGAATTAATTTTGACGTACTGACATTTGTTTGGAGTTCCGACATTGGCGACTCGTCTATCATCATAATATTATACTAATAAACTAGTTGTTCTTTGTTTCGTTCAATTAAAATTTAATAAATAATCACTAAATATTCCGTGCGATTATAATTAATATAATTAATACATCGTGATTGCTTTGTATGCAATGCTAAATTAATTTTATTATTTGACGTCTATTGAGACACCTATATCCATATATGGATTTACTTCTATCCCTAGGCTTTTTTGAGTTTTTTGTTTGCCCTAATGAAAAAGACGCACTTCAACTATTATATCTCTGTACAGGCATATAAGGTTGTATATCATGGCCGCTTGAAAAAAAAAGTATTTTTTGGGAACTTAAACAAATTTTGGTAAGAAATGTTTTAAAATATAGAAAAACTAATTTCTGGTAATTTTGACGCCATCGATTTTTTAGGAACTAACTACAAACAGTTTTGCCTTTAAATAAACAGAAAATTTTTAAATAAATATAACAAAAAAAGTAATTTGTTTTAATAAATTAATTCGTTCAACAATTGCTTTTGTTAAGGCAAAAATATCATTTTATCATATCATTTGCATTAATTATAAAGTAAATTTACGTTATAAATAAAATAACACTCTTCCAGATGCATTAACGCATTGATAAATATAGTTGGGTGATTCTACAAAAGTTGGGTAACTTTTGACCTCATTTTGTTTATATAGTTTTCGGAGAAAATTAAACAACTGCCTTCCGCTGTCCGTAAGTTTGAATTCCAATAACTTTGTTAAAAATTATCGGATCTTGATTGATTTAACAACCAAGTGAAAGCCTATGACTGTGCTTCCTCTTGTTGTCAAGCCCTTAACTTTTTTGGTTAACTTATCCTTTAAAAGTGGTTCATTTCCAGATTTATTAAAAATTGGAAAAGTAATTCCGATTTTTAAGAAGAACAACAGCCTCCTGGCGGAGAACTATAGACCGGTGACAATACCTTCAAGTTTTTCTAAAGTGTTTGAATATGCCTTTTTGAATAGACTGCTTAAATTTTTAAGCGACAAATTTAAAAAAAGGTTACTCATGTAATGTTTCAGTATTTTATCAAGTTTTTTAAACATATCCTCAAGTTTTTTATCCATGAAAAAAAATTATTAACTCGGTCATTTTCTTCTACTATATTTCTACAATTTGCAATTTATTATGCAACAAAGCAGTCGAAAGAATGACAGATAACGTAAACCCGAATTCGAACTTATTTGAATTGAACCTATCTTCAGGTCTCTTCCCCCTCTAGACTGTATTTTACTTCGGAAGTCGGTAGTCTTCAGTGATCAGCTGAGAAGAATAATACAAAAAAAATAAAAAAAATAAAATGTATATTAACTGTTAAATTCATATTTGAATATTGAACATAAGAAACCCTGAATTCAAAATACTCGAAAATTCGCTAATATACCTATAATAGTTTCCGAATAATTCGGAAAAAAATCGAATTATTCGAAAAAAATTCGAAATTTTTCGAATAATTCGAGAACTTTCGAATAATTCGAATTTTCAAATTATTCGATTCGAGTTCCGAATCGAATATTAATATTCGATTCGGAACGAATAATTCGTAAGTTCGAATTATTCGCACACCCCTAATACACTCACAGGCAAAATAATCGATCCACACAAATTTTCAAAGAATTTCAATCGCAAGTAACTTTTTTATTTGTTTTCGGATTTAAACAAATATTAAAGAATGTTGTAGATACATTAATGGAGAATCGTTCACATTTTAAAAATTACTAAAAAATACACGTACCTTTATAATATACAGGTTTAAACAAAAAGATGTTTTTTACTATAAGTTTAAGACACTCTGTAGGGTGGCAAAACCGTATATTGTTCTAAATTGTGTTTTAATTATCAACATATATCACATATATTTTTAACAGTTTTGTTTTTGGTTCACCTTGATATATTTTTTTTTGTGAAAAATATGGAATTAAAAAAAAAAAAACATTGCAATTTCCAATATTTTTCCTGTATAAAGAAATAAGGTTGCTATGGTCCATAGCCTATGGAGTATGACAGTGACAGTTTTGTTGAATCATCCCATACTTGGACATGCTTTCAAAAGCTATCAAATTGTTTTTTGTAAATTAATGTGTTAATTTTGAGGTGTCTTCTCACTTTTAAAAATGTCTCCGACTGATGTTGCCCTTTGTACTTTACTTCTTGTGACGTTTAAAACACTTGCCACGTAATACTGTGACCGTCCATCCTGGATTAAATTAATGGCTCTGGCAACATCAGTCGGAGACATATCCATTTTTTAAAGTAACAAGACACCTCAAAATTTAAACATTAATTTGCAAAAAACAATTTGATAGTTTTTGAAAGCCGTGTATGACATGTCAAAGTATGGGATGATTCAACAAAACTGTCACTGTCATTCTCCATAGCCTATGGATGGACCATAGCAACCTTAGTTCTTCATACAGAAAAATATTGGAAATTGCAATGTTTTTTTAAAAAATCCATATTTTCCACAAAAATAAATATATCGAGGTGAACCAAAAACAAAACTATTAAGAATAGATGTGACTTGATAAATTAAACTTAATTTAGAACAATATACGGTTTTGCCACTCTACAGAGTGTCTTAAACTTATGGTAAAAACATCTTTGTTTAAACCTGTATATTATAAACGTACGTCTATTTTTTAGTAATTTTTTAAAATGTTAGCGATTGTCCTTTAATTTATCTACAATATTCTTTAATTTTCGTTTAAATCCGACATCAAATAAAAAAGTTATTTGCGATTGAAATTCATCGAAAATTTGTATGGATCGATTATTTTGCCTGTGAGTGTAGGTAGACATAATTTTATAAAAAGCAAACTTAAAATCTTTTTTACTTTTTTTTACAAGTAGATCACGTTAAAAATGTCCTTTGAACTAAAAACGAGAGTGTTAAGATCCTTTTTACTCAGTTGCCATTGAAGCGGTTCGGTTCTGCATGCAGCCAGTCTCTGAAAACAGCTACAAAGTGGCTTGTGAAAATGCATAAATTTTAAGGTGAATTAGTCCTCTATTCTACTATATTGAATTTTTCAGTTTTTTTTGTATGCAGGAGCTCGTGTATCGCTTATGATTCACTTTAATAAATGCTATAGTTAAAAATTTATAAAATTTGTGTTAAATAAAAAATGTAAAAGTTTACATAAACTTCCTAGTGTTTATAACAAAAATGATATATGTTACTTAATACAAAAATTATAATCAATAAAAGCCTAAAATTTCAAAAGATTTAACAAACATTAATGTGTTATAGGTCCTACACAAATAATAATGTTAAATGATAATGGTTATCTACATTGTAAAATAATAATATAGTTAATGTTACGAGAAAATTATGTTAATTTCAATGTAATACATCAGTTTAAATAACTCCTAAACACGTGTTAATCCAACTCAAAAATATTTGTTAAACATTTGATTACAGAAAATTTTTAATCAAATTAATACAATTGAGTATTTTTTTTATTCAATTTAACTTAAATATACATGTTATTCTTCTAATTCGCTAATTTTCGCCTTCTTTCGATTAAAATCGGTACCCCGCAAGGCCCTTTGTCTTCTAACCGCGTTTAGTCGGTTGATGATAGTTAATTCGATTAGAGGTTCCTAATTGTGTGTGTTTCGGTAAAATTTTCCTTTGTTAAAATAATTACAACATATGCTTTTGTACAAACAATTATGTGTAATAGGTTTTAAACGTTATAAATTTTGTATATCGTGTGCAAAATTATTTTTGCCACTAAATATATCCAATATTTTTGTTTTAATAGGTTTAAATTATTTTTTATTAAAAAAACTCAAAGATTAAATAGATTATATATGGGCTATGCACTATAACTTTGCTTATATACATTAGACTGGGCCAAAAAAATCAACTATTTTTTTTTTTTGAAAAGTATATTAAAAATATGGTTTGGGGTGACAAAAAAAATTATTGTGAAAGTTTGAGTCCATAATATTAATATAAAGTGGTCTTTCATCGTAATTTTAATTTTTTTTCCTGAGCGAGTTTTTGTCTCAGAACTCCCAAACCATTGAGTTTAACAAAATTGACTCAGATATATTTAAAAAAAAAATTAAATGCTCTATAAAAAAGGTTAAAATGAAATTTTTCGTCAGATGAACCGTTTCCTTAACCTTTCAGTAGTCGCGCTATTTTTTTTTTCAAGTATAGTCGCCCCGGTCTGTAACACCGGGTTGATTTTTTATAGGTTTTGCAATTTTTTTTTATAAATATTTACTATCAGTGAAGTTTTATGGGTAAAAAGGTACATATAGGTACAAAAAAGTGATAAGAAAAAATATATATTTTAGAAAATACAGGCAAAAAACAAAAATAAAATTCATATAAAAAAGGTCTTTAAACTTTTAACATACAAATAAAATTGCAACCTAAAAAAGTTTAAATAAAAAAAATATGATTTTTTGGTCCTTATTTAATACGGTAGTGAAAGAAAAATTAAGCTTCGAAAGGACTTTGCTTGCAAGATTGGCAAATATGTGCTCTAATTTATTTTTGTTTTTTGCCTATATTTTCTAAAATATATATTTTTTCTTATCACTTTTTTGTACCTATATGTACCTTTTTACCCATAAAACTTCACTGATAGTAAATATTTATAAAAAAAAATCGCAAAACCTATAAAAAAAACATGTAGGTATTACGTTTAAAACACACAAATCCAGTTTTTCTATATTTTTTCCAATTGCAATAGGCACATCTATCAGGGGTAATATTTTCTTAAGATTTTTGAAGTACAATTCCACAAAATTCTTGAAGTGTAAATTTCAAACTTTGTGGAATTTCGGTCAAAGCAGCACGAGTTATTTGTAACACGAATGGTCACCCCGGTCTCACACACCGGAAGTCAATATAATTCGCAATAAATATAAACATTCAATTTTCTTAGTTTCTTTAAGAAACTTTCTTGACCCATCACTGGAAATATTCATAAGAAAAAATTGAACGTACACCTCGCCAAAGTTTTTGTTTTGAATGCGTTCCACCATCTTCAAATACCGACAGACAGCTGTTTCAACCTTTATTGGGTCTCATCAGTGTCGGGCAACTTGGTGTAGTGGAACACAATCAAAACAAATCACTCCCAGGGCTTATATGCTCGGCTGTTAAGTCAACAGAGGCGAGATGTAAGAACATCTGGTGATCCTCACCGTCTAACGACGTGGCCTTTGCCGCAATCGGTACATACTATGCAACCGGGACTGCACACAGCAATTGTATCACAGATACTAATATGGCCTAAAGGAATCTAGAATTAACCCAACCGGGCTAAACATTAAGGTAAACATTCAATTTTCTTAGTTTCTTTAAGAAACTTTCTTGACCCATCACTGGAAATATTCATAAGAAAAAATTGAACGTACACCTCGCCAAAGTTTTTGTTTTGAATGCGTTCCACCATCTTCAAATACCGACAGACAGCTGTTTCAACCTTTATTGGGTCTCATCAGTGTCGGGCAACTTGGTGTAGTGGAACACAATCAAAACAAATCACTCCCAGGGCTTATATGCTCGGCTGTTAAGTCAACAGAGGCGAGATGTAAGAACATCTGGTGATCCTCACCGTCTAACGACGTGGCCTTTGCCGCAATCGGTACATACTATGCAACCGGGACTGCACACAGCAATTGTATCACAGATACTAATATGGCCTAAAGGAATCTAGAATTAACCCAACCGGGCTAAACATTAAGGTAAACATTCAATTTTCTTAGTTTCTTTAAGAAACTTTCTTGACCCATCACTGGAAATATTCAAAACAAAAACTTTGGCGAGGTGTACGTTCAATTTTTTCTTATGAATATTTCCAGTGATGGGTCAAGAAAGTTTCTTAAAGAAACTAAGAAAATTGAATGTTTACCTTAATGTTTAGCCCGGTTGGGTTAATTCTAGATTCCTTTAGGCCATATTAGTATCTGTGATACAATTGCTGTGTGCAGTCCCGGTTGCATAGTATGTACCGATTGCGGCAAAGGCCACGTCGTTAGACGGTGAGGATCACCAGATGTTCTTACATCTCGCCCCTGTTGACTTAACAGCCGAGCATATAAGCCCTGGGAGTGATTTGTTTTGATTGTGTTCCACTACACCAAGTTGCCCGACACTGATGAGACCCAATAAAGGTCGAAACAGCTGTCTGTCGGTATTTGAAGATGGTGGAACGCATTCAAAACAAAAACTTTGGCGAGGTGTACGTTCAATTTTTTCTTATGAATATTTCCAGTGATGGGTCAAGAAAGTTTCTTAAAGAAACTAAGAAAATTGAATGTTTACCTTAATGTTTAGCCCGGTTGGGTTAATTCTAGATTCCTTTAGGCCATATTAGTATCTGTGATACAATTGCTGTGTGCAGTCCCGGTTGCATAGTATGTACCGATTGCGGCAAAGGCCACGTCGTTAGACGGTGAGGATCACCAGATGTTCTTACATCTCGCCTCTGTTGACTTAACAGCCGAGCATATAAGCCCTGGGAGTGATTTGTTTTGATTGTGTTCCACTACACCAAGTTGCCCGACACTGATGAGACCCAATAAAGGTCGAAACAGCTGTCTGTCGGTATTTGAAGATGGTGGAACGCATTCAAAACAAAAACTTTGGCGAGGTGTACGTTCAATTTTTTCTTACGCAATAAATATGTTCAATCGCATCCAAATTGCAACTGAGCATGCATGTACACTATTTAGGAAGGTACCTGGGCGGTGAAGTTTTTATCTCCACCATCTTCAAAGTTTAGTTTAATTTTAAATCGCCCCGGTGTCAGACACCGTGCGCGACCACTGAAAGGTTAAAATCATGCCTTAAATTTGGTATAGTTTTACATTTTGATCTTTTAACTTTGGAATTTTGTAATTCATGTAAAAATCAGTACACAGAAAAAAATATAGAATATTCTGGACTACACAAAAAAAGTCTCTTAACATTTTCGGCTAAATTCACTCATTCAAAAGTTATTCAAGGTTAAAGTTGTAAATTTTTGTTTTTTCCTTTGTAGATTTATTTTTTATGGATGATAATTTAATTTTTTTCTATATAAATGTGTATTATAATATAACTAATTAACAATTTCCAATAAAAAACAACATGATTGTTATTATTTAAATGATTAAATGGGTAACAGAAAAATAATATTTTCTAAAGAAAATAGCTTCTTAAAGCGAAAAAATCCGAATGAGTTATTTTTTTTAAATTTTTAGTAATTTTATCAATAACATGAAGATTATCATCGATAAAAGAATTCAAGTTTTTAACTGACCCAAAAAAAATCTAGAGCGAAAAAAACAAGAATTTCGTTTTGACTTCAATTTTAACCTTGAATAACTTTTGATGGAGTGAATTTAGCCAAAAATGTTAGAAGACTTTTTTTGTAGGCATTTGATTTCCCATAAGAATATCTATACGGTTTTTTTTTCGGGTACTGATTTTTACATGAATTACAAAATTCCAAAGTTAAAAGATCAAATTGTAAAATTATACCAATTTTTAAGGCATGATTGTAAGAAAACGGTTGATCTGACGGAAAATTCCAATTTTACCTTTTTTGTAGAGCATTCAATTTTATTTAAAAATTATCCCCAAGTCAATTTTGTTTAACTCAATGGTTTGAGAGTTCTGAGACAAAAACTCGCTCAGGAAAAAAAATCTAAAATTGCGATGATAGACCTCTTAATATTAATATTATGGACTCAAACTTTCACCATAATTTTTTTTTTCACCCCAAACAATATTTTTGATATACAAAAAAAATAGTAGATTTTTTTGGCTCAGTCCATCATACATACACTTAATTAAAGTTCACTATTTATTTAGTTTCTCATTTAAATAAATACTGCATGAAAACGGAAATGTTAGTGAAGCAAATAGTGAAATCGATTGTTGGTACGTTAAAACCCACTGCGGTCCCCGTGATGGATGGCTAAAAAAATATTAAAAGCTAGCAAAAATGGAGATTAACGAGCAAACTCCCTCTGATATGCAAATAATACAATATATCGAAAATCAACAAACTCCCTTGTGTTTGTACTGTGGCTGGAATTTAATCGGTACACCAAAACTGCCATTGTTCGATATTTGCTCTTCATTTTTAGCAAGTTGACATTTTAACTGCATACATAACATTTTACATTATATCTAAATGTAAAATTATTAAAACCCTGCACATTTTCAAATGTTTCATCAAAACTCTTCACATCATTCAATCAATATCGTTTTAATGGCTTTATCTAGTTCTTAGCATGTCTAGAATCCTCAAAAAATGGACTGAGAAAAAGAAATATTTTATATTAATCAACCAAAACAGTGTGATATAAATCAAACAAAAAATTTCACAAAAAAATTATTTTAAATGTTAAAATTGTGCTCCGTTATTTGCTGAACAATAATAACGCTTCAGGAGTTTTTTTAAAATTATTCTTCGTTTAAGTTCTTGAATTTTCTCACGTGGTGTTTTGTAGACTTGTGTATTTAAATGATCCCAAAGAAAAAAATCAAGTGGCGTTAAATCTGGAAATCTTGCGGGCCATTCTTAAGTACCAACCTCTTCTACCCTTTTTCTTAAATAAAATTTCTATTCTTTAATACACGAACAAAATAAATGTTAAAAATTAACAATTTTAAACTGAACTTTTTATCACACTCAATTTTTTTTATGAAAGCGTTTTTGAGATATGAATTTTCAATTGTTTTCTTTTCAACTTTATTGGGTGTTTTCACGTTTTTGAGTATAGCTTGAAATCTAATTGAACGCCCTTAAATTGAAGACTTTATAACTAAGTTAGGTACGAGGTGTGTTCAGAAAATAACGGGAATTGTTAAATTTCGCGGGTTCGGAGGGTCCGGTTGTCATAAAATTTTCTTTATTATGTTGGTATACATGCCCCCGAAGTATGATAAAAACTTTAGCTGTTTTCATTGTTTACTTTGTCTGTGGCAGCCGCTAAGGTTAGACGTGTTCTATGAGCTCGGCGATTTTTCGTTCGTTAAAAGAAATGGATCAAAGAATTTGTATCCAATTTTGCTTAAAAAATGAAACAAATTCTGTGAAATGTTAACAAAGGCCTATAGTGAGTCTGCTATAAGTAAAACAAGAGTTTACTAGTGGTATAAGAGTTTCCAAGATGGCCGTGAAGACGTTGAAGATGACGAACGCCCCGAACGCACAAGCACATTAACAACCGATAAAAACATGGAAAAAGTGGAAGAAATGGTTATAAACTATCAGAGAAGTCGCTGATGATGTTGGTATATCGATTGGCTCATCCCATGAAATTTTTTTTGAATGTTTTGGGTATGAAACGCGTGGCAGCAAAATGTGTTCCAAAATTGTTATATTTTGAACAAAATTTTTGGCCAAAAACAATACTGTAATGATGCCCCAGCCTCCATACTCGCCAGACATGCCTCTGTCTGACTTTTTCCTAAATAAAGAGAACCTTAAAGGGCCGTCGTTTTGCAAGGATAGATGCCATTAAAAGCGCATCGCTGAAAGAACTAAAGGCTATCCCAAAGATCGAGTTTTAGAAGTGTTTCGAGTATTGGAAGAAGAGCTGGCACATGTGCATAATATCCAATGAGGACTTTTTTGAAGGCGACAACATTAATGTAGTCGAATAAATAAATATTTGTTTCAAAAAACGAAAATTTCCGATATTTTCTGAACACACCTCGTATATGGTTCTAACTAACTGTAGTTTTCTGAATAAATAAAATACCAATTTTATTGAAATGTTAAGTACCTAATTAATTATTTTAATGTTATTCCTATAACTATATTCATTGCATTTGAATCTTACATAGATATATATATGTTCACGTCTTAATGGCATTATACAAAATGATGGATTAGGTATTTTAATTTAAAGCTAAAATTGAAGGCCTTTGGGAATTTTACAAAAATTAAATGTCTAAAATACCATAGTCGCGACTTTAACAAATATTATAACTGTAAAAGTAATTTTATTAACTTATAAAATTTAAGTTATAATATTTGGTCAATTCGAGGTTATGGTATTTAAGAAAACTTAAGATTTTACCAAATTTTGGCTTATCACTTTCTTTTCCAGAGGTCTCTAATGACACTATCTTTTTCTTTTTGTTAATTATTGGAGATAGTAAACTTTAAAATTACTGTTCGTTTTTTATTAAGAATCAGGAAACGTCGCAGTTAGCTACATTGACTTAAACAATTTAAACTGGTGGAAAATATATTTATGGTTGTGTTAAAATTCCATTTTGAGTTTAATTTTTTAACTATTTTCTTCAACATTTTTGCTGAAAAAAATTATATTATTATTTTATGTCTTTAACAGGTTAAATATTAGCCCCCCCAAAAATAAGTAGTAAAAATGTTTGTATAAATTTGAGGTGGCGTTTTTTGGAAATTTAAATTTTAATAAAAAAAATTAGCGTTTTTTTGAGAATTTTTGAACAAATTGTTTTTTTATTTTACCTAAAAGAGCGTCAAAAAATATGATTATATGTTTTTTTTCGAAATTTTTTGTCTTTCGGGTTTTTAAATAATCGAAAAATAAGAGTGTGACATTTTTTTTTGTCTATTTTGTAAAACCTACAAAATGCATAAATAAAATCGCTATCATCGAACTACTGGGCCGATACCACAACTATACCAGAGAAAGTTGTAGAGGGCTCAATTACCTTTGATTTAACAATTGAAAATTTATATCTCTTCAGTTCTCAAGACCCGAGTATTAAAATCTAATAATTCATCATCTTCAAAAATGCTTCTATTAGTCTAACAAAGATTATCTACGGAAGATTGTATTAGATTTTTGAACGGTGCTGGGTTGGACACATGGTCTGAGCAGGCTGGGGAGTCGATCCTTCGCGAGTTTATAAAATACTGGAATAAGTATAAAATCAATTTACTTGAACATCCTGATTATGGTGAACATTGAAAAAAGCTGTAGTAGACTTTAGTTCTAACAATTTGTAAATGATTCATTGTTTTCTGTAAAGTAATTTTAGGTATCATTATTGTTTAATAAATAAATAGATTACTATTATTCATAAAAATTAAATTATAAAAAAACTTTACTTTTTTTCTCTAGTCTCTTGTCAAATTAGAAAATTTATCGATTTATAAAAAAAATGGAAAAATATAAATAGTGATTCTTTATTGAAAATTGATAGGTCATACCAATATTTTAGCGGAGTCCGCCTAAAATTGTAAATTTTAGACATCACTTCATCAATTTTTGCAAAAAATCCAGAAAATTGCAAAAAAATAAAAAAGAGGATCAGCTAGGATTTTGAAAAATATGGTTTTGGAGTGAGGAATAGATGCATATTCCAAAAATACAATCCGTTTTGGTTGACATTTTTATGTGACCTGAGACTTGTTCAGGCACACCGTGTAACTCTATAGAGTTACCCCAGCAAACAATGCCATAACTCAGTGGAGAATTAATAAAAAGTTTTTATTGTTTGAATTGTGATGATATCCCTTAAATTATATAATACAAAACATTTTGATGGGTTTTTTTTTCTATTTGGTTTTCAATGTGGACATGCCACCTAAGTTAGTAGTCAACATGGACTTCCTTGACCAACTCATTATCCAAGTTAATCGAAAGAGGTCGATCATTGACAGCATCTTAGAATTTCAGTTTTAGATTTCTTTAAAAACAATTTTTCTGACATTTTTAGTCCTAAAGTACAACCTTGAGGAACTCCAATTGAAACATTTCTCAACTTAGAACAATGGCTCTTGACTTTTATGTTCAAGATGTGCCCTCTTTTAAAACTTAAAAGTTTTAATCATATAAAACCACAAAAAGAAATAATAAATAGTAAATTATATACAAGTAGCTGTAATAAAACTATTAACAATAGCAAAGCGCTTTTGTTTTTATGGAAACTGTAAATCAGCGTACAAGTTGGCCGGTTGCTGGAAGCTGCAATTGCCGCTGGAGCGCGCTGAGCACAGCTTGTGTGAAAACAAATCATGGTCCGCGGGCTGGAGTATGCAAATTTGGCAGGTCGGCCGCCTCCCGTTCACAATTTATATGCAAATGAGCCTGTCCCAATTACGGCTAAAACCGCCGCGGTGCGCTCACCATTCCCACCAACGACTGACTATGCCGCCGAACTCGCTGCCAACTTTATACTGTATTTTAATTACCGTATAATTATCCCCCACTGCTTCTTCATCCGTAATCCGCCAGTTGAACCAGTTCAACCGACATCTTCTTCGGATTTTAGTAATACACTTAGCCAAATACCGAAAAGCTCATTACTTTTGCTGCAATGAAATTGCATTTTGCAAGTTCGAATTTATCAATTTAAAAGTAAATTAACTAATTAAGTTAATTATATAGGTAATTACAATTGAATCAGTGAGAATAAGAACAGTACTATGCTCCACACCTCAAAGTCCCACCACGTTATGTATCTGTCGACGAAAGAAATAATATTATGTTTAGGCGTAAAAAATGTATAAATCTTTATAACATTACAATAACAATGGATGGTTTAAGAATTTAAGAATATAAATACTGCATTTAATGAAATTCTAAAGTGTATGGTGCCAAATAAGTAATATTTTTGTGCATTTTGTCCAAATATCTGGTTTTCTCCATAAAATAATTTTAACTAAACAGCATTTATTAAAAAAAATCTAGCTTCTCTACTATGGAATAAGAATATCTGTTTTAAAGGTAGGTTAATATATTATAACAAAAATATCTTCTAATTTTGTAATTTTAATGTTGAAAAAATTTATTTTGACCAAAATAAATAAGTATTTTGGATTATTTAAAAGACTGTATAATATGGTATTTAAAAATGTGGTAGTTTTTCTTATCTAGCTTAAAGTGTACCTACATAAAGTTTTGTCAATACAAATAGTTATAAAGCTTCGACTGAATTTGATCTACATCGAAAAATCATTATAACTTTAAAAAATTTAATTAATCACATGTCATGGGAGTAATAAATATTTTCACATTGCGAGTTTCTCTAAAAATTGTTTGTTATCTTATAATCTTACTTAAAGTAGGTATGCCGAGAGGTATGCACAAGTTTTGTCATTAGAAGTATAAAAGCTTCAATTTAATTTGAACCATATTCAACAATTATTTAGTATACCTACCTATATTTATTTATGACCATATTAACACACTCTTCCAAATAAGTATGAGTATGAGTATGAGTATGGGAACGTATGGCAGGCCCCAGATGTATTATCATCCACTGATCTCCCGGTGTTATTGTACCCCCTTTCCGTTCTCCTGCGTATCCCGCCAAATCACAGCATTACCTGTGTTTGTTGGATCCGAAGTTTTTACGCCGGCTGGTAGATCCACCCTAGGAGTTCAAAATTAGATGATATTTTTTGTTCTAATACATTAACCTACCTTTGATACAGATATTCTTATTTCATAATAGAGAAGTTAGATTTTTTTTAATAAGTGCTGTTTAGTTAAAACTATTTTATGGAGAAATGTAGACCCAATGCACAAAAATATCACTTATATTGCACCTTACACTTTGAAATTTCATTAAATGCAGTATTGATATTCCTAAATTCTTAAACCAACCATTGTTATTGTGATACTATAAAGATTTATTAACTTTTAACGCTTAAACATAAGCGGTAACACTATAAATATTATTTCTTTCATTTACTATACTTTGACAGATACATAACCTGAAAAGCCTTAAATGCCAAATTTTCAAAAGACTGCGTTCCGTACATGGTCACGTGGTGGGACTTTGAGGTGTGGAGCATAGTACATGTCCAAATGTTTGAATTTTGAGAAAACAAAATAAACTGTTTTTGTTTATTAGGATTTTTTCAGGTTCAAAAGTTCAGACAAGCTGTGGTGTATGAGTTTAGACATCCATTAAACTAAAAATATTTTTTTTACCACGTGCTTGCTTAATTATACTCACTAGTGAGTCATGGATTGGAAGAGGCCGACGCACAGTGTTACAATTCTGGAAAATATCGGCAAAACCTCAAAAATTGACATTTTTTTTCAGGTAAATTTTGATTTAGATGGGTAGTTAATACCTGTCTCCATTCTGTATTGAAAAAAAATTATATAAAATACGTATATTTTGTCTTGTACATCAGTTTAAACTTGACGCTTTCAGTTGAAGGTACTTTACACGCGATCGCTGCGAAAAATTGTTTATTGTTTAAAAGTGAATAACTTGTGTTTGGTGTGTCCGATTGTTATGCGGTTTGATGAAGGGTGATCTTCAAGGTATCTAAAATTCAGATATGTATTTGTTTTTCGTACATTTTGCTTGTACAACGGGTTATTGTAACCGACAAGATCGGTCTGTTAAAATCGCAAACTTTGAATCGAGCTTTTAGAACAATGGAGCTACAAAAATTGTAATGAATTGTAAGGCATCAGTTCAAGATCCGTTGAATAGCTTAGAGTTTTGTCTATCAAGCCATCAATAAATTAGCTGACCCAACTTGCCCCCGGCTCTTTAAAACTACATGTTCTTCGGCGCTCAGGCACGGTTGTGGTAAAAAAACTCGCGATTTTAAGCCTATGTCGCGCGCGTATCTGTGTTTTAGCTTTACAAAATATAAGATTTTTTTTATTTCTTGACCTGTCCTATAAATACTATTGTATTTCGTGTGGATCAATAAAGGTTATTATTATTATTATTATTATTATAGTATGTACCGATTGCGGCAAAGGCTACGTCGCGACGCGTCGTTAGACGGTGTGGATCACGTGATGTTATTACATCTCGCCTTTGTTGGCTTACCAACCATGTTATATAAGCTCAGGTATTTCTTTGTTTTGGGTGTGTTCCACTACTACAAGTTGCTCGACGTAATCGATTTTAAAATATTTTATATTTAAAATGGTAACATAATAAGCAGTACCGTCTTGACACTCGAAGAGGTCGGATGCGTCAAGATAGATCCGTCCTAAGTAGCGTATACGATACAAAAGTAAAGTACCAAAAACGAAACAAAGTATCCGGAAATATCGGTAATCGTTAATAAATAATAAATAAACAAACAAGTGCAAGAAGTGCGAAAATAAAAAAAATATCAAATCAATATCGATTTTACACGGGATAACTGGTTATCGCCGTAAAATAAAAATAAATCAATATCGATTCTACAAGTGATAACTGTCTCAAGTGCAAATGAGTGCAAATTGTGTGTGGTACCTCCCCCTGGACTAAGTCCTCAAGTGTTTGACCTGGTTAAAAAAGGTGTGAGAGAGACAATCAGTTTCAATGAAAATTTCCTGGGCTACCACACGTGCGGGCGGCATGCGATAAGGATCAATTTAAGCACACCAGCATGGCAAATATCCGGAAGTAGCTACCAAATTGCATGATCATGTCCACCCAATAATATTATTACTAGTTAATACGAAATGCACAACCTTTAACTAACAATAATTCTTTAGGTAAATTAATTAGTAGCAAACAATTTCCAAGATTCTCATGCAAATGAAACAGTAAAAAAAACCATAAACCCAAGGGCACATAAGAAGCCATTAATCACTCAAGTTACGATAAACATTAAGCAAAAGAAACCATCCTAAAGAAATTTATTTATTTATGTTTACATCTATAGATTACCAAGACGTAAGGGTTCATAAATTAAGTAAAAATCATTCTAAGAATCACTGGGATCACGCACAGTGGGAAAAAAAATAATTCGAGGGTCGACAGTTCCAGTAGGTTAAACGTATTTCCACATAGTCAGAGGGCAATATTACGGCGGGGTGCGGCCGGCAACACTTCGGTTCGGAAGATAAGACTCAATAAGGCACAGGGGGGCAAACAATTCTAAAGCGGCTATCAGGAAGTACACCATCAAGGAAAGGCGCTAGCAGCATACTAATCCACCCACCCCCATTCAGGAATACCAAATGAATGGGGTTATTACTAAAGTCCTGGTTTAGGAGTATTCCGGATTGTACTTAGTTTTGGGTCAGTTCAATGTCCTCCAAAAACCCTTCCTAAACTGGACGTATGGCCCGACCCGGCTGACAAAAATCCCGGGAGCGGCCTTAACCTTTGACACTGTCATCCACGAACCCCTAGGGTGGATCTACCAGCCGGCGTAAAAACTTCGGATCCAACAAACACAGGTAATGCTGTGATTTGGCGGGATACGCAGGAGAACGAAAAGGGGGTAATATAACCCCGGGAGATCAGTGGATGACAATATATCTGGGGCCTGCCATACGTTCCCATACTCATACTCATACTCAAAATGGCAACATAATATTTTAAAATTTACTATAAAATCTAATTATAATAAGAATTAAAAACAAAGTTGGTTGAGAATAATAATATTTTACCTTAAGGTTTAACATACATGGATATTTAAAAATTACTAAATATGCATAGTATCTGGCAATATACAAGTTAGTTGTCCCAAATAGTAATATAAATTATAGTAAAGGGTATTATAATTATGTTAATCAGCATTATACTTTTCTCTCCGTGTAGGTATAGTATACTATCTATATATATATATAGATGTTTAGTTGAATTTATTTTTTTTTCGTTATGTTTTATATATTTTGTTAGATTTTATTTGTTTTGTTATATTTTATATACCTATTTTGTGTTTTCTATAAATTTTCCGTTAAATTTTATATTTTCTTGTAAATTTTATATTTTGTTAGAGATATTATATTTATTTTCTACACTTCTGTTTTGACGCAAACGGCAACTCATAGTTAAAGGACATCGGAAAAATAAATAATTTTTAAATAATTATAATTTTTAAACTGTAAACAAACGATTTAAATATCCAAGTAAAAAAACAACAACACCCTATTTAAAAAAAATTAACAACACAAAAGCCCCGTTATTTAAAAAATGACATTCGTAATTGTATTTATTTAACAATTTAACAATAACAAATAAGGTAATTTAGCATAAATACCTAAACTATTTGGAAAATATTATCCATTTCAAGTTTAGAAATAAAATTTAAACAATGTTTATTAAACATTAACTGTTTATAATAATTTTCTTAGACTTTTTTTTAAAATTTATAATAAAAATTTAAAAGTATATAATTAGTATTAATTAAACAAGATGAGGTTTGCGTCTTGAGTCGCCAGGCGAGAGACGCAAATCAAACTCGTATGTTACAAACGAATGTTTTTTAAGAAAAAGGCAAAAAAATGTTAAAAATATCTAGTTTTTACCGATAAACAGCATTATGTATTATTAAAACCACTCAAATATAAAAATGTTATAGGTATACACTGTTTAAAATTTCATGACCATTTTAACACCAAATTAACAACATACATGGTCTATATCGATACAAACCAAAATGGTGTTAAATATGGTTCGTTGGTCCAGTGTAAATTCAAATACTAAAATAGTATAAATTTAACTTTCACACAGTTTTAAAATAAATGTTACCTGGTGTAAATTGAACTCCTTTTCAGTGATAAAAATTATGTGTTTTTGGTTAAATTAAATCATACAACACAGAAAAAAGGAAACAGAAAGTTCCTTGACGCATTACTAGTATATTACCAGTGGTATTATGCCAGAAAATTGAACCTTCAACTCGCTAGAGATAATGTTTTTAGTGCGTTCCACTAACTTAAAATACTTAAAGTGTTGACAGCTGTTTCCACTTATTTAAGGTATGTTTAGTATCGAACAACTTGTAGTGTCACACCAAAGCAATTGACTACCTGAGCTTATATACTCTTCATGTAAGTCAACAGAGGCGAGATTTAAGAACATCACGTGATCCACACCGCCTTTGCCGCGATCGGTACATACTATGCAACCAGGAATGCACGGCAAATTGTTTTAATCGTTTTAACAGATTGCTTTAGGTTGAAGTAACTCGTATTTTACAAACAACATATTTAGTAAACTGAACTATACAGCGGGTTGGTTTCACTAAAGTTTTCTGGGTTAACTTAACCAATTTAAAAAAAAAATAACTACCTGGTTTAGTACCGTCAAACTAATCTTTGTTTATATTAACCTTCCCACAGTTGATTTAAATAAATACTTATGGGTCAACTAAATTAATATAGTTAAATTAACTATTCCTTTTTTCTGGGTAGGTGCACTTCTCAAATATTTTTAGATAATCACCGTTTTGGTGTTGGATTTAGACACCATTTTAAGATTACTTTTTACACCACAGATTTTTTAAACAGTGCAGTGGTTTATAAAAATTTTTTGTTAGTTCTATTTTGGGGTTTATATTGTTACTAAACACAGGCAACGATAACCTTTATAAACTCTTTAAATAAGCTTTTTTAAGGGGTATATTATTAACACTCTTGAGATATAAATATTTTTGTAACCAAATTAAGAAATTTAGGTTTTATAATAAGGGAGATTATGGCTCACTATAAAAACAAAAAATGTGTATTGGGTTTGCAACGCGGTAACCTATAAAATGTTATAAAAAAATTGCAAGATATTAATATTTTAATTGAGAGGTTTTATATTATTAACATTTTTTTATTTTGTTTTTTTTAGGTAAGTCGTAAATTACAGTCGGTAGGTAAGTAGTATTTTATTCCAGCACTACAAAGAAATGCAATTTTTTTACATTTTTTCTCAAGTAATCCCATTGGTTGCTTTTAAGTTAAGAAGCTTTAAATATTATCAATCATGTAAGGGTAAATATATTAAGATGTCCCCCAAGTGAAAATGATTCTTTTTTATTTTTGGTTGTTTCACTGTTAGTCTAGAATGGGGTTTTTGGGAAGCTACCAGGTCTAGTAATAACATAACATAAGTGGTTCTGCACTAATGCAAGAATTTTAAGAAATCATATATTTTGAATATTAGAGCTTCACGGAGGTTAGGATTTCGTATGTTGTTTTTAAACATCCCTTTGTATATTTGAAATAAGTTATTGTATCTTTTGACACCTTAATATTTTTTAAAAATATATTTGTATACATAAAATATTTATAAAAAAATCTACTTACTGAGATATTACACTTCACGGTGGATAGGTTTTTAAATAGCAAATTAATGAACTTGAACTTTTGAATTATAAAACAGCAACACTTTCATCTGATTATAAATTCTAACTGACCTTCAGGAATCACATGCATCTATAATGTCGTAAACAGAGGTTTTTGCTTATTTAAAATGATTAAAGCGCCATCCGTTGCATAAAATTTAAAGCAAAAACAGAATCACGAAGGATAGAATCAATTTTTGTAACACCTACATAAATGGTTATAAAAATTATTTCTTTTAATTTTTAATAATATCTTATATTTGATTCGTTTGCTTTGGATGTGTTTAATTTACTTATAAGTATACTATACTATAGTGAACTGATATTTTTAGTATGCTTTTACTACCTCAGATATTTGAAAACATATAGGTTAACCTAGAAAGAGTAACAGTCACGGAGGATAGGTTTTAGACTTTTAAAACATTTTAAAAAATAATAAATTGCGGTTAAAAATCTGGAACCTGAGCTGTGATATCTACTTAATTATGAAAGATCAAAACACAATAAAAGTGTAGGTCAAACTCATTTAGTTTTATTAAATATCACGGGGTTACACCATCGGGGGACATTTCGTGAGATTCGCCCATAAATCTTAAAACTGACAAACATATTTCGTTTAAATCTTAACCATGCTTCGTGCATACATCTAATATTAAATTCTCTCAGTGTAGGTTCCAAAAATAATTCATCAAATTAACATTAACAAATTGCTCCCAGGACAACACTAAAACTTTCCGAGTTTTAGTCATTAAAAATTGAATGGACCTTCGTTGATTGTTTCAAGTAAAATGAAGTTTTTAGACGGTTAAAGTTCCGCAATAAGCCAGTCAGTAATCCTAAGCGATTTTATGATGTTAGCTGAAACAAACTTCCAAGAACCTGCAGTAATTTTGCTTTTCCGGCTTCAGCGGAAGATTTAGTCTAAAGTTTAAATCTCTATCTGAAAATCCAATTCGTTTCTAATTATGCATTTCCAAACTAGACGATACATTTTAACTACATCTACAGGGTTGCCGTTACTCTTGCACATTGATTGTTTAAAAAATACAATTCAATAATTTCCACTCTCTCCGCAAGGGGACATCCAATAATGACGAGAGGAATTTTTTTGATACTTTGAATCCCCCTCCCCCTTATTTGGTGAAATTTGGTGAGATGTAGTAGACCCCCCTCTATCCCTCATGTGAGCACGGTGTGCCTGAACAAGTCTCGAGTCACATAAAAATGTCAACCAAAAATGATTGTATTTTTCGAATATGCATCTACTCCTCACTCCAAAACCATATTTTTCAAAATCCTAGCTGATCCTCTTTTTTATTTTTTTGCAATTTTCTGGATTAAAAAAAAAACAAGAAACCTGAATATCGGCTTAATCAAACTAGATTTATAACATGATTGTCATTCTATATAATTGGTAGATTCATTTTTGAGTGAGTATTAATATATATTAAAATATCAATACTCACTCAAAAATGGATATCCGTTGGGTGAATAGGATAAGATCGGAATGAAACTAGAAAATCTCTAGTTTAAATTACATTTTAATTTCTGTAGCTATTCAAAATACGGCTGCAAGAAAAAAGGTGCAATGGTACAATTATCTTATTAACACGCTTACACAGCTTTAAGCAGTTTTTTAAACAAAGTGGGCCATGCCTCAGCGAAAAACAACTTATATGCAGTAATTTGTTTTCAGTGACAGTTAATAGTATCTATTGGTTATAAAGAATTGTTCTCTCGATAATTTTGAAGTTTTTGAAATAAAAATGACTACAAACTCAAGATTTAAATTGAACCATGAAGAAAATAGTCTGTGCCCAATTCGGTGAAAAGATAATTTTTGGAAAATCCCTGCCCAATAGCATGTTTGTAATAACTGCAAGATTGGAAAGATTGCTTGTTAAATTTAGTAATCCGAAATATAGTCTAGGCAATATCAAGTTTTTAACTGCAATTTGCGATACATGCAGGCATACTCTTTGCGATTATGAAAAAAATATTAAAACACGCAAGATGGTGAAAATGCCAGACTTTGAAAAAAAAATGTTATTACAAACTCTACTATGAATATCACAACAGCAAGATTCAAAGGAAGGTAACACGAGGAAGGGTAAATACAAAAAACAAGGAAAAAAGGGCCCAGGATACCGAAAATAAAATTATTTTGGGCAAAATCTGTTTCACAAGAGTTGATAAAAGAAAAAAACATATATGTACGAAATCAGAAAGACATGGAAATGTCGTCAATATTATAAAAAAATTTACGCCGAAAACTCAAGAACACGTCGTTTCTTCAGTTCTCAAGACCCGAGTATTAAAATCTAATAATTCATCATCTTCCCGCAAAAATGCTTCTATTAGTCTAACGAAGATTGTCTACGGAAGATTGTATTAGATTTTTGAACGGTGCTGGGTTGGACACATGGTCTGAGCAGGCTGGGAATTCGATCCTTCGGGAGTTTATAAAATACTGGAATAAGTATAAAATCAATTTACTTGAACATCCTGATTATGGTGAACATTTAAAAAAAGCTGTAGTAGACTTTAGTTCTAACAATTTGTAAATGATTCATAGTTTTCTGTAAAGTAATTTTAGGTAGATATCATTATTGTTTAATAAATTAATAGATTACTATTATTCATAAAAATTAAATTATGAAAAAACTTTTTTTCTCTAGTCTCTAGTCTCTTATCAAATTAGAAAATTTATTGATTTATAAAAAAATGGAAAAATATAAAAATTTAAACATTTTAATTCAAAAAATTAGTTTATGTTAAATCAATATTTTAACTGTCAAATGAACAAATATACTTTGACAAACTCTGACTATTGCTTTGACACCAAAATATAAATTTTAAAAACCAATAGGTTTTTTGATGAAACAACATTTTCAAAAATGACATTTAGGCAAACGTTAACTCAACTACATTATTTTTTTTGGTGTAATGTTATTAATTTAAACGACTTTACCGCGTCACACAATCAATTTTATCTGCCGTAAGCAAAAATTGCCATTTCAAGCAATAAACGTGAAAAGTATATATAAGTACATATGTATATACTTGCAACATACATAATTTTAATGCTGATGTCGGTTTATCGTTATCGTACGCTGGCGGCGGCAAACGCGGTCGCGACTCCGTCCACCAGGGGAATGAATGGGACAGGGATTCGCGCCCGAGCGCCGTTTGAATTTTAATCATCCGCTCAGGCTTTTTCATTTTATTGCCGCCAAAGAGATACTTTTTAAATTGATCGTCCTTTTCAGACCTCTCATGTCCTTCCATTCGACTACTTTTTATCGTCATTTGTTATGGTCCTGATTTTAAAAAATCATTTTTAATATTTCATACTTTATATTCTCAGATTGATCTTTTTCAGTGGTCATTTTTGTCTAATTAATATTTCATTGTTCAGCAAGAACCACGTGAAGGTCAACAATATCGCTACAATTTCTCACCGTAATATCCATAATGACTAAATTCACATAAATCACCAAATTAAATTAACTAAACCCACAGAATAAACCACTTACAAAAGAATCATAAAACAGACAAACTCATAGAAAAAGAATAAACAAAATATTGCGTAAATAACCACAGATTTGTTCTTTAAACAGTTCAGAATTTTATAACCAAAACAAACCAAAAGAAGGAAGCTGTATTTATTTTATTGGTTACTGTGATGGCTACAAGATGGCGATAGTGTTAAAATATGTTTATTTTAGAATAGAAATATAATTTCGATTAAATCGATTTATTATAAGAAAAATAAAACCATTTATTATTGAATTTTGAAAAACGTGTGAAGTATAATTTATCTAAAATTCCGCAACAGTATTGCCACAACACCTGCTTATTTCCTTGGATGTAGGCGTGCCTGCCTCGCGTATGCTAATACGAGAGAAGGAGACAACTATGATATCGCATTGTAATAGAACGAGACAACAAGGCTAACGCCAATCGTGAGTCTAAATTAGTTCAGGCATGCTTCTGAGCCAATCATCTAGCTATAAATATTAGTTTAATTTGCGGTCGTTTCAAATTCAAATAATTTAAATGTTGCTGGGTATTCCACGTATAAAATCAATCAATTTTATTGACTATTTCACAATTCATGTAATCCAAAAATTAAAAATTTTTAGTATATTATAAAAAGTAAAATATTTTAATTATTGATGAGGCACTGCCTTACCTGCCTCCCCTGACGGCCGCCACTGTTCTTTTTGTTTCTCAATGGAGGTTTCACTACTATAGTATAGGTATATAGGTATACCTTTATAAAGAATCACTACTCTGTTCGGCATCTAGAATTGGAAGGTGTTAAAATAAATTCCACCCATTCGAAATGAATATTCATACACATGAACTTTGTTAAATCATGAACAATAAAATAATAAATCAGATCCAAAAACTAAAATATTATTTGCTTCAGCGATGAGTGTACTTTTTATAAAAATGGAAATGTTAACAAACAAAATTGTCGTTATTGAAGCAATGAAAATCCTCATCTCATCAGAGAAAATCATACCCAGTATCCTGAAAAACTGAATGTCTGGGCAGGAGTTTTGGAATATTGTATTATAATATATTACAAAACATAGTGTCACCAAATGGCTTTAAAAAAATGTACCACCTAAAATACCTTTTTTATTAAATTTTCAGTTTACTATTATTACTATTCACATTTACTATACTGAAGCAGCAATGTTGAGCTTTTATAAAAAAATGTCCATCCAACAAAGTAATAGTTTTTATCATATTGCGTTTTTATCATATTGCCATGGCAATAAAAAATACTTTATGTTTATATTAAATCTTTATCGCTTAAAATGTTTTTGTTAAATCTATAGTTGTGTGTGAATTGCGCTAACATAAAGTAATGCGCAGTTATAGTAAAATTTGTTCATTTTACTATGGATATTTGTCTTTTTTAAATTAATATCGTTGTAATTCAAATTAATTTTATTTCAGTTAGAAAATCTTTGTTAATAGCTTACGTTAAGAACAATAACAAAAATATTTTATTGCTATAAAAAGACTTTTTTAATATCTACTATTATATTTTACAATAGTAACAAAATTTTTGTTATTTACTTAAAATGAGGGGGAAAGGGCCAGCGCTCTCCTTGGTGAACATAACTTTATACCCACAGTCTGTGTTAAAATCTTATTGATTTCACTTGTGCAAGTGAAGTGTGGTAAAATATAACATGATAACAATATTAAAAAGATTACTAAGAAAATTAAAATTTTGACGTTTTCTAAAAGAAATATTTAATTAAGGTCTATTCAATAAACGAAGCATACTTGTTGTTTTTGTTTATTTTGTACATCATTTAATATGAGTTTTTTTTTTGATATAATAAATAATTTGTTTTAATGCCTTGCAGTTATTTAAAAAGAACTACCCAACAGTAGGTTGAAAATGTAATCATTGTTACAATGAGAATAGTTTATTGAATTAACAATTAATTTGCTGTAAAATTTACAAAATTTTCATGAATAATACTATGGGGCGCCATGTGTTCTATAATTATTTCGTACGATATATAAAATATTTTGCAGGAAAAACTATATATAAGTAAAAATTACTACAATTTTGCATATATATTAAAAATAAAAGTTTTATATATATTGAATTTGGCACCATGCGAAGTTCGATATAAAACTTTTTTCGTTTAAAAAGTCCCCGGGCGATGGCGCTACCTTTCTTTATGATTTGTATAGTTTGTTGCATATACTTTATGAACGTATTCGAATTTAAAAAAAACATCTTTCTCTAAAAGAATAATTACTTAAAATACCTACCTTTTATTAATAATATCGATGAACAGTATAATTACAGCTGTATAAATTACAAACCAACCGCCGTTATCTAAAAAAACGTGAGCGAAAGATGTTTTTTTAAATTCGAAAACGTTCATAAAGTATATGCAACACACTATACAAATCATAAAGAAAGGTAGCGCCATCGCTCGGGGACTTTTTAAACGAAAAGGGTTTTATATCGAACTTCGCATGGTGCCAAATCAGTGGCGTAGCGACAGTACCGCGAACGCCCGCCAAGCGGGGGGCCCTAGCCTCGTAGGGGGCCCGGCCGATACTTGCCCCAAAACAAAATACTTATTTTCATCTTACTTATACTAAAAATTGAATAATAATGAATGATTAATTAAAAATATCATAATTTTCGCGGGGGGGCCCGAAATTTGTCGCTACGCCACTGTGCCAAATTCAATATATATAAAACTTTTATTTTTAATATATATGCAAAATTGTAGTAAATTTTACTTATATATAGTTTTTCCTGCAAAATATTTTATATATCGTACGAAATAATTATGGAACACATGGCGCCCCATATAATACCATTAGGGTTTTGTATACTTTTGTAGGTATACTATACAAAACGTTTTCGTAAATGGTATCTATAGAACATTTTTTTTGGACAAATAATACATTTATCAATGCGTTTCTGCATCTGAAAGAGTGTTATTTTTATAAACAAAACGTAACTTTACTTTATAATTAATGCAAATGCTATTACTGAAAGCAGCGTTTGTAGATAAATAATTTTTATAAAAATTATCTTTTTGCCGTAACAAAAGCAATTGTTGGACGAATAGGGATCTTTACTTTATTAAAACAAAGTACTAAGTTTTTTTGTTATATTTAATAAAAAATGTTTTTTGTTTTGCATACTCAGCTATTTTTAGGTAATTTGAATAAAACAATTCTTAATTTTTATTGTTATCTTTCCGTGGATTTCCCGTCGATTTTAAATTTTTCCTTTTACTTTTTACGTCGATTAATGCTCATGAAGCTATTTTTTTAAGTGTACCCATGAAAACACTAAAGCAATAAGAAGAAGCATTATAAACCTAACTATAGTTTTTATAAAAGTAATACAGAAACAAAACCCAAAAAATGTATGAAGAAATTTGGTACCGAAAAGGTGAATGAAAACAATAAAGAAAAAGATTTTGTTGGAGTAGACAGAAAAGCTTGGTTATATATTTATAATGCGAAAAATAGTACAGATATAATTACAAAATACTTAAAAGATAAACTACAGGTGGAACCTAAATTAATATAGATATATGGGTGATCTACAAAAGTTGGGCAACTTTTGACCTCATTTTGTTTTTATAGTTTTCGGAGAAAATTAAACAGTATTTTGTTATGAGAACATAGATAATGTAGCGAGTACCGCTCTGGATATCGGAGTGATGACTCATCGCCGGTTAGTCATCGCCGATGAGTCATCGCCGCGGTGACTCAGCGCTCGAACAATCGAGAGTGTGGAGCTCGCTGGAATGTTCCAGAAGACCTTGGCGCTGAATATATAAGAAACGGAGCAGCACACGGCAGTTAGTTAAGATTTGGTACTCGCGGCGAAATAAATAAATATAAGTGCAAATAAATAGACTCTTGAACAATAGTGATATATAAATAATTAGTAGTTAAGTGTTTAGTTAGTTTTATAGTGTTTTAAGTGTAGTTAAGTTATTAAATAAATAGTTTAGTTCGTTAATTAACCAGTGCGTGTTTTAATTCACACTACGAACAGTTTAAAAAACGTTACAATTGGTGTCAGGAGTGCGGTTAGTGTGAATTTTCGTAAAAATGGTTTCGTTAATGGACTTAAAAGTGGCGGACCTTAAGCGGGAGCTAGAAGAAAGAGAATGTGAAACAACTGGAAAAAAGAATGTGTTGCAGCAGCGGCTTCGAGAAGCATTGGAACATGAGGGTGAAAATCCAGATACGTATTTATTTGAAGGTTCGTGTGATATGAATTTATTGTTGCAAAATTTGAAAGTTGATTTAAAACAGAACATTCTGGAAAATTCTAACGACTTACAACAGAAAATTTTGGAAAATTCTAACGAATTGCAACAGAAAATGCTAGAAAATTCTAAAGAACTGAAAGATTTAAAGGATGATTTGCAACAGAAAATGGTAGAAAATTCTAGCGAATTAAAAGTCGATTTGCAACAGAAAATGGTGGAAAATTCCAACAATTTAAAGGATGATTTACAACAGAAAATACTGGAAAATTCTAAAAATTTAAAAGAATATTTGGAACAGAAGATTCTAGATAATGTAAATGAATTAGAAGAGAAAGTAGGACAGAAATTGAATGACGTAAGGATGGAATTGGATGATAAATTGGAAGTCAAAATTAAAGAAATAAATAGTAAACTGACAGCTGTAAATCTACCCATGATGCTGGCGGAACCAGGAACAATGCTGGAGGGGAGCCGAGTACGGATGAAACCACCTCAGTTCGATGGAAAAACTTCTTGGACAAATTACATCCGTCAGTTTGAGGCAGCAGCAAAAGCAAATGGCTGGCTACCAGAAGAAAAAGCTACAGCATTGACTCTGGCTTTACGCGGAGATGCAACGGACATCTTGCAGACACTCTCTCCCAACGAACAAGAAGATTACGAAGCGTTGGTTAAACATCTGGAACTGCGATATGGCCAGACACATCTGGAACATGTGTACCATTCCCAACTGAAGAATCGCTGCCAGAAATCTAACGAGACTTTGCAAGAATTTGAGGCTGATATTGCACGCTTGGTTCGGCTAGCATATCCAGCTACTCCAACGACCGTTATGGAACGATTAGCGGTTCAAGCCTTTTTGGATGGACTTCGGGACAATGAAACACGACAGGCTCTGACATTGGCTCGTCCGAGCCAACTGGTTGATGCATTGGCTCGAGCTCTGGAATTCGAGGCGGCAAAGCAGAGCTGCAGGAGCCAGCCTAGAATAAGGAGAGTCGAGGAAGAGAAAGAGGAGGAACCCAGTATAATTGAAGCAATCAGGCGAGTTTTTAAAGAAAATCTACCAGAGAAGAAGGAAATCCGATGTTGGAGATGTGGAAAGCTAGGACATATACGAAGTCGTTGCAGAGAAAGCCAGGTGGCGCCGACTTCGTCTCAGTCGGAAAAGGGGCCACCGTCGACCTGTAACCAGCATGCCCCAGAAGATATCGAACGTGTTGCATCTCTTCTACACCAGTCCAGCAGTGTTTTTGTGGATGGTTTAATTAATGGAAAATTATATGTGCTGCTGCTGGATACAGGTGCGACGAAGACAATTATTAGGCCAGATATTGTCGAAATGTCCAAGATCAAATCTACCAATAGGCGACTACGTACTGCAACAGGAGATACTGCTACTGTTCATGGAGAAGTGGACATCACGATGGTCATAGGAAACACGAAATTTAAACATCGAGCATTAGTAGCAGATATTGAAGATGAAGTTATTGTAGGCATGGACATTATGAACTCTATAGGATTTGAATTAAACTTTCAACAAGGAATATTGAGAGTAAATGGAGAGGAAGTCGTGTTGCATCGATCTAAAGAGAAGAATATTCGTGTGATGCTAACAGAAGATGCTTTGATACCGGAACACAGCGAGATGATATTGAAGGCTTTCTTGGATTGTAAATCAGAAGATGGAAGTATAATGCTTCTGGAGCCGAGAATTGATGACAAAGAGGTCGGTCGAGGAGTTGTAGTAGGGAAGACTTTAATACGTGTCGGAAAAGAAGTGCCTGTAAGAGTATTGAATGTTAATGGTTACTCTGTGAACTTGAAAAAAGGAATCGTTTTGGGGAACTGTTCCTCAGTTTCCTCAATTATTAGAAGCATTCGTGAGTCTGGAGTTCCGGCCAAGAAAATTAGCAATGAATTGACGACTCTGCTTTCGACTTCTTCAAAGGACTTAAAACCAAATGAGAGAATAAAGCTGAGAGAGCTGATACACAACTATCAGGACGTCTTTGATGATGGACAAGAAAAGAAGGGTAGGACAAGAATTGTCCAGCATAAAATTAACACCGGTGATGCACAGCCCATTCGACAGTCGGCAAGAAGGCTACCACTTGCCAAGCGAGAGGAAGCTGATAAAATTGTGCAAGAAATGGAGAAGGAAGGGGTGATCGAACCATCCAACAGCCCATGGTCTTCCCCAGTGGTGTTAGTTAAGAAAAAGGATGGATCAACTCGATTTTGCGTCGATTTTCGTCAGCTGAACAACGTGACGAAGAAGGACAGCTACCCTCTACCTAGGATCGATGACACCCTGGATACATTGGCTGGATTCCAAATATTTTCGACTCTGGATTTGAAAAGCGGTTACTGGCAGGTTGAAATGGCACCAGAAGATAGAGAAAAGACGGCGTTTACCGTGGGTGCTGGACTGTGGCAGTTTACTGTCATGCCGTTTGGACTATGTAATGCCCCTGCAACTTTTGAAAGGCTCATGGAAATGGTTTTAAAGGGACTATCCTGGAAGACATGCTTGGTGTACCTTGACGACATCATTGTGGTTGGGAAATCATTTGAGGACCATATGAAGAACCTGAAGGAAGTCTTTCAGCGCTTAAGAAGTTCCGGCCTGAAGCTAAGCCCGAAGAAATGTCACTTGTTCCAGAGGGAAGTGCAGTATTTGGGCCATGTTGTTTCGAGTCAAGGAGTGGCAGTGGACAAACAGAAGGTGAAGACGGTGCGGGAATGGCCAGTACCGAAAAACAAACATGACTTAAGAAGCTTTCTTGGATTATGCACCTACTACCGGCGGTACGTACCTGGATTCGCAAAGGTTGCTAAGCCTTTGACACGTTTAACAGAGGGAGAAAGACGATTCCAATGGGACGAAGAATGCCAAGAAGCCTTTAAGAACCTGAAAAACGCGTTGACCAGCTCACCAGTCTTAAGTTATCCTCTTCCGGATGGTGAATTTATTTTGGACACGGACGCAAGTAATGTGGGCCTGGGAGCTGTTTTGTCGCAGATTCAAGCGGGAAAGGAGAAAGTTATTGGATACTTCAGTAAAACTTTATCCAAACCAGAACGAAATTACTGTGTTACTCGACGCGAGCTGTTGGCAGTGGTAAAGGCAGTCGAACACTTTTACAAGTACCTGTATGGAAGAAAATTCTTGCTAAGAACGGATCATGCTGCCCTAAAATGGCTTTTGCAATTCAAGAATCCTGAAGGACAGGTAGCAAGATGGATTGAGAGACTACAGGAGTTCGACTTTGACACAGAACATCGGGCTGGGACCATCCATAGAAATGCTGACGCCTTGTCAAGAAGACCGTGCCCGGAAGACTGTAAACATTGTCTCAGGGCCGAAGAAAAGGATGTGTTTGTTCGCAGAACTACAATCGTGGATGATCATTGGCAATCCGCTGAGGTTCAACAAGACCAGGAAAGGGATCCGGATTTGAAGCTTATCATCGATTGGAAGAAGAACGACCGTAAACCAACGTGGCAGGAAGTCGCCCAATATTCGCCGAATGTGAAATCGTACTGGGCCCAATGGAATTCCATCATCTTAAGTGACGGGCTTCTAAAGCGCGTTCTGGAGTTGCCAGAAGGGGGGGAAGACCGGAAGCAGATAATAATCCCCAGAAATAGGATACCAGAAGTGCTGCAGGAAATCCATGATGGAACTACTGGAGGACATCTTGGGGTGACCAGGACGCTCGGAAGACTTAGGGAACGGTTTTATTGGGTCAACAGCCAACGAGATGTGAAGGAATGGTGCAAGAAGTGCGCCGTTTGCGCGGCAAGCAATGGACCCCAGAAGCGCCCAAAAGCCCCAATGCGACAGTACAATGTGGGCAGCCCATTTGAGAGAATTGCAATCGATGTGGCGGGTCCATTTCCGGAAACAGAATCTGGAAATAAATACATCATCGTTGTAATGGACTACTTCAGCAAGTGGGCGGAAGCGTACGCCTTGCCAAACCAGGAAGCTGCCACAGTGGCCGATGCCCTTATTAAGGAGTGGATTTGTCGTTTTGGTGTGCCAATGGAGATGCATTCAGACCAAGGCAGGAACTTTGAATCTATACTGTTCCAGAATGTCTGTAAAATTCTTAACATTCGGAAGACGAGGACGACTGCATTACATCCGCAGTCTGATGGAATGGTAGAACGAATGAATCGAACGATAAACCGGTACCTGTCCAAGGTAGTCTCTGATCACCAAAGAGACTGGGACCGCTTCCTTCATCTGTTCCTGTTGGCGTACCGTTCTTCTATCCACGATACAACCGGCCAGACACCCGCTAGCATTGTTCTGGGGCGTGAACTTCGTCTACCTTGTGACCTGAGGTTTGGTTGCCTACCAGGGGATGATATTGCTGGAGAAGATTACGTCAACAATTTACGTAGGAAAATGAGCGACATTCACAGCCGAGTTCGCCTCCAGAGCGCCAGTGATAGAATGAAAGAGGCATACGACATCAAGGCGGAAAATGGAGGATTTCAACCTGGAGACCTAGTTTGGTTATACAACCCTCAGCGCCGTCGTGGTTATTCACCGAAGCTGCAGACTTCTTGGGAAGGACCATACGAAGTCATGGATCGCATAAATGACATCATCTACAGGATCAGGAAACAACCAAGAGGAAAGCCGAAAGTGATCCATTTCAACCGATTGGCCCCTTACGCTGGAAACAATGCTCAAATAGACGATGCTAGAGTAAGGAGAGTTAATCCGCCGGAAGACGACTTGCCTTTTGAAGACTTCATGTATTTATATTCGAGCGGTAAAAAAGCTCGGTATGGTGTCACTCGAGAAGAGCAAAAAGATCTGTTCACGGTTTCGGCCGATTACTCCCTGGCTCACTGTGTTGCGGAAGACCTTAGGATGTCCAGGGGAATAGCGGTTGTCTTTAAAAACAAGTTTGGACGGGTCGACGAGCTACGAAGGCAGAGTCCCAAAGTTGGAGAGGTGCTTGAAATGGTGGATAATGAGCAGATAGGTAACCGAAGTATCTTCTATCTGGTAACGAAGCAACTCTCCAATCAGAAGCCAAATTACCGTGACGTATGGAATGCCTTAAATAAATTGAGGGATATCCTTTTGTCCAAGGACATCATGAACCTGGCGATACCAAAGATTGCTTGTGGACTTGACGGTTTGGACTGGAGAATAATTAGAAGTATGGTGGAAGTTATCTTCAGATTTAGTGGCATACACATTCTTGTCTGTTGCCACAACCCTAAAAGAACAACCGGAAGGAAGACCGTAGACTGCTACTTCTATAGGACGTCACAATGCAAGTTTGGATCTCTATGCAAATATCGCCATGGAGCTGAGGACCATTTTCGGGACGAAAATGTTTTAAGACGGGGGCAATGTAGCGAGTACCGCTCTGGATATCGGAGTGATGACTCATCGCCGGTTAGTCATCGCCGATGAGTCATCGCCGCGGTGACTCAGCGCTCGAACAATCGAGAGTGTGGAGCTCGCTGGAATGTTCCAGAAGACCTTGGCGCTGAATATATAAGAAACGGAGCAGCACACGGCAGTTAGTTAAGATTTGGTACTCGCGGCGAAATAAATAAATATAAGTGCAAATAAATAGACTCTTGAACAATAGTGATATATAAATAATTAGTAGTTAAGTGTTTAGTTAGTTTTATAGTGTTTTAAGTGTAGTTAAGTTATTAAATAAATAGTTTAGTTCGTTAATTAACCAGTGCGTGTTTTAATTCACACTACGAACAGTTTAAAAAACGTTACAATAATATAATAAATATACTGTTCCAGACCGGGCCAGTCACTTTTTCAAACAGTTTCTGAAATATCTTTGTTTTCTAAATTTGAATGCAAGGGAAGTGACGAGTATACCAGGGTACTAATTAAATACATAATTTATTGGAAAATATAAGATTTATTGCAACTTTGAGCATATTATACATTAAATATCTTAAAATCAAATAATACCACACATCAGTGGCGGCTGGTGGATTTTGGATATACCGATATCTCAATTATTACGAGTAGATATGGGACCCACACCAAATTTATATGAGTTTATAATGACATTAAATAAACAAGTTTTGCGCAAACAGAATTTAAATCAATTGAAGTTTGCGTAAAAAAAGATAACAGAAACATCGAACATGGAACTGACGACACGGTACTGATGAATGGGATACAAATTTGAGATTATAATTCGGAATTAAGTATTTTACTGATATTTTTTATTAGTGGATGCTACTTCAACAAATCACATATAGCCTTATAGAAAATTACAATGAAAAATATTTACGTAAGAAAATAACTACTCACCACGTGCATTCACCACAACTTCGCCACTTGCATTGTTTTCAGGATTACTGTCGAACAAAGGATTCCTTTTCCTTAAAATGTGCTCTTAAACAGCCCACATGGATAACAAAATATTATCTAAGTTGCATTGACAAAATTATCAAACTTTGAAAACTATAAAAGTAATATAATAAACACAATATTTTATATCACACCGCGGTGTTTAACCGGTGCACCGGTTAAACACTTTCAATAGACTTAAATAATAACATAAATAAAGAAATAAAAATGCACAAACCATTTTTTACAAAAAATAGTATTATAAATTTTAACCTTGTACTTGCTAAATAAACTTGGTCACAAATTTATGGAATCCCCACATTTAATGTAAAAAAAAAACAATGGGAATTCTTTTGTTAAACATTTTCTTTAACAAAAATTAAATTAAAATAAATGCCAGTAAAACAAAAATATTCAAAATTCCTGAAATAAAAAAAATAAAAGATAAACTAAATATACGAGGTGTGTTCAGAAAATAACGGGAATTGTTAAACTTCGCGGGTTCGGAGGGTCCGGTTGTCATAAAATTTTCTTTATTATGTTGGTATACATGCCCCCGAAGTATGATAAAAACTGTAGCTGTTTTCATCGTTTACTTTGTCTGTGGTAGCCGCTAAGGTTAGACGTGTTTTATGAGCTCGGTGATTTTTCGTTCGTTAAAAGAAATGGACCAAAGAATTTGTATCCAATTTTGCTTAAAAAATGAAATAAATTCTGTGAAATGTTAACAAAGGCCTGTAGTGAGTCTGCTATAAGTAAAACAAAAGTTTACAAGTGGTATAAGAGTTTCCAAGATGGCCGTGAAGACGTTGAAGATGACGAACGCCCCGAACGTACAAGCACATTAACAACCGATAAAAACATGGAAAAAGTGGAATAAATGGTTATAAACCATCAGAGAAGTCGCTGATGATGTTGGTATATTGATTGGCCATGAAATTTTTTCGAATGTTTTTGGTACGAAACGCTTGGCAGCAAAATTTGTTCTAAAATTGTTAAATTTTGAGCAAAATTTTTGGCCAAAAACAATACTGTAATGATGCCCCAGCCTCCATATTCGCCAGACATGCCTCTGTCTGACTTTTTCCTATTCCCAAAAATAGAGAGAACCTTAAAGGGCCGTCGTTCTGCAAGCATAGATGACATTAAAAGCGCATCGCTGAAAGAACTAAAGGCTATCCCAAAGATCGAGTTTTAGAAGTGTTTCGAGTATTGGAAGAAGAGCTGGCACATGTGCATAATATCCAATGGGGACTATTTTGAAGGCGACAACATTAATGTAGACGAATAAATAAATATTTGTTTCAAAAAACGAAAATTCCCGATATTTTCTGAAGACACCTCGAAATTTTATCGGTAAACAAACAATATTTATATTGTTTTATAAAACAATATACAATAAAATTAAAAAAGACTACTTATGACGAAAAAACAAGTGCATGTGGAATATATATATTATATAATGAGTTTTTGGGTAAAACTATCTTTGGATTTCACTTTATATTTGAAAAGAAATTATACCGGCACCAAAATAATAAATAATAATAAATCAATGTTTTTAGAGCCAGTTACAATTGAAGAAGTGCAAAAGGTTGTAAATGGTTTTAAAAGCAAATTAATATTTTAATATGGATTATTAATAATTTGGAATTTGGAATCGTTTAAGATATGTTTGAATCATTAATGTAATAGACTACTCCTATATAAAATTTTACAAACTATTTAAGTTTCCAAAAAAGTGTTTTTTTTCCTTTTTAACCCTGATTTTTTTAACGCAGTACTTATTAAAAATGTTGTTTGTTTTATTACTATTACGAAATCTACTCTCTAAAAATGAATTAGTCAAAGATGATTAATTGTCATAGCGAAAAAGCAGCAACTTATAATTCTCGTCAAAAGCAATTTATATCCAGAACATTTAGCAGTCAATTTCCCAAATTGTCCCCTGAATTCAAAAATGTCGTCAAAAGTCAGAAAAGTAGAACAGTTTTTGAGATATAGTCAATTTTCCATATAATATGGAATTGACTACTTTATCTCAAAAACTGTTCCAATTTTATATTTTTTGATGGTATTTTCGGATTCAGGGGACCATTTTATATAAGAATTGACTGTTAAATGTTAACCATTGTATAAGTGAAAAAGCAGTCACTAATAACTGTAGTAATTATTCATTTTTGACTAATTTATTTTTAGAAAGTAGAAAGTCCCTTGATGTTGATAACAAAGGATTTGTCGAGTAGAAAACTATAAAAAGAGTGACTTCATGGTAAAATGGTATTTATTTACAACCTCCTTGTCATTGGTAATATAAATTTGGAATATAAAATGTAAAGATTTTATTAAGCTAAATACGTCATTCTTATTTCAATATGGCGGAAGTAACTAACCAAATAACTAAATTTTGAGACTCAAAAATAAAAGTTTTATAAAACTAAAATCATTATTTCATCAAAGGTAAAGTTGACATTTTAAAATTTATTAACATATTCTTATAACATAACCACAACTACGAGGTATTCAGAAAATATCGGGAATTTTCGTTTTTTGAAACAAATATTTATTTATTCGTCTACATTAATGTTGTCGCCTTCAAAATAGTCCCCATTGGATATTATGCACATGTGCCAGCTCTTCTTCCAATACTCGAAACACTTCTAAAACTCGATTTTTGAGATAGCCTTTAGTTCTTTCAGCGATGCCCTTTTAATATCATCTATGCTTGCAAAACGACGGCCCTTTTAGGTTCTCTTTATTTTTGGAAATAGGAAAAAGTCAGACAGAGGCATGTCTGGCGAATATGGAGGCTGGGGCATCATTACAGTATTGTTTTTGGACAAAAATTTTGTTCAAAATTTAACAATTTTGTAACAAATTTTGCTGCCACGCGTTTCATACCCAAAACATTCTAAAAAATTTCATGAGATGAGCCAATCGATATACCAACATCATCAGCGACTTGTCTGATGGTTTATAACTATTTCTTCCACTTTTTCCATGTTTTTATCGGTGGTTAATGTGATTGTGCGTTCGGGGCGTTCGTCATCTTCAATGTCTTCACGACCATCTTGGAAACTCGTATACCACTTGTAAACTCTTGTTTTACTTATAGCAGACTCATTATAGGCCTTTGTTAACATTTCACAGAATTTATTTCATTTTTTAAGCAAAATTGGATACAAATTCTTTGATCCATTTCTTTCGAACAAACGAAAATCGCCGAGCTCATAAAACACGTCTAACCTTAGCGGCTGCCACAGACAAAGTAAAAAACACACCTCGTATATTCTCACTAAACTATAAAATGTAGCCAATTATAAATTTAGGGTCCCTAGAATTTGCCAACTAAACCCCCAATTTTTTCGGAATGATTTTTAATAATAAACCTCCTTTGTTAGACGAAGATCCCTGTAATATCCTTCAATCGAAACTGTTTTGTGATATTGGGGAGTTTCAGGTGCAATTTAGTCAGCTTCAGATGCGAGATTAATAATCGTATATTTGGTAGTGGGGGTATGGAACGTACAACAGCGCTCTGTCGACCATGCACTGCAACTTTTATTGCTTCCTATTCCATTGCCTCTGCCGGCAAGTACCTACTTAAACTGAGTTATAGTTTATCAATGAAATTGAAATTGAACAATTTTATTAACAATAAATCTTCCCAATATTAATTTTCCATTCATTACCTTAAACATTATAAGTTATGAGGCACTACATAAATTTGATAGGTTCTAAATAAAAATATAGTTGCCTAGTGGTAAAATTACTCTTTCTAGGTTAACCTTATATGTTTTCAAATATCAGAGGTAGTAAAAGCATACTAAAAATATCAGTTTACTAAGTAAATTAAAAACATCCAAAACAATCGAATCAAATATAAAATATTAATAAAAATTAAAACAAATAATTTTTATAACCATTTATGTAGATGTTTCAAAGATTGATTCTATTCTCCGTGAATCTGTTTTTGCTTTTATCATTTTAAATAAGCAAAAACCTCTGTTTACGACATTATAGATGCATGTGATTCCTGAAGGTCAGTTATATGCAGATGAGAGTGTTGCTGTTTTATAATTCAAAAGTTTAAGTTCATTAATTTGCTATTTAAAAACCTATCCACCGTGTAGTGTAATATCTCAGTAAATAGATTTTTTTTATAAATATTTTATGTATGTACAATGTACATTGTACATTGTACATTGTACATTGTATGTACATTGTACATTGTACAATTGTATTTTTAAAAAATATTATGGTGTCAAAAGATACAATAACTTATTTCAAATATACAAATGGATGTTTAAAAAAACATACGAAATCCTAACGTCCGTGAAGCTATCTTCCGTGAAGCTCAAATATTCAAAATGTATAATTTCTTAAAATTCTTGCATTGCAGAACCACTTATGTTATGTTATTAGAAGACCTGGTGGCTTCCCAAAAAATCCATTCCAGACTAACAGTAAAACAACCCAAAATAAAAAATAATCATTTTCACTTGGGGGACATCTTAATATATGCAATGAAAATAGTTTATTCAATTAACAATTAATTTGCTGTTAAATTTACATAAATTTTATTAATATTATAAAAATTGTTTTTAAAAGGGATTTGTAAAATTTACAAAATTTCTATGAATTATACCATTAGGGTTTCATTAATACTATAGTATTGTATACTATTGTAGGTATACTATACAAAACTTTTTTGTAAACGGTATCTATAGAACTTTTTTTTTGACAAATAATAATAACTACACTCACGTGCAAAATAATCGATCCACACAAATTTTCGATGAATTTCAATCGCCAATAACTTTTTTATTTGATGTCGGATTTAAACGAATATTAAAGAATATTGTAGATAAATTAATGGATCACTCACATTAAAAAAAAATACTAAAAAATAGACGTACGTTTGTAATATACAGGTTTAAACAAAAATATGTTTTTTACCATAAGTTTAAGACACTCTGTAGAGTGGAAAAACCGTATATTGTTCTAAAGTAAGTTTTATTTATCAAGTCACATCTATTCTTAACAGTTTTGTTTTTGGTTCACCTCGATATATTTATTTTTGTGGAAAATATGGATTTTTTTAAAAAACATTGCAATTTCCAATATTTTTCTGCATGAAGAACTAAGGTTGCTATGCCATAGCAGCTATGGTCCATCCATAGCCTATGGAGAATGACAGTGACAGTTTTGTTGAATCATCCCATACTTGGACATGTCATATACAGCTTTCAAAAGCTATCAAATTGTTTTTTGTAAATTAATGTGTTAATTTTAAAGTGTCTTCTTACTTTTAAAAATGTCTCCGACTGATGTTGCCCTTTGTACTTTACTTCTTATGACGTTTAAAACACTTGCCACGTAATACTGTGACCGTCCATCCTGGATTAAATTAATAGCTCTGGCAACATCAGTCGGAGACATATCCATTTTATAAAGTAAGAAGACACCTCAAAATTTAAACATTAATTTGCAAAAAACAATTTGATAGCTTTTGAAAGCCGTGTATGACATGTTCAAGTATGGGATGATTCAACAAAACTGTCACTGTCATTCTCCATAGCCTATGGATGGACCATAGCAACCTTAGTTCTTCATACAGAAAAATATTGGAAATTGCAATGTTTTTTAAAAATATCCATATTTTCCACAAAAATAAATATATCGAGGTGAACCAAAAACAAAACTGTTAAGAATAGATGTGACTTGATATATATATATATATATATATATATATATATTTATCAATGCGTTTCTGCATCTGGAAGAGTGTTATTTTTATAAATATAACGTAAATTTACTTTATAATTAATGCCAATGCTATTACTAAAAGCAGAAATATTTTTTTTTTAAATGATCTTTTTCCCGTAACAAAAGCAATTGTTGGACGAATAGTGATCTTTACTTTATTAAGACAAACTACTTTTTTTTGTTATATTTATTAAACAATTTTCTGAGTGCACATATTCTAGTCATTATTTGCAAGTTGTATTCTTAGTAAGAATTTATTACTTTATAATAATTTTAGTATTCAGTGTCAATTTAATGTGCAGTTTCAGAGAAAGCAAAGATAATAATATAAATAATACGCTGAAAAGAGACCAGAATAGAAACTAAAGTTTTGCTTTGTTTTGGCCACTATACCAGGTAATCACAGCGTGGTATAAACGTGTCTGTAAAAAATTATCCAACGTTGTTGGAACGTTACTGACACTAAAAAAGTGTTCCCCATTTTAGTCACTTTTACGTAATAGAACCGTTTCTACCCCGTGGCAGAAATTTTGGCAATACACCTTGCAGTATAAGTCGTTTTATCCACTAAAAATGGTACTTGGGATACCTATGTATATCTTGGAAATGCTAAAAGTTCAGTATTAAATTTAGTACTTTAAATAATAATTTAAAATTTAAATTAAAAATGGATTTAAACCAAGTATACGTATACCTTCCATACTTTTGGCGACAACGTAAAATACATTTCTATAGATGCGGAGACCTTTCAGTTCAAGGGATTAAGCGTCTTAGGGCAATTAAGCGTCTCGTAAAATGAAAGGAACATAAGCCTCTAAATTAAAAGCATCTGGTGGCATTGGTAAGTAATAATAAAAGAGGGATATTTTATGATTTGGCAATATTTCCAATACATCAATATATTCAATACAGGGTGGCTCAACAAAAACCACTGCTTACTGGAAGTTACTAAGCGAAAACTCTAGCAAGTTAATATTTATTTATTCGTCTACAATAACGTTGACGCCTTCAAAATAGTCCCCATTGGATATTATGTACATGTGCCAGCTCTTCTTCCAATACTCTAAACACTTCTAAAACTCGATCTTTGGGATAGCCTTTAGTTCTTTCAGCGATGCGCTTTTAATGTCATCTATGCTTGCAAAACGACGGCCCTTTAAGGTTCTCTTTATTTTTGGGAATAGGAAAAAGTCAGACAGAGGCATGTCTGGCGAATATGGAGGCTGGGGCAAAATTTTGTTCAAAATTTAACAATTTTAGAACAAATTTTGCTGCCACGCGTTTCATACCCAAAACATTCGAAAAAATTTAATGGGATGAGCCAATCGATATACCAACATCATCAGCGACTTCTCTGATGGTTTATAACCATTTCTTCCACTTTTTCCATGTTTTTATCGGTTGTGCTTGTGCGTTCGGGGCGTTCGTCATCTTCAACGTCTTCACGGCCATCTTGGAAACTTTTATACCACTTGTAAACTCGTGTTTTACTTATAGCAGACTCACTATAGGCCTTTGTTAACATTTCACAAAATTTCTTTCATTTTTTAAGCAAAATTGGATACAAATTCTTTGATCCATTTCTTTTAACGAACGAAAAATCGCCGAGCTGATAAAACACGCCTAACCTTAGCGGCTGCCACAGACAAAGTAAACAATGAAAACAGCTAAAGTTTTTATCATACTTCGGGGGCATGTATACCAACATTTTATGACAACTGGACCCTCTGAACCCGCGAAATTTAACAATTCCCGTTTTTCTTAGCACACCTCGTATATCTCAAAAACTGTTCTACTTTTGTAACTTTTAACGACATTTTCGGGTTCAGGGGATAATTAATTTTACATGGAAATTGACTGCTAAATGTTCGGGATATATCCCGATCAAATTGCCATTGACGATAATTAATAGTGGCTGGCTTCGCTATGACAATCAGTCATTTTTGACTAATTCATTTTTAGAAAGTGACGTTTTCTGCGATTATCGATTTTGTTTGATGCACTGACTGACAGTCAGTGATTTTAAAAATATGATATTAAAATTTCAAAGAACTTGACCACCATGCCCAGTTCGAAATAGGACAGCGATTTCGTATAGTACACAGAGAGAAAGGATTTTATATCCACCTTAACGTAGCATTGTATTTTGCCGACTTCATATTTATTTGTTAATAAAAGTTAGTTCAGTAACAGTTAAAACATTAGTTAGTTACTATTAATAAAAAAAACGCTGTGTTATAGAAAAGTATTCTTATAGTAATTGATCTTCACTTAATATATTATTAACTATAGTTAATCCACAGGCGCTATATATTAGAAAAGCCTCTTTTTTGTTATGGTTTAAAATGTAATAGTTAAACATTTAGATGGTTTAGTGGTTAATATGATAATTTTACAGACAAGAAATCGGGTATTATTTTTTATATCACAAAGTCTGGAACGAACAAAATTTTAAATGTTTATTATAATACGAGAAATAATAATAAATATTTTAATTAATTGCAATTATCAATTCATATTTCATATTCATATTATAACAGTGCGATTGTATAAGGTAATAAATAAAAGTGTATATTTATAAAACAAAATTATTTTTAAAAAAAGTTAAAAAATATTTAAAGTGTAACGGAACAAAAAAAATTGACAGCTGGAGGATTTTGGGTATACCGATATCTTAGTTATTAGACATAGGACCCACAGTGTGTATATTTGAAATAAGTTACTTAGACACTTTAATACTACTTTTTTAAAAATACATACATAATATTACACTTCACGGTGGATAGGTTTTTAAATAGCAAATTAATGAATTTAAACTTTTGATTTACAAAACAGCAACACTCTCATCTGCATATAAATTCTAACTGACCTTCAGGAATCACATGCATCTATAATGTCGTAAACAGAGGTTTTTGCTTATTTAAAATAATTAAAGCGCCATCCGTTGCATAAAATTTAAAGCAAAAACGGATTCACGGAGGGTAGAATCAATGTTTGTAACACCTACATAAATGGTTTTAAAAATTAATTTTTTTAATTTGATTCGATTGCTTTGGATGTGTTTAATTTACTTAGTGAACTGATATTTTTAGTATGCTTTCACTACCTCAGAAGGATAGGTTTTAGACTTTTAAAACATTGTAAATAATAATTAATTGCGGTTAAAAATCTGCAACCTGAGCTGTATTATACTTAATTATGAAATATCAAAACACAATAACAGTGTAGGTCAGACTCATTTAGTTTTATTAAATATCCCGGGGTAAAAGCATCGGGGGACATTTCGTGAGATTCACCCGTATACCTATCTGTACATACAAATAATAATAATTGAAGCAATATTTTTAGAAAAAAGACTGTACTAGTGATACAAAACGTTTATTTGAAAATTATAACTTTATGGTACTTATAAAGAAATGTCTTCGTAATTGACACATTGACAAGTTGTGGCTTTACGGCATTTTAGTCACGGGCTGAAGTTAGCAACAGGTTTTTAGTCACGGGCTGAAGTTAGTTTTAAGTTAGTTGACAGTTGTCAAATGCCATACAATCGTTAAAATAAAGTGCCTTTCTTGTAAAATAATACTAAATGTGAAAATTATTTTATTATCCCAATACAAAAATACAAAAGTATTAAATAGTTTCTCAACGCCAATATTTGAAAAGTTTATATGAACATTGTAGTGACCTTTTAATTTCGCCGGCAGTAAACTGTAACTTAAATTCGGGCACGGACTCCACTGTAAAGTGCATAGGTAAAACATTTTCATTACTTTCACTGTAAAAACTGTCCATTTATAAGAAATACATTTCGATTTATAACCTTTATAATCTGTGGTTATAAAATATAAAAATTTGACATTTGACGGTGACGCACAGATTCCCCTATTTATCAAGAAATACATATCGATTTATAACCTTTATAATCTGTGGTTATAAAATATAAAAATTTGACATTTGACGGTGACGCACAGATTCCCCTATTTTTCATAGATGGCGCTCTATAAAAATATTTTATTTAAATCATTTTAAGATAATAATAAGTATTTATTATTAATTTAAGAATTTATTAAACAATAATGATACCTAAAATTACTTTACAGAAAACTGTGAATCATTTACAAATTGTTAAAACTAAAGTCTACTACAGCTTTTTTTAAATGTTCACCATAATCAGGATGTTCAAGTAAATTGATTTTATACTTATTCCAGTATTTTATAAACTCGCGAAGGATCGACTGCTCAGACCATGTGTCCAACCCAGCACCGTTCAAAAATCCAATACAATCTTCCGTAGACAATCTTCGTTAGACTAATAGAAGCATTTTTTCTGGAAGATGATGAATTATTAGATTTTAATACTCGGGTCTTGAGAACTGAAGAAACGACGTGTTCTTGAGTTTTCGGCGTAATTTTTTTTATAATATTGACGACATTTCCATGTCTTTGTGAATTCGTACATATATGTTTTTTTCCTTTAACAACTCTTGTGAAACAGATTTTGCCCAAAATAATTTTATTTTCGGTATCCTGGGCCCTTTTTTCCTTGTTTTTTGTATTTCCCCTTCCTCGTGTTACCTTCCTTTGAATCTTGCTGTTGTGCATATTCTGCACGCACGCACCTCATTTTGGATATTCATAGTAGAGTTTGTAATAACATTTTCTTTTTCAAAGTCCGGCATTTTCACCATCTTGCGTTTTTAAATATTTTTTTCATAATCGCAAAGAGTATGCCTGCATGTACCGCAAACTGCAGTTAATAACTTGATATTGCTTAGACTATATTTCGGATTACTAAAATTAACAAGCAATCTTTCCCATCTTGCAGTTATTACATACATGCTATTGGGCAGGGATTTTCCAAAAATTATCTTTTCACAGCATTGGGCACAGACTATACCTCTATTTTCTGGTTCAATTTAAATCTTGCGTTTGTAGTCATTTTTATTTCAAAAACTTCAAAATTATCGAGAGCACAATTCTTTATAACCAATAGATACTATTAACTGTCACTGATAACAAATTACTGCGTATAAGTTGTTTTTTCGCTGAGGCATGGCCTACTATGTTTAAAAAACTGCTTAAAGCTGTGTAAGCGTGTTAATAAGGTAATTGCACCATTGCACCTTTTTTCTTGCAGCCGTATTTTGAATAGGTACAGAAATTAAAATGTAATTTAAACTAGAGATTCTCTAGTTTCATTCCGATCTTATCATATTCACCCAACGGATATCCATTTTTGAGCGAGTATTGATATATTTGTTATATATTAAATAGATCAATACTCACTCAAAAATGAATCTACCAATTATATAGAATAATCATGTTATAAATCTAATTTATTTAAGCCGATATTCAGGATCTTGTTTTTTTTTAATCCAGAAAATTGCAAAAAACTAAAAAAGAGGATCAGCTAGGATTTTTAAAAATATGGTTTGGGAGTGAGGAATAGATGCATATTCGAAAAATACAATCAGTTTTGGTTGACATTTTTATGTGACCTGAGACTTGTTCAGGCACACCGTGTATAGGGGAGATGCGAACTGACCGCGAGGAATAAGTGGCTGTGGCTGAAGTACCATGAAATACCATGGTATCCTCAAATTTTACAGCCAATTCTTATGTAAAATTGTCCCCTGAATCCAAAAATACTGTCAAAAATTATGAAAGTGGAGCAATTTTTGAGACATAGTCAATTCTATATTAAATGGAAAATTGACTATATCTCAAAAACTGTTCTACTTTTTTAACTTTTGACGACATAAGAATTGGCTGTTAAATTTTAGGATACCATGATATTCCATGGTGCAACTGAAAAAGCAGCCACTAATAACTTTTAAATTAGTCATTTTATTTATCCTCTATAACCTTCGACGTCTTGGAGGTTTTATTGAGCCAATACAATCGATTTAGAACAACTTATTAATTTTCATGGGGTTATTAAAATTAAAAGTTTATTTAAACTATTTTCTTACAGATAATTACAAAAATAGATAATGATGTTCTTAATTAATATTTTATAAAAACTTATTTTTAGAAAGTTAATGAAGCAGGTGTTTTTTAATGAAATATGCGAATCAAATCCTACAGTATTAAAACATGCGCCTACCTTTTCCGGTTTACTCATGCTTATATAAGCGTACAGAAGTGAGTTTTGTGAATTTTAATTAAATAAAACATCGTATGATTTTTAATGAAAATGCACTGGCTGTACAATCGAAAAGGAATAAATAATGACTTTCAGGACTTTGAGAATTCCATGTTTAACCCCATAATGGGAGTTACATACCCCTAATGTTTTTAATAGGAAGAGGGGATCAGGTTGCGCATCATAAAAAGCTTTTTATTTTCAGAAGCTTGGTGTCAACTTTTTAATTTGTATACAAAAAAATCATATATGATTATTTTTGACGTTTCCAAAAATCAATATAAACTTTCGATTTCATTCTGTTCAACTTGGACTTTTGATGTGGGACACAGAATATTAACACATGTGCACATGTGACTCTCGGCTTTTACCTAAATATTACGAGGTGTGTTCAAAAAATATCGGGAATTTTCGTTTATTGAATAAAATATTTATTTATTCGTCTACATTAATGTTGTCGCCTTCAAAATATTCCCCATTGGATATTATGCCCATGTGCCAGCTCTTCTTCCAATACTCGAAACACTTTAGTTCTTTCAGCGATGCGCTTTTAATGTCATCTATGCTTGCAAAACGACGGCCCTTTAAGGTTTTCTTTATTTTTGGGAATAGGAAAAAGTCAGACAGAGGCATGTCTGGCGAATATGGAGGCTGGGGCATCATTACAGTATTGTTTTTGGACAAAAATTTTGTTCAAAATTTAACAATTTTAGAACAAATTTTTCTGCCACGCGTTTCACACCCAAAACATTCGAAAAAATTTCGTGAGATGAGCCAATCGATATACCAACATCATCAGCGACTTCTCTGATGGTTTATAACCATTTCTTCCACTTTTTCCATGTTTTTATCGGTTGTTAATGTGCTTGGGCGTTCGGGGCGTTCGTCATCTTCAACGTCTTCACGGCCATCTTGGAAACTCTTATACCACTTGTAAACTCTTGTTTTACTTATAGCAGACTCACTATAGGCCTTTGTTAACATTTCACAGAATTTATTTCATTTTTTAAGCAAAATTGGATACAAATTCTTTGATCCATTTCTTTTAACGAACGAAAAATCGCCAAACTCATAAAACACGTCTAACCTTAGCGGCTGCCACAGACAAAGTAAACAATAAAAACAGCTTAAGTTTTTATCATACTTCGGGGGCATGTATACCAACATAATACAGAACATTTTATGACAACCGGACCCTCCGAACCCGCGAAATTTAACAATTTCCGTTATTTTCTGAACACACCTCGTATGTCAAAGTATTACCGCTAAAATCTTTATATTAAATTATTTTTTTCACATCAATAGTTTTAACTCCAGAAAATACCGTAGACAATCTTACAACATATGTAAACTTTTAAATAAAAGAAGTTAAACAAACAAAAGCTCGAGCAAAAACTAGGAATAGGGGACTTGATCAAGATAGCATTTCGGACGGAGAGCAGTAGGGATCATTAAGCTTTGCTGATCCAAGATATGATTATGCGGACGGCAGTTTGTCATCCTTAAAAAAAACTAAAAGTTCAGATTGTATCACGACGCTTTCAGGCTTTTTAAATAGCCACTGTGTGCGTATGTTAATTTTTTAGATGGGAATGCAGTCGCGACCGCATGTCTCTCTCGTTCTTGTTAATCCGACGCTCTTATCAAGCTGTTTTTGAATTTACTAAAGGGGTATCAAATGTCAAATGGGGAGTTAAATTGCACCCTTATTGTGACATTATGAATTATATACGCGGCAACATTGCAATTAAACTTGCTACTCATTTTTTATTTAAATATCACTTTGGTTATATCGGTACACAGTAAAAAAAATCAACTCTAAGCAACACTAATTAGAGTTCACACAGGTCCAGCAAGTATGATTTAACACTGAGGATAAAGTAATTTTACACTATATTAAAAAGTGTTAATTTACCTAAAATCGTGTACTTCTACACTTCCTGGGTAAAATCCCACTTTAGTTCAGTGTAAATTAACACTATTTTGGAAAAGTTCTAATTTTAGAAAGGTACTTTTACTGTTTTAGTGCAAACTTCTAGTGTAAATTAACACTATTTTTTGAGTAAAACCTATTGGTGGTAGTAAATAAAACGAAAAGGTAAATAAAGAGAAATATTAATTTGGAACAAAAATCTATGACAATTATCAAAATCGGTGCCTTTTAAAATATAATTTTATATTTGAGTCGTATGGCTGGCTTAAGCAAAATGGTTCCTTAAAACGTAAAAGTTTTAGATCAATGCAATGTTTTACTGCCTGTCAACTTGTAAGCAATGAATTATCTTGAGAATTCATCAGTAATCCATTTTTCTGTTATAAAAAATGGGTGATCCCATTGGTAGAGAGGCGTCAGGCGGCTGTATGTCGGGGATTTACCACACCTGTACAAATTTTCCATAATATTAATAAAAATGGAGGTATAGGTTAATATAACAACCATTACGCTTGAAAATTAAAAGTAAATCAAGTGTGTATGTATTTATATTATTAATGTTACAAGTACCTGACCTACTGCCGTAAATTATTGACATATAATATAGGTCGGGTATGGACATCCTTTTAACATATTGGTATTTATTGAGTATTAAGGCTTAAAGAAAAAGGAAGTATAATACTTACCAAAAATAAGAATGTCCTCTTATGGATTCACCGTAATTAAAATCTAACTGAACAAAAATGCCACACTTCCACAACGCGGTATCTCCGGATATGCACTGCGTAGGTAGACATTTTAAAACACATTTCAGTTATTACCAGTGTTTTCAGTCTATTTTGCCACTATTGGTGTAATTTAACTTTAATTGTGATACAATGTGCACAAGTAGAGTAAAGAAAAAATAGCTCTTAGTAACATCAAAACAGACAAAGAAATTGGCATGCACTGTATACACTATAGTGTACATTTTGTCACTATTTAACACATTAAGGGGTAATAAACACTCGCATTAAGTTTTTCTACGCTTTTGATTTATTTTAATAATAAATAGTGGAAATGTACCAATGAATAATGTTCATATTCTTTAAATGTGTTTAATAAAGTTAATAAGCACTAAATGCTACCTAGTGTATTTTGTAGTGTAACACTTATAAATCAACTCTAATATTTTTACCCCTACACTAAAAAATTTACAAGGGCAAAATTTTTTACTGTGTATAAACTTCAAATTTAACCGCAATTTTTAAAATTTAGAAAATGTACCAAATTTTTACCGTATTTTTACCTATATTTAAGACATGGGCGCCCATATATGGGTATACTTCTAAGCTTTATCTGTAAAGTATATTCGTATCTAATGTAACAATAAGTATAAGTTATTAAGAATTTTTTTTGGAAACATTATTACTAATAGCTTTATTTTATTTAATTTTAAAAGGTATATTTAAATGAGAATATATAAGAAAATAAAGATCCCTATTCGTCCAACAACAAAGATCATTTTTATAAAAATTATTTATCTACAAACGCTGCTTTTAGTAATAGCATTTGCATTAATTATACAGTAAATTTACGCTATGTTTATAGAAATAACACTCTTCCAGATGCAGAAACGCATTGATAAATATAGTTATTATTATTTGTCCAAAAAACATTTCTATACCGTTTACAAAAAAGTTTTGTAGTATTAATAAAACCCCCTGCCGTTTCACATGAAGCGTATGACGCGCCCTACGCCCTACGCCAGAAACTCGGTTGGCATCGAGTTTAATTGTACATTTCAGATGCGGGCGTGTACGCGCGGCGTGAACGCGCGCGTGAAATTTACAGCGCGGGCTAGCGCGTGGCCCGTACGCCCGACGTAGCTACGTTAGGCGTTTGGGCATGGTGGTGATACGTGCTATTCACATGCTGCGTCGCGCGTTGGCTGGAGAGCTGAATTGCCGGTTTTATTCATACGCATTTATGCAAATGCACTCGAACGACATGGAGTTAAATATTGATACAGAACTATTAATAAGTGCAGTACACGAAAACAAAAATATATGGGATACTTCGGACGAATATAAAAACCGAAATTGGATGTTGTTTCTTTCGTTAACGGGTTTTATTAATTAGGCAATACGCAGAAATGGCAATAACGCCTGGTGTGTATCGAGACACGTCTATACTGATACCGCTTCATGTGAAAACAAAACCGACCGATCCTAAAACGCGCGGCGCAGGACGTAGGGCGCGTTCTACGCTTCATCTGAAACGGCACTAATGGTATTATTCATAAAAACTTTGTAAATTTTACAAATCCCTTTTCGTTTAAAATAAAACTTTTTTTTATAATATTACCTAATAAAATGTATGTAAATTTACTTTATAATTAATGCAAATGCAGCGTTTGTAGATAAATAATTTTTATAAAAATGATCTTCTTGCCGTGACAAAAGCAATTGTTGGACGAATAGGGATCTTTACTTTATTAAGACAAACTACTTTTTTTGTTATATACCTAAATTAAAAAAATTTCGAGTTGGTTCGTTTTAACCGAAAGTTCGCTATACCGGGTTCGTAATAAGCGGACAAATGGTAGGTATATATATATATATATACAGTATGTCTCAGTATCTTGGAATCATATGGAAAACTTTTTTATTATTAATTTTAGGAAAAAAAGTTATTCTTCATAAAAAGTTCTGCATGGTGTAAAACTTAAAATGCAACCCACAAATATTATTTTTTTTTAGTCGTATACGGGGTATGTCAAAAAATATGAATTTGGCTCAAGAGTAAAGTACCTTTATATTTGACAATATCGAAAATTGTTATAAAGAAAAGTTAATCAGAACTAAAAACTACGTTCAAATATGCAATTACATCCATTTACATAAAAAAAAATATTTTTTCTTTTTTGTCTACAATATCAATGCAAATTTAACTGTAACATGTAATCTAGGATTCACTGATAAACAAATGATTTGTTGATATTCTAAAACTTTTTGGCCTGCTAGATCCCCTGACTTAACTTAAGGTTTTCATGTGTTTTCTAATCATAACAGATAAATGTTCATTTAAAATAGAAAGATTAGTAAAAATTAACAAAACCTAATTTTTTAATGTAAATGTATGAAATTGCATATTTAAACGTAGTTTTTAGTTCTGATTAACTTTTCTTTATAACAATTTTTGATATTGTCAAATATAAAGGTACTTTACTCTTGCGCCAAATTCATATTTTTTGACATACCTCGTATACGACTAAAAAAAATTAATATTTGTGGGTTGCATTTTAAGTTTTACACCATGCAGAACTTTTTATGAAGAATAACTTTTTTTCCTAAAATTAATAATAAAAAAGTTTTCCATATGATTCCAAGATACTGAGACATACTGTATATATATTATATTCAAAAATGAAATGTTTTAAATTCATGGATGTAAGCTTACACTCAAATAAAAAATAGATTGTTTACGTTTATTTTCCATTTAATTTTTCATATACATCATTCCATTATATTTAAATTTACCGCGTTCTCCTGTGTGTGTGTCTCGTTTTGCAGCGACATCTACTCCATTCTTAAATGGAATGAAGACAATCTAATCCGCTCTGTAAAATCATGTTTAAACCTGTCAAATCTAATTGGGATCCATCCTTGGATAAAATCAAGCGAAAATGCAAAACAAAGAAGCAGTGTTGTCAACAAAACTTAATCTGTAAATGTCTAAACAATAGTAAATGGACTTAAACCGCCATTATGCTTATTAACTGTTCTGTTTTGCTGTAACATTGCGTTCCAGGAGACATCCAGAATGGACTCTTTAATTCGGTAAACCTGCGTCTGTCTGACACAAATAATCGGATTTCAGCAGGAAATTGGTAGTGAAATGCGGTGGCGGCCGCTTTGATTAATCCACTTTAAATCGACCGGCCGATTTCTCCACGTCATTTTCATTTGCAGATCCGAAACGGGCGAAACAGAACAATCCAAATACACGCGAGTTTACTTAGAAGTCCAATTAAATATGCATTTTCATGCTAAATTATATCGACGTCGCGCCGTTTTGCATAGTCTATTGTAAGATGCAGTTTCTGGAAATGACTTCGTCGTCGTTGCTTTAATTTATTTTAAATTTAAACTTCTACTTCTTCACTTAACTCGAATTTAATCAATATTTTCTATATAAGTAAAATGCATGAATTTTAATGAAAAAAATCATTTATAAATGAAAAACAATGGTCCAAAATTTCACCAGTGGTGGAATTTCATGTTAGTGAAGGCTCTTAAATCATGGGTGCCAATATAAAAATTTTCTGGGGGGAGCACACATAGATAATTACTAGGAATGGGATTTTAGTTATTTAACCTTTTTTCAGCCGATGTAACTATTTGAAAACCAATAATGCCAAAATGTGGTTTAAAAGATTTTCTTTTATATGAACCTAACTTGTTTTCACCTTTTTTACCTTTTTTGGAGGTTTTTGCTTTAAACTACCTTTTTTATACTTTTGTTACCTATTTTTTAACTTGTTTTCACCTTTTTTACCTTTTTTGGAGGTTTTTGCTTTAAAGTACCTTTTTATACTTTTGTTACATATTTTTTAATTTGTCAGTTTATTTTCACCTATTTGTTACCTATTTTTAAAAGGTACTTTTACTTATTTTATTTTTTGTGCTCTTTTTAAATTTTGCGCCAATATTTTATCCAGGGCGTGCAACTCAACGGTATAGAATTTTTTCTTATGGTCACAGACTGTAACAGTAACTTTCTTTACAGTTACCTTCTTTGTAGTGAGCGTATGTTCTGTCATAGAACTTCTGTGTATACACTATAGTTAGTGTCACTCAGTGAAACACAGTTTATTGCATATAAATAGTTTATTGTGGGTATGTTCTGTGTTTGGGTATGCGGCTAAACAAAATTATAAACGAAACTTGAACTTTAAATGTTTTTTTTTTACCTAAAATGCTGTTTTTCTAACCTAAAATGCTTTTTTTAGTACCTTTTTAGTTACCTATTTTTCAGTTTTTAGTACCTAAATATCCCATCTCTAATAATTACACAGGAAGGCAAAATAACAAATTATGATTGATTGAATAATGATGATAGTTCGAATTACTGACATTGAGTACGCCCTCCTATATTACCTAATTTTGGACTGATTTCAAAAATGCCACTCGTTTTGCTCCAAAAAGTTTTTCGCTAATATTTTGATTATTTATTAAATTATTTTGCCTTAAATCTATTTTGAATGTTCAGTATCGGTAGATAAATGTCAAATAGAAATTTTTCATTGTAGCCGTATACTAAACTGCTCATCATAAAAATTGACGCACCTAGTTTTTGGAAAATATTTAAAAGCTCGTTATTGGAAAATTACTGAATCGATTTGGAAATTCTGAATAGCTGAAATCGTAGGTTTTTGTCCTAATAAGACACTTAAAATTAAATAAAAAAGGTACCTTACACACAGAGCTGCAAGCTCTCAGAAAACTTAAATCGTTTTTTTGATTTAAATCGTTTTAATGACTTAAGTCATTTGGTAATAAGTCATTTCTCTAAAACTGACTTAAGACTTAAAATTTAAGTAATTTTCAAAATGATTTGTGACTTAAATATTTTTTTCAAAATAGAAAAAACTTAAGTCATAGTACATACGATTTCAGTCAGATAGAAACGATTTAAGTCAAAAAAAGATTTAAGTCTTTTTGAAAAAGATTTAAGTCTTTTTAGAAAATATTTAAGTCAGATTTTTCATATATTTTTTATAAATTTTTAACAGCGGCATTTTCTTTTGAACTGCCAGGGGTTCACGCGGCAGCAGATCAAAAACTCCTTTAATTTCCTACAATTTTTACCGCTAGAGGATAAAAAAACCGCCGCGTAAAGTTAGCTTTTTGGAACCGTTTGACGGCTACATTAAAAAATGTCCTGTCTAAAATGAATTAAAAAAAGTGGAGATTTATAATTTTGTTATTTTGTTTGCCAACATTCGTCATGTTCGTGCGTAGTTATGTCTAATTTGTGATTATTAGTGCAAAGTGAAAACAATCTGAGCGGTCGTAAATCGAGAGTTTGGAACTTCCCATCATTACTCCCTTAAGGAAGGAATTTTTTTTCTAGATGGATGTTGAACCAGCTAACAAAAGTTAACAAAGCAACAAATTATCAGTTTTTGAAATACAGCGAATTTAAGAAAAATGCTTTTATCTATTTTAACAGAGTTTGAATCTATTACCGTTTAGAAGTTACCCATTTATGTATATAAAAAAGTAGCCTACCTGTATGTCTACTCTACTAAAAAAGGTGGTTTAAGTTTTTATTTTTATTGTCTAATATATACTCAAAAAATGTGTTTTAAGATTTTATTTTGTTTGTAAGTGTTCTGAAAATAAATCGTTTTAAATTCTTAACATAGTGGTTTATTATCATCTGTATCTATAATAGATTAATAATATCAGTATCATTAATACAATAAAATTATTACATTACATTTAAAAAATCGTTGTATTGTAATTATTTTGATTTAAATCACAATTTTTGATTCAAGTCATTTTATTGACTTAACTCTTAGATCACGATTTAAATAAAAAATATAGACTTAAGTCATAAAAACGACTTACTAAAGGAATTAAGTCATAAAATGACTTAAATCACTTTATATTGATTTAAGAATTTGCGAAAATGACTTGACTTGAAAGAAAATGATTTAATTCAAAGACTTAATACTTAAATCATTTGAACTTTATCTTAGAATTGACTTAAGATTTAAATCATTTTGATTTTAGAATTGACTTAATACTTAAGATTTAAGTCTTTTTAAAACTGACTTGTTGCAGCTCTGCTTACACAGTAAAAAAAAATCAACTCTAAGCAACACTAATTAGAGTTCACACAGGTCCACACTAAATAGTGTTGTTTTATAACACTACAATTAGAGTTAATTTATAGTGTAATTTTCCCCAAGTAAGCAAGTATGATTTAACACTATAGCACTGAGGATAAAGTAATTTTACACTGTATTAAAAAGTGTTAATTTACCTAAAATCGTGTACTTCTACACTTCCTGGGTAAAATCCCACTTTAGTTCAGTGTAAATTAACACTATTTTGGAAAAGTTCTTATTTTAGAAAGGTACTTTTACTCTTTTAGTGCAAAATTCTTGAGTAAAACCTATTGGTGGTAGTGAATAAAACGAAAAGTTAAATAAACAAAAACATTTATTTGGAACAAAAATCTATGACAATTATCAAAATCGGTGCCTTTTAAAATATAATTTTATATTTGAGTCGTATGGCTGGCTTAAGCAAAATGGTTCCTTAAAACGTAAAAGTTTTAGATCAATGCAATGTTTTACTGGCTGTCAACTTGTAAGCAATCTTGAGAATTCATCAGTAATCCATTTTTCTGTTATAAAAAATGTGTGATCCCATTGGTAGAGAGGCGTCAGGCGGCTGTATGTCGGGGATTTACCACAGAAATTGTCCATAATATTAATAAAAATGTAGGTAAGTCTTGCAAGTTTTTTTGTATATGGCTGATTATACAGAAACTATCATTTTTAATATAGTAATTTGAAAATAGTTTTTTTGTAAGTATGCAAATACGACCTTTTGTTTAAAATAAACCCTGCAAAGTAAAAGATCAAACAGTTTAATTGTTTTTTGAGCAGATTTGCCATGTTTTTGTTAAAACTATATCCAGAGCAATGACGAGGCAAGTAGAGGAATTATTATAATAATATATTTTATTCAAAAAGGCAAAGGAATACAATATAGCATAAAAACTAAATAAGTAATTAAAAATAAACTTAAATATAAACTTGTTTAAAAACAAAACAGTATCATAAAAATTAAATAGTTACTTGAAAACAAAAATATAAACCTTTTTTATTTCGTAAACCATTGAAAATGGGTCACGAAATAAAGCAGGTTTATATTTTTGTTTTTCAAGTAACTATTTTATTTTTATGTTACTGTATTGTATGTTCTATTATAGGAACTTTAATTTTATTCAAATTCGTCAATTAATTAATTTATTGTACAGTTTGGAACGTACGAAACATCCTTTTTATCTGAGATTTTTACCCCAAAATGAGTATCACTGAGAAATCTTTTTTGCTTTATTAGTCTATTTTTTGAACAATTGTCTTTTTTCCAGGACATAGAATACTATTTAAATCGAATTCCAAAAATTTTTGAATTGGATTTTTTTTGGCATTCTTAATTTTTTTGGCTTTGCTTTTGGGAATGTGTAGCCGGCCACCTTTTACAATTTTCCTAATTTGTAACAATGTCTTAATATCCCAGAGGAATGGTACCAGAGCAATGACGATTTCTTAGTTTATTTTACGTGGGAAAGAAAATACAACAAACCCTAACCTACAAATTGGTTTACAGAAAAGTAAACCCATAATCTCGTATTCAAATCAAATAATGGATGCAACAAAAATATAAATAAACAAAATAGATTTACCAGAGAAATGATCTGTCTGTGTGTGATATTAACAATTTTAATACAAAACTTAAAAAAAAAAACACGTGTTGTTTTGTCAGAAAATATTTGCTTGCTGACTCAGTGAAAGAACCAGGTTAGGAAAAGAATATCTGGTTGCGTGCACGGACCTATCGCCATCTAGGATCATATATTTAGGTATCATTCACAAACCAGAGGAATGAGCTCTAAAGGTGGTAACAGGTTTTATATATTTTTAACAAGGTGGTTTAAAAGTAATATATATTTTTAGCTTTGTTTTACTAATATTTCAAGGTTCTGAAATCAAAAATAAAAAGTTACAATTAAAGAATATGAATAGTTTTTTTTCTATTCTGCCTTTATGTTAGACGTCTCCAGTTATAACATGCCAGAGTAATGATATTTTAACAAGATTTTTGTCTACAACTTAATAATATTAAGTATATTTTTAAATATACTTTAGAAAGCCAATATTGTTAATCTATATCTTTCTTTAAAAAAAATACAAATGTAGAAAATAATTTGTTTAGTCAAAATTTTGACCTGTAGCAGCAAAAATGATAGTTTCTATAGAATTACCCATATAACATTATTATGTCAGTTTGTAAATTTGTTTTTAGAAACCATGACAACGCTGTATAAGAAAATATTCAGTGTATGAGAGCTATGTTATATCAAATATTCAATGTACCTATTAGATAGAACGTCAAAAAAAATACAAATGTAGAAAATAATTTGTTTAGTCAAAATTTTGACCAGTAGCAGCAAAAATGATAGTTTATATAGAATTACCCATATAACATTATTATGTCAGTTTGTAAATTTGTTTTTAGAAACCATGACAACGCTGTATAAGAAAATATTCAGTGTATGAGAGCTATGTTATATCAAATATTCAACGTACCTATTAGATGGAACGTCAAAAGGAAAGCAATTGATTCCAGAAAAGCTTAAACCTTTCCACAGATTTTGTAAGCGTTGGTTAGAGTAAAAAGTATCTAAAAATAGAAATTTATAAAAGGAAATAATTGATAGTGCGTCCATAGTGCGACACGATGTTAAAAAATTCATGAATCAAAAACGTTTTAGCGAATGATTGATGGACGCGTCGCGATTCAGTATAATAACGAATATGATTGGGAACAGGGAAATTTGATTTTTCGGCGCACCGACCGAATACGAATCAGAAAGGATTTGTGTGTACAGTGTTGCCAACAGTAAAATGTTAAAATTCTCTAAAACCTAAAAAAAATCACCAGAATTCTCCAACTTTGCCAAAAAAAAATCTCCAATACTTTTAATGGGGAAAAACAAAAAGGTTTGTATGGACACAAAATGCAAAAAATATTAAACAGTTTATTTAAAAAGTTAACGCGTTAATGCTTTTTTATATAATAAACATTTTCTTTTAACATGAAAATAACAAAAAAATAATTTTTAAAGCTATACAGGAAACCCCAAAAGTACCTGGCGAAACTTTGAGCAAAGTTAGCACTAACGTCATGTAGGTACAGATCAAAATAAGTCTATTTTTCTATATACAAAGTGTGACGGGCAAATTTTAGGATAAACTGTAGAAGGATTTAGATAGAACTAATAAATTAAATTATATCATCTATTGTTTCATCAGTCTCATTGTTATATATTTTGGTACCTATTTGTTTTAATACATTATCAGGGAGGAGGTAGTAACTTTAATGGATGGAGGATCAAAGTTCCGACCGGTCAAATTCTTGCAGGGTAACCAATTGAATTAAAAATTCACTAGTACAACGTACCCAACCAAAACTTTCAATATTTTTTATTCTGTATTTTAATTATTAAAAATTCGCTAAAAACTCTCCGATGCATCTTTAAATTCTCCCGGTTTGAGACTTGTCGCTATCTAACTTGAAAACTCTCAACCAAGAACAAAAAATCACCAGAAATGGTGAAAAATTCTCCAAGATGGCAACACTGGATTTGTGTGTGCGAGAGAGGACGTTAAAGTGGCTCGGGTCGGGGGAAAACGGGTTTAAAATGACAAATGAACCGCGCAAAAAGTGTCATAAATCATGCGAGGTCAGCCCGGTAAGTTTAGCTCGCGCGTGCGGTCGCAAAAGACGCCCTAATCAATCATATTAGCGCACGCTGAATCGAACAATTTGTTTCTCTCTATCGGCGTGACGCGCCATCGTAATAAATCAACTCGCTTGTGCATATATACACTGAACACAATCCACTTCATTGCAGTCTTCATACATTTTTCAAGATTAGTATAATAATAATAAAATTACTTTTTAGAAAACAAGGTTTACAAATAAAATTAAAATATAAATGGAATAATGTAAATCTTGAAATATTTGACAATTAATCAACACATGCAGAAACGTTGATTTATGTATACCAACTGATTTAGCATATCAGTGGAATTAGTTTTTGCACGAGATGGCAACGCAATAATTTTCTACAAAAACTGTTATTTTATAAAATAAATAAAAAAAGAATATTTCTATCATTGACATTTTGAATTAGATATAAAACAATTAAAATTTGGGTGATTCTACAAAAGTTGGACAACTTGATGTCATCAGTCAATAAGTAGGTATTTTAATATTTTTTGTAAATATTTTAGTATATTACAAAAGATCCATGTTTTTTTAACTTGTCCACCCAATTTTAATGTATTTTTTCAAAAGCACGTTTGTAGAAAAACATAATAAATATTCAAAACATCAGTACCTTGGCGTGTCACAACTCCTGAATCAAATATTTGATGATTTTATTTTAAAATATATTTAATTTATTTACAAAATATAAAACATTAAATAAGGTATTTTTCATATTTTATCATAGATTCGAATAATAGCAATTTTTAAAAAATTGATAATCTTTGTACTCACTTTTACCCGTCAGTTCTGTGTCCAATGTTAAAATTCAAAATTCCTGCGAAATATTGAAGTTTAAACGTCAAGTCCTCGTTTCCAGTCAAAATATCAGTACTGTGGTGAGTAGTTATTTTCTTACGTATATATATTTCATTGTAATTTATATAAGGCTATATGTGATTTGTTGATAAGTAGCATCCACTAATAAAAAATATCAGTAAAATACTTAATTCCGAATTATAATCTCAAATTTGTATCCCATTCATCAGTACCGTGTCGTCAGTTCCATGTTCGATGTTTCGGTTATCTTTTTTTCGCAAACTTCAATTTAAATTCTGCCTGCGCAGAACTTGTTTATTTAATGTCATTATAAACTCATATAAGAACATCCGATAAACTTCACGAAAAATATGATATTTCATGTTTTTGAGACAATATTTCGTGACTATAAAAGTAATCATTTACTATTTGAAGTTGAACTTTAACCTCAAATAACTTTTAAAAGGGTCGACTATGCAAAAAATCAGATCTTTTTTGTAGATCGTTCAATTCCCTACAAGAATATGTATTGATTTCTACAACTCACTGATTCGTTAAAACGCAATAAAATTACAAACAAAAAATGTATTTTTCCCGTGTCATTTAAATGGAAAATAAAAAATCGCGATGAGCCACCTCTTAATATTGAGTTTAAGAGCACAAATTTTTTTTCGTCATCTTGGACGATATTTTCATGGTAGATAAAGAAAAGAAAATTAAAAGTTTTTTTTGGCCCACCCTATATTATGTATATAGTGACTTTTGTATCAAAATAAAACCCAATCAGAAAATTATTTATAAATTTGCCTGTTTTTTAAATCGAATGTAAACCCAATGTACTGCCCGATCCTCCTTAATGAAGATTTTTTTGCAACTAAAATTTGATTTCGACGAGTTAACCAGTCTGGTTATACTCTGCCTAATTAAATGGTAATTGCGTGGAAATCTTGCAGTCTCCAAACAAAAATTGAACGATATCCTTGGCGTTTTTAATTAGCAAAATATAAATAGCAGAAGTGGAGTCTTGGTGGCGGTAAATAATCGGAAAAACAAACAGAAGGGAAAGCAGTTAGTGGGGCCCGAGTCCCGTGGCATCGCGGATCTCAAGTTTAGTGTACACACTCATAATTCACTGGTACAGTTCGAGGATTAGAGATTAAAGTCGGAGAAATGAAATAACTCCGCTTCATCCGTAGATTCATCTTCTCTCCACTTATCTCGAGAAACAATCGGTGCCATGGCAGGGCTTGATTAATTAAATGTAAAACAGGTCTAGTTAACTTAAAATTTATTTGTATCAAACCCAAGCAGCATTACAGTGAAGAAAACTGATATCGCAACTTCAAATGAGTGGCAATTACGTAGTTATTGGACACTTAAGAAATATTATTTATTTATAATTTACAATTTTAATATAAACATAACAACTTTACATCAAATAACATAAATTGTTAAATATTTTTTAAAGATAAATTGCTGTTTTAGGTAATATTTTTATTTCGCTTTTGTAAATATCATATAATTCAAATATTTCTTTCTCGGATTCCTCATCCCTTTTCTGGATTCTGAAGGTAACTACTAATTCCTTGATCTGACTTCTGAAATAGTTTGTTTGCAAATATCATTAAGTATGGTATCTTTAGGTTGTAAAGCATTTATAATGTTTAGGCCGGAACAGGATGGTTTATATATCGATGGTTATTTGACAAAACATCGTAAGCGACAAAACCTAAATTTTACAGGAGAGATTTTTTTTGTGTGGGAGCTTTATTTTTAAAGTTATTTATCTGAAAACTGGTAAGGCATTATTTTATTAATGTAGAATTCAAATATTTAAGTAAGATCGAATCCAATCTAAAATTTTCATTAAATTTTGTGGCATACGATATTTTATAAGAACATCTTTGGAAAAATGTCGCTTAAGTTACATTTACGTTACTTTGTGGGATATAGATTTGATGATTACTTTTGTCAAAACATCGTTAGCGACATTTATTTTTTTACTTTTATTATAAAATAAAAAAATTACAAAAAAAATAATTTATAAAATTTCACCAACGATATTTTGCCAAACAATGTTTCAAAATGAAATTCTACATTAGCTTTCTCGTTATTGGAAAATTACTGAATCGATTTTGAAAATCTTTGGAAATTCTGAATAGCTGATTCTTTGACTCTTATGTCTAATTTTGGGAATACGATATTTTGCACATAGCATTATACTACAAGGTGTTAAACGAAGAGATGTATTTTTTCCGAAATTTCAAGTTATTCCCATTCATGAGGCAGTTGAGTTTGATAGTTGTAATACCCCTCCCTAATATAAGTAAGGTAATCCTTCGGAACGTATCGCGGCTTACTACGACTATATGCCAATTTTTCGAAAATTGTCGTTATTTTCCAGTTTAGTCCAAAAAATTAGCAATAGTGGATTCTTTGACTTACGTCTAATATTGAGAATACGATATTGTGCACATAGCATTATAGGGTATTAAAAAAAGGATGTTTTTTTACAAAATTTCCAATCCTCATTCATAGGGCAGATAGTCTTATTAGAATAAAATTCGTTATTACGTTAATAAGGCTCAAGCTGATCATTTTAGCACACGATACAAACGATTTTAGCATTTCATCGTAATTAAGAGTAACATAGACGGTACACGACTTGTCAAGTAACCCCCCTCTCCCCCTTATCATTTGTTATTGTCACCTGCCCCCCCCCGCTTCTACGCCCCTAAGTACATACTATAAATATTTCCTGAAAACAAACGTATGTCGACACGATCGTGACATATCACTCTTAGAAATCCTACTACGTACTAAGTACTAGGTGGCTATCTTTTAATGTAAAACAACTTAGAGCCAATGCGGATTTCTAATATCGGTTATATAATGTCAAACAATAATATTGGACCATGCTAGAAAATCTGACGAAAGATATATTGGCCCAATATTATTAAGAATATTGGGCCAATATCTTTGTGCTACTGGGGTTATTTACTGTGCGTCTGATCAAAAAAGGGCAAAGACTATTCGACTCTATCCACCCCTTTTATGCTGTCGTTGACTTTTGAGACCCCCTGTATAATTGCGGTGGTCATGGCCACGTTCTTGCTACATGCTTAAGTGATTTTCACATTTCGCATAGTCAGGGCCGGATTAAGCAACATGGAGGGCCAGGAATATTTTAAATTTTAAGGCCCTTATTTTCTTGAAAGCAAGAATTTTTTTAGCGGCGACAATAAAGCCCTTAACCCCTTAAAGCTTAATAATTAAAGCCTGAATTATAGATTACCTTCCTTCCTTCCTTCCTTCCTCCCGTAGTGGTGCCCGTACGATTTTTGCTTCTTGTAAAAAGTCAATTTATAGATTTCCGTGTAAAATTCCGTAACCATGCGCGATGACACCTAAAATGGTTGACATTTGTTTTTGTTTATATTCTGAGATTTACCCATTGTGTGTGTATAATATACTATAATATATTATATGAAAGATAAACATTTATATATTAGTGCAGTGATCACAATTTTAATTGCCGATGCAGCTTGTTTTATACTGCCCAACTATGGAGAAAGGCAGTAACTGCTAAACAAGAAATTTGTGGGAAATTAGCATAAACTACATTTTTATAAAAAGCAGTAGGTATTTAACTGATTTATTTAACATAAGATAGTTTACTGCATTTCTTTGTTGAATTAAGATACAAAATGTCCATAGCTTTATCATAGCACAAGAAAACGCATTTAGAATTTTTTTGTAGTTACTGCCTTTCTTCATAGTAGGGCAGTATAATGAAAAAAAATTATCAAACAAGACGTTGGAAGACTCGCCCACTTTCTAAAAATGAAAGACATTAATCATAAACAATATCTAAATATCCTATTTAGAGACACAAACTATTTAATAAACTGAACACCTATCTTAAATAATACTAAACAATCATGTATTTTAAATATTTTGTGCCTACGCGCTGTCACCCTACAGCGCATGACCATAACAAGCACTGTGATTGGTCATCTCAAAGACCTTTACGGTGAAAGATAAAACTTAAAAATTTCTACGGGAGGAAAGAATGCCGTCCTTACGGTACGGGAATCTATAAATGGCACTACGATTTAAATAAACATTTTTGACGTAATTGTCACCATTAACATTGTCCGTTATTAATTTTAATTAAACTTAACAATTATTGATACTTTAAAATATTAAAATAACTTCCAAATATGATTTTATCCTTTGATTTTTTTTATTTCAAAATATTATCACAAAGTATTAAAAATTCTTATATACGGGAAATGTTAATGGTGAAAATTACGTCAAAAATTTTTATTGGGTTTCGTATTGTTCATTTTCTACAGAAGGAAGGAAGGAAGGCAATCTATAATTCAGGCTTTAAGGCACAAAAAAAGTAAATAATGACATTTTTCATTGCTAAATGTCTCATTTTGGTTTAAATGGTCATTGATTTTATTTTTAGTTTTATGGTTATGTTTTTTATTAATAATAGCCAGGACCGGCTCAAAATTTAATTTTACTCTCTTATTTTTGAGTTTTTATTTGTCTATCTGATTTCTACAAGCTGTTGAAAGGAACGCGTCAACTTAAAACTCACCCTGTATACAAAAGTTGGTAATTGTAACTATAGTTAACTTATAAGTAAGCAGATTTCATCGCAAACTTATGAATGTAGGCTTTTACCACAACTTAAAGCGATTTGCATATCTGAGATGATTGCTAATGAAAGGGTCTTTGATCAGCTTCAATCTGCTGCTTTTGTGGCTTAATGAAAGGTAGAAATCAAATCGTTGCATAATCCATAAAGGGATGCAAATCGGCAAATTAAACCTACTACCCATTTCAGCTGCAGACTAAATCTCAACTTTTGCTCTCGCAAAAAGTTGTTTGCATTGAATTGTAAAAAAAATCCATTGACATGGGAATTTGTCGTTGTTTACTCCAAAGTTTATATCAGTGTTTGTTCAGTCGTTGAAAAGTTTTGGATTTGCCGTCATCCCTCCATTTATTTTGCCGTTTGGCAATTTACATAACAAATACCACTCGCTCTGTTGCATGTCTAACAAAGGGATTATTTTAATTAAAACTGTTTACCAAACATAACGAAAAAAAATTAATGCAAAAGTTTATGTGTATGTTAGGATTATTATGTTCCAAATGATATTTCCAAATTTAAAAAATTTTACAATTTCCAATGAATGGTAACAAAATTTCAATGATTTAGAAAGATTTTTTTTCGCCCAGCACATATAAAAATGAATCATATCAAACCTAAAAATATGACCGAAATAGTTATTTATGTCATTAGGTTAAGAAGTAAGGCTTTTTGTGCTAAGCTCAAAGTTTGAAGGCCGACGCGTAGCGGAGGCCTACAATTGAGCAAAGCACAAAAAGACACTTCTTGGCCGAATGACATACAACATTTTATCTTCAAAGCACTTTATATAGGTCAATTTAATTCAACATGAAAGCGGCTAACCTCACTTTTTTAGAATCTCATTTATTTATTAGCTAAAGATTACATTAAATGTACAATAATTATTATTCCTTTTAGAAGCAGTAATAGTTTGACAATACCTAGCTACATGATTTAAGTAGAAATGGATTTTTGTAAGAAAATGGTTTACTTACCCTCTTGCTATTACATTGAATTCAATTAATTGTTTCATAAATAGGTATCTAATTTCAATTTGTTTGCATTTTTATTAAAAAAAATAGGTAGTTGTTTACGTTGTGTTTAACATTTAATTTCAGTGAAAACTTAAAGCAAATTAAAACTTAAAGATAATTTAAATCGTAGAAAAAGAAAACACAACTGTGAAATCCACAGAAACGTCAAATTGCAATGTCCTAACCTCACTTTTTGTTTTATTATTCATATTTAATTTTACAATAATTTAATGAAAAATAATAAACATTAACAGTAAAACAAACAAATTAGTGCTTATTATAAATAAATTAAACCAGTTTAGTACGTTAATTTCTTAGAAAAGGATTAATTTGTCAAAACAATACCCCTAGCGAGAAAAAATCAAACTAATTACTTGCCTCATAAAAATTTTTATCGGCCTAGGCCATAACAAGTTATTTCTTTATCGAATGTTGACAACAATAAAGTTTAAATTATAGACCGCGTGGAGATAAATAATATTTATTGTCTCTAGGGTCGGTAAACTCATATCGTCCCTAGGGCCGCTAAACTTGATTTTTGTAGTTTTTCACAATCTAGACACCTTTGACTGACATTTATGTATTTTGGCATTTGACATTTTGACATTTGAGATTTTCAGACGTTAGTGTAAATCAAAATAAAAACGGACAACAAAAGTATAAAATAACAATAAAACCTAATTTAAATTTTGTAATAAAGTGAAAATGTATAGTAACTCGGACAATGACGAAAAATTTACGAATACTTGACCAGATTTAAAAAAGAGGAAGCTAGCAATGTTAAGACAATGCGTTACAACGGTACGAAAAGTGCTATGAATGATTTAAAAGCTGGAAAAAGGATCAAAAAGCCAAGAACTTTACAGAAAATGTATTAGTTCGGAAAGATCAAAGATAATTCTAATGAAACATCAACTTCATCTGTAGAAATAAGCCTTCAAATTCTGGTACTATCAACAATTGTGCTCAAGGCATAATTAACATTAATTACAACAATAAATAAATTCGTAAATTAAAAAAATAATTTTAAGGCATCCTTGCATATTAGTAAATATTTAAACAATAAACCTACCTACCTACACGTAAATGCGACTTTCAATTTTTTTTATAATTTCCCTCGATGCTGACCATTCTTCTAATAATTTTTTAATGAAATACGCCCTCTCCCTTACAAAGAGAAAGAAACACTGCATGGTTACTAATCACTAACAGTGACTGTTTAAAATATCTGTGGAGTAAAAAGTAATCTTAAAATGGTGTCAAAATCGAACACCAAGTGGTGTTAATATAACACCATGAATTATGGTTGAAAATGTGTACCGATCGCGGCAAAGGCGGTCTGGATCACGTGATGTTCTTAAATCTCGCCTCTTTTGACTTACATGAAGAATATATAAACTCAGGTGGTCCTTTGCTTTGGTGTGACACTACAAGTTGTTCGATACTAAAGAGACCTTAAATAGATGCAAAAAGCTGTCAATACTTGAAGTATTTTAAGTTAGTGGAACGTATTTTAAGTTAGTGGAACGCACTAAAAACATTATCGCTATAGCGAGTTGAAGGTTCCATTTTCTGGAATAATACCACTGGTAATATACTAGTAATGCGTCAAGGAACTTCCTGTTTCCTTTTTTTTCCTTTTTTCTGTGTAGTATGATTTAATTTGACCACAAACACATAATATTTAACACTGAAAAGGAGTTCAATTTACACCAGGTAAAATTTATTTTAATACTGTGTGAAAGTTAAATTAACACCATTTTAGTATTTGAATTTACACCGGCCAACGAACCATATTTAACACCATTTTGGTTTGTATCGATATAGACCATGTATGGTGTTAATTTGGTGTTAAAATGGTCATGAAATTTTAAACAGTGTAATGATTAGGCATACAATTTTAGAGAAACGTGTCGGCATCTCCACTCCTACACGATTTCAAAAATATGTATTCTTGGCAAAAGAAAATACTGTTTGTTAAAACGAATCAAAAAATAAGAATATCTTATTCTTGATATAATAAAATATTAACAATTGTACCAAGAAACCAACTAAGATTTCCTTCAAGAATATTTAATATTTGGATTGAAACATGCAACTTTTTAAAACAAGAAATGTTTCTTAATATTAGAATATTTCCAAAACTACAAAATTCTTTAGAAGTTAAATATTTTTAGTTGAAATATATATTCTTATTTTAAAGCAAGTCAATTGACTTGAATTAAAAAAATATTTTCAAAATAATATAGGTGTAAATATAAGAAATCTTTTTTTTCAGTGCACTTTCGGTTAAAACGGAAGTGGAATTATGATTAAAATACCTATTTTAGAAAAATAGAATTATAAACGCTTTTAAAATTTCAAATCGATATTTTTTCCGTTCCTTAGAAACTTCTAATGGACCACGAATGCGAAACACTATATACTTTATATATGCATACTACTTCTTAAATATTTCGGAGTAAAAATATGGGTGTCTAAAATTTCAAAACTACCCCAAAATTCATGTTTAATCCCCGTAAATAACCAAGTTCGGAAATTGCAACGCTCACTACATCCAAGCGATTTTAACAATCGTGAATACTTAACGTCTAAATTGTGTTTTGCGGGTGCCAATATCGTTTAAGCCGTTCTAAAGTACGTGGTTTTATGCCCCTTTGTACTGGATAAGAAGTTACATACAACCGTAGGTCATTTAAGCCTGAATAGTATAAGAATGTCTGAAGACTTACGAGAAGAGTTTTGGACCCCTGTAAACGTAACAGAGTCGTTAGCCTTTTAGCAACGAACCCTGAGCCTTTTCGTTAAGCTACAACTTCTATACGCACAGTGAGAAGAATACCATATTTTATGAGAAACCCGTCTTTTTAAATAGAATGTGGTCAAGTTTTAATCCAAAATTAGCCCAATAATACACTGTTCAAAATTTCATGACAATTTTCACCAAATTAACATTAAATATGGTTCGTTGGTCCAGTGTAAATTCAAATACTAAAATGGTGTAAATTTAACTTTCACACAGTATTAAAAGAAATTTTACCTGGTGTAAATTGAACTCCTTTTCAGTGTTAAAAATATTGTGTTTATGGTCAAATTAAATCATACTACACAGAAAAAAATGAAACAAAAAGTTCCTTGACGCATTACAAGTATATTACCAGTGGTATTATTCCAGAAAATTGAACCTTCAACTCGCTAGAGATAATGTTTTTAGTGCGTTCCACCAACTTCAAATATTGACAGCTGCTTCCACCTATTTAAGGTCTGTTTAGTATCAAACAACTTGTAGTGTCACACCAAAGCAAAGGACTACCTGAGCTTATATATTCATGTAAGTCAACAGAGGCGAGATTTAAGAACATCACGTGATCCACACCGCCTTTGCCGCGATCGGTACACACTATGCAACAAGGAATGCACGGCAAATTGTTTTAACAGAGTGCTTTAGGTTAAAGTAACTCTTATTTTACAAACAACATATTTAGTAAACTGAACCATACAGCGGGTTGGTTTCACTAAAGTTTTCTGGGTTAATTTAACCAATTTTAAAAAAAAATAACTATCTGGTTTAGTACCGTCAAACTAATCTTTGTTTATATTAACCTTCCCAGAGTTGATTTAAATAAATACTTATGCATGGGTCAACTAAATTAATATAGTTAAATTAACTATTCCTTTTTTTCTGTGTAGGTGCACTTCTCAAATATTTTTACATAAACACCGTTTTGGTGTTTGCTGTATAAAACATTTTCAACCATAATTCATGGTGTTATATTAACACCACTTGGTGTTGGATTTTGACACCATTTTAAATTACTCTTCACACCACAGATATTTTAAACAGTGTATGCTGCCATCATATTGTGGGTTTGTGTATTTTTTTGGTCAATACACGAAAAGAAATAGTTTTAAATTAATTCCTACAATATTGTTGTACAAAAACTAAATGTTCTTGAATAAATTAGTTTTTGCTTTAAAAATCTAAAAACTACACTGAAAGTTTAGTAATATATTTACTTTTCATAAAAAAATTTATAAAATATAAAAACTACAACAGGGCTTTCTTTAAATTACAATAAAAAATATTTCTAAAAAGTGTACAGATCAGTGTGTGGTATAAATATGTTCCTCATGGTTTAAACATTGTCACTTTAATGCGTTTTAATTTTAATTCTAAAAACAAACAGTAAAATGGCCAGTGTCCAATTACTGGTTGGTAAAAAATGTAAATTTCTATTATTGAACATATGCCCAATATCATACTCCATTTATATCCCGGACATTTACCAGCCAATTATTATGTAAAATTGTTTCCTGAATCCGAAAAGACTTTTTGAGATATATGCAATTCCATATTATATGTAAAATTGATTATATTTCAAAAACTGTTTCATTTTCGGATTCAGCGAATAATATTTCATAGGAATTGACTGCTAAATGTTCTGGATACAAATTGCTGTTGACGAGAATTATTAGTGGTTGCTTTTTCGCTATGACAATTTTGACTAATTTATCTTTAGAGAGTAAGTGATATAGTGATTTCTTCGTCACAGGGCATCTTGCAGAATAACAGTGATTTAAATACAGTGGATGATAGAGAACATAAAAAACTAATGACAACAAAATTAATAAATTCGGAAAATACTTTTAACATACCACCCGAAAAAATATTAGATATATATATATAAATCATCCTGTTCCGGCCTAAACATTATAAATGCTTCACAAACTAGAGATAACACACTTAATGATATTTGCAACAAACTATTTCAGAAGTCAGACCAAGGAATTAGTAGTTACCTTCAGAATCCAGAAAAGGGATGAGGAATCCGAGAAAGAAATATATGAAGTATATGATATTTACAAAAACGAAATAACAAAAATTTACTAAACAGCAATTTATCTTTAAAAAATAAGTCCAACAACTATGGTCCATGTGTCCAATTACTATATAAGATGTCCAATTACTATACTTTTTTGCATGTTTTCATAAAACTATTATTAAAAATTCAAATATTCTTATTTTCAAGTAAACGTAAATAAAGTTTAAACAAAGAAACTATCCTTTTTATATGTTTATAAGAAAAAAACTAAAATCTTTAAAACAACGGCATATAAAATTTTTAAATAAATAATATTCCTTAAGGGTCCAATAACTATGTGGTTTACCCTAATTAATTAATCGAAGCACCTGCAAGTGAACCGATAGTATTTGAACAATGGAGCATTGGGTTCAAGAAATATTAAATATTTTAACACCAGATATATTTGTACATATTTTAATAGATCAATTTAAAGTCGTATGTGTAATATTTATTTTTTTGCATTAAGTTTATTTTGAAGACTAATCTGTTGATTTTTATACCAGTCAGTAATAAACCTAGTATTATTTTACAGTGTTATTTGCTTTTTTTATCCCCTCATCCAACCCCCCAAAAATGGATCGACGATATTCTACAATTTGTGTAAACAAATTTATTTTGTTGTATTAAAAAATGTTACTAAACTACATTTAATAAGTAATGTACAAATATAGCCTTATAATATGCTACAATTTGCAGAAGCGAATTTTGGTATTGCTTGAATAATTATTACAATATTGCGACAATGTGGAAAAATACTTTTATTCAAAATCGGCAGTAAAGTAGTCAACAATCGGCAGTAAAGTAAAAGAAATCGACAGTAAAGTAGAACTTTACTGCCGATTTAACACGAGTACATGCAACCCATTATACATTTTAATGAATAATGTGTCTACCGCTCCTCAGCAGCAACTAAACAATATTTAAAAAAAGCACCGTCGCGGAGGTCGATTGGACCCTTTCATAAAATGTTGTTAATTAAGTTAATTTTATTAATTAGATTTAAAAATCGCCGCGGCGGGCAAATATATAATAAACGTCGCAACAAACAGTATACGTAGACACTTCCTACATTCAATTGACATTTGATTTGATGATCAAATGACATATGATTTAATCATTAATATTAAATATTAGTATTATTAAATGTGATTTCGGATAAAATTTAATATGCACCTCGGCATTAAAGTCATTTTTTATCACTCACGTGGTTATTTGCCTCGGCTTTTGCCTCGAAAAATAATTTCCACAATCGTGATAAAAAATACGACTTTACTGCCTTGATACATAAATAACTATTGGTAATTGTTGTAAAAAAACTTTGCTTGTAATATGAATATAATCTTATAAGTGAATTGTTTATTTTTACTTCAAAACGAATATTTCCCTCACAGTTGCAATGTAGGGTAAGCATAGCACAACAGTTAAACGTTAACAATCCTGTTTTATGTCCTCAGAAACCGAGGCATTGTTAAAAAGGCTGGAGAGCCGGAGAGAGCGCGAACCCTTCCTCCTCCGGTTTCCGTCACCCTTTGCCTCCTTTATGGGTTTTCGTCTCAATGCCCGCCGCCGTAAATGCAGTCGTAAAATAACACCAATATAATAAACTGAATTAATTTCGGCAGGCCGTCACTGTAACGCTAATTGCTGACGCACAATCAAACGCCGACTTTCACAAAGGAGCACCCATTAACCACGCAACACCGACTTTAATATCCAAAGTTTTTTTCATTAAGCGTGATAGATATTTTATCAAAAGATCCTGCTGTCATTTTTTGACGTACGTATACGCTAAAGAAGTATCGCCAGTAGCGCCACCACTCGGCTGTTATCATCGTAACAAAAGTACAACTTTTGATAATCAGCTGTTAAACGCGTGTGAGAATAAAGCCGGAAAATGTTAAAAAATATCAAAAAAAAACCGTGGCACGATTTGTTGTGTTGTTGGGTGTATTTTGAGAGGAAATCCTGGGTTGAGTTTTTATCGGTTTTCCAATAAACAGTGATAATCCGAATGAAGAAATAAATTTCATACAGTCCCTGTAAATATAAATTGTATCTATTAGATACAATAAATACACATTTTAGTAATGATTAACGTAAAAAGTGTAAACATTTCAATTCAGTAATAATCGTCAAACAAATAATTCGTCTAAATTTAAACAGCATTTAGCATTATTAAAAGCGTTTATTAAGAATTCTCCACTCAACGGTAAATTATATATATTATCTATACAGGGTGTTATGTAATTAATGTTATATATTAAAATACTGAATACCTTTTGACATAAGGTGTAATGGAAAAATATTTTAAAATATATTTTCCCAAACATAAAGAAAATATATGCATTAGAAGTTTTTTATATTTTTTGTGATACGCCACTGGTTACACACTTGTGTTCTGTGAGTACATATATACAAACCAACAAAGTAGCTGTGCGTTGCCAGTTGTAAAAAATTGTTACTAAAAAATTTTCTTGCATAAAATAAATAAATACAAAAGTTTTAAGCCCTTAAAGTTCTAATACCATTCTGTATTTATTTACTCATCCAGCTATTAACTTAAGCAATGATAAGAAAAATTAGTACCTATTTAAAAACTCCATAAAATTAATTTTTTCATCGGTTTTTTTCTTTCTGTTTACTCAGATGAAATTAGGACAAGTATTATATAAATAAATCCAAACGCCCCAAAGCACTTCCCTTAGTTAAGATATTTACAATATGAGCACATAACCTAAAATTTTTTGACAGAAAGTGTTACCAACCAACATAATAAATTAAACCAGATTAACCTATAGGTTATAAAGTAAAGTAAATCATTACGAATTATGAATAAAGTTTAAGTCTGGTGTGTCTAAATTTAAATATATTTTTTATAAGTATGTTTTTAAATCACAATGTTAAAACGATTTTTAAAAAATTTACAAATTTACAAATTTTTACAAGGTCTAATTAGTGATCTAGCGATTTTAGGTTTTTATTTTTTTTCAAGTTTTTTCAGGTTTTATTCTTTTATAAATATTTTGAAAGTTTGAAAATTTGTATTTTATTAGTAATAATAATAAGTACCTAATTATTGCGAAAGATTTTATGCTATGGCGGGTCGGGCGCTCACAAATATTCAATTAACAAATATGGTTTTGTGTTACGGGGAAGCGATGCAAAATGCTTGTCAAGCAAGAATTTTGTAGGTAGATATATTCAAAATTATCACAACCCCAATCACGGGGTCGGGCTCAGGGACGTGAATTTGTGGCCCTTGAAGAACAAATTTTGGACGAACTGGAAGCAAATCCGAGAATTAGTACAAGACGATTAACTGCCCAACTTGGACAAATGTCCAACTTTGTTACGTTTCGCACGATTCACGAAAATAGTTTGTACCCCTATCACCTACAAAATGTTCAAGCTCTTCAGGATGGAGATTATGCACTGCGGTTGGAATTTTGCCATTGGTATATACAGAAAAATCAAGAAGATGCTGATTGGAGCCATAGTGTTTTGTATACCGATGAGGCCACATTTACGAGAGACGGGATTTGGGCAGCAACTCAGGAACTTAACTGTAAATAGTCCAGACATTTTTACGCGGGTGCGCGAAAGCATGCTTCGCAGAGTTTAAGCTTGCAATCTAAATAATGAAATCATTTTGAGCATCTCAAATAAGGTAATACATTTTTAATTTTACATTTGGCAACACTGCATTAAAAAGTAATAGGTAAGGTTAATCCGCGGTTCCTAGTCGATCAGTGGAGTACTTTTTGGTAGGATAAAGGTTATTATAAATTTTTTTAGTCTTTGCAATTTAGAAAAAAAAGTTTCAGGTGCTTCTTTATGGACCCTAAGGAACTACCCATTTTAATATATAACATTAATTACCTAACACCCTGTATATATACTTAAATTTAAAAATGGTTGATTTTAAGTATGTTTGTGAAAAAATTATTTTTTACTAATTTCTTAAAAATGTTCAAAATTAAATATAAATTATATTAGGTAAAGTTATCATTAGTTAATTCTGCACCAACAAATGTACTTACCGAATTGGATCCTTTGGCAAAACATGAAAATCCAAAGTTTAGTTCTTGAATTTTATTTACAATTAAAAACACAATAATTCACCATGATCCCTTATATAAAATACACACACTAACTAATACAAGCATTTAAGCGTTGAGTTTCTTAATCAATGATATAAAGAATAATCAATAAAAAACGAGTACTAAACCAGTTTTTTAGTTTTTTCCTTGCAACGTAAAACACAAATAACGTGAGCGATTTAGCTGTGCAATTGAACAAAATTTGTCGAGTAAGACTTCTGCCTTCCTCTATTTTGTGAAAAAACTACCTATTTATTATAAATTGATGTATAGTTTTAAATGTATTGTTGACAATTCTTAAATTCACCCAATGCTTTTGAAGTCCACCAGATGGCGCGAGCGTTGCGAAAACCCGATACTACTAATACTAGCGTATTCTACAAAGCTTGTCATTTTATAATTGATGGCATGGAGCTTACACTTTCGACAGCCTTGTTCAGTCTGCTCTAATGATGGTCCAGAATCTGGACTATTCCATCGCTCTCAGAAAGCGTAAGCAACTATTAATTAAACGATTGATAGAGCAGCTGATATAAACCTTTTGTTAAGGATTTAGGAGTTACCTTTGATATTGGTTTTAGTTTTATACCCCATCTAAATAGTGTATGTTCATCGGATGGTAAAATGCTTGGTTTTATTATCAGATCCTCCAAAGAGTCAACTGATTTAATTATAATAAAAACGTTATACTTGTCACAATATACGTCATTTAGATTACGTGGAATATACCCTGATAGAGGTGCATGTTTAGACGATCTATGTCTTCATCTAAAGATAAAAGACTTAAAAACAAGACGCCAAATACAAAATACCAACTTTCTTAGTAAACTACTACACAACCAAATCGACTGTCCATACCTTCTGTCCAAGTTAAACATCAACGTACCTAGAATTAACCCAAGATCATTTAATACGTTTAAAATTCCAAAATCAAAAACAAATTTGATGAATCGAGCGGCAATTAACGTGATAAGCAAAAACTCCAACACATGCGATTTTTTTTATAATTTTTTTTAGGTCATAAACTAAAAATTTAGGGGGCTGCGAACAAAAAAATCACCACCCCTAGTATACTATATATACAGGTTATATTCGTTTTTTGAAAAATTGTTGCAAATGAAAATACGACCTTTTAAAAAATCACTATTAATATTGTTAAATACTTTTCGTTCCATGAAATTTACAAACCATTGGACTTTTGTTTGTGGGTTGAATACACAGTAAAAAATTTTGCCCGTGTAAATTTTTTAGTGTTGGGGTAAAAATATTAGAGTTGATTTGTAAGTGTAAAAGTTACACTAAAAAATACACTAGGTAGCATTTAGTACTTATTAACTTTATTAAACACATTTAAAGAATATGAACATTATTCCTTGGTACATTTACACTATTTATTATTAAAATAAATCAAAAGAGTAAACAAACTTAATGCGAGTGTTTATTACCCTTTAATGTGTTAAATAGTGACAAAATGTACACTACAGTTCATGCCAGTTTCTTTGTCTGTTTTGATGTTTCTAAGAGCTCTTTTTTCTGTACACTACTAGTGCACATTGTAGGTATCACAATTACACCAATAGTGGCAAAAGAGACAAAAAAACTGATAATAACCGAAATGCGTTTTAAAATGTTTGGTTGGTACCTATCTACACCTACGCAGTGCATATCTGGAGATCCGCGTTGTGGAAGTGTGGCATTTTTGTTCAGTTAGATTTTAATTACGGTGAATCCATAACAGGACATTCTTATTTTTTGGTAAGTGTTACTTCCTTTTTCTTTAAGCCTTAATACTCAATAAATACCAATATGTTAAAAGGATGTCCATACCCGACCTATATTATATATCAATAATTTACGACAGTAGGTCGGGTACTTGTAACAATAAAAATATAAATACATACACACTTGATTTATTTTTTATTTTCAAGCGTAATGGTTGTTATATTAACCTATACCTACATTTTTATTATTAATATTATGGAAAATTTGTGCACGTGTGGTAAATCCCCGACATACAGCCGCCTGACGCCTCTCTACCAATGGGATCACCTATTTTAACAGAAAAATGGATTACTGATGAATTCTCAAGATAATTTATTGCTTACAAGTTGACAGCCAGTAAAACATTGCATTGATCTAAAACTTTTACGTTTTAAGGAACCATTTTGCTTAAGTATGGCGCGCCGTTTTGCTATTTAATTTAAATTGAACAACTTTATGGTTGAATATAGTAAATGTTTTAATGTAACGTTAATTTTTACAATAGTCTGCTTGTTTTTAAATATATCGTTATATATGTTGCAAAAATTAACGCAACACTTTAAGAGCAAGAAAGTTATTTTGACAATTCATTTAATAAATTTATCAGATATTTAACGAAACTCCAAAAATTAATTTAAACAAAGAAAGTCTACAAAAATAGATGTGTTCTCTAATGCAAAAATTAAATAAAATTTTAGCGACAACTTATAACTTGGTTTTGGTAACACTCGACTATTGCAAGAATTAATTCTTACAATAGGCAGGTATTGTAAAAATAAAAACAATTGTTCAAATACCAATATTTTAAGATTAATTATTGCAACACTCATATATTGTACAAAATATTTTTTGCAACACTTATGTACTGCTATAATTAAAACAACTATGATTATTTATTACAATTTTCATTGTCGTATATTGAAACAATTGCTAAAAACACATTTGAATTTTTACAATACCCGAGTATTGTAATAAATGTGGTAGACCTGTGTTGCATAAAATAATTCCCCCATAATTCCCTAAACAAAATTGGAACAACACTTATGTTGGCAATGCTGATAATCGACCATGCATCTTGTTAAAAATGGTAAACATAACCTTACTATTTCCGTTTTGTAGACAACGTGCGATATTGAGGTTAGCTAGGAAAACTGCGAACTAAAAATGGTTAAAAGACTACGAAAGTGTTGTGGTCAGAGGTGCAGTGATAAAACAATCTGTACAGATATACTAACAAAATATACTTATTATACAATATCACACTTATGCTTGCTGTATGTTATATTACATAACTACACAAGGACCAGCCTTGAGACAAGGTCTAATTTAATGATTTTCCTGCAAGTTTTTAGGCATCAGTTAATAATAATTTTAGCTGGCTCAATTACCCTTACCAAAAATTATCATGAAGATAATATCCATGTAAGAACTAGTAGGTTTGACAATACCTACAGATACCAAAAAATTCTTAATATTTTTATCTGGAACAACTGCAATGATAGTACAAATACTTTTAACCAAATTAACATGATTTGCGAAGTCGCAAAACCTGGTGAACATAGACTTCGTAGACTACATTACGTAGTTAAGAACCATTAAATACGCTAATAAGAAAAACTAATAAATTGGATATCTAGGTTTTTATTAAACACAAAAATACAAAGTGTATGTACTAAGTAGGTACTTAATTTTTAATAAATATTTATTTGTTATTATTTCATTATTTCCGGAAAAATTTACTTTTTGACCATTAAAATATACCTACTTAATTTAATTATAAAAGTCATACACAGTAATTTAATAAATAATTTTTTTTATTACCAATGATTTTTAAACCAATTTATTTGTAATAAAAAAGTTTATAAATTGTTGTTATTAATTTGGAAATGTTAGAATACTTAAATTATTCAGTTATTGGTTTTTAACATTGCTTTAAAAGAGAGGTTAAATAGTAAAACGCCCTTCAATAGAATTCTGTAAATTTTCAAGTATATCTACCCAGGAAATTTAAATTAATTTTAATATAATTATTTATAGCAAATGTGGTTTGAAAAACAAGTAATATTTTAAAACAGTATATTATATGGATTATTAACAAATAAAAACCATAACAATAAATTATTTAACAGTTAATTATATGGTTTATTCTATAAACCATATGATTAAGCTATAAACTTTATAGCTTTGGTGATAAAAAACAAGTAGTAAAATTATAGAACATAAACAATTAACTAAAGAATAACAAATTGTTATTAACAATACATTATTTAACGGTTAAATTTTATCCCTTTGTGGCTGAACCTATTTTTTTAAATTTATTATACAGGGTGTTTAGTTTATTATCGCATAACTTTAACACACAGAATCTGTGATTTGTAGGCAAGGACAACAGGAAACTCTTCTCTTTTGTTTACTTTTTTGATTTTCTTAACTTTCAAAACTGGACTACCATCTTTGGATATTAAGGGAACAGCTCTTACATCTCTAACAGGCAGGTTTTTGAAAATTTCCATAAAAAATATATGTACCTATAAAAAAATTATGGTATTAATTCTTTTAATACAATTTTTCACTTTTTCCAGAGCCATGTGTGGTTTTAGAGAGAAAATAGCAATGTTATGATGGAAGTTCATTATAATCTAAAAATAAATTGAACATACCCACACGGAACAATTACATCCAATGGATATCCAATGGATTTCTTTTATGGATATCCAGGATATACATAGGATATCCGGGATATCCAATGGATAACCATTGGATATATAAATGTCCGACCCTCCTGGACATAGTGTGGATATCCAATGGATACCCAGTGGATATAGTATTGTATGCAATAAGGTTGTAATCTGTATTCAATATGGAGATTGTATGGATATCCAATGGATAACCATTGGATATATAAATGTCCGACCCTCCTGGACATAGTGTGGATATCCAATGGATACCCAGTGGATATAGTATTGTATGCAATATGGTTGTCATCTGTATTGGATATGGTGAATCAATGGATATTTACTTTTCAATAAATAACATTGGGTTTCAAAATTATTATTCTTTAATTTAAATATTTATTTTTATGAAAACATAAAATAGAACAGAAAACTACATATAACTAAAGAAGTGCTTGCCATCACTCCTCCAGCTGTCATTTGCCTTTTTATCAGCCTAATCATTTAGGGCCTATTTCACCTGTCTCCTTATGATCCCCAAAATTTGGCCAATCCATCAGCCCATTTGTTTTACATGGCACAATGACTAATGTACCATGCCCACCAACACTGACAGACAGACTGTTTCGACCTGTTGGGTCTCATCAGTGTCAGGCAGTTGGTGCCGAGAGACACGCTTCAAGCCAAGCAACCGCCCACCTATATACTAGTTGGGCGACCTGGACAGCGGCGAGATGCAGCGGCAAGGTAATATGGTGACATTTATCTTCTGTGTTCGCCGGCAGTGTTGTCAGACGTTTAAATAATTTCAGAAAGCTCATCAAAATGGCGGTTATATTATTAAATCTTTAATACTTAATTAATTAGTATACCTAGTATACCTATTTGACATAAATGTGGTGAATAATTATTTTAAATTTATTTAATTAATTTATTAAAACTTAATAAAGTACGGAAATATATTTCGTTTAGTTATTTTGCTTATAACCGACAACACTGAAGATTCTCAAATTCAGCGCGTGCGTAGTACATATATGAAATACAATAATAAACAAAAAGGACTTTTTTAAGTAATTTTTTATTGTATTGCAGACTGTCATAGTCATATTATTAACAGAAATAATATTATTAATATATAAATATTATTATCTGGGTAAAGTGAACATTTCAAAATTAAAAATTTCGTAGCTCTTGGCAAAAAATCAATTTAACGTAAAGTCGTTTTTTTTACATATGCTAGTTTAAACCATCACAAAATCCCACATGTATACATACAAGTATATATACAAGATATCCATATCAGTTATCCACCGGATATCCAGTGGATATCCAGTGGATATACATTAGATGTACAGTGGATATACTTTGGACATACATTAGTTATCCATTGGATATATATTAGAGATACTTTGTTGAAATTGGGTTAATAACGATTTAAATCATATTTATTAATCATTACATAAATTTATCCTATAAGGGGCTATTTTAAAAAAGAAAAAAATATTTTTAATGTTTTTGTTTTTATTTGAACATCCAGTATGGATATCCATCGGATATCCAGTGGATATCCAGTGGATATACATTAGATGTACAGTGGATATACTTTGGACATACATTAGTTATCCATTGGATATATATTAGAGATACTTTGTTGAAATTGGGTTAATAACGATTTAAATCATATTTATTAATCATTACATAAATTTATCCTATAAGGGGCTATTTTAAAAAAGAAAAAAATATTTTTAATGTTTTTGTTTTTTTTTTGAACATCCAGTATGGATATCCATTGGATATCCAGTGGATATCCAGTGGATATACATTAGATGTACAGTGGATATACTTTGGACATACATTAGTTATCCATTGGATATATATTAGAGATACTTTGTTGAAATTGGGTTAATAACGATTTAAATCATATTTATTAATCATTACATAAATTTATCCTATAAGGGGCTATTTTAAAAAAGAAAAAAATATTTTTAATGTTTTTGTTTTTTTTTGAACATCCAGTATGGATATCCATCGGATATCCAGTGGATATCCAGTGGATATACATTAGATGTACAGTGGATATACTTTGGACATACATTAGTTATCCATTGGATATATATTAGAGATACTTTGTTGAAATTGGGTTAATAACGATTTAAATCATATTTATTAATCATTACATAAATTTATCCTATAAGGGGCTATTTTAAAAAAGAAAAAAATATTTTTAATGTTTTTGTTTTTTTTTGAACATCCAGTATGGATATCCATTGGATATCCAATGGATATCGTAAAAGGCATGGATGTTATATGGACATTGGGATAGCCATTGGATATCCATTGGATAGCGTGTTCTGTGTGGGTAAATTACTGTCCTATTTTCTATTTAAAATTCAAAATTAGAAATTATTCATAATAATTACACTGGTTAAATAAAAACTACTTTTTTGGTTAAAAACTTTGTTTCATACCATATTGTATTATTAAAATACCATCCTAAAATTTTATGTAATATTCTAAACAGTTTTTGAAATTTTTGATAAAAACCAAAACAAAAAGATATTAAAAACCAAGCTTTTGGAGATAAAATTAGCCCAAGAATAAGAACATAACATTAAGTAACACCGTTGAGTGAAGAAGCTATTGATGAATGATCATACATGTTGGAAAGGTATACCTTTGTAGGGGTCCTGATTCCTCTTCTTCTTGGGCCATCAGCTTCCCATTTTTTATTCACTCAACCCACGAAGACTCTTTGTGTCCAACAACTTTGTTTGTTGATATGGCATTTGCCATTGGCAAACCTATAAATAAAAGCTTATATTAGCTTCGTTTTTCTGTGTTTATAGAAACCACCGATCATAAAGGCCTAGATATCTATGCATAAAGGTGATAAAAACCAAAATTTACAAATTTATATATATTCCATTATAAGTTTTTCTGATTTGAACAGGCAAACGAACAAACATTGTAGATAATCACGTAAAAGGTACTTACCCTGGCGAAGTTTTATCACTGCACCTCTGACCACAACACTTTCATAGTATTTTAACCATTTTTAGTTCGCAGTTTTCCTAGCTAACCTCAATATCGCACATTGTTTACAAAACAGAAATAGTAAGGTTATGTTTACCATTTTTAACAAGACATAAGTGTTGTTCCAATTTTGTTTAGGGAATTATGGGGGAATTATTTTATGCAACACAGGTCTACCACATTTATTACAATACTCGGGTATTGTAAAAATTCAAATGTTAAATTACTTGTCTAATGTAATTTTAGCAATTTTTTCAATACACGACAATGATAAATGCGATAAAAAGTCATTGTTGTTTTAATTATTGCAATACATAAGTATTGTAAAAATATTTTGTACAGTATATGAGTGTTGCAATAATTAATATTAAAAACTTGGTATTTAACAATTGTTTTTATTTTTACAATGCTAGCCTATTGTAAAAATTTATTCTTGCAATAGGCGAGTGTTGCCAAAAACCAAGTTATAAGTTGTCGCTAAAATTTTATTTAATTTTTGCATTAGTGAACACATCTATTTCTTCGTTTTAATTATTTTTGCAGTTCTGTTAATTACCTAAAACTACAAATTCAACAGATGATAAATTTTATTCAATTTGTGCCAAGGTATTGCTATTATTTCTGCATTATATTATATATTGTAAAATTTTATACAAAGTCCTGCTTCAAATTGATATTCATTTAAACAAAGTAACTTTAAACAGAACTAACAGTGGAATAATATTAAATACTAATTTGGCGCGTGTTTCTGGTGCGCCGTTTTACTTTTTATTAAAGCAATATGCTAGATACATTAAATAGCAAAACGGCGCGCCATACTTAAGCCAGCCATACGACTCAAATATAAAGTTATATTTTAAAAGGCACCGATTTTGATAATTGTCATAAATTTTTGTTCCAAATAAATGTTTCTCTTTATTTACCTTTTCGTTTTATTCACTACCACCAATAGGTTTTACTCAAATAATAGTGTTAATTTACACTAGAAGTTTGTACTAAAAGAGTAAAAGTGCCTTTCTAAAATTAGAACTTTTCCAAAATAGTGTTAATTTACACTGAACTAAAGTGGGATTTTACCCAGGAAGTGTAGAAGTACACGATTTTAGGTAAATTAACACTTTAATACAGTGTAAAATTACTTTATCCTCAGTGCTATAGTGTTAAATCATACTTGCTTACTTGGGGAAAATTACACTACAAATTAACTCAAATTGTAGTGTTATAAACAACACTATTTAGTGTGGACCTGTGTGAACTCTAATTAGTGTTGCTTAGAGTTGATTTTTTTTTACTGTGTAGATGTGATGTGATCTCTCATAGAAATAAGGACTTACAAAGAATTTAGAAGAAGGTGGATAGGTTTTTGGTTGGATTAGTTGAAATTGTAAATTAAATTAAATTAAAATAATTAATAGCTTGTGTTGTTGGGCACGAACCGGTGGGTAAACGTTGAGTAATTTTTCGTGGCCCCAGTGGGTTTGCATTCATAAAGATAATTGTTCCTTGAAAAATGACGCCGAGCTGCAAGTTATTAATGAAAACAACCCCGTTCGAGTGGTGCGGAGGCATTCCTGAGCCGAAACAAATGTGGCTTCATTTACAAGCCGAGCCGGCACAGTAATTTCGCGGCGCCCACTGACAGACGTCAGCACCTGCAAATAACAAATCTCAAACGATTTTTTTACCTCTGCAAAATGTTCATTAATATGCACGCGATGGATATGTACGTTCGGATTTTTTGCGGTGCTCTATTATTTCGAAAATCGACCATCAAAAGTATAAACCGCTCAGGAACAAAATTTAAAATTCATAAGCAGTACATACAAAATAAAAGAGAAGTCTTTTTTTAAATGTCAGTAGGCAGAATGTCAAAGATAATACCAAAAGTGCTTTTAAATTACTGAAATAAAAGCCCCATTTTTAGCAAAGTTCTATTTATTGTTTGCGTGAACAATAAATGAACAATTATTTATTGCCGCACTGAGGAAAAAATCTAATACCTGTCATGAAAAATGAGTACATTAGATGCAAAACTGGGTTTTTCAAATTTTTAAAAATATATATTTTATCCTATTTAAGTACATTACTGCACTGCCTACAGCATACCTAAGTAAACCAGATGAAGTTAGTATTTGTGGAAGAAAATACATTTAAAAACTTAACGCAGATCAATCAATCACCTGATTAATTGTTATAACAATCATCTGATTAATTGTTTTTTTTTGGTATTTGCACTTTTCACTTGCAAAACTTGGTCTTTGAACGAGGAAGATGCAAAACTATGTTTTTAAATATTTTGATTACAATTATTTTCTAAAACACCTATTTTTAAAGGATTTTTTTTTACTTTTTTAAATAAAAATGATGCAAAAGCACTTTTTCAAAAATGATCTTATGAGCGGTTTTTCATGTTTTTCTTAAAATCACTTATCCCGCAAATACAGAGTTGTGCATCTAATGTACTCGAATATAATACTCCTTATAAAATTTCTCTATTAGTATTAGGACAGCCAACTAGTTCATAGACAGTATGAACTGGGTTTTGTTAAAACATCTTGTAACAGTTATTAGACATACTATTATGTCTTATAAAATCGATATGCTGCTACCATAAAATGAGGTTGTAGTGGATGTAATCAAAATTTTAAATACTATAAACCCGCTTTATATCGAGTATTAAATGTTTTTTTTTAGCCAGTATAACTTCAGATTGCTATGTGTATTTGAAAATTCTTATTAATTTTATGTAGTGGCTAATACTTTTTACAAACTCTGTTTATTCTCTTTAATAGCAATTTAGTTACTTTAATAAAATATGTCTTATAGACGAAATTATGCATTTTTCATAAGAAATTATTATGCTTACTTGCTGACAGGATAAGGGTCGTTATATAAAAAGTTCAATTTTTATAAATTTTATACTTTTATTATAAAAAACAGGTACAAGCAATAAATAAAACATAAATAAACATAATTAGGTATATAATAGTATAGAAGTATGCATGTCGAAACTTACAGAGAATGCCAAGGGAGAAAATAGAACAAGCGTAAAAATATTCCTACTTACAAAAACCCCACAGGGTGTCACTACAATTTTTTAAAATTATTATTTGAAAAATGTATTTTTTTAATTTTTAGTAAAATCATTTGTTTTTGTTTTGGGGGCGATTTTTTTATAATTTTTTTCATGATTTTTTATTAAAATCCCTTGATTAAAATCATGATTTAAATCGTTCATTTTAAACAACTAATTAAATTAAAATCTCAACCTTTCTGTTAAAACAAAGCTATAAGTACTAAACTACCCAGTTAAATTCGTAGATCAAATTGAATAATTAATTGTATTCCTAATATTAAATTCACCTTTGAATTGGAAAAAGGTGGACAGCTACCATTTTTAAATACCCTAGTGATTAGATCTAACAATATTCTAAAGTTCGATATCATTCATATTGTTCATATTGTCCATATGTCCATATTGTTTTTTAAACTGAACTTTTCATTTCTCCATTCTAAAATCTGGTAATTATCATACTTAAAAATAAATAAAAAGAATACATTTTTTGAAAAAAATTAAAAATGGTGTTTTTGAAAAATTTCCAAAAACTTTTTTTTTTCAAAAATTCCCATTTTTTTTAGAAAAAGTATATCATGTGATAACTTATCGGAAAGGGCTTCAAAAGACCTTTAAAACAAGCTATTACTCAATGCTCTGTGATAAGCAGTTCCAGTGGCATAGAGAATTAAAAAATTAAGTATAATTTAAATATTTTACTTTCTATAATATACTATACATTTTTAATATTTGGATTACATAATTGTGAAATAGTCAATAAAACTTATTGATTTTATACGTGGAATACCCAGCAACATTTAAATTATTTGAATTTGAAACGACCGCAATTTAAACTAATATTTATAGCTAGATGGTTGGCTCAGAAGCATGCCTAAACTAATTTAGACTCACGATTGGCGTTAGCCCCGTTGTCTCGTTCTATTACAATGCGATATCATAGTTGTCTCCTTCTCTCGTATTAGCATACACGAGGCAAGCACGCCTACATCCAAGAAAATAAGCAGGTGTTGTGGCAACACTGTTGCGGAATTTTAGATAAATTATACTTCACACGTTTTTCAAAATTCAATAATAAATGGCATTATTTCTTATAATAAATCGATTTAATCAAAATTATATTTCTATTCTAAAATAAACATATTTTAACACTATCGCCATCTTGTAGGCATCACAGTAACCAATAAAAAAATACAGATTCCTTCTTTAGGTTTGTTTTGGTTATAAAATTCTGAACTGTTTAAATAACAAATCTGTGGTTATTTACGCAATATTTTGTTTATTCTTTTTCTGTGAGTTTGTCTATTTTATGATTTTTTGTAAGTGGTTTATTCTGTGGGTTTAGTAAATTGAACTTGGTGATTTATGTGAATTTAGTCATTATGGATATTTCGGTGAGAAATTGTACCGATATTGTTGACTTTCTTTTGAACTTTCCACTTAGTCGTCTTTCTTTCGATGATAAAATGTTTGTTAAGGAATTTGGTGTCTCTCGTCCAGATTTAAGTAATCTATTAATCAATCCTGGTAAACCTAGTCGTGCTTTTGTTAATACTTGGTATGAAAAGTGTTTGCGTAAAAAATTGTTTTGTTGGCCCTGCCAATTTTTGGTTTTCGAGTGTTACAGGACGTAGAACAACTTTACCTTAAATAATCAAAATCGGAGATAAAGAAAATAAAATTTACCTTTTTTTTTGGTTGATATGATATGAAATTACCATTATTTATTATGTTTCAAAATTTAAAAATTATAACTTTATGGTACTTATAAAGAAATGTGTTCGTTACTTATATTTTGTAATAATAAATGAGTGTTTTTTCTCTGTGGACTTTTGGTCAAGTTGAAGGCGATGCAAAAAGTAAAAAACCAGGACATCAGCAAATATTACAAGCTTGTTGCTTTTTGAAGCGAATGGCCGAAGGATAACGACCGAAAAAGTATTGACCATGGAACAAATCGACAATTTTTTTACAGAAGCCCGGGATAAAACGTATCTCATGCAGAAAGTTAATTTCTTTTTAATTTCGCACCAGTGTTAAAAGTAAATCACGTCACTATTAAAAACGATTTTTGCAAAGAATTTATAACAAAGAGGAAATATGTGTATGATTTTTATTAAAAATTTCCAATATTTTGCCGATACAACAGATATCAAAGGATTTAATTAACTTTTGTGTAAAAATTCCTGAAAATTTTAGTTTTTTATATCTATTAAAAAGAAATAAATTTACTCGGCAAATAAAATCTGTAGGTGTAAATATAAACGAAATCTTTTTAATATCATACAAATAAAATTTTCATTATTTTAAACGTCGCCTATACTCGTTAAAATCGTGTGGGAAATTACTTTGAAATAAAAAATAACTTCTGGTTTATGTTGCATTTTATATTTCTTTTTGAAACGTTACATGCAGGGAGAAATTTTATTAAATGATTTAGATTTTACTATATGGACTTTTAAGAAAATTGTTGTAGATAAATATAAGTGGAATTATTATTGCGAGTATAAAAATAATGTTTGGTAGAGTTTGAGTAACAATTTGTCTTTTTTAGATACTAGGTTTATTTTTGCTAGGGCTGTAAATTACCTTAAAACTGTAAAATGATTAAAACCGGTCTAAAATTTATAATGTAATGGACGAGTGCGACAAAAGGTCTTATGACATAAGTTCTCTATGCTATTTTATCTATTTTGCAAAAATTTTATAAAAAAAATTAATTTTATACCTTAAATTTAATTTGGTCTAATTTTACTTTAGATAGTTGGTATCACAGTCATTGGTTTGACAGTTAATGTCAAAATCGATTCGCCATGCCGTCCTTAATTTACTTATTTACAATAAGCGGCTGTTAATGTTAAACAAGAGAAAAAGGATTTTCTTTGGTGTTAAACAAAATTTATTGCCAGAAAAGTCTCGTAAGACCAGAAAAATCATAAAAATATTATAACCAAGAGGCGAAATATTATGCTGTTTAAAGTATAGAAAACCTATAGATTGATTATAAATTTTGATTTTATATATAAAATCAAAGTTTTGGGTGGGATAAAGTATCTCATTACAGCACCGAAAGCGGTGGCATTATAAACTCCTAAAACCTAGGTTAGTAGTAGCTTCTTCAAAATATATATTTATAAAATATGTATAAATAAACAAATAAAAAATGCATTTCGTTTTTCTCTGACAAGTACAAGTACAGGGCGTTTGTATAAAATATGACATTTGACATAATATGACGCATTTTTAGAAATTTATAAACTATGGGATACTTTTTTAGAAAAAATGTTTTTTGATACTTGATTGCGAAATTCTTTTGCATTCTCGAATGCAAACATTGAAACAAGTATACAGATTTTTGTATATAGCAAAAACTTGGGTAAATAAGTCCACTTTTTTTTTGCTTCTTACCCCTTGATACTTATATAGTTTGACAAATAAAATTATGCCTTGAATATAAAACATTGCACATTCCATTTGGCTGAGAGGTGTCTTTTTGTGCTTTGCTCAATTGTAGGCCTTCGCTACGCATCGGCATTTAAGCTCAGCACACAGTTATAAAAATTATATTTAGTAACATTAGTTTGTAGTTATTTTATTTTGTAAAATTTTATCATATTTTTTGTATAAAACCAGGGTTTGTAATTATTTGAACAACTTTTGTGAAGGTAATGTGCAATTTTGTAAGCATTTTTTTAATTTCAATATTTTTTTATTATTTAACAAATTATTTCGTTGAAATATTATTTTTGGATTCGGATTCCTTATACACTCAGAAAAATGTACATGAACTTATAATGAAAGTAATTTTGTAAGCGATTAATAAAATAATATTATTTAACTTAAATTTAAAATTGTAATGGCTATAAAAAAATGTACCACCTAAGGTACCTTTTTTATTAAATTTTCAGTGTCTTATTGGGACAAAAACCTACGATTTGTCAAAGAAAAAAGATTATTTTTATTTACAGAATAAACTTTTTTTACTGTTAATAAAATTCTCATTTACTATAATGAAGCAGCAATGTTGAGCTTTTATAAAAAAAATGTTCATCCAACAATGTAATAGTTGTTATCATATTGCCATGGCAATAAGAAATACTTTATGTTTATATTACATCTTTGTCGAACTTAAATGTTTTTGTTAAATCTATAGTTGTGTGTGAATTGCGCTTACATAAAGTAATGCGCAGTTGTTATAGTAAAATTTGTTCATTTTACTATGGCATATTTGTATTTTTTAAATTACTATTGTTACTATTCAAATTAATTTTATTTCAGTTAGAATATCTTTGTTAAAAGCTTACGTTAAGAACAATAACAAAATTTTGTATTGCTACAAAAAGACTTTTTTAATATTTATAAATACTATTGTTTTGCAATGGTAACAAAATTTTATTAATATTATAAAAAAAGTTTTATTTTAAACGAAAAGGGATTTATTTGTAAAATTTACAAAATTTCTATGAATTATTAATTGTTTCGACCTTTACTTGATGAAACTCCATATTAACTATGTAGATATAAAAACAATTTTGTTGTAAAGTTTCACGAAATTTAAATTATTAAATGTTTTTGTAAACGGTATAGAACTGTTTTTTGGACAAATAATAATAACTATATTTATCAATGCGTTTCTGCATCTGGAAGAGTGTTATTTTAACGTAAATTTACTTTATAATAATGCAAATTCTATTACTAATTACTATTATTATTATTATTTTTACTGTGTATGATATTAAAAACTATTATATTATTTTCTCTAGGATGTATTTTTAACATAAATTGAATAAAATGATCAAAATGGTTAGTTACATTGTTTTCTATCAAAGTGTTGCATTTTTATGTAATTGCATATAAATTCCCACTCTAATAGTTACTATCAATAATTCCAGGTCCTTTCGCTGTGGTTTGGAAACGGGGAGCGACTCTGTTGACCGCCGGTCAAACGAGGATCTCGATGGACCCGAGGATATCGTTAACGGGCGGCTTCAATTTGCAGCTTAAGGACATCCAGCACTCGGATCAGGGCGATTACACCTGCCAAATTGGCGACGGCACGCAAGGAGACCTCATCCACACCATTGAGATCCTTAGTAAGTCGTTTAGCTTTCTCTTAAATGGGGTAGTTAAATTTTTTCTGACCTATACACGGTGCTGTTCTGAGAGGTGATTTTTGGACTTTCTGTGAAACCTAATTTTTTTATATATTTTTGTTAATTATAATTAAAAAACACTTTAAAAAACTAAACAAAAATTATAGAATACGTTGTAAAGATTTCTCTTTACCCCCAGTTTCGTTTAAAACAAGTTTTATGAAAAATTGATAAATTAAATATTTTGTGGCTTTCGCTCGTGATCGTCTTACCCAAATTTGGACCTCTACGCTGTGTTTACTTACTTGTTTTATTAGATGCATTGCTTTAAGAATGATACGTGGGAGAAATAGGTTTATAAGAAATAAAATACAGTGGCTTAATTTACCCCAATTTAATTTACGTTAACTTTTACAAACAAGCAAGGGGTGGCTCTTAGGAGGGTTCGGCCAGGGAAAAAGAGCCTGAGAAAAAACCCTGGTCGGCTATGAAGTAGCAAAGGAATACGCGGTCAGGCATTGTACTTTAAAAATTACGCAAATTAATGTATTTGCGATATGGCTCGATACTGCATTTAAACAAAGATATAAAACTGAAGAATATTGGGGTTAGTTAGCCGGGCTAGGCCCAGAATGTAACGAGGTCCCAATATGGGAGGCAACCCGCCTAGTTTAGTTGAAGGGTCGGGGAAAAGCGAAGCAACCCTAGAGAACCTAGGGCAACCTTGTCCCCTCACGGGAGAAAAATATTAGTCCATACAACAAAGGCCCACGCACACAAACAAGGAGTACTCAAAGTTGGAACAATAACGGTCAGCACTCCTGGTTAAGCACCGAGTAATTTCGCAATACATTAATAACTTTGGACTGATCATAAAACAATGCTTAACCACGTTATAGAAAAAGGGTACAAAATGATGGGTTAAGCACAAACAAAATACAAGGTTACATTGGAGCGGTACAAGCATTGAACATAGCAAAGCATTAAAATTATAGTGATAATAATAAAAGCGAGAATAGGGGTGGTAATAGCTAAAAGAAAAGGATTAAAAATAACGTAAAATACAGCTAAACGTAATAGAAAAGGGTAAATATACTCATAATAGCAATAATTATATAATAATAAGCTTAACAATTTGAAAATGCACAATATTACGTTTAGTTAATTTTACTACACATTTAAATAGATTAAATAATTAGAACTAACCTTGTAGAATACACTAATAACACTTTTAACAATGATTTTAGAACAATAATTTACTTTTACAATTTTACCAAAGAAACGAACTGTACTGCACCGAATTCAAACTGCTTCTGCCGCATCTCTCTTTTTCGAAAAACTTTTTCGTTTACCTCTAAGGAAATTCCTCTCCCAATCTGCATGCCAGATGTACTCTTCCTTCAGCTTAGCGCGTACCTTTCTTGTTTGTTTGGCAAATTTTCTACCTAAATCTGTAAAATTTCTTTGCCTTCAAATAAAGTTTTATAGCTTAATCCTATTTTAAAATTCGAAAAATAAAATTATAATAACATGTTTTCTAATAAATCTATACAGGGTGTTTCTTTTCGGAACCATTACAACGTATACTGAAAATTCAAACGTCAAATAAATTTTTAATAGATCTAAGTTTTATGGCAACCTTTAAGGATATATTAATTAAGGGAACATAAATGTATACCTCAAAGGTTAGATCAAAAGTTTGAACGTTTATTGCAACAAAACAGTAAAATATATATAAAAAAATTGTAAAAACCTTTTTTTTAGTTATGCAAATATTAAATATTTAAATTAAATCGCTAGTTTTAATTGGATAATTGAAAGAGTGCATAATATTTTTAATAAACAGCCAATTAAAACAAAATTAACCGTCAATTTTTTTTTATTTTGCTCTTAAAATTTTAGTTATCAATTATCCAATTAAAACTAGCGATTTAATTTAAATATTTAATACTTGCATAACTAAAAAAAAAGGTTTTTACAATTTTTTTATATATATTTTACTGTTTTGTTGCAATAAACGTTCAAACTTTTAATCTAACCTTTGACGTATACATTTATGTTCCCTTAATTAATATATCCTTAAAGGTTGCCATGAAACTTAGATCTATTAAAAATTTATTTGACGTTTGAATTTTCATTTTCAGTATACGTATTCTATAATTTTTGTTTAGTTTTTTAAAGTGTTTTTTATAAACAAAAATGAAAAATTGTAATAAAAGTTCCGAAGAAATTCATGAAATTTAACTAAGGACCGGTTTATTCATCTTTAGTAAAGTTTATCGGGCCGATAACTTTCATGTCTTGGCAATATCTAGTATCCAAAGAAATTATTCGTCAAATAAATCAAAAATGAATAAATCGGCCCTAAATAAAATTTGGCACCCTTAGAATTATTTTTTAATAAATGTATACTATACATTTAACCTTAAATTAAAACTTTAAACGTGTATTACAACAAAACAGTAAAAGATATAAAAAATTTATAGACCTTTTTTTAGGAAATTAACTAATCTTTAATCTGATTTAAAAAGTTATGATAATATTTAAATAAAATCGCAAGTTTTAATTGGAGAATTGAAAGTGTGCATACATATTTTTAATAAACATCCAATTAAAACAAAATTAACCGTCAAATTTTTTTTATTTTGCTCTTAAAATTTTAGTTATGACCTAATTAACAAGAATATAAAAAAAATTAGGTTTCACAGAAAGTCCAAAAATCACCTCTCAGAACAGCACCGTGTATACTTTTTATGGTTTTATTCAAGGCGTTTTGTAATTTTAAACATTTCTGTGAAATCGGAATTTCAATTGAGTTTACCGTTTTCGAGATATTTACAAAAAATATAAATTTTTATGACGTCACAAACCTCGCCATGTGACCAACATTCTAAGATTTCTATTGGTTGAAAATTACCCTGTTGTCAAGTTGTCTTGTTAATGATTTCATTCGGTTGTGTCAGAAAATACCCGAAGAGGTTATGTACAAATACTGTCACTGTCAGTTGAGTGAAAGATGGTCACCAAATTCATTAAGTACCTATCTTCCTTATTACGAGGTATCATATTACTGTTTGGTATTTTAGAGTCCAAGATATATCTAAAAGAATATAAAGAACTAATGAAATGCATTTACGACAAAATATGATTATAATTATAGGTACTTACTTTATTTGTTTAAAAGCTCCAATGTTCAATGTAACCAACCATTCCACAATATTCCTCTGCTTTGGAGTCCGTTATTAATAAATCACTTATCTAATATCAATTACAAATAACATAACAATAACATTGATTTTCAATAATCTAAATTTAAAAAAAAACATAACCCGAAAAAAAGAAACGTCAAAAAATCAATTCTTCTTCTTCTTCAACTAAAATTATAGATCAAGTGGTTTTAAAACTAAAATAATATAACGTGGCGCCATCTATCGTAAGAATCTTAAACTAAACACACTGGCAACCATAGAAAAAGCTGGCAACGTTGTCAATAGCCTAGTGACGTAATTAGGAGTTTTTTTTTTTGTAAATATCTCGAAATCGGTAAACTCAATTGAAATTCCGATTTCACAGAAATGTTTAAAATTACAAAACGCCTTGAATAAAACCATAAAAAGTATAGGTTAGAAAAAATTTAACTACCCCATTGTTACAAGTTCCGGCGTTAAATTTTTATTTGGATTGTTTTGGACATTTAAACGTAATTTATTTTTTCTACTTCCACCTTTAAAACGCCCATTATCGTAAATATTTTCATAACACGAAGTAATCTAAATACACATTGACAATCATTAAAATAAGATGCCTTTCTTGTAAAATATTACTACATGGAGAGAAATGTATAGTAAATTTTAGATAGTAAAAAAATATAGTAAAATTTACTTTAACAAATTTTTAGGGTAACAATATTATATATTCGTCAATACAATATTAAAATTGTAATACATAATACTATTTTTTATTATACAATTTTAGTAAAGATTACACCAATATTACTAAATCATAAATGTATAATATATATTTTAATTTTTAATATGTTCGTATAGTAAATTGATTTTACTATCTACAAATAGTAATATTTACTATTTGATTTAATCAAATGTAAGGTGTACATCTAATATTATAATATATTACACATTAATAAAAAATATAGTAAAAATAAAGATACTTTTATGTTTAACGTAAATAAACAATATATTTAAATATAATATACAATATAGTAACTCATGACATTTTAAACATCAAATTTTTTTAGTTTCTTCAATAAACTTTCTTGACCCATTACTGGTAATACTTATAAGAAAGAATTGAACCTACTTGGTTGCATAGTATGTACCGATTGCGGCAAGCCACGTCGCGACGCGTTGTTAGACGGTGTGGATCACGTGATGTTCTTACATCTCGCCTCTGTTGGCTTACCAACCATGTTATATAAGCTCAGGTATTTCTTTGTTTTGGGTGTGTTCCACTACTACAAGTTGCTCGACAGTGTCGTGTCGACACTGATGATACCCAATATAGGTCAAAACACCTGTCTGTCGGTATTTGAAGTTGATGGAACGCACTCAAAACAAAAAACTTTGGCGAGGTGTAGGTTCAATTCTTTCTCATAAAATTTTTGTAAATTAAAAAGTACAATAAATATGTTACAATTTTTAATTGTTAACATATAAAAATATATTATAATTAAAATGGCAACATAATATTTTAAAATTTATTATACTTATTAGTAATGGAAAAAATCTTATTATAATAAGAATTAAAAACAAAATTGGTTGAGAATAAAAATATTTTACCTTAAGGTTTAACATACATGGATATTTAAAAATTACTAAATATGCATAGTGCATAGCAAATGACTTGTACACCCATAGATGTATGGCAAAAGTATTAATAAAGCTATTATTATTATTATTATTATTATTATCTTGCAATATACAAGATAGTTGTCCCAAATAGTAATATAAATTATAGTAAAGGGTATTATAATTATTGTAATCAGCATTATACTTTTCTCTCCGTGTAAATATGTTATCGACGTTGAAAAAAAAAAAGGAATATTTTATGCAGAGAAAATTGAATTTAGAGAAATTATACTGCTTTGACATGCTTTAACAAATTAAATCAGCTGATAAGCTACCTGAGCACATTAGTTGATATAATTATATCAACGTTTGCTTGTACCTACGTTGTATTTAGTCGATATTGAGCGCGTTCACTGCAGTCTAAAAATGTCTTTTAGGTACATAACAATATGGGTAGTTTTTAAACGAAGTCTGGCTTTTTAAAGGTTAAATTTCATAGATTTCTGCGATAAATTTAAAGTATCTTATCAGGATTGTGTCTGCTGGTAAATTTTAAATTAAGACATTATACTATTTCCTCGAACCAAAAAACATCTGTTATTTTAAGTATTTAAATAATTTATAGTTATAGTATTCAAATAATGTATTTTTAGTTTCCTTAGTTTCTTTTTTAATTGTGGTAACAATCTGCAATGAAATCTATGGAAAGAGATATTGGAATTAAAATAGTATATTAAAGAACTAATGTCATAAGACGTCATTTTGTCGCACGCGGACAATTTATAAAACGAGCGACGAAGGAGCGAGTTTTATAATGGACAAGTGCGACAAAAGGTCTTATGACATGAGTTCTTTATGCTATTTTATCTATTTTGCAAACATTTCATAAAACAAATTAATTTTATACCTTATATTTAATTTGGTGGAATTTTACTTTACATAGTTGGTATCACAGTTTGAAGTTTGAAAGGTCATTAACCTTTCAAACATTATCACATTCTTTCGCTATGGCGTCGTTAATTTACAATAAGTATTTACAATAAGCGGCTGTTAAAGTAGAAAAAAGGATTTTCTTTGGTGTTAAACAAAATTTATTGCACGAAAAGTCTCGTAAGTACTAGAAAACAAATCATAAAAATATTATAACCTATAGGTATTCAAAATTGTATTTTACCAGTAGCCAACCTATAAAATCAAAATTTTGGGTGGAATAAAGTACCTCATTAAAGAACCAAAAGCGGTGTTATAATGAAGTCATTATGAAACCAAAATAGATAAATATTTTTTTTATAGCTTCATAAATTTTTTTAATTTCTTTTGTGGTTCTTTAACTTTTTTTTTTAATAACCCATTAACACAAGTTTTTTCAAGATTCTTTAGTTTCTCTAGTTTTTTAGTTATCTGCTCTTTATTCATCGAATCATAAAACCCATTAAAACAATTTTAAGACCTAACAACAATTAAACCATTTTTTATTTTTAGAATTTAAATAATTTATGTTTGGTGTATAAATAAGTTATTTTTAGTTTCTTTTTAATTACTTTAGTTTCCTTTTTTATTGTGGTCAAAATTTAAATAAAATCAATCTCAAGATAGGCATGTGTATTTATTTAGTTTTCAAATAATTTATTTATAGCTTCTAGAATTTCTTTAGTTTTTTCTGTAGTTCTTTAGGTTTTCTTGTTTTAATTTTTGTTTTTTTTTACTTTATTTTTAGTTTCTTCAGTTTCTTTAGTTTTTTTAGTTTCTTTAGTTTCTTTAGTTTCTTTAGTTTCTTTAGTTTCTTTAGTTTCTTTAGTTTCTTTAGTTTCTTTAGTTTCTTTAGTTTCTTCAGTTTCTTTAGTTTTTAGTTTGTTAGTTTGATTAATTTCTTTAGTTTCCTTAGTTTCTTCAGTTTCTTTAGTTTTTTAGTTTCTTCGGTTTCTTTATTTTTTAGTTTGTTTAGTTTGTTTAGTTTTTTGGTTTCTTTGGTTTCTTTAGTTTCATTAGTTTCTTTAGTTTCTTTAGTTTCTTTAGTTTCTTTAGTTTCTTTAGTTTCTTTAGTTTCTTTAGTTTCTTTAGTTTCTTTAGTTTCTTTAGTTTCTTTAGTTTCTTTAGTTTCTTTAGTTTCTTTAGTTTCTTTAGTTTCTTTAGTTTCTTTAGTTTCTTTAGTTTCTTTAGTTTCTTTAGTTTCTTTAGTTTCTTTAGTTTCTTTAGTTTCTTTAGTTTCTTTAGTTTCTTTAGTTTCTTTAGTTTCTTTAGTTTCTTTAGTTTCTTTAGTTTCTTTAGTTTCTTTAGTTTCTTTAGTTTCTTTAGTTTCTTTAGTTTCTTTAGTTTCTTTAGTTTCTTTAGTTTCTTTAGTTTCTTTAGTTTCTTTAGTTTCTTTAGTTTCTTTAGTTTCTTTAGTTTCTTTAGTTTCTTTAGTTTCTTTAGTTTCTTTAGTTTCTTTAGTTTCTTTAGTTTCTTTAGTTTCTTTAGTTTCTTTAGTTTCTTTAGTTTCTTTAGTTTCTTTAGTTTCTTTAGTTTCTTTAGTTTCTTTAGTTTCTTTAGTTTCTTTAGTTTCTTTAGTTTCTTTAGGTTTTCTTGTTTTAATTTTTGTTTTTTTTACTTTATTTTTTGTTTCTTCAGTTTCTTTATTTTTTTTTTAGTTTCTTTAGTTTCTTTAGTTTCTTTAGCTTCTTTAGTTTCTTCAGTTTCTTTAGTTTTTAGTTTGTTTAGTTTGTTTAATTTCCTTAGTTTCTTCAGTTTCTTTAGTTTTTTAGTTTCTTCAGTTTCTTTATTTTTTAGTTTGTTTAGTTTGTTTAGTTTTTTGGTTTCTTTGGTTTCTTTAGTTTCTTTAGTTTCTTTAGTTTCTTTAGTTTCTTTAGTTTCTTTAGTTTCTTTAGTTTCTTTAGTTTCTTTAGTTTCTTTAGTTTCTTTAGTTTCTTTAGTTTCTTTAGTTTCTTTAGTTTCTTTAGTTTCTTTAGTTTCTTTAGTTTCTTTAGTTTCTTTAGTTTCTTTAGTTTCTTTAGTTTCTTTAGTTTCTTTAGTTTCTTTAGTTTCTTTAGTTTCTTTAGTTATCTTAAGTTTTTAAACTGATCTTGAGAAAAAAACTTGCGTATTTAAACTAATTATTCGTTTCATAATGCCATTGTTTCGACACTCATTTGCATGTTATTATGATTTACTTTAGGCACTTGTGACAAACAACAAAAAGGCATATAACAATTAATGTCGCGCAGCGTAATTAGTAAAAGGAACGATTTTATCACGCGGTTTTTATTATGCTCTTAAATTTTAATTTCGAGCTGGAACTGGCGAAGTGTTGTGTGCTTAAGCAAAAATTGCTCACTCTTCATTGTTTCACTCGCCCTTTTTATTAAAAAGGAGAGCAGAGACAAAGCGTTGCAACGCTTCATAATGGAGAATTAATCTATATGCAAATACTGCCATGTCGCTGTCGGGAAGAAAATTAAGCACGCACATTTCCACTGCGACAAATTTGACTAACAGGATTACAGATTGTTAGCTAGTAAGACCACCGCAATGATAAGACAATTAAAATGTGCAATCCGTTTTGATAAGGGTAGTATTTTAAGTGGCAGTCAAATTTACATTACAATATAAAAACATTTAAAATTATTGTCTTAATGATTCATGAAATATGTAAATTGAAATATTTTAATAAACTGAATATTTTTTTTTTAATGTTAATTTCGATAAATTCTGACTAACTGTGATAGGAAGAAACTTCTTTAGCGAGGTATAATTGACTATAAAGTATCTTTGTTATTATTAACTTTAGGTATAGAGTCAATCCAAATGAAAACACCAAAAATGAATTTAATTTTTTTATTTTAATGAAAAAATTTGAGGATGATCTTTTAGGTATAATATATGAAAAAACGTTGCCGTTTTAATTTTTAGTTGCATTATTTTTAATCGGCACCCTTTAGAAACCTGAAATTGTGTCATTTTCTTACTCTTTTATAAGAGGCTAAAACTTTTTTCTGTGGCAATTATTGAAATGATTGTAATTTTATTGTACAGCCTAGTAAGTATGTTTTCAATATTAATTATTATTATCTAATTAGTTCATCTCATAAAAGAATGGTAAACCACTAAAGATTTGTAATAATTTGCCAATTTTTGTGATTTTTGCAAGTACAATATACAATAGAAAACGTAACTTTTATTTTAAGTTTCTAGACTATCATTTTCTTTATTAAAAAAATTATTGAAACTTGATAATTTTCAAAATTAGTCAATTTTGCCCTCAGAAATCATTATGTTGAGGAAAAAATAAAAATCTGAAACTTTCAGGAAATGTAGTCCCCACCTTCATATTTTCAGTTTAGTTAGTCTTGTTTTGTTATTTTTATCCATGTAAAAGATAAAATAATTTTTCGTTCGTTAAAAGAAATGGATCAAAGAATTTGTGTCCAATTTTGCTTAAAAAATGAAATAAATTCTGTGAAATGTTAACAAAGGCCTATAGTGAGTCTGCTATAAGTAAAACAAGAGTTTACAAGTGGTATGGCCGTGAAGACGTTGAAGATGACGAACGCCCCGAACACACAAGCACATTAACAACCGATAAAAACATGGAAAAAGTGGAAGAAATGGTTATAAACCATCAGAGAAGTCGCTGATGATGTTGGTATATCGATTGGCTCATCCCATGAAATTTTTTCGAATGTTTGGGTATGTGGTATGTGGCAGCAAAATTTGTTCTAAAATTGTTAAATTTTGAACAACATTTTTGGCCAAAAACAATACTGTAATGATGCCCCAGCCTCCATATTCGCCAGACATGCCTCTGTCTGACTTTTTCCTATTCCCAAAAATAAAGAGAACCTTAAAGGGCCGTCGTTTTGCAAGCATAGATGACATTAAAAGCGCATCGCTGAAAGAACTAAAGGCTATCCCAAAGATCGAGTTTTAGAAGTGTTTCGAGTATTGGAAGAAGAGCTGGCACATGTGCATAATATCCAATGGGGACTATTTTGAAGGCGACAACATTAATGTAGACGAATTAATAAATATTTGTTTCAAAAAACGAAAATTCCCTTTATTTTCTGAACTCACCTCGTAATTGCTATAAAAATGTCAATTCGATATCTTTTGCCGTTCTCCATAAACGTCGAACCTACCATCGACCGTGATACACCCTGTATAGTATGTACCTATTCTTGTTTGATTTAATCCACATTAATTTTAATATTGCATAAATTTGTAAAATGAATGTAAATTTGGTAGTTTATGTTGGTTATTTCTTATTATCATAAAAAAATAAATACATATGTTTGCTATTCAAATTTTACTGCGTTGTTTTATGGCCCGCATTTTAAAAATTCCAATACGCTTTATATGCCCTCAAGTCTCTTGACGCCCTGAAATACATATTAAAGCAGGAATATCAAGGGAAGTGAGCACCGTCATTTTTTAATAAATGAACACATGATGCATGGTGAACGTGGTTATAATAAATGAATGGGGATGGGGTAGCGTGTAAAAAAAGAGCCACAAATTATCCAGTACCTTTTGGCCTCAATTTAAAATAAGTATTCGTGCAACAGTCTCCGGAGATGTTTTTATGAAAAGAATATAGCTATAGAAAATTGCTATTACATTTTATTTGCGTTATAATGGCACGGCTCTTTTATTTAATTTCATTTATGAATAATGATAGCGGAAATATTGTTTTTGTTATTTAATTTTAAGTTTGATATTTTATATACAATTTTATAAAATTGTTTATTCAAACCTGAAACAGTTAGGTAAACTATTTTAAATTAAAATCTTTTGGTTTTGTTAACTTTAAATTGTATTTGAGTAACTAGTAAAATTTAAAAACATTTTAAATAAAGTCAACTACACTCACGTGCATAATAATCGTTCCACACAATATTTCGATGAATTTCAATCGCAAATAACTTTTTTATTTGATGTCCGATTTAAACAAATATTAAATAATATTGTAGATACATTAATGGGTAATCGCTCACATTTTAAAAATTACTAAAAAATAGACGTACGTTTATAATATACAGGTTTAAACAAAAAGTTGTTTTTTACCAAAAGTTTAAGACACTCTGTAGAGTGGCAAAACCGTATATTGTTTTAAATTAAGTTTTATTTATCAAGTCACATCTATTCTTAACAGTTTTGTCTTTGGTTCACATCGATATATTTATTTTTGTGGAAAATATGGATTTTTTAAAAAAACATTAAATTTCCAAAATTTTTCTGTATGAAGAACTAAGGTTGCTATGGTCCATCCATAGGCTATGGAGAATGACAGTGACAGTTTTGTTGAATCATCCCATACTTAGACATGTCATACACGACTTTCATAAGCTATCAAATTGTTTTTTGCAAATTAATGTTTAAATTTTGAGGTGTCTTCTTACTTTATAAAATGGATATGTCTCCGACTGATGTTGCCAGAGCTATTAATTTAATCCAGGATGGACGGTCACAGTATTACGTGGCAAGTGTTTTAAACGTCATAAGAAGTAAAGTACAAAGGGCAACATCAGTCGGAGACATTTTTAAAAGTAAGAAGACACCTCAAAATTAAGACATTAATTTACAAAAAACAATTTGATAGCTTTTGAAAGCTGTATATGACATGTCCAAGTATGGGATGATTCAACAAAACTGTCACTATCATTCTCCATAGGCTATGGATGGACCATAGCAACCTTAGGTCTTCATACACGAAAAATATTGGAAATTGCAATGTTTTTAAAAAAAATCCATATTTTCCACAAAAATAAATATATCGAGGTGAACCAAAAACAAAACTGTTAAGAATAGATGTGACTTGATAAATAAAACCTAATTTAGAACAATATACGGTTTTGCCACTCTACAGAGTGTCTTAAACTTATGGTAAAAAACATATTTTTGTTTAAACCTGTATATTATAAACGTACGTCTATTTTTTAGTATTTTTTTAAAATGTGAGCGATTGTCCATTAATTTATCTACAATATTCTTTAATATTCGTTTAAATCCGACATCAAATAAAGAAGTTATTTGCGATTGAAATTCATCGAAAATTTGTGTGGATCGATTATTTTGCACGTGAGTGTATTATAGTGTAATTGTGTTTATACAATATAAAAAATGATATTTAGTTATAAATAATAATTATTATTGAGATATAAAGAAACTATAGTTAAGCATTATTTAATCAATTTAGTTCGAAGTTTAATTTGCAAACAAAAAGACCTCCTTTCGTTAAGCAGCTATTCATAATGGATTTTTGAACAGTGGAAGAAAAAATAGAAATGATTTTGATTTATGGAGAAGCATGCAGGAATCTTGATGATGCTGTTAATATCTACGCTCAGCGTTTTCCGGATAAAATTCGATCACGTACTTCATTTTACCGTACAGTCAAGCAGTTTACTACAAACGGGAGTGTTCAACCAGAGCATTTAAAAATCCCCGAAATCAAATCGATAACAGGGGTATCCAACAAAATATTAGGGTAAAAATGCGCATTGCCAAATTTAATTGCGGTGTTGCCAGCTTTTGTAAACGAAAAATATAATTAATAAAATTCGTTTATCCGGTGGATTTTTGAATTAAATTCGATTTAATTTTTTTCGAAAATCATATACAGTGGAACCCAACAAAGTATCCAGCAACACTTTGACAGGGGTCAAGTGGACAGGTGATAGATCACAGGTGGCAAATGACAGGTGACAGGTGACACATGACAGGTGACAGATGACAGGTAACAGATAACAGATGACAGATAAAAGGTGACAGGTGACAGGTGGCAGATGACAGAAGCCAAATGACAGGTAACAGGTGACAAATGGCAGGTGACAGCTGACAAATGACAAATGATAGGTGACAGGTGACAGATGACAAGTTATTTTTTGACCAGTTTAGGTGGAGCGGTCGCGGCGCGATTCCCACCCGCAGCGAGCACTAAGCTCAGCTTGAAATTGTTCAAAATTTCATGACCATTTTAACACCAAATTAACACCATACATGGTCTATATCGATACAAACCAAAATGGTGTTAAATATGGTTCGTTGGTCCAGTGTAAATTTAAATACTAAAATAGTGTAAATTTAACTTTCACACAGTATTAAAATAAATTTTACCTGGTGTAAATTAAACTCCTTTTCAGTGTTAAAAATATTATGTGTTTTTGGTTAAATTAAATCACAATACACAGGAAAAAAGGAAAAAAGGAAACAGGAAGTTCCTTGACGCATTACTAGTATATTACCAGTGGTATTATTCCAGAAAATTAACCCTTCGCTAAACTCGCTAGAGATAATGTTTTTAGTGCGTTCCACCAACTTAAAATACTTCAAGTATTGACAGTTGTTTCCACCTATTTAAGGTCTCTTTAGTATCGAACAACTTGTAGTGTCACACCAAAGCAAAGGACTACCTGAGGTTATATACTCTTTATTTAACTCAACAGACGCGAGATTTAAGAACATCATGTGATCCACACCACCTTTGCCGCGATCGGTACACACTATGCAACCAGGAATGCACGGCAAATTGTTTTAATAGTTAACAGAGTGCTTTAGGTTGAAGTAACTCTTATTTTACAAACAACATATTTAGTAAACCGAACCATACAGCAGGTTGGTATCACTAAAGTTTTCGGGGTTAATTTAGCCAATTTAAAAAAAATAAAATATCTATCTGGTTTAGTACCGTTAAACTAATCTTTGTTTATATTAACCTTCCCACAGTTAATTTAAATAAATACTTATGGGTCAACTAAATTAATATAGTTAAATAAACCGTTTTGGTGTTTGCTGTATATAACATTTTCACCCATAATTTATGGTGTTTATATTAACACCACTTGGTGTTGGATTTTGACACCATTGTAAGATTACTCTTTACACCACAGATATTTTAAACAGTGCGGTGAGCTTGTTTAAAAAACTTTTATTTAGAATTAATTTCCTATATTTTTTATATCATTATAAATACACTTTTACCAAGTTCACATTATTCGCGTTTTTCGTTATGCAAATATTGGCAGCTCATTTTGATTAATATACATTTATTCGTCGATTTTATAATTACCAATGCAGTAAACACCTATTGGGATTCGCCAACAAATTATTTAATTACGGCTCGCTAGAACGTAACAATTCTATTAATTAAATTTTGATCTCCAATTTTCTATCTCTTTGGTTTATGTGAACTATGAACAAAAAAATTAAAACTAACATTTATAAACCTTTTTTAAATTACCTTCAACCAAAGCCTAATGCCAACTGAACTAATAAAATAATTAAAAAAATATTTTAACTGAATCATCCGTCAAAAATAATTTCGATGTAAAAGTTTGAAATCTGATTTTTATCCTTTTGAAACTCAACTTGAATGGAAGTGCTTCTTGGTTAAGTGAGGCTTTTAAGATAATAGCTTCTTTTGTTTTTTCCATTGCTACTTGAACCGAACTTTCAGATTCCGAACATAATCTTGACTTTTCCGAAACATACAGAGTGTCCCAAAAGTCACCTTGAAGGATCTACTGTAACAGACCTTCAGAAAACCCTTGCCAATAATAAAGTGGTAGTTTCATTCTTAATCATCATGACAACAAAAAACAATATTAGAATGTATCAAAGTGAATTGACTAAATCCTTGCTTTTAATAGTTAGGGAGTTAGAAGTTAAAAATAATGAAGTTTGGATTATAAAAGTCACTAATGACAACTTCTGCCATACCATTATTGCTGCATTATTAATTAGTAGGTAATTAAATATGTAAAAAAATGTCCTTAAGTTATTGTTGCGTCTGGCATTTTTTTTAACTTGAAGTCCCTAACAAGACTTACAGATAATGTTTATGCATTAATGAGTATTATTTTTTTTTTTAATTATGATATATAAAAAATATGAACTCACTTTTCAAACAACAAGTCTGCTTCGTTTATAGAATAGACCTTAAATATTTCTTTTAGAAAACTTCGAAATTTTAATTTTCTTAGTGATCTTTTTGAAATTTTTATCATGCTAGATTTTACCACACTTTACTCCCACAAGTGAAATCAATAAGATTATAACACAGACTGTGGATTATAGAGTTATGTTCACCAAGGAGAGCGATGGCCCTTTCCCCCTCTTTTTAAGGGAAATAACAAGAATTTTTTTACCATTGCAAAACAATAGTAAATATTAAAATAGTTATTTGTTTTACAAGTGTTGAAAAGCGACTTTTTCATGCGAGTTTTTAAGTTGCCCACGAGGCCGTTAGGCCGAGTGTGCATTAACACGAGCTTGAAGAAAGCTTTTCTCACAAGTATAACTCAATGTTTTTTCTGCGACCCTTTTATTTTTTATTATTTTTAAATCCAAAACAAAATAACCTAAAAACTTTTTTGACAGCTGAATGTCAAACGATGCTTTCCGGTTCTTTTCACACAGACCTGTCACTTTTCACACAGAAATGTCACTTTACAGTCGTGTTTTGCCTTGCCAATGAAAAGATTCATTTTCTAAGCAACGATGCCATCATGAAAAGTGACTTTTACATAGTGGTCGTAGAAAAAAGTCTTTTTATAAACCATCTAAAAATGCCAAATTGTATTGTTTAATTGAACAACAAATAACAGTCAAATGAACAAAATAAGAATATTTGCTCTAATCTGCTAATTTGGTTAATTAAACATTATTAGGGTGTTAAGGTAAATTTCTTGAAATGTCCAGGTAACCTTTTTAGCATATTCACTTAACACCAATAAAATGTTAAATTAAAATAATTTGCGCTAATGTTCCAAAACGGTTGGGTTAACATTCTGAAAATGTAAAAGTACAATTCTATATAAAGAGAAAGAATTGAACCCTCACCTCGCCAGTTTTTGTTTTGAGTGCGTTCCACCCACTATAAATACCGACAGTCAGCTGTTTCGACCTATATTAAAAATAATAATAATAATAATAATACCTTTATTTCTGAGGACACATAAATACATGTATAGAAAAAGTCAAAAACATAATTATAGTAAGTAAACAAAATATAACAAAATAAATTAATACAATGAGCACACAATCAACAATACAATCTAATTATTAAAAACACATTAAAAGCTTGAACAAGTTAGACAGAAAAATATTCACTTAATGTATAAAAACACTTATCCAATAAAAATTTCTTTAGCTGTTTTTTAAAACTAAAGAGCAAATTAACATTTTTGATGTCTATTGGTAATTTGTTAAAAATATTAAGACCAATATGATTGGGGAATTTTTTCCTTTCTTAAGCCTAGAAAAAGGCACCCTAAAATCACATTTTTGCCTTGTGTTTATTGGATGTACATCCTGATTTTTTATAAAAGTATTTTTATTAACAAATACATACACACACATTTCATAAATATATAAACAAGGTAAAGTTAAAATTTTGTAATCTTTAAACAAGTCACGACAGGAATAATCACATGGAACTCCAGCTATACACCGAATCACTCTCTTCTGACAAACAAAAACATTAGAATGTAAGGTTGAGTTACCCCAAAAACAAATAGCATATCTTAGTTGAGACTCAAATTGTGCATGATAAAACATTAAAATCTATTATTGATGGTCTTATCAGTGTCGGGCAATTTGGTGTAGTGGAAGTTCCACTGTGGAACACACCCAAAACAAACGGCTACCTGAGCTTATATACCTTATATCCTAAGCCAACTGTGGCGAGATGTAAGAACACGTGATCAACACCGTCTAATGACGTGGTGTGGGTGTTCGAAGCGCCCTTCACGGCAATTTTATGAATGCAAATTTAACAATTTAAAGTAACATTTATAATTTGTTAAATGAATAAATTTAATGTTTTGAATTAAAGAGAAACTAAACGTTAATTTAATAGTTTTTTAGGTAATCCTAAATATTTCAGTATTTAATTCAACCAATTCCAGCTATCAAATCAAAATAGGATAAACATTTTAATTCAAAAAATTAGTTTATGTTAAATCAACTACATTATTTGTGAAAATTACATTACACCTTAGGTGGTACATTTTTTTATAGCCATTACAATTTTAAATTTAAGTTAAATAATATTATTTTATTAATCGCTTCCAAAATTAGTTTTATTACCAGTGCATGTATACACGGTGGTCAAAACTAAAGTATATAGGACGAACAAAAATGCCAACCAAAACTGATAGCATAATCTGATTATAGACTCTTTTGGTAACACAAAAATGTATTTATCAAAATCCCAGCTGATCCTTTATTAAAGTTTTGCATATTTCTTAGTATTTTAAAATTGTTTATGCCATTTCGATAAAATACTCTAGTAGTAGTAAATAATGTAAAATACAGTTTGCAATCTTATTTATTGTTTTAAGGTACCTAATACAAAACTAATAAATAACTAAAGATTCTTTGAAGCAAAATCGATTACTGCTTGCCTTAAATTTTCAGTAAAACTTTTTCTTGGGTTTTACATGGAATTGTTTTTAACATGGAAACAGTATTTTTAAATTCTTCAGTCTCTGTACAAACATGCTTCTTACATCTAGCGATATGCCCTAGAAAGGAAGAGCATATCAAAACTTTAGTTCGTTCGTCCGTCCTCTTCCCTTAATAATTTTTATGCCCTTTATATCTTGCCATTTTGCAGATAAAGCACATACATTCTTGGCTGCCGCGAAATTCTCTGGCAATTTCTAAATTTTGAAAATTTGGCAATTGTGGCTATGCAAAAATACCGTTTTTACCATATTGAAGTAGGTAATTTTGAATCACTAAAGTTAAAGTGTTCGTTTGAAAAAGACTGCAGTAATTTTTATATTTTCTTAGAAACCCTAAACTCTCAATTTTTCGATTACCAAAAACAATTTTGTCCCCACAGCCAGCACATACCTTCTTTCGATTTTCTTCATGGCTTAACTTGAATTTCGGTTTAATTTTCATTTTAAAATACCATTTTTAACTTTATGAAGTATACATTAAATAAACAACTTAAGCAAAATGTCACTCGCGTTATAACGTTTAGCAATTTTTTTTGCATAACCACCTTAATTATTGTTTTACAAAATTTGCAAGTTTTAATTATTTCATAGACAAACTTCCAGTATTTTTTGTTATAAAAAATATTTAAGATATAAATCTTCGTTTTTTTGTTATGTTTTGTTTTGAGTTGTAAAAAATAATAGGTGACTCAATAAATTAATACTGGGGAGTAAAGTAATTTAAATGATACAAAGTTTATTATTTTGCTTAATTTTATTAAAATTGTACAGGTAGTTTTAGTACAATAATTGCAAAATAATATATAGAAATAGAAAAACAAAAAAGTTTGCAAAACTTTAAAATAGGATCAGCTGGGATTTTGATAAATACATGTTCGTGTTACCAAAAGGGTCTATATCAAAATATGCTATAAGTTTTGGTTGGCATTTTTGTTCGTCCTATACTTAAGTTTTGACCACCGTGTATAGTACAAGAAATAGCATGAGCATCTCGTTCGATTAAGGTTTAAAGGGAACTAACACTTAATTAAAATCAAAATAAACGTTTGGGAGCGACATGTAAAAATGGCAATAAGGCAAGAAGGCAACAATAGAGCGGCGGAAATGAGGCTCCAATTTAACAGAAAGTTATTCGTTAGCGTCTCGGGGGCACCATTGTACACGAAAGTTTAAAAGGTCGCTCGCTATATCATCTTTATCTTAAGGGGTCCATCATGCTACCGCATAGAAACGACGCGCCCGTCCAGGAAAATTATGGAATAATGGGTATCTCTTCGACGCGAAAAAAACAAATTGGCATACTCGTTAGTTGGGCGTTTTGTGCAGAACAAATTTTCGTTTCTTTGTCGAGGTTTTTATAATTTTAAAACTATTTAAGGGACAAAATTCAGTAATGGGAGAAAACATGCCTCTAGCTCCAAAAAAACTTAAATATAAAGTTTTTGTGCAATTTCAAAATATCAAATAATAGTCGAAGAGTAATGTTTATACCGAAACCTATGGCACGCCGTTTTACTTTTTAATGTCATGTTTATTAAAGCAAAATATTAATTCAAGTTGCTTTTTTAAAAATTGACTGAACATTTTAAAGTAAAAATTTTATGATGTCTTGGTATATTAAGTACACAATTTTAAGCACAGAATAAGAATGAAAGTAATTTTAATTCTGGAACTGAATGGCGTATTTTCTGACCAACAAATTCGATGAATTAAAATTTTGGTTGAGATAATTTTAATAAGGCGTTACTTGAGAAACACGCAGTCAAATTGAACCAAAATTTTAATTCATCGAATTTCTTAGCCAGTTAATTTAAGGTGCGCGACATTTATTTAAGAAAAAGTAATACTGAAATTATCATTATGTCGCAATTATTTTCTATTATTACTCGTCGACATAAAAATCAATTTACCTGTTAGAAATTAAAGTGATAAAGTTTCTTATTCGACAAACAAATATTTTGCACGAAATATTTGTTTTAATATTTAAATGTTTTTAATATTACTGAAAATTTTATTTGACTAATAAGAATTGAATACAATTTTATTTTTATTGTTATTTTTAAAAATTTTAATATTTACTTTTAATACGAATTATTTTGTTGTTTAAAACACTTTGAAACAATTTTTATACGGGAATAAAGTTGTGGCGTAGTTGTTATTAATTATTATGTTATTTAAATCTAGCAATACGAATTTTCATTTAAGAATCTTTCTGCCATATTTCTTTTAATCCGATTATTTTTTTAGATAATAAATTCAATGCTACTTGTATGTGACAAAATAATAATTCCTTATTTTTATTGTTTGGAATAAATATTATGTACCTCGAATTTTCTGACTGAAAAATTCGCTGAATTAAAATTTTGGTTAACAGAATTTTATTTTGGCGCTAGTGCATAGTGCGGTTGTGTTACGTACTACAGCCACCAAACGAAATCACATAACGTCTAAGGTCATAAGCTCGAAAATAAATTAGGCAACGGTGCATTCAAATTCAGTGCTGCTATTTAATTTACTTATCTGTTTTGCTTTCCTTAATTTATTACCTAATTTATTGAAATAAAAATAAAGAAATTCCTTTTTACCAAAATATTGGTTTTTATTGACTAAAAGATAAAAAACAATACAATATTTTCAATCCACCATTAATTACATTCATGTTAAGTTTGTGGATTATTTTCAATTACGTCTTATATTCTTTTTATATGCTTATTATTGTTCACTAAACAGTGTTCAGGTAGTCGGCTCGGACACGTAACGAGTAGGACAATTCTGGTAATTATATAAATATCTTCTTCTGCGAGAAATCCTATTGCATAGACAACTAAGCAAATAATGAACCACAATTCAATTGTCTATTAGGAGAGTCCATATGAAGTGAGGTTAGCCAGCAGGGCAGTCTTTTTGAAATGCACCCCTTACATAATTTAATAATCTTTATCATGTCGATATACATTTAATGTATTACATTATTGATAGCACTGAAAATTTTGGACTGCACTGTTGCCTAATTTATTTTCGAGCTTATGTACCTTCGACGTTATGTGGTTTCGCTTCGTGGCAGTAGTACGTAACACAACCGCACTATGCACTAGCGCCAAACTAAAATTCTGTTTACGAGTGTTAACCATGTATCATGAGTGTTAACCAACATTTTAATTTATCGAATTTTTCTTTGAGAAAATTCGCCTTGCGCTTACAGATTTAAATTTTGTGTAATTTTTATTCCAAAATAAATATTCTAATTTAACTTAATTTTAAATTAATAAATGAAATATTATTATTTACATATATGTATACAAGCACCTTTTTTAAATAGAAAAAAAAATATTCATACAATAAAAACTGAGGCTTAAAATATAGATCACACCAGAATGATGTAAATATATATGGAAACTTATCCAATACACCAAAAAATAAATTGGTAGATTTTAATTTATAATTAAATTTAATTTAGTAATTTTTATGAACGTTTATATTTTCTAAGCAATTTTTAATTTTAATAATTTTTGTTTTGAGTTAATTTTTTGATGTCATTAAAAAGTAAAACGGCGTGCCATTTACTTTGTTTCCTCTTCAATTTAAACGATATCATACTTTTTAACCAAAAAAACATTATAATTTTAGTTTTGGTATTTAATAAAGCAAAATATCCCTTATATAATACTACTATAGTATAGGTACGGCTACTGTGAAACAAAAAAATGTTCTATTTGACATTTATCTATCGGTATACCGATGACCTTGTCAAAAATATACTGAACATCCAAAATAGATTTAAAGCAAAATAATTTAATAAATAATCAAAATATTAACGAAAAACTTACATTTTGAGATAATTATTAGTTAATTATAAGTAAAACACTTTTGGTATTATATTTGAGCAGCATGCTGATTTTATAAATTAATATTAAATTTTAGCATATTTATTAAATCTAATACAATAATTTAAACGTTTAGATTATTATGCAGTTTTTTAACCATCCCATTTTATGGAATTGGAATTTATTTTTTATTTTATTTTACATTATACCTACATATGATAATATAAATATAATACATGTAAGCTTTCTATTGTTATAATAATTATTTAACACATATTTTAACATGGATATGGATATCATTGTTCCAATTTTTGGTGAAAAGCCCGTACCGGTATTGATAAAATTGAATATTTGGTTACGTTACTAATATAACATTGTTTGAATTTTTGTTGAAAAGCCCGTATTGCCGATATGTAGGATTAAAAATTCAGTTTTTATTTAATTAAATGCGATTGGGCCCGCAAGTGCCTGTGATGGATTTTACGATTAAAAAAGAAAGTATGTAGATAGTAATTCCTGCATGTAAATAGTAAATGATTTACAATGTTCAGTGCATGGGAATGTAGCAGCTCTTATCTGATTAATTTAGCACTGTAATTGAGTGTTCAGCAATTTTCGTATTTATGTTACATTCAAACATTTGTTCTAGTTTCTATCTAATATAATACTTTTAATTTTATATATTTCAGTTAAACTATAGTTATACATTGATTTTGAACACCATTTTAAATAGTTTTAAAACATTTTGTGATAGTTTTGGCTCATTTTAAAATTATTATTTACATGTACTGCAGTTTTAAATTTTAGACGATTTTTAACAGTCTTAGTTGAGTTTATTACTTTAACAACAGAAAACTAACATCTTATATCATCCAAATTATAAAACCTAAATTTCTTAATTTGATAACAGAAATATTTATATCACTCTTATATACCCCTTAAAGAGCCTATATGGAAAGTTTATGAAGGTTATCGGTACCTATTTTAGTAACACTATAAAATTTAAGCTTTATAACTAGAAATAACAGGAATATTATGGAAACCACTATATAACTTCCTAAAGAACCTGCTACAGGTTTTTTTCCTTCTTTTAATATTTCTCTCTCCCTCAGGCACATTTCAAATATATATTTATTCATACGACTTAAAAAGTGCAAAGTAATTTTTATTGCTTCGAAAGCTAATATTATGCTGAATTTTTGTTTAAATTACTAAACATTTTTGTTTTATTAAGCACATAAATAATAAATAACTCACAATTTTTATTTAAAAAAATTAAAGACAATAGTTTTATAAAAACAGGTAACCGCAAACTTTATAAAACTCACTTATAAACCTACTGGTAACAGTTACTAAAGGTTATATAAAATGTTTGTAGAAACAATTATATAACCTAATTATATACCTAGAAGTTACAGTCACCTTATATGACCATTATAAAACTAGTAAACTAAATGGCGATTTTATAAAACCTTATTAAACTCTTATATAATTTGACAAATCTTATATAACCTTTATATAAATTATCGTTACCATAAGTAGTACAAATTGTATATTGGGTATGTCTATGATAAAAACCTTTTGGCTATCGTAATCGAAATGCGACTTTGCCAAATTCTTGCTGTTATGCCACTATAAAATCTAAAATACCAGTTTGTGTGTTTATTATTGTGAAATGCTTTTTTTCATACAATTTACATACAATTTATTAAAAAGTATTTGTTATACTTCGCAAATAGGGACAAAAATATAGTTATTTAAAAGGATTAGAAGGTATAATGAGGTATATTCAAAGGTATCATATTATGATGACAAATTTAATTTTTTTTTAGCAATAGTTTGTATGGGACAATAAGCTTAAGCAACCCCTGTTTCTACGACACTGTATTCACTCGAACAATTGTAATTAAGTGTGAATATGTGTTTTGGTAGTAAGTGACTGTTCGCAAAATAACACGTTTCCAAGACTACTATAGTAGAAGTTATATAAAAAAAACTGATATGATAGGTAACACTTTATCACCCTGTATCTTTTAAATATACGTAATTAGGAAAAATATTTATTTAGATTTTCGTCTTATTTTGACTTGCTTAATCTGCTCCTAAATTTATGCCACTAAGTAAGTTGGCAAGCTCGCTCGTGCCTAAATTAAAGTCGTGACTAAAATGGCATTTATCAAACTGGATACATAATATATTATTTTGTAATACTTCAACACATTTTAACAAACTGCAGTATATTGGCAAAAACAACAATATGCATTAAAAAACAATATTTTCAATACTAACAATTTAATGAAAATATTCCGATGTAACATACCAATCCGATAAACAGCAAATACATAAACTTCAACCCCGGGCAGGTATTTTATTTTAACCGAATCCTTTTAAAAAATAATAACATACAATTGACTATTGGCAAACATAAATCGTATTATGGATGCAATGGAATTATGGTTAGCAGAATAGGTAAAATTATAATGTTTGATTGGGCGTTGCGACCATAAATTCTGGCATTTGAACGCAATGCACACAGCACGCATACAACAGTCACACAAACAATGGGTTTAATTTTCGGCCAAGCTTTGAACATTATTGCATTTCTCTCTGTATGGGTATTAACATGACCGGATTTAGCAATACGGGAAAAATAGAATCCGAATGCAAATATTCCCAAATTCTTTGACGGTTGAAAAACCATCAACAGTGTATACAGTTCACACGGAGAGAAATGTATAGTAAATTTTAGATAGTAAAAAAATATAGTAAAATTTACTTTAACAAATTTTTAGGGTAACAATATTATATATTCGTCAATACAATATTAAGAATTTAATACAAAATACTATTTTTTATAATACAATTTTAGTAAAGATTACAACACCAATATTACTAAATCATAAATGTATAATATATTAGTTTTTTCAATAAACTTTCTGGACCCATTACTGGTAATACTTGGTTGCATAGTATGTACCGATTGCGGCAAAGGCCACGTCGCGACGCGTCGTTAGACGGTGTGGATCACGTGATGTTCTTACATCTCGCCTCTGTTGGCTTACCAACCATGTTATAAAAGCTCAGGTATTTCTTTGTTTTGGGTGTGTTTCACTACTACAAGTTGCTCGACAGTGTCGTGTCGACACTGATGATACCCAATATAGGTCAAAACACCTGTCTGTCGGTATTTGAAGTTGGTGGAACGCACTCAAAACAAAAAACTTTGGCGAGGTGTAGGTTCAATTCTTTCTCATAACATTTTTGTATATTAAAAAGTACAATAAATATGTTACAATTTTTAATTGTTAACATAAAAATATTCGATTTAAAAATATTTTATATTTAAAATGGCAACATAATATTTTAAAATTTGCTATACTTATTAGTAATGGAAAAATCTAATAATAATAAGAATTAAAATCAAAATTGATTGAGAAAAATAATATTTTACCTTAAGGTTTAGCATAAATGGATATTTAAAAATTACTAAATATGCATAGTATCTGGCATTATTAAAATTGAAAATTGTACGTTATCGTATTTTCAAACAAAATACTAAATAATGAACATAATCTAGAAACCACGGTCTTATATGTATGATTCATTCTGTATTCTTGACAAATCTGTTTATCAAAAATTGTTTGAGAAAAGTAAAAAAAAATAATAACAAACTCGTATGCGTTAAGTAAAATTATAAAAAACACACGAAATTGATTTTTTTTTAGAAATATTGAAGGCCCCTGCGCCTCAAGATTTCAAATCCGGCCCTGCAGTATTAATAAAGGGATAATCAAACACTTCAAACTATTTATATTCTCTATTTAATTAATTCAGGACTGTATCGGTTTACCCAACCAAAAATTGTTACTACAACAAAGCTTTGCCTAAATTTAATAATAAATAATTATTCGCACGTTTAAACATAATATTATATATGGTGTCCCTTTAAGTACCAGTTTCATTTAACTTGAAACTTTTAAATATCTCAGTTAAAAATGTCTAAAATTGGTAGATTTTGTTTAAAAATGTTTTAATGTAATGAAAAAAATCAACTTTTCTTCTGTATACGATTCTTCAATAATTTTTGAATAAAATACTTGGTTTTATTTTTTAAATTTATTTATTTATTTTTTTAAATTTCAATTAAAGTAGATGCTCAAAATAACAATATTAAATATTTGCTCGACGAACTCTTTTTTTCGGTTGAACACTCCAGTCTGTAGTAAACTGCTTGACTGTACTGTGAAATAAAGTACGTGATCGAATTTTTTCCGGAAAACGCTGAGCGTAGATATTAACAGCATCATCAAGATTCCTGCCTGCTTCTCCATAAATCAAAGTCATTTCTATTTTTTCTTCCACTGTTAAAAAATCCATTATGAATAACTGCTTAACGAAAGAGGTATTTTTGTTTGCAAATTAATCTTCGAACTAAATTAATTAAATAATGCTAAACTATGTATAAATAGTTTCTTTATACCTCAATAATAATTATTATTTATAACTAAATACCATTTTTTATTCCTCAATTAGGATTAAATTAACTAATTGACAAAATAATGTTTTTTTTTACCTTAAATTAAAGGATTTAATGCTGGCAGGTAAAAAGTGACCATGGTGTGCAATTAAATCAAAGGAAACTTAAATATTATTAAATCGTTGGTACTTAAAAATCATATTTAATTTAATAAGATAATTATTACCAAAAAAAGTGATATTTTTATAGAAAAATTATTGCAGAATCGTATAAGAAGAAAAAACAACAAACAAACAACAAAACTGATTTTTTTTCATTACAGCGCCATCTATTACAAATATGAAAAATGTTTTAGAAAATCTACCTATTTGTAGTCGAATGATGAATTTTAAAGTTACCCCCTGTTCCCCCTATAAGGAGGAGAGTATGCGGACCAATTTTAGTCCTGATTGATTTCCCCCCTCGAATCATTTAATTTTTATTTCAAACATTTTTTCGTAAAATGCATACTTACTGAGATATTTCAAGTTAAAAAGTTGTTTAGTGGGTTTAAAAGGTTTAAAATATTGAATTTTATGTTTTAAACAAAAGTTGTAAACAGTTTAAAACAAAGTGCTTGAAAACAAAGAACAAAACGTTTTCAATTAGGTACTTGAAATATAATTTTTTTTTGGTTTGGTTTATCGTTACATGATTTTAACGTGTTTTAAACAAACTATAAAAAAAAATTCCAAAAACTGTTTTAATAAAAAAAACATGTTTTTGTTTAAAAAAAACATGTTTTTGTTTAAAAAAAAACATGTTTTCACCCTGTTTATTTACCACACTATAAGGGATATTTTAAAAATAATAGTTATTTATGTATTAAGGGCATAATACGGTTTTTATGGTCCGAGGCGCTATTTCGAGCCCGAGCGCGTTAGCGCGAGGGCTAGAAAAGCGTCGTAGGACCATAAAAACCAGTTATGCCAGCAATGCATACAAAACTTTATGCACGATTAATATATCATTATTTTTAATATATTATTGTTTTTAAAGACGTTTACGTCAAAGAATTTTTGTTATAATTGTCATATTATAATGTCAACTGACATCAGTCAGTTTTAAAGTTTAAAGATGAATGAAATTGAGGAAGCAGCTGAAAAGGCAAAAAATTGCGGCCTGCTGCCGGAAAAATCAAAATCTTTATACGAAAAAACTTACTTCGAATATATCAAATGGTGTAACATTGTTGTTTTTAATTCTTGACGTTTCATTATAGCCCGCTGGGTCATAATAACGCCCGCGGGCTATAAAAAGACGTTTACGTCAAATAATTTTTGTTATAATTGTCATATTATAATGTCATCGTGCATAAAGTAGTTTTAATCGTATAATTTTAATCCCAGACCGCAAAATCCCATTCCCTGCATATGTCAGGAATATTTCCAGGATTATTCCAAGCGTACCAGAATATTCCCAGGAATATTCCTGGAGTAATCAAATGTCCGCTTTTTGGTTAACCCAGTCATCATAAAAAGAATATTCCATATAACGGCATGCATAAGACTTAAGTATTGTTGGGAGAATATTCCCAGGAATATTACTGGCGTAATCAAATGTCCGCTTTTTGGTTAAACCATAACTACCCAACACCCAACAGTAGGTTAAAAATGTGACCATTGTTATAATGAAAATAGTTTATTGAATTAACAATTAATTTGTTGTTAAATTTACATAAATTTTTTTAATATTATAAAAAAGTTTTAATTTAAACGAAAAGGGATTTGCAAAATTTCTATGAGTAATAACATTAGGGTTTCATTAATACTACAAAACGTTTTTGTATGCGATATAGAACTGTTTTTTTGGACAAATAAATTATTATTATTAATATTTGAAATAATAATATATCTTTATTGCCCAACAGTAAAACCATTACAGGACATTCATATTCAAAATATATGTACGAGGTGTGTTCAGAAAATAACGGTAATTGTTAAATTTCGCGGGTTCGGAGGGTCCGGTTGTCATAAAATTTTCTTTATTATGTTGGTATACATGCCCCCGAAGTATGATAAAAAAAATGTTAACAAAGGCCTATAGTGAGTCTGCTATAAGTAAAACAAGAGTTTACAAGTGGTATAAGAGTTTCCAAGATGGCCGTGAAGACGTTGAAGATGACGAACGCCCCGAACGCACAAGCACATTAACAACCGATAAAAACATGGAAAAAGTGGAAGAAATGGTTATAAACCATCAGAGAAGTCGCTGATGATGTTGATATATCGATTGGTTCATCCCATGAAATTTTTTCAAATGTTTTGGGTATGAAACGCGTGATAGCAAAATTTGTTCCAAAATTGTTAAATTTTGAACAAAATTTTTGGCCAAAAACAATACTGTAATGATGCCCCAGCCTCCATATTCGCCGGACATGCCTCTGTCTGACTTTTTCCTATTCCCAAAAATAAAGAGAACCTTAAAGGGCCGTCGTTTTGCAAGCATAGATGACATTAAAAGCGCATCGCTAAAAGAACTAAAGGCTATCCCAAAGATCGAGTTTTAGAAGTGTTTCGAGTATTGGAAGAAGAGCTGGCACATGTGCATGTGCATGTATGCATAGCTTGTGGTAATAATGAAATGTCTTTCCTATTTTAGATTCTCTTTTTCCTTTACAATAATTATACATTTTTCGGAACTGGTAAATTATATGCACCAGGAAATATATTGTTCCTACCGAAGCACTTGTTTAATTTGTACTCTCGAACATCTTACACACCCTGAGAACGAGCTGGACTAGCCACCCAGCATCACCAGCCCACCTTTTTGCCATCGAGTAGTCACTCCACATTTGGCTGTTCCGCTACAATACATTAATAATAATAATAATAGTACAATGACACTTAAAGTATTAAAATTAATATCACAGTATTTAGAAATCTTATTGAAATTTTGACACATATAGTAAATCGGTGATTTATTCGCAATATTGGTCCTAGGTCTATAATTTCTAAACGTTATTTGATTTCTACAGTTTATACGAGGTATATTAAAATTTAAATTTTCCAATAAGATTGAACAATCAACTTTGGCATGACAAAAGTAGTGCATGATCAAATCCTTGGACAAGATTGTTATCAATGCGTTTCTGCATCTGGAAGAGTGTTATTTTTATAAACATAACGAAAATTGACTATTCTCGTACATCAAAAACTGCTTAACTTTTATAGTTTTTGACGGTCTTTTCGGATTCAGGGGACAATTTTACATAAGAATTGGCTGGTAAATGTCCGGGATACAAATTGCTATTGACGAGAATTATTAGTGGCTGCTTTTTTGCATTTTTAAATAATTCATTTTTAGATAGGACTTTATTTTAGGCTTTCAAGTGTATCTAAATTGTGTCGGCAAGGCGTCAATAAATTTCCAACAAATTTGCATTTCAAAAGGCTTAAATGAAATAACGAAAACTTAAATACATAAATGAGAGACCGCAGTTTGCTTCACGTCGAATTCACGCGGCGTGTAAGCCTTTGGGGTTCTCCTTTTTATTGACATTTAATCAATCCTCTTTCTCATTTGCCTCCGATTCATTCGCCACTCCATTAGTGCTGACACGTTGGGAGGAGATTCGCTAAAAAATATTTAATCATGAGAACTATGAATTTAATCGGTTGAACTAGGCTTAGTAGTTTTTTGTTTGGTTTTTGTTGGAAAATGTTGAATGCAAAATAATTTAATAAAATCACGAGACCGCGTAGCGGTCGAGGGGTTTTATTTTTAATTATTTTGCATGAAACTATTTTCCAAAAAGAAAAATCAAATAAAAAACTTACTGAGCATAGTTTGACAGATTAAATTTATAGGTTGAGTGATATACGTCTAGATTATTTCTCGAATTAAAGGAAACTATTTGACAATTCATAAAATCTGACGTATGTGTCAAAATTTATAAATATTTTTTTAAAGAAAATTCCATTAATTTAAGGTATGTAATAAGTAATAATTGATATTTCGTAAACTAGATAACTTATTTTTTATTGTTTTTAAAAAATGTTTGTTAAAACTTGTAAATAACACCCTAAAATCGTAAACAAAAATCCAATATGGAGGCTAAAATTTAATCGCTGTTAAATAGTTCTAGTGATTTAATCGCTTATTTAAACGAAATTTATTCGAAAATTCAAGGCTTTTGATTGGTTCATATTATAATGAGGGAAATACTCTTTTTTTTTTTTTTTAATTTAGTAGTTTTTGCTATAGCAACATATATATATGTTTAGAAATGATGACTAAAGCCCGGTCTACAATTTTCGCAGAATGTACTATGCTCCACACCTCAAAGTCCCACCACGTGACCACGTACGGAACGCAGTCTTTTGAAAATTTGGCACTTAAGGCTTTTCAGGTTATGTATCTGTCAAAGTATAGTCAACGAAAGAAATAATATTATGTTTAGGCGTTAAAAATGTATAAATCTTTATAACATTACAAGATATTTGGACCAAATGCACAAAAATATTACTTATTTGGCACCATACACTTTAGAATTTTATTAAATGCAGTATTTATATTCTAAAATTCTTAAACCAACCATTTTTATTGTGATACTATAAAGATTTATTAACTATTAACGCTTAAACATAAGCGGTGACACTATAAATATTATTTCTTTCATTTACTATACTTTGACAGATACATAACCTGAAAAGCCTTAAATGCCAAATTTTCAAAAGACTGCGTTCCGTACGTGGTCACGTGGTGGGACTTTGAGATGTGGAGCATAGTACATATCTTATACGGCTTACGTCTTACGTCAACCAACCAGAGTTACCATCTCTTTTGTTTTTATAAAGTCCGCCATAACTTATATATAGTTTGATACATCGTTGGATTCCTTGATTTTTGTCTATCCAACTATGTAAAATTCCAATATGGCGGTCATATCAAAACCAATAAACCACAAATTGGATGAATGTGTATATTTACATGGGAAACTTACTTTTTTTAAAATTCGCAGGAATAAAGAATTATGTATATTTAATGTTTCGTTTTTTCTTACAATTTCCAGCGATTCGGCCCAGACTGTATTTAACGTTAAATAGGTTTTTAAAAATTTGTTTTTTTATGATCTGTCCCAACGTGCGACGCGTTGCGCTGCAACGTTTCAAGTAGATACAATTCTTGTCAAACTAAACACTTCAACTGTTTTGCAGTAAATAATTTTCTCGATTAATTAATAGAGAATTGTTTAATTATTTTTGACATCATGTAAACAATTTCTTTAATTTTCGTTTAATATTTTAGGGTTGTTTAGCGTTTCTATTGTGAAAGTGACTAAAATGGGGAAAAATTTTACTTTATACCATGGGTGTCATAGCTCGAAATATAAGCACTAGGGTGTTATGACCCTAAAAAAATTATAAAAAAACGGGCAAGTTAATATACAGCAATAAATATATAAATGATAAATGATTTTTATAGGAAATTGAACGCTGTACAAAAAAGCTTTCTTATGATTTTTCGATAAATTCACTGGTTTAAAAGTTATTTAAAGTTAAACTTGAACTTATAGTAATTTTTTCGATTTTTTAAAAATTGAATTTATCGGAATCTCTTGTCAATAATTTTTAATTATCTCTTTTCATTATTTTTAATTTTTTTAATAATACAATAAAATAACATATTTTCAAAAATAAACAATTCATTTTTATAAAAATAATTATAATTTTACAGTCAAAGTAATAAAATCGAAAAAATTACTATAAGTTTAACTTTAACCTTAAATAACTTTTAAATAAGTGAATTTATGAAAAAATCATAGGAAAGCTTTTTTGTACAGCGTTCAATTTACTATAAAAATATGTGTCTCTTATTGCTGTATATTAACTTGCACGGGAGAAAAAAAAATTAAAAGTAAAACTTGCCGAAACCACATGTTATTTAAATGGAAAATGTATCGTCTTTGTGGCACGGTTTAATATGAATATCTTTTTTTATAATTTTTTAATAATTTTTTTAGGTCAACAAAAAAAATCAAGTTGGTAAATAACGGACACCCTAATAAGCACGCCCCTTATTCCAAATATGTGGTAATAAAAAAGAATATAAAAATAGGTAAATTTAGCGGATCACTTAAGATCATCAAGAACGTGGTACCACATTAAATGACCATCGCAATTATAAATTCAAGTTTTGCCACATTCAAGGTTTGGGAAAAGTTCCGAAACGTTGCCAAAACTGGTATAATCCACTTTAGACAACTTTAAGGTGGTGTCAAAAGTGGTCAGAACATTTCAGATACCAGACTGATACACCAAAAAGTTATAAAACTATGAAGTTTATTCTGCTGGTGAAAATCACATGATAACAACTATGCTAATATAATATGAAGATATTTCAACTGTATCGTGGTAGATTTAGTTATTTTAACGTAATTGCCACTCATTTAAAGTTTCGATTTCAGTTTTTGTCACTATAATGCTACTTGGGTTGATCCCATTCTGCAGAAAGAAATTCATTTATCAAATTGTTTGCCATCTTTACTAAATTCCCATTGAATTACGAGGTGTGTTCAGAAAATAACGGGAATTGTTAAATTTCGCGGGTTCGGAGGGTCCGGTTGTCATACAATTTTCTTTATTATGTTGGTATACATGCCCCTGAAGTATGATAAAAACTTTAGCTGTTTTCATTCTTTACTTTGTCTGTGGCAGCTGCTAAGGTTAGACGTGTTTTATGAGCTCGGCGATTTTTCGTTCGTTAAAAGAAATGGATCAAAGAATTTGTATCCAATTTTGCTTAAAAAATTAAATAAATTCTGTGAAATGTTAACAAAGGCCTATGGTGAGTCTGCTATAAGTAAAACAAGAGTTTACAAGTGGTATAAGAGTTTCCAAGATGGCCGTGAAGACGTTGAAGATGACGAACGCCCCGAATGTACAAGCACATTAACAACCGATAAAAACATGGAAAAAGTGGAAGAAATGGTTATAAACCATCAGAGAAGTCGCTGATGATGTTGGTATATCGATTGGCTCATCCCATGAAATTTTTTCGAATGTTTTGGGTATGAAACGCGTGGCAGCAAAATTTGTTCTAAAATTGTTAAATTTTGAACAAAATTTTTGGCCAAAAACTATACTGTAATGATGCCCCAGCCTCCATATTCGCCAGACATGCCTCTGTCTGACTTTTTCCTATTCCCAAAAATAAAGAGAACCTTAAAGGGCCGTCGTTTTGCAAGCATAGCACTATTATTTAAAAAAAACATCAAAATTTGCAATTGCGGCAAAAATGATAACTACAAAGGTTTTTACTTTTTGTTTAACTTTCACTTGAAGAAATCAGAGTTAGCTCATCTTTGATGGTTAATGAAGTGTAGATTAAACATTAATGCTTTGTTATTCGGAACTTTGATGAATAATAATGACAACGCACCCCTTTTCGGTTGATTGCAACTTTAAAATGCAAAATACTTAATTTGCATTCATTAGGCAAGTGTATGTTTAATCGGTCGCTGTCGGGAGTTTGCTTCGCAAAGCCGCCGGCAAACGGGGTGGCATTTGTTTTTGATGTTCGCCAAAGCGTTCTCTTCAATTTGCATGCATTATAATTTGATTCCTGCCGCCGCCGCCGCAGCCGCTGCCCCACCCCCGGCCCCGGCCATCCGCGCATTTCCAGCATCCTCGGGCCATCTCCTACCCTATTCCCTGAAGGTTGCAAGTCCATCATTTTTGCTCTTCTCGATGGACAGACGGTCTGAAATAATTTTGAATTTGGGGCCGAGAAATATTATGTTATGGATATTTACATAATATGCATGACAAGCATATACCATACATTGTATGGTAACTTTACTAATGCCTACAAAATAATAGTAATAATAATAATAACCACACTGAAAAAAAAAATATTCTTGTATTGAAACAATTTATTTGATTCAAAACAATCTTATAATAATAATAATAATAATAATAATCTGCATGCTTCAGCTCTTCTCCTCATTGAGTTTCGTACCCTTAGGAAAAATTCCTGGAGTATTTCTGATAGTGTCACCACAAACCATTATACGGTTTCTCAACTCCTCCTCAGTATTTATTGGGGTGCTGTAAACCAACGCCTTAAGATGTCCCCATAGAAAAAAATCTAGACCGTTTAGGTCTGGCGATCTAGGTGGCCACGATTGTGTTCCTCCGCGCCCTATCCAGCGATTTCTATAATGTTGATTTAAAAATTTCCGTGCCTGAAGACTGAAATGGGGAGGTGCACCATCGTGCATAAACCATGTGCACATATGAAGCCGGGTAAAAGCAGGGACGTTGTCTAGCAAATTTGGTAAACTCTGTTCAAGAAACTGGCGATAACTATTTCCGTTCAATCTGCCTGGTAGAAAATAAGGTCCAAGTAAATAATCACCAATAATTCCAGCCCATACGCTTACAGAAAATTGTTGTTGGTAGTTGGATTCCGTGATGGCATGCGGGTTTTCTTCAATCCATAAATGATTGTTGTGAAAATTTCTTATGGCGTTCCTGGAAAAATTAGCTTCGTCCGTAAATAAAATTTTGGCGTCAAATTAGGGATTGTCGGTAACCATTTGAAGAAACCATTTGCAAAAATTTAAGCGTAATGGAAAATTTCGAGGAAGTAGGGTCTGGACCCGTTGAATATGGTGAGGATATAACAAATTATCATGAAGAATTCTCCACACCAGAACATGAGTAATATTTAAAATATTCCCATTTTTATTTTTTTATCAAAAACCGTTAGTCGTACGAAAAATGGTCAAGAAATCAAATTTGCCCTAAAATAAATGGGGATTTTAAAAAATAATTTTTATTTTGAAAAATAGCAGTGGCGTGCATAATAGTTTTCCAAAAATATCTAGACCACATCCTGTACGGACGCCACTGGTAAAAAAAATAAAAAATCTTCTACATCAAAAACTTACTGTTAATGCGCCAAATTTTATAAAAATATCTGGAAAGTTATGATAAAAAACGATCTTTTTCTTAAAACTTTAACACCCTGTAACTCAAAAATTAAGAGGTTTAGGTCATAGGTTTATTTGAACTTTTTTTTTTTAAATCAACTAAGGATTCACACCCTTAAGGTTCAGCATCTTATTCTAAAACACCCTGTATATGGTATATATGTATATCATATCATTCGTTCCATTGCGATATTTTTATAATAATTATTAATTATTATTATTATTACTATAATTATTGTATACCTGGGTCATTTTCAAGAAACACCCGCTTTCAGGAAAATAAAGATCAAAATTTTTTTTTGCTTAAATTGACTGGTTGGATTTTTATAAATGTTTAGAGTTTTGTTTACTTACATTTAAGACAGGCAGTGCACTTTTTAATTTTTTTTTACGTTTTTTTCAGAAAAATGTGTTTAGCTAGCTTTATATGTCTCCACTGTGTTACCAATTTGAAATCCAAAATTTAATTCAATAAAAAAAGTTGTTATAAAAATAATTTGAAATAAAGTGTACTTAGTTCACAAACTTCTGATTCCAATTTTATTTTTTAATTAAAAATTGTATGCCTTTTTTAAATAGTCACTGTATTAGTGAGTTAAACTCTAATTTATAAACAGGTATTACCAAGGACTTAATCAGATAACGTAAAAAAGAAACTATATAGGGTGGTACGATTATAGAGTAATGCATAAACAAAATCCCTTGTAGTGTGCTCACTTGCAGAATAACAACTTAGATTTCTAAATTATAGACACCCTTTTTCTTTGACTATAAGCTGGTATCTTTTAGTACTTGTATATTTCGTGGAATTTTCCCTTGGATGTAATCTATATCATAAGTTGTAATCACAAATAATTTTAAATTGGTTTATCATAAACTAATTTTAATAAAAGCGACGGTAAATATCCACTTTGTTGTCGAAAAATTCTATTGCGTTACCCTTAATTCCATTGCGTTACCATAAGGTAACGTAATGGACTCGGTAACGCAGTGGACAAAGTTTTGTAAAACCATATTTAAAAAATAATAATAAAACATTACAGTCATTAATTACTCTCAATGAGCTTTAGTGCGCTAAAATAAACATAAACATGAAAAATAGTATTTTTTCTTATCTTATTTTTATTATTTTTTTTTTGAGTAACTTAGCTTACAAACAATTATTACATTCGCGTTACCCGCACCTGTTTCAACCGATATCTTCTTCCTGATTGAATAAATAAATTCAGCTGGGTAATGTGTACGTCCGAACATCATTTTTTGATCACTTGAGTGCCAAAAAAGTTGCCATATATATGTTTTTTTTAATATTCTATCGGTAACGCAACGGACGTAACGCAACGGAAAAAATGTCTGGGACATGAGCCAAATTTAAAAAAAGTATATTAAAATTAATTATTTTATATATAAATTGTTTACTGTATTAACTAAGGATGTTATGGATTGCTATTTATAGCTTTATAAAGCAACACAAAGTTCTGGTTATTCAAATTAAAAAAAAAAACATGTTTGTAAGTTTTATAAAACGCTAATAGGACATGCGAAAATGTGTGTTTCACAAGTTTCAAAATTAAAAAAAAATTATTCTGAAATAAGTAAACAAACATTACTGAAAGAGTTAACTAAGGGCTTGTTAGGCTTTCACTTGGTTTTTAAATCAATAAGATCCGATAATTTTTAACAAAGTTAATGGAATTCAAACTTACGGACGGCGGAAGGCGGGTGTTTTTTGAAAACGACCCACCTATCTATTTTTTTATGTTTACTACTTTTAGTAACTACATTACTGATTTTTTGTTTTTATTTCAGAGCCACCCAGTATAGAAATAATGCCGCAAAACGGTCAGGTGGTGACACGCAAGGGTGGACCGGTTTCATTCGAATGCAAAGCGAATGGCAACCCCAGCCCCGTCGTTCAATGGTCGAAAAAAGTGAGTACTTAATACTTATAACACTCAATTGCATTAGCATGGCTAATCCTCTTTGCGGCTTCCATTAAGCGGCCCATGTATGTACACATAATTTTTTACACAATCCGCCCTGATTGAACAATGAAAAAGGCTTTTTTGCGAGCGCGAGGGTTCCTATGCGGCCCTTTATAAACGGATTTGTTATTTTTTGTGTACGCACAACACGTTTTATTTGTCTTATTTTTTCAGGAGGGCATTCTTCCATCGGGAATGCAGGTTCAAACAGGATACTTGCTTAGTGTAAACGAAGTGCGAAGGCAGGATGGCGGAATCTATCAGTGCACCGCGTCCAATGGCATTGGACAACCTGTTAGAGCCGAAATACGTTTACATGTTTTGTGTAAGAATCATCATAATCATAATTACATTTTTTACAAATTTTATTGTACTTATGCTCCCCCCACGTGACCACGTAGGGAACGCAGTCTTTTGAAAATTTGTCATTTAAGGCTTTTCAGGTTATGTATCTGTCAAAGTATAGTCAATGAAAGAAATAGTATTTATAGTGTTACCGCTTATGTTTAAGCGCTAAAAGTTAATAAATCTTTATAGTATCACAATAACAATGGTTGGTTTAAGAATTTAGTTAATATAAATACTGCATTTAATGAAATTCCAAAGTGTAAGATGCAATATAGGTAAGTGATATTTTTGTGCATTGGGTCTTCATTTCTCCATAAAATAGTTTTAACTAAACAGCATTTATTAAAAAAAATCTAACTTCTCTATTATTAAATAAGAATATCTGTATCAAAGGTAGGTTAATGTATAAGAACAAAAAATATCATCTAATTTTGTATTTTAAGTTTAGAAAAATCTATTTTGACCAAAATAAATAAGTGGATTATTTGAAAGAGTGTGTTAAATATGGTCATAAATAAATATAGGTATACTAAATAATTGTTGAATAAAGTTCAAATTAAATTGAAGCTTTTATACTTCCAACGACAAAACTTGTGCATACCTCTCGGCATACTTACTTTAAGTTAGATTATAAGAAAACAAACAATTTTTAGAGAAACTTGCAATGTGAAAATATTTAATACTCCCATGACATGTGATTTATTACATTTTTTTAAGTTATAATGATTTTTTGATGTAGATCAAATTCAGTCATTTAACTATTTGTATTGACAAAACTTTATGTAAGTAGGTACACTTTAAGCTGGATAAGAAAAACTACCACATTTTTAAATACCATATTATACAGTCTTTTAAATAATCCAAAATACTTATTTATTTTGGTCCAAATAAATTTTTTTAACCTTAAAATTACAAAATTAGATGATATTTTTTTTATAATATATTAACCTACCTTTAATACAGATATTCCTATTCCATAATAAAGAAGCTAGATTTTTTTAAATAAATGCTGTTTAGTTAAAATTATTTTATGGAGAAAATCAGATATTTGGACCAAATGCACAAAAATATTACTTATTTGGCACCATACACTTTAGAATTTTATTAAATGCAGTATTTATATTTTTAAATTCCTAAACCATCCATTGTTATTCTAATGTTATAAAGATTTATACATAATATTATTTCTTTCGTTGACTATACTTTGACAGATACATAACCTGAAAAGACTTAAATGCCAAATTTTCAAAAGACTGCGTTCCGTACGTGGTCACGTAGTGTAGTAGTAGTACATTCTTATTTTATAAAGTAAAATTATATTTTTAGTTTGATTCTGCCTATAGGCCTATAGGCCTATAGGTTTATAAACCCAAAAGGGTTTGTGCTGCAGAAATGATAAAAGAAAAAAATTATAAATACGCTTTTGTGTGATGAACTAAGATTATGTTATTACTATACAATGCAACTTTTATTTTAATCAAGTTTTAAATATTTGTATATACAATAATATTTGTATACATATAAAAAAAGGTAAACAAAACAAGCAAAACAATACTTTTGATGACATTGGTGAGGAGAAAGTGACACAGTTACGTATTAAATGAAGGATCACAAAATTTATACCCACATACATCCATAAACACATACACACAAGGTGTGTTCAGAAAATATCGGGAATTTTAGTTTTTTGAAACAAATATTGATATATTCGTCTACATTAATGTTGTCGCCTTCAAAATAGCCCCCTTGAATATTATGCACATGTGCCAGCTCTTCTTCCAATACTCGAAACACTTCTAAAACTCGATCTTTGGGATAGCCTTTAGTTCTTTCAGCGATGCGCTTTTAATGTCATCTATGCTTGCAAAACGACGGCCCTTTAAGGTTCTCTTTATTTTTGGGAATAGGAAAAAGTCAGACAGAGGCATGTCTGGCGAATATGGAGGCTGGGGCATCATTATAGTATTGTTTCAAAATTTAACAATTTTAGAACAAATTTTGCTGCCAAGCGTTTCATACCCAAAACATTCGAAAAAATTTCATGGGATGAGCCAATCGATATACCAACATCATCAGCGACTTCTCTGATGGTTTATAACCATTTCTTCCACTTTATCGGTTGTTAATGTGCTTGTGCGTTCGGGGCGTTCGTCATCTTCAACGTCTTCACGGCCATCTTGGAAACTTTTATACCACTTGTAAACTCTTGTTTTACTTATAGCAGACTCACTATAGGCCTTTGTTAACATTTCACAGAATTTATTTCATTTTTTAAGCAAAATTGGATACAAAATTTAACGAACGAAAATCGCCGAGCTCATAAAACACTTCTAACCTTAGCGGCTGCCACAGACAAAGTAAACGATAAAAACAACTAAAGTTTTTATCATACTTCGGGGGCATGTATACCAACATAATAAAGAAAATTTTATGACAACCGGACCCTCCGAACCCGCGAAATTTAACAATTCCCGTTATTTTCTGAACACACCTCGTATATAGATACTTTTTGAAGGTAACTGTATCTGTAACTAGTTACTGCAATAAAATCTGTATCTGTATCTAGTTACAAATTTTGGTGAGTGTGGCTAGATACTGAAAATATTGTAACTGTTACAACACTGATGTTTGGACACACCTTTCTTCAGTTATTTAAAAAGATGTAAGGCGCATATTTTTCAATAATACGATTTTTCCTTTGGATTTTGAAAAACCGATGTGGAGGGGGTAGAATCAGTTTTAATAAATATTAATGCACTTTCAAACCCTAAATAAATAAAAAAGATTTTACAATTTTTACTTGGGTAGTTTGATGATGCTGAAGTAAATTTAACTGTTCAGTCGGGAAACTTGATAATGCAGACTTGAAGAAAATTCAAATCGTAGACTAATGAATTTGCATTTTCGAGTCATTTTAATCAAAATCACCGCTCCACAATCTGAGCCCCTCGATTTCACATTGTTATGTTATTGTATTGACATTCTGTCGGGAATGCTCAGACCGAAAATAATCCGAAGTAATGAGAAAGATTTAATATTTTTTTAAAATTTGAAATTATTTTTAGATCCCCCAGAAGTGAGCGTTCTAACGTCCTGGGTGAATTCTGGTGAAGGACTCGAAGCTAAGCTGGATTGTCTGGTACATGCTGATCCTCCTGCAGAAGTAATATAAGCTTAAACAGCTCTTAAAAGCTCTTAAAGGTATCGCATACCTATATAGTTGGTACATTTTGTAAAATTTATATAGTATTTTTTCAATATTTTGAATACAAAATTGTATTAAAAAGGTGATGCGATACTTTTTTTACATATTGTATACAGGGTGTCACCAAATAAGTTTTCATCCTTTAAGGGGGATAGTACACGCCAAAATAAGAACTTTTTTCTTTAAAATTGTTGCATTAGTGCCATTTTTTTAAAAATCATTTTTATAAGTAATAATCTACATTCATTAAAAATTTACATTTTTGTTATCATTGATTACTTTGTTGATCATTGTTTTTTGTTTTGCACACTGTTCAAAATTTCATGACCATTTTAACACCAAATTAACACCATACATGGTCTATATCGATACAAACCAAAATGATGTTAAATATGATTCCTTGATCCAGTGTAAATTCAAATACTAAAATAGTGTAAATTTAACTTTCACACAGTATTAAAATAAATTTTACCTGGTGTAAATTGAACCCCTTTTCAGTGTTAAATATTATGTGTTTGGTCAAATTAAATCATACTACACAGAAAAAAAGGGAAGAAAAGGAAACAGGAAGTTCCTTGACGCATTACAAGTATATTACCATTAGTATTATTCCAGAAAATTGAACCTTCAATTCGCTAGAAATAATGTTTTTAGTGCGTTTCACCAACTTAAAATACATCAAGTATTGACAGCTGTTTCCACCTATTTAAGGTATCTTTAGTATTGAACAACTTGTAGTGTCACACCAAAGCAAAGGACTACCTGAGCTTATATACTCTTCATGTATGTCAACAGAGGCGAGATTTAAGAACATCACGTGATCCACACCGCCTTTGCCGCGATCGGTACACACGTTGGACGGCAAATTGTTTTAATCGTTTTAACAGAGTGGTTTAGGTTGAACTACCTCTTATTTTACAAACAACATATTTAGTAAACTGAACCATACAGCGGGTTGGTTTGACTAAAGTTTTCTGGGTTATTTTAACTAATTTAAAAAAAAATAAAATAACTATCTGGTTTAGTAACGTCAAACTAATCTTTGTTTATATTAACCTTCCCACAGTTGATTTAAATAAATACTTATGGGTCAACTAAATTAATATAGTTAAATGAACTACTTATTTCTTTTTTCTGTGTAAGTGCACTTCTCAAATATTTTTAGATAAACACAGTTTTGGTGTTTGCTGTGTATATCTCTATTGAAAAAATGAAAGAAGGAAAAACTTTTTTGTTTTGGTGTGTACCATCATCCCCCTAAATGATGACAATTTATTACACCTAGGAAATTACTAAAAAATATAATATAATTTTAGGTCAGTTGGTACCAAGATTCCTTTTTACTTCAACCTACAGACAGAAGAATTATGTCCAAAAGTGTACAAACGTATTCTCTAACTATCAGAAACGTTCAGCTATCCGACTATGGAAATTATAGTTGCAGCGTTCAAAATTCGATTGGGAGGGATAAAAAGTAGGAAAAATATTTTGTTGTTTGTTAAAATTCAGCTAAAATATTTTTTTAAGGTACATTGAATTATCTGGAAAACCTGGACCAGCTAAAATTACGAGTCCGCAGTATTCCAATCCACACGACTATGATTTGTCCTGGATCGTACAGTCTGTTTTTCCTATATTAGAAGTTAGGTTATTGTACAGAAGAATGATGGTAAGAATATAATTAAGAAAGAGAAAGCTATTTGATGCTTTAAACCCAAGTAACACATTGGATTTTATTATTACAGCACCGAAAAAATTAATTAAGTATACTAAACAGCTACTTTAATTTTTACTTAAAAGTAATTCTAACTTTTAAATAGCAATATTTAGTAACAGAAACTTCATTCTTTCCTAAAATGGTTACTATAAACTTATAAACATTTAAGTAAAACTTGGTTGCCCCCAAGAAGACTTTGCAACTTTAAAAAAGGTGTTATAAGTAAAAAAAACTTTTAAGTAAATTTAATTTGTATCAGTTACTTTTGGTTGCTACCTAAAAATTACATTATAATTATTTTTTCTTTGTAGTCCCTTTGCAAGTTAAAATCTCGAAACTGGAACATGACTTAAAAACTACAAAGTTATTAATTTAAAAGTTATTATTTTAGTATTTGGAACGTTTATGGTACTAACCAAAACTACCATAAAGTAAATTAACGTGGAACACAACTAAAAAGTAGCGAAAACTACTTCAAAGGAAAATGCTTCTTATCGGCCATTTTTTACTGTACAGTACCACGTTGTAATGTAAATAATAAATTATTTTAATTGTTTGTAAATGGTTGTTTACTTTTTAATAAATAGTAATTTTGTTGGTAATGACGGTATTAATAATTAAATAAAAAATTAATAATAAATATTAAGTTTTTTTATTTATAAACATTATTAAATAAATAATTTCTTTATACTTAAATATTGATGAAGCGCATTTATTTTACAAAAACTAAATTCATAAGTTCAACAGTAAAATTTAAAGGGTTTATAAATTTACCTGCCTAATTAAACATAATATTGTTATTCTGGAAGTTATAAACTACCAGTACATATTTAATAAACGACGACATTGAAAAGCCAAGTCCGTTGTGATTCCATTTAAAAAAGGAGGGATAGTATAATCTAATATACGTTTGACAAAGACAGTTAAATATAAACTGCGCACCACTCAATGTGTCGCGACCAAAAAATTGGTCCTTTTTTAAAACGACATAACTTTTTTGTTTCTTGAACGATTTTATTTTGGTCTGTGATGTCTGCTAGCTCCATCTGGCAATTCATGCTATAGATATGAAGTAAATTTTCTACAGGGTGATATGTTAAACGCTGAAAAATTTCAATAACTTCATCCAAGCCCCGTTTAAAAAAAGAAATATTTTTTCTCGTTTTTACTTTGAAATAATGAAGTATTATGTCTTACCTTGAAACGGTTTTCAAATTTTTTGAATTGTAATCTTAGCAACGAAAATATGTTTTTTTTTCAAAAGAGTAGATTTAAGGCTTTTTGGTAGACAATAAACTCAGTCTTTTTAAGAACCAGAAGATAAGATGGTGAAAGATTGTTCCTTGAATAATTCTGAACAAGCGACAAGCAACAAGTTTCCATTATTTTCAGAGGGGCCTAAGCAACGACCACTTTTTCAAAATGACAATTTGGTAAAATTTGCGAAAACTAAACCTGAAGCGATATTTACGTTCGTGACATGTTTTCTTTATAATTTTGACCTCCTGATTGTGATTCAGTTGTCAAATTTAAGTTTTAGATAAAACCAAAATCGCCAAGAATCAAAATTCGAAAACAATTCCCTGCTGTTAAATGTCTTAATAAAATCCGATTGCTGGCGTGTTTCTTGCATATTTATGATTAAAATGCCATTTCTGGATTTATTTTTTGGGCCAAATTAGTGCAATTTGTTTAAGTAGTTGGGATAATATTACATAACTTACATTTACATTAAGCACTAGTGATAACTTATCACAAGTACCTACCCAATTGTAAATAAAGTTAAATATAAATATTTTTGTTCATTTTTAAAAATTTTATGCGAAGTTATAATCATAATCAAAACTACAACATTCAACAGAAAAATGTAACAAACAATAACAATAATAACTTTCAATATTCTGCGAACCGTTGATTTGGAGATGGTAATTAAACTTTAAATGCCAGACTTTGCTGCAGCTACGGGAATTAACATCTTTAAATCAACGATAAATTTTAAAGGAAGAATAAAAGTAACCTGAGTAAGATTACATGACATGATTATAACGTACTAAAGATTCAAAACATTGTAAAAACCAGCAATCGTATTTTATTGAGACATTTAACAGCCGGGAATTATTTTCGAATCTTGATTCTTGGTGATTTTGGTCTCTGAAACTTAAATTTGACAACAAAATCACAATCAGGAGGTCAAAATTATGAAGACAACATGGTTTAGTTTTCGCAAATTTTTACCAAAATGTTATTTTGAAAAAGTGGTCTTTGCTTAGGCCGTCTGAAAATAATGGAAGTTTGTTGCTTTTCGCTTGTTCAGAATTATTTAAGGAACACTCTTTCACAATCTTATCTTCTTGTTCTTAAAATGACTGAGTGTATTGCCTACAAAAAAGCCTTAAATGTTCTCTTGTGGAAAAAAATCATATTTTCGTTGCTAAGATTCCAATTCGAAAAATTTGAAACAAGTTTCAAGGTAAGACATAAAACTTCAATATTTCAAAGTAAAAACGAAAAAAAATAATTTTTTTTTACAAACGGGGTTTGGATGAAGTTATTGACATTTTTAACTGTTTAACATATCACCATGTAGGAAATTTACTTGAAGAACCGTGAGCTTCATATCTATAGCATGAATTGCCAGAGGATGAGGCTAGCAAACATCACAGACCAAAATAAAATCGTTCAAGAAACAAAAAAGTTATGTCGTTTTGAAAAATAACGAACTTTTTGGTCGCGACACATTGTGGTGCGCAGTTTAGAAGTAGAAACAAATAAATAAAAGTAATTATAACGCTCTAGCAACGATATTGGAACGTTCTAGTAACGTAGCAGCTACGTTTCAAATAGTAGCAGGGTTTATATATAGCTAGTGACATATTTGTTCCTCACTTTAGTCGTAACTTAGTAATGAAAGAGTAATATAAAGAGACCGGCGACTGTCGCAAAACACTTTTAAGTTTCTTCAATAGTCCCATATACGTAACAAATACTTAAATTGTTGCTTAGGGAGTCACATGCGTTACTTGGGAACCAACCAAGACAAATCCTAACCCTAAAGTTTTCTAGGTGAACAGCTCGTACAATCATCCCGGCCAATGGCATGACTTGCTGGTGAAGCCTCCGCAAAGTTTCAACTCGGCAACAGGTGAACGGACGCAAACATACCGACTGTCGAATTTGGTCCCAGATTCCGTGTACGAGTGCCTGGTGCAGACCAGGAACCACCACGGCTTCGGAGAGCTTTCCGATCTCCATCAGTGGTTCTCTTCGCCAAGAGGGAAAATATTTTCCAGAGGTGCGAGCTCGAGAAACAAACCGACTTTTTTTGTTTTCTCACTTGTTACCGTGATTTTTTGTTTGCTACGTGTACGTATATAAATTTATTGATTTAAGAAGAGACTGATTGTGAGAGCAACAAAAATGTACTTACTAGGTTGGTATCCATATGGCTAGTAAGTGAAATGTCAAATGAAAGAGCAAAAGTGAGTGAAAAATTTAACATTCAGCCTCTGGTTCAGTGGCGGCCCGTGACATTTCATTTTGGTGAGGCAGAACCCAACTTAAAAAAACTGACGTCGCAGTTCACAACCTATATTTAAAACTACTCACCAAGTTCAATTAACTAAACCCACAGAATAAACCACTTACCAAAGAATCATAAAATACAAACTCATAGAAAAAGAATAAACAAAATATTGCGTAAATAACCACAGATTTGTTCTTTAAACAGTTAAGAATTTTATAACCAAAACAAACCTAAAGAAGGAATCTGTATTTATTTTATTGGTTACTGTGATGGCTACAAGATGGCGATAGTGTTAAAATATGTTTATTTTGGAATAGAAATATAATTTCGATTAAATCGATTTATAATAAGAAAAATAATACCATTTATTATTGAATTTTGAAAAACGTGTGAAGTATAATTTATCTAAAATTCCGCAACAGTGTTGCCACAACACCTGCTTATTTCCTTGGATGTAGGCGTGCCTGTCTCGCGTATGCTAATACGAGAGAAGGAGACAACTATGATATCGCATTGTAATAGAACGAGACAACAAGGCTAACGCCAATCGTAAGTCTAAATTAGTTTAGGCATGCTTTTGAGCCAATAATCTAGCTATAAATATTGGTTTAAATTGCGGTCGTTTCAAATTCAAATAATTTAAATGTTGCTGGGTATTCCACGTATAAAATCAATCAATTTTATTGACTATTTCACAATTCATGTAATCCAAATATTAAAAATTTATAGTTTATTATAGAAAGTAAAATATTTAAATTATACTTAATTTTTAAATTCTCTATGATGAGGCACTGCCTCACCTGCCTCCCCTGACGGGCCGCCACTGCCCTGGTTTAAGATATCATATGGGTTAATGGTACATTTTTATTTAATTGTCTTTAACATAACCATACTGTCCAGGTGGTCCCCAATGTTGAGAGGGTTTGAAAAAACTATAATATAATATAATTCAGTTTTGAAGATTGATTTAATAATAAATAATAAATAAAAACGACTTTATTAATTCCTTAACCAAAAATTACATAAACAAAACAAATATGCTTCAGTGTGGCGAAGTCTAGCTTTAAGCTATTCTACTCAACCACTAGAAGCCAAAAGAAAAAAGTACATGACGGCATTTTTCCAAATGTTTACTCCAATATGATTTTAAAAAATTATATGATTTAGGTATAAAATAATTTATGTTAATCCAGGTCCATATAATTTTATGTTAAGTTTATAACCAATTAAATAAGTAGTTTGTAGTTATAACAAACATTTTGTAGATTTAATAACAAAATCCTATATCAATAATTGTACCATAATTTGAGACGCAGTAACAAAAGTATTTGTTGAACATTGGGAAATGTTGCTTTATTAATCAATTTCCTAAACAAAAAAATTAACACATACCCACATAAAAAACACAAAAATAACATACACACAATTTAATAACACACCATTCTGAAATAATCAAATTATAAAGCAATTTGGTACAATATAATTATTAGTACCACTACAACACTTACTGAGGTATTTCGTAACTTTAACCCACTTCACTGTATCCCCTAATTTCAGTTTAAAAACCAATGATGGCATCTTTTTTCGAATACTTCTCACACTCGTTAAATATGTATAAGAAATCCGAATAACTATAATAACAGATTTCTGGTAATATATTATAAACACTCTGGACAGTTGTTACGAACACGTTACGAATTAGAATAAAGTACAACAGTGTAACAGTGTAGTTGTTATATTAAAAGTTTTTCAAATCCTCTCAAGGCGATATTTAAAAATCCCTATACTATTTCCTGAAATAATATTATAATATAATAATTATTAATTTATTAAAAATGTTACATTACAGGGTGTTTCCTAAATACAGGGTGTCCAAAATTATTTGTTTATTGAGTATAACTTTTATTAAGGAATAGGCAATTCAAATTTCTCAGAAATGGGAAAAGACATGCGAATGACAATTTAAGTTAAAAAGTAAAAAAATGTTATACTTTTAATTTTTTTAATTTGTTTTTGGAGGTTTTGGTACTTAGGAAACACCCAACCCAGTCCAACCCTGTAAAGGTACTGATTTTTCATTTATGATTAAAATTTTATGTGGACAATATTTTTGCCCCAGCCATATGCCCCAAAGATGTTTTATCAGCTTAATATTTATTTATTTATTTACAAAAATGTATTATATTTATTTATTAAACCTATGTAAAAAAATAAAACTGTATGCGGAGATGAGAATAAAATTTAATGGGGTGGTATCAATTTTATCTGAGAATTTTTTTTTTTTTAAACATTATTTTTCAAAATATGTATCTCTGGGACAAAATATAGTTAACCAAATATGGAATTCTTACCATTTTTTTTGGCATACAAATCGTTTCTATAATTTAATACTTACCCTAATATTATTTTTTAGGAAATTAATTTACAAGGTAAACTTTTTGTCAATTTGCTCGCGTATTTTGCATTTTACGATAAAAAAGGTTTTTTACAGACTAGGCACAGCTTATTAAAGTTGAGGTTTCAAGAAAAAAAATATAGATTCTTTAAAACCTATTTTATTTTCATGTATACATTCACCTGGTTAAAATCAACATAAATTGAAAATCGGCTATGTGGAGTTTGGTGTACAGTCGGCAACAGAATAAATTAGTTTCCACAAAATGAAAAATTCAATAACAAAAGATAAAAATATGAATCTGAAATTTACTAAATAAATCTTTCTTGGGTTCTAGGATTGGCTTGTACTACAGTGGTAATAAAAATGAGTCATAAGAAAACTAGAAATTTATTACTATTACTACTTATTAACTATTATAAGCACAAATACAACGTTTTAAATGTTATAAATAATTTTCAGACTTGAGACTAAGCGTATAATTTTGGAAAAATACTTTAAATGTAGGATGTAAAAAACTTCACCTGATTGGTCTAAAATATTTTTGAAGAAGATAATCGAATACTTGACAACCACAAATCTTAAATTATAAAACGTTGAAAGATAATTTTTTTTCACCTTTAAAATAAGGATTTTTTTCAATATTTGAGATTATACCTATTATCAGTGATAATTTATTAAAATAATTTTTTCCATAAAACTAATGACGCCATCTAAAAGTAGGTACTAATTTTCCACTTTATATTCTTTTTTATTTTTTTTAAATATCTTTCCAACATTAATTTTTGTTCCTAAATTTATTGAATACAAAAATTTAAAAAAAAACAATGGCGTACGGTCTCTTAAAGAAATTCTGGTATTCCATATTTGGTTACTCCTCTAATCTTACTTCAATTACCTTTAAAATTTTTATTGCTATAAAACTGGGACCACCCTTTATAAACATAGGTCCAAGTCAAAATATTCTCGTCAAATTGTATACATGTGTATATATTCTGTGATTTTACATATTAATTATGTACATAAATGTGAGTTGCAATCCACACAAAAAAGGCTTTGGGGTGTTAAACAATTGTTTTTTATTAAGAAAAATAAAAATATTCAATTACATCCAGGTCCTTGTCTAGTACCTACCTTTTGCGTGGATTGCACCTTATATATAGGTATCTATTAAGTGTAATAAAGTATAAGCTAATAAAAATTACTTGAACTACGAACTACAGATATTTTATATTTCCTATCACGTTTAAAAAATTATTATTGAACTATTTTTTACAAAAGAGAGAAAGGCAGAATTCTTACTCGACAAATTTTGTTCGCAAAGTTTCAATTGCACAGCCAAATCGCGTTATTTGTCGCGTTGCAAGTAAAAACTGCAAAAAACCATTTTGTTTATTATTACTTAATCATTGATTAAGAAACTCAACGCTATATGCTTATGGGTGATTCTACAAAAGTTGGACAACTTGATGTCATCAGTCAATAGAGTAGGTATTTTAATATTTTTTGTAAATATTTTAGTGTATTACAAAAGATCCAGGTTTTTTTTACTTGTCCACCCAATTTTAATGTATTTTTTTCAAGAGCACGTTTGTAGAAAAACATAATAAATATTCAAAACATCAGTACCTTGACGTGTCACAACTCCTGAATCAAATATTTGATGATTTTATTTTAAAATATATTCAATTTATCTTAAATTTTTCAACTTCACTAAAAACTATAAAACATTAAATAATGTACTTTTCATATTTTATCATAGATTCGAATAATAGCAATTTTTAAAAAAATCATAATCTTTGTACTCACTTTTACTGTCAGTTCTGTGTCCAATGTTAAAATTCAAAATTCCTGCGAAATATTGAAGTTTAAACGTCAAGTCCTCGTTTTAACTCAAGTGTTAGTAAAAAATTACCTACAGAGCCTGCCCTTTGCACGACAGTCATCTTGAAAACAATGCAAGCGACGAAGTTGTGGTGAATGCACGTATAGTTCCAGTCAAAATTTCAGTACTGTGGTAAGTAGTTATTTTCTTACGTATACCATTCATCAGTATCGTGTGACACGATTCGTGTCGTCAGTTCCATGTTCGATGTTTCGGTTATCTTTTTTTCGCAAACTTCAATTTGAAATTCTGCTTGCGCCGAACTTTATTTAATGTCATTATAAACTCATATAAATTTGGTGTGGGTCCCATATCTAATAATTGAGATATCGGTATACCCAAAATCCACCAGCCGCCACTGATGTGTGGTATTATTTGATTTTAAGATATTTAATGTATAATATGCTCAAAGTTGCAGTAAATCTTATATTTTCCAATAAATTATGTATTTAATTAGAACCCTGGTATACTCGTCACTTCCCTTGCATTCAAATTTAGAAAACAGATATTTCGGAAACTGTTTGAAAAATTACTGGCCCGGTCTGGAACAGTATATTTATTATATTACCTATATTCTCATAACAAAATACTGTTTAATTTTCTCCGAAAACTATATAACAAAATGAGGTCAAAAGTTGCCCAACTTTTGTAGAATCACCCTTATATAGTTAGGTTAGTGTGTGTATTTTATCAAAGTTATCACGGTGATATATGATGTTATAATTGTAAGTCTAATTCAATAACTAATTCGTTGCATTTTCATGTTTTGCCAAAGGATCCAATTTGTATGTATATTTGTTGGTGCAGAATTAATGATAACTTTACCTAATATAATTTATATTTAAGTTTGGACATTTGTAAGAAATCTAACAAAAATAATAGTTGCACAAACATAACCTTAAAATTAAACATTTTTATAACGACAAAATATATCTACGAATTCATGGCAACATAATATTGGGATTTATATTATGTATTATATATTGTATTATAGATATATGTTTTTAGTTTTTTCACCTTCGAGTAAAGACTTTCTTAATCAACGCTTTTAATAATGCATAACGCTGTTTAAATGTAGACTACTTGTTTGATTTTTACTGAATTTAAATGTTTATTTATACATAAGGGATTGTATGCAAATTATTTCATCATTCGGATGTCCACTGTTTATTGGGAAACCGGTAAAAACTCAACCCCCCCTCCTCGAAAAACACCCAACAACACAACAAATCGTTGCACGATTTTTCTCTCGTTACGGGCTGATATTGGCTTTATTATAAATTGCGAAAAATTGGCAGTTGACAGATGTCAAATGTTTAATAAATGCAATTGGCTTTAAATTCTTTATATTCGTCACAGATAAAGTATAGTATGGAACTCGCTTTATAAAATTCTCTAACACTCGTTTTTATTAAACACTCGCTCGCAAGCTTCGCTCGTGCCAAATTAAACTAAAATGCCCTTTATACAGAATACTTATACTATTTTTAATGCCGCTAACATTTAAGGATCTTTTAAATACACATTGACATTGTCAAAGCTGTGACTTTTTGGCGTTTTAGACACGGTCTGAAGTTAGCAACAGTGGCTTTCAGTCTTTTTAGTCACGGGTGGTAGTTGCAGTTGCAAATGCCACTCAATGGTCAAAATCGTCAAAGCGACTATATACAGGGTGTCCCAAAAGTCAACGATATCCTTTGGAGGACATAGACCAACTCATGACTAAGCAGAAAATCAAAATATGACCTTGATAAAAAATAGTTAGTTTTTGAGATATACTAATTTTTATGAATTTTGTAAAACTGGACACCTGCAGTTTTTCGAGTGCCACAGCTACAAAATCTACTATTAATTTAATTTTGAATTGTAATTAATAGCAGTCCTATTCAGGGTTACGCAAAATAAAATATAATCTAAGAATATAGAATTTTGTAGTTGTGGCACTCGTGACATTCATAAAAATGCCAATGTCTTAAAAACTATTGATTTTTTAATAAGGGCATGTTTTGATATTTTGATTAGTGATGAGCTGACCTATTAAACTTGTTACATACTGTTCTATTAAAGTTTGAAATTTAACACTAGTTTTTAGGAATACCTTTAAGCTTTGAATCTTGTGGCGCCATCTAGCAATGGGCGGTAAAACTTTTAGAAAGGGGGAGAAGAGACCGTTACTAAAGATAAAACCAAGGTATTAAGGTATAGAACACTACTGGGTGAAATAGAAATGTAAATTTTAACTTATAGATGGAATGAAATTACCTACAACAGCTTATATATCCAAAATAAAAATGTAATTTAATTTGTCATTAAACTGTAGAAAACATTCATAAATGATACCTAATTCATACGATACGATTTTTACTCTCTAAAAATGAATTACTCAAAAATGACTAATTTAATGGTTATTAGTGGCTGCTTTTTCACTTGAACCATGGTTAACCATGGAATACCATGGTATCCCAAAATTTAACAGCCAATTCATATGTAAAATTGTCCCCTGAATCCGAAAATACTGTCAAAAATTATGAAAGTGGAGCAGGTCCGGATTGGGATAATTTTTCGGCCCGGGCTTTGATTATAAACCGGCCCTTAAACCTCATCAATTTTTTTGTAACAATAAAAAAATCTGAAAGAAATGAATGTTTTTTATTAAGTTTTAAAGAATTAATAATTTTTTTAAAGATTCGCTTTTGGTGGCAATATTATCTATAATCACATCAGTATTTATATCTACAAGAATTTCTTTTTCAACGGACATCAGCAGTAAGGCATCCAAGTGTTCTTGTGTAAGACAACTCCTTAGTCTATTCTGTACAAATTTTAACTTTGAAAAAGTTCTTTCACAGGAAACCTGGGTACATGACAAAGTTAAAACGTATTTATAAGCGTTATATAAATTATTGTAAGACATTTTGAAAACAACACACAACGCAATTTTTGCATGTTTCACAAATAGCTACAGCGAGATGTTGGGATTCATCTTCCTTCAATATAGATTTGCTCTTTTTATTTACCAAGATCTCTTTCATCTTGTTCCATTTTTTCGCAAAATCTTTCAGCTCACTATAAATTTCTGCTGAGGTCACAATATTATTGCCACTGTGTTTTGTTATTTGATCCGCAATATTTTGAAATGAATCAAGTGGCAAATCATCAATTTTTCCAAAATAGGACGGATCTGGCCAAGCAAGGTTCAAAAATAATGTTTGGTGGCCTGTAAATCTGTTTTCCAAACTTTGCAAAGCATTGTCATAAATAACATTGTAAACCTGTGTTTCAAATCTCTTTTCTGGATCAGCGATACATTCATCATTACTTTTTTCCCCAGGCATCATTTTTCTTTTTTTAATTCGTTTTGTAGCAAAATTAAACGAAAAATATGGTTATCTTTCCACTTCAACGAGAGGGTCATTATTATCATCATCAACATCTGTCGCGGTTTCTTCGGATTCATCATCCATTCTTCGATTTGCCCAAAGGACAAATTTTTTGGCAGCTACCAAAACTCCTTGAGCTGCATTTTTTGGATTATTGTAATGTCCAAACATTTTTGTTAGAGCTTTATCTTTTGCCCACGAGTTTCTCCAATTGAAGACAACATTTTCTTTTTTTTATCAGTCACGGTGTCCCAAACTGCCATCCTTTTATAAGACTCACGAATAAATCCTGCACATTGGTTAATAATAGCAAATAACGAAATTGCTTCAACGGAAATGCTGGTCGTGTCAGCCATCACCAAATTAAGTACATGTGCGTAACACCAAACATGCACTTGGCCATTAATATTTTTCTCCATATATGCCGAAAAACCCTTATACTGGCCTTGCATATTTAAGGCACCATCGGTAGCAGAACCAATACAATTTTTCATATCAATGCCATTTTTAACAAGTAATTCCGTTACAATTTGGTATAAGTTGGCACCTGTACTAGAGGTACAATTTATGATTTCAAACAATCTTTCTTTTACATCTTCCGAAACATATCTTACAATAACACTCAGCTGATCATGAACATTGATATCTTGAGTTGAATCAATTTGGATAGAGAACATTCCAGCCTTATTGATTTCTTCAGAAACCTTCTTTTTTATTAACGAAGATACTGACTCTATGATATAATTGACGGTAGTTTTCGATAAAAATGTATTGATCGATCCAGAACGGCCAGGTCGATTTTTGTCAGTTTTCTTAAGGTGTGCTTTACGGCTTAGTTCTATCGATTTATCGATGTGGACTTTGAGTATAGGATCGAATTTAGAAATTAACAAAAGAACCTCCAAAAAATTACCGTGGTCAGCACAGGTATCATCCAAAGTATAGGCAGCTTCAGCCTCCTTTGCACCTCTGAAGCTTTGACCTCGTTTTCCTAATTTGCCAAATTTGGCTAATACTTCTCATAAATACTCGTAGAAAAAATAAGTAAACTTAAGGAAGTAACAAGAATATATTTAGACATGTTTCTGATGTGTCCTGTCCATGGGCTTGGAATGGTCGTGTGCCTTTATTTGGAAATAAATCATAAAATAAATTCACAGAAACTTTTATGATCTATGGTAAAAGTTATCAAAACCTAAGGATGAGAAAACTTCTTCTGGAGAAGTTTTTCCCTTTTAATTTTATAAAGCATTCATATTATATTACGGCCTTGGCGGCCCATCCGGGCAGCGGCCCTGGGGGCTTTGCCCCCTAGCCCCCCGGCCCAATCCGGGCCTGAAGTGGAGCAGTTTTTGAGATATGTATAGTCAATTCCATATTAAATGAAAAATTGACTTTATCTCAAAAACTGTTCTACTTTATTAACTTTTGACGATGTTTTCGAAACGTAAGGGTATCTAGTTTTTAACAACTTTTTAGGACCGCAATTTAAAGAAAAGTGAATATAACATTTTTTCTACTTCCACCTTTAAAACGCCCATTTTCGTTCATGTTTTCATGACACTAAGTTATATACACATTGTCAAGTTGTGGCTTTATGGGTTTTAGTCACGGGTTGAAGTTAGCAACAGGTTTTTGGTCACGGGTGAGTTTTAATTTAGCTGACAGTTGTCAAATATAATAATAATAATAATAATTATTAATAGTATTAATACTGTTTATTTCCATATAAAAAATTTACATTTTGTTGGATAATGTCAATATCATATGATCGTTAAAATAAAGTGCCTTTCTTGTAAAATAATAATAAATGTGAAAATGATTTTATTATCTCAATACAAAAGTATTAAATAGTTTATCAATGCCAATTTGAAAAGTTTAAATGAACATTGTACATTATACATTATAACCAAAACCGCAAGAGGTGACATTCCAAAAAAAACTTATTTACAATGTTAATTTGTGTTTAAATTTATTTATTTTTTACACAGTTTTTAATGTTCGTTCCCGAATACAAGAAAGTTTCTTTTCATTCACGCATTAAAGTCTCCAAATTGAAATACTAAACCTACATACCAAAGTATAGCACGAATAAAATCTTTCACCTATGCGTGAATCCAAGGGGGACAATGAGTGCAATTGCCCCCTCCCTGGACCCTTGAATCTACTTTTTTCCATTAAATCTTTTATTTGTCAGCGCCAAAACATGTATTATGTTTTGTACTTTTTTTGACAAAACGTGCTTTTTTACAAAAATGAATTATATATTTTTTGCATTGTTTAATTTTTTATTATTAGTGAAACATTTCACAATTTATTTGTATTTCTTTGATTCTAGTTCTCTTAATAAAATTGCAATAATTTGTTGTAACACTTCCCCAGTAGCACAAAGATATTGGTCCAATATTCGTGATAATATTAGGCCATTATAAATTTCGTCAGATTTTTTCTAGCATGGTCCAATATTGAAACCCAACATTGGCCCGTAGTTGTTTGACATTATATAACCCATAAAGATAGCCACCTAGTACTTAGTACGTAGTATGATTTCTAAAAGTGATATGTCTGGTGATCTTGCCATTCTACTGCCTTCAGTAGAATGGCAAGATCACCAGATCTAACACCTTTAGACTTGTTTAAAAACAACCTGCTAATTTAGATGGATTAAGAAACGGAATAACTGTAGAAATTATATTATTATTCTTAAGGGGCTTTTTAAAAAATAAATAAAACACGATATCGTTAATTAATCACATAAATGTTTATTTTATGTCGAATATAAAATTTATCACGATAAATAAACGTTAATCATATATTACATAAATAATAATTTACAAATTTTAAACAAATAATCACTGTACATAAAATAGTTATATACAAAAAATTAATTACAGTACATACAGTTTTCCTCTTAAAAACTTAAAAAACTAATAGATACGACTTTTTAATAAGCATACAATCGGCAAAAAATTTACAACAAAATATTTTTTATTTCAATTTTCTGTAACATCCTCACTATTAATAAATTAAATAATTACATAGAAATTGTATGGGGAACACTTTCAAACATGTTTTAATTCTTATACACTCACTAAACAGAATTATTTTCACTGGCCAACGAGAGATGAGTAAAAATAACAATTTTGTAAATACATAGTAATAATACAATTGGTAAAGTTTAATAAATTATTATTCTAAATATCGAATTATAAATATGGGGGGAAGTACTTACAATTTTTTAAGTAATTTGTGCTTAAACTTCGACACTCATCTCTAAACAATAGTACTTATAGTATAGGTAAATGGATTAATAAGTAAAGTGTATGTATATGTATCACTTGTTTTTAGTGCAGATGGGACGGAATTACAACGTTCGCGACTGCATATAGAGCCTTTGCGTACCAATTGACCCCTATGGAGGGGGGTACTTTTGCGGCAACCACCTCATGGTGATGCGTCATGGGTTTGGAAACTATGCTCCACAACCTGGACATTCCATGTTTCATATTAACATAGAGGCGCAAGGGAGAGAATGCCCAATGGGCGATCCTTTGACTGTCTATGGACGCGTAGCAGGACGCCACCACGTCGTTCACCACCAAATTCCCTGCAGCCGTCAGCGGCGCGTACACTCCCTGCTTCAAAACGGCCTTAAGGCCCACCACCTCGTCTTCGACAAGTCCACCTCTATCACTAACTAAAAGGGTATCACCGAGCGAAAGTTCGCCGGCAAAAACTGTCCGACTCCGGCTCACCGAACCCACGAGCACCAAATGCGTCGCCGTCACTGTCAATGTCCGCCCCGATTTCAGGGTCACGTGCTGGAACTCGCGGTTGTCCGTGGGGTCGTAGTCCAGGAACAGTATAACCTCGCTGAAGATGAGCTCGGTGGTGGAGGGGTCCTTCGCGAGGATCTTCTCGCCCACCTGCAGATCAGAGAGCTTTCTGCGCACGCCTGTCTCCGTCTGAACCGTCGTGTCCCCCGAGAAGCAACCTCCGTATTTTGAGGCTGAGGACGATTCTGAAACAAGAAAAAGAAACGTCAATAACGAAAATATAAAAATGCTGTTACTGAAAGACCAAATAAGCAAGTTTTGGTACAGTTCCTATTCTGAACATAAACATAAAAAAACAAAGTTTTGGTTTGCTGTTTCAAGAGAATAGTTGAGTTGAGTGAATACCCAAGTTTAATGTTTAAATGTAAAATCAGTTTGTGTCATAAATAGTGGAGTAAATATCATAATGAGTGGTTAATTATTTATTATTTAATTTAAACTATATTTTATTATTATTTCATCTTGTTCTTTGTGAAAGAAGGAATAAGCTGGACTTTGTACTTTAAGGGTTGTGGTTGGACAAACTAAAAATCATTATTTTATGTTTATTATTCCAATATTTACATTCTTTATTTTGTAAAGATTATCTTGTTAGAATTTTCTTTCTATTGTTTAACGGTTTTGATAAGGTCGAAGGGGTCGAGCCCGAGATTACCAGTAATTATTAATCAACCCATGTTTAACAAATGAATGCTGTAAGTTTTTGTGACATTGTCATTCTATTTTGCTATATTTGATGTGCTGATAAACCTGATTGTATTTGTTGTTTATGACTGTACAATTAAATTGCATTACCGTTGTCCACCACTGTACCACTTGTTATTTATATATTTTATTTACCACTATCAGTTATTATTGTTGTTTGCGACCTAAGTTATATTATACTTTGTGTTTTACATTGTTGTTGTTTGTTGCTGTACATTGATAATTATTTTAATTTGAATTTGCTCTTCTAATTGATTATATTCATATTGATTTTGTTGTATTATTTATATTGTTTGTATGTTTTACCTTATTAACTTAAATCGATGATACTTTTTAAATATATATACAACTGTTTTTTTACATTATTAATATAGTAGCAATAATTTAACTCTTGAATTGCCTTTATTAGTGGCAATTTTACATAAGAATTGGCTGTTCAATTTTGGGATACCATGGTACATACATATAACTATTAAATTAGTTATTTTTGACTAATTCATTTTTAGAGAGTACGAGGTGTGTTTAGAAAATAACGGGAATTGTTAAATTTCGCGGCTTCTGAGGGTCCGGTTGTCATAAAATTATATTTATTATGTTGGTATACATGCCCACAAAGTATGATAAAAACTTTAGCTGTTTTCATTGTTTACTTTGTCTGTGGCAGCCGCTAAGGTTAGACGTGTTTTATGAGCTCGGCGAGTTTTGTTCGTTAAAAGAAATGGATCAAAGAGAATTTGTATCCAATTTTGCTTAAAAAATGAAATAAATTCTGGGAAATTTTAACAAAGGCCTATAGTGAGTCTGCTATAAGTAAAACAAGAGTTTACAAGTAGTATAAGAGTTTTCAAGATGGCCGTGAAGACGTTGAAGATGACGAACGCCCCGAACGCACAAGCACATTAACAACCTGGAAAAACATGGAAAAAGTGGAAGAAATGGTTATAAACCATGAGAGAAGTCGCTGATGATGTTGGTATATCGATTGGCTCATTCCATGAAATTTTTTCAAATGTTTTGGGTATGAAACGCGTGACAGCAAAATTTGTTCCAAAATTGTTAAATTATTCGCCAGACATGCCTCTGTATGACTTTTTCCTATTCCAAAAAATAAATAGAACCTTAAAGGGCTGTCGTTTTGCAAGCATAGATGACATTAAAAGCGCATCGCTGAAAGAACTAAAGGCTATCTCAAAGATCGAGTTTTAGAAGTGTTTCGAGTATTGGAAGAAGAGCTGGCACATGTGCATAATATCCAATGGGGACTATTTTGAGGGCGACAACAGTAATGTAGACGAATAAATAAATATTTGTTTCAAAAAACGAAAATTCCCGATATTTTCTGAACACACCTCGTATATTACTTTCCATGGAAAGTAAAAAACACCTTGAAACAATCAAAAATGAAGGTAATCTAAAATACTTGTAGCTCATTGGATATTCCACAGTGAGGCATACTTTTTATCACATAAATTCCTTTCCGTTGTTTTGTTCTTTTCGAATATGAATACACCCAGAAAAAAACCATCGACTTGAGTCGGATGGAGTCGCAATAAATTAACCATTTTATTCGGTTGCAATTGAGGATTAACATAAAAAAGTGGATGTCGGGACTCAAAAATGGCCGTTGATTTTATCGATCATATTTATGTGACAAGTAGCCGATTGTCAACTGTTTTTACAAGGCAGCAATGATGCCGTGGGCGGCACTTTTATTGAATTATAGCATTTTATGTCGGCATGTTCGCTTGGTACTTCTTTTCTATTTGTATCGCAGATAAAAACTGAATGCAATTAGTTGATGCCTATTAAGGTATAGAAGGCCTATTTTTATACTTATCAATCATTAAATACAAAATACGAAACGAGTATTTCATGATGATAAAGCAAGAAGAAGAAGAAGAAGAAGAAGAAAAAGAGGCATAAGACGTGGCAGCAGGGAAATAAATTTTGTGTACAAATTAAGGAAAAAACACGAGCAATAAAAAAGGTTAGTTAATCAGGTGGTCGGTAAGTCAGTTAGGTAGTGTTGGGTGTCCGGAATAACAAATGAAAAGCGGCGCTAGCTTATTTGATGATAATGCACGAGTTTGGAGATTTCGATGCTGTTTCGAAATTAAATGTCCATACAGAAGATAAGCCTTATTTATATCAGAGAACCGGTCTCAGCCTTTAAAACGCTCTTAACGCTTCTGAAAACGTGTTTCTCGAAATTTACACAAAACCTGCTTATTTCTTCTGCTTATCGACGGCTCTTGCTTTATTGTGTGTGTTCATACAAATTTCACCGTCACATTATTGACAATCCATCATGATTGATGATTATAGAGAGGATATTTGTCGGCTATGTAAGTAATACAATTACAAAACAGATTTTAATTTAATCATTATTATCTTATCCGAGAAAACCTTTTTCAAAACAGATTAAACTAAGAGTGAAATTCCCCAATGCAATTACTAATCTCGAAAAGTTAATAAGCGTTAGTTTTGTAATAGCATTAAAATGCCTCGCCAAACGACCTTTTCAATGAATAAAAGAGGCTTAAGACGGTTCTTTAAAATGTTATCCAGTATTAGCAATATTGGCTTTTCAATTCTCTGAAACATGTAAAACACCAGTCTGTTTGCAAAACTACCTCTATCTGCCAAAAATCAATTTCACGCGGATTAGTTTTTTGAAGAAGGCATTCCTAACTCCTCTTCGAGTGTAAACTTGTTTTTCACTTCATTTAATAGGTAAATGTTATCACTACAAACGTTAAAAAGACGATTTTTTATATGACTATGATTTCACCAATTTGCGAAATCAAACATTACTACTATTTGAATTAGTACCAGCATTTTTACTAATAAAATAGTCGTTTTCACTTTTAAATAGTTATTTTTTACTACGTAAATAGTTAAAGTTTGACTAATTTAAGATTAGTCGCCATCTTTGACTATTTCTGAGAGTTAAAAGTAACTAATTTCTTTAATCGCAACACACATTAAATATATTAACTTTAAAATATTATGAACAATATTTATTGACAAATAAAATTAATTTTTATAAAAGTGACTGATAGCCACATTGGTTATGAAAACAGCTTGACAAGCGATAGACCTGAGTTCAATCCCCGGTTGGGTCAAAACTTTTTTAAATTTAAATCTACTAATTTGACTACTGCATTCAGTTGAATTTGACTAATTATTAGTGACTGCTTTTTCGCTATGACAATTAGTCAAATATAACTATAATAAGTTAGCTTCAACAACGTTAAGCTAAAATTTTTTGCAAGCTTAAATGACAAGATAAAATAAAGAGAGGCTAAAAAATACCCACAATGTATATTATACATATTATACAATGACATTTTGGTTAATTTTGGTTTGAGTTTTCTTTGTTTGAAGCTAAAATGTTGACAAGCTAAAAGAGGGTCAATTTTAAATAATGGCAAGCAGAAATAGGGACAAGCTTAAATAACAAGATGAAATAAAGACAAGCTAAATGAATACAAGCTAAAATTGGAACAAGCTAAAATAAGGTCAATCTTAAATGATGACAAGCTAAATGAATACAAGCTAAAATTGGAACAAGTTATAATAAGGTCAATCTTAAATGATGACAAGATAAAATAGCGACAAGCTTAAATGATAAATGAAGATGAAATAAAAACGAGCTAAAATGAATACAAGCTAAAATTGGAACATGCTAAAATAAGGTCAATCTTAAATGATGACAAGATAAAATAGGGACAAGCTTAAATGATAAGATGAAATAAAAACGAGCTAAAATGAATACAAGCTAAAATTGGAACAAGCTAAAATAAGGTCAATATTAAATGATGACAACCTAAAATGAATACAAGCTAAAATTGGAACAAGCTAAAATAAGGTCAATTTTAAATGATGACAAGCTGATATGGGGACAAGCTTAAATGACAAGATAAAATAAAGACAAGCTAAATGAATACAAGCTAAAATTGGAACAAGCTAAAATAAGGTCAATCTTAAATGATGACAAGCTAAAATTGGAACAAGCTAAAATAATGTCAATTTTAAATGATGACAAGCTGAAATAGGGACAAGCTTAAATGATAAGATTAAATAAAAACGAGCTAAAATGAATACAAGCTAAAATTGGAACAAGCTAAAATAAGGTCAATCTTAAATGATGACAAGCTGAAATAGGGACAAGTTAAAATGATAATATGAAATAAAAACGAGCTAAAATGAATACAAGCTAAAATTGGAACAAGCTAAAATAAGGTCAATCTTAAATGATGACAAGCTAAAATGAATACAAGCTAAAATTGGAACAAGCTAAAATAAGGTCAATTTTAAATGATGACAAGCTGAAATGGGGACAAGCTTAAATGACAAGATAAAATAAAGACAAGCTAAATGAATACAAGCTAAAATTGGAACAAGCTAAAATAAGGTCAATCTTAAATGATGACAAGCTAAAATTGGAACAAGCTAAAATAATGTCAATTTTAAATGATGACAAGCTGAAATAGGGACAAGCTTAAATGATAAGATTAAATAAAAACGAGCTAAAATGAATACAAGCTAAAATAAGGTCCAATCTTAAATGATGACCAGCTAAAATGAATACAAGCTAAAATAAGGTCAATCTTAAATGATGACAAGCTAAAATTAATAAAAGCTAAAATTGGAACAAGCTAAAATAAGGTCAATCTTAAATGAATACAAGCTAAAATTGGAACAACTAAAATAAGGTCAATCTTAAATAATGAAAAGCTGAAATGAATACAAACTATAATTGGAACAATCTTAAATGATGACAAGCTGAAATAGGGACAAGCTTAAATGATAAGATGAAATAATAACAAACTAAAATTGGAACAAGCTAAAATAAGGTCAATTTAAATGAAGACAAGCTCAAATTTGGACAAGCCAAAATAAAGACAATCTAAAATAACGACGATCTAAAATGTCAAATCAGTAATGACTGATAAAAAAGACAAGCTTAAATTTAGACAAGCTACGATAAGATAAGCTAAAATGATAATGACGATTTGATTAATTTTGGCATGACGTTCCTTCGTTTGAAGCTGAACAGATTAAATTTTCCAATGCAACGTGGTTTTCAAGGGAAAAAGCCTTTAAGGTGGCGGACTAAATCTAAATTACGCACCTGATTTGACGGAGCAATGGATGTGAGACCTGCTCTCGTAGTAGACCCAGTCGAAGCCGGCTTCCACTGCTAACCTGGCCAGCATGCCGTACTTGGACCTGTCGCGGTCCGTGGTGGTGATGTCGACGGCTCGGCCCTCGTAGTGCAGGGAGTTCGGGCTGTGTTTGCCATCCTCGTCCCAGCCCTCAGTAACCAAAAGCCACACTCCCGGCCACTGATTCATCACAGATATAGCTAGGGTGTTAAGTTTTTCAGCGCACCTCTGAAACAAGAACGATTCGATTAGGGTTGGGAAAATTTCACTTTTTGCTTGTACTTGAAATTTCACTTGAAATTTTCATGACATGGACTTTATTAAAATTTCCTAAATTTATGAAATTTCATGAAATTTATTAAATTTATTAACTTTAAGTGTATATTATAATATATGTCGGCGCCTTTATTAATTATTGGTGTACGCTCATGATTCTTTCTCACCCTTTTGTTTATTTTTGTTGATAAGATTTGTGTGACGATGTTCAGGCTAAACAAAAAGTCCCAAGCATGTGGAGAATGTCATTTTCCTCGTATTGGGTGTTTATGATTAAGTCTAACACTAATACGATACGTTTATTTTAGTTGATTTAATTAATGTGAATTTGTCTAGACAAATTAGTTATAGTTCTTTAAGACGTAGAAAATATGTTAGGAGGGGTAAAAGGTTTTTTTTAAGGGAAACCGCTTGGCGATAAGCTTAGCGAACGAAACGAGCCCAGAGTGTTCTTGATTCTTCTTAAGACAAGTTGAATCTCTGAATTGATTTTTGATTGACTATTGTTGATCTAGCGGGTCGCGGATCGTTGGTTTCCTTTTTATAGGTAATAATTAGTTTGGGACGATTAATATTAATTTTGTGTTCTGTGCGGATTTATCTGACTACGTGTTTTATTAAATAACTTTATATTAAAAGCCAGTGTCGTGCATTCTTATAAAATGTCTAGGCAGCCTAACCCTCAGTTGCCCTCGTTAATCTCTGACATATATATTATTATTGAAATGAGCCCACTCGGGGACCATGGCAAATTGCCTCTCTTACCTCCCACCCCTCTGTGGGCCCCTGCACCAATAATATAAATAGTAAACACCTATGTTTACCACAAATTTCTTGAGATTTCCTTTTAAAATTACTAAAACTAAAAGAGATATAGCACTTTTTGGTAAGCTAATGAGATTGTGCCACTTTCATTGTTTTATATTGTATATATATATTTATTATTATATATATATTTATTATTTTTATATATTTTACTGAAATATTACGAAAATTTAAAAAACTTCATCAAAATTTTATGAGCCAAAGGCATTTTTTATCCGTTTTCCGATGCAATTATAGCAAAAGTTAAAGTTTAAATTAATCATGCCTTTTAAAAAAATTTTAAAGTCTGATTTAATTTACAAAATAAATTGGTAACTGAATTAAATTATTTAAATCAATTTATGCATATATGTAAGTAACAATAATTACTTATAGTGTATTCAAATCCAAGCCGAACTAAACAAAAACGCCCAGACGCTTGATAACTCGTTCTTATTGGTCGATTCGGAATCTGTTAAAATTATTATTAAACGTCCCAGGGGAGGCCGCATGTGAAATTTATGCGAAATTTTCAGTAACTTGCGAAACTTTCAATGAAATTTCTGAAAGTTTCACAGGCAATGTTGAAATTTTCGGATTGAAAATTTCATTTGAAAATTTTTTCCAACTAAATGAAATATTTCAAGTTTGAAACATTCAAAGTTGAAATTTTTATTTGAAAATTTCAACTGTCCCAACCCTAGATTTGATTAATTATCCGACTACATTAAAAACGTGTTGCTTGTAATTATTGTTGATTACGAAAAGAGGAAATGGAGTGAAGAAGTATCATTAAGTTAAATAACACGATTAATTGCAACAGCGCATTTTAATGAGTTGCAACCGCATTAAGACCAATGCTACAAACAACTTCATTAAACTAACACTAATCCTAATGAATAATTAATAACAATATTCAGATCGTTTGCATAAATATCAATAAACTCTCATTCATAACGCCAACTACACGGAGAGAAATGTATAGTAAATTTTAGATAGTAAAAAAATATAGCAAAATTTACTTTAAGAAATTTTTACGGCAACAATATTATATATTCGTCAATACAATATTAAGATTGTAATACAAAATACTATTTTTTATTACACAATTTTAGTAAAGATTACAACACCAATATTACTAAATCATAAATGTATAATATATATTTTAATTTTTAATATGTTCGTATAGTAAATTGATTTTACTATCTACAAATAGTAATATTTGCTATATGATTTAATCAAATTTAAGGTGTACATAATATATTATAATATATTACACATTAATAAAAAATATAGTAAAAATAAAGATACTTTTATGTTTAAGGTAAATAAACAATATATTTAAATATAATATACAATATAGTAACTCATGACATTTTAAACATTCAATTTTCTTAGTTTCTTCAATAAACTTTCTTGACCCATTACTGGTAATACTTATAAGAAAGAATTGAACCTACTTGGTTGCATAGTATGTACCGATTGCGGCAAAGGCCACGTCGCGACGCGTCGTTAGACGGTGTGGATCACGTGATGTTCTTACGTCTCGCCTCTGTTGGCTTACCAACCATGTTATATAAGCTCAGGTATTTCTTTGTTTAGGGTGTGTTCCACTACTACAAGTTGCTCGACAGTGTCGTGTCGACACTGATGATACCCAATATAGGTCAAAACACCTGTCTGTCGGTATTTGAAGTTGATGGAACGCACTCAAAACAAAAAACTTTGTCGAGGTGTAGGTTCAATTCTTCCTCATAACATTTTTGTATATTAAAAAGTACAATAAATATCTTACAATTTTTAATTGTTAACATATAAAAATATTCGATTTTAAAATATTTTATATTTAAAATGGCAACATAATATTTTAAAATTTACTATACTTATTAGTAATGGAAAAATCTAATTATAATAAGAATTAAAAACAAAATTGGTTGAGAATAATAATATTTTACCTTAAGGTTTAACATACATGGATATTTAAAAATTACTAAATATGCATAGTATCTGGCAATATACAAGATAGTTGTCCCAAATAGTAATATAAATTATAGTAAAGGGCAGTGGCGTATTTAGGGGGGGGTCCGCCGGGTCCGGACCCCCCCCCCGGGCGCACATATTTTATTATTTTTATTACAAAAAAAGTTCCTTTTATTTACTATTTTATCGGATCAGAAGAGTTCCTAATTTGTGATTTTTTAGTTATTAAAGCATAGCATAGTATAGTATTTAGGATTTAGCTCCGGTGGGGGGGTGTCCAAAAAAACTAACTAAATATGTATACATATTTAGTTAGTTTTTTTGGACCCCCCCCCGGAGCTAAATCCTAAATACGCCACTGGTAAAGGGTATTATAATTATGGTAATCAGCATTATACTTTTCTATCCGTAGATAAATCCAATTAGCTATTTAAGATTAAAAAACATTATAAAACAATAAACGAAAAAGGCCATTTTATGGTGAATGAACGGCCACTTTAGTTTGGTAAATTATGGTTGCACACCGCAGGTTATTGTTGTAGGTCCTTTAGAGGCAGGTAAACAATGAGTTAGTTTTGGCATTGTTGTCAAAACTTTCGTCCCATAAATACAAGATAAATGGCTTTTATTAGACGAATGTTTAGCCTTCTAGATGTGTTCGAAAATTAGGTGTTTCAACTTTGCCGACCTTAATTGTTAATTGGAAAAGTGCCAACAATGATGCAGCAAGTTTTTTTTATGTTGATACTGTAACTTTTGAAAAATTTAAAGTAATAAAATGATCAAATAACAAACCTATCAAATTACAATTTAAAATGTGCATTTTTAAACAAAATAGGGACAAGCTTAAATGATAAGATGAAATGAAGACAAACTAAAATTGGAAAAAGTAAAATAAGTTTAATCTTAAATGAATACTAGCTAAAATTGGAACAATCTAAAAAAACAATAAGCTAAAATGATTGCAAGCTTAAAAGACAACTATATAAAATAAATATAACAAAAAAAGTAGTTTGTCTTGATAAAGTAAAGATCCCTATTCTTCCTACAATTGCTTTTGTTACGGCAAAATGATCATTTTTATAAAAATTATTTATCTACAAACGCTGCTTTTAGTAATAGCATTTGCATTAATTATAAAGTAAATTTACGTTATGTTTATAAAAATAACACTCTTTCAGATGCAGAAACGCATTGATAAATATAGTTATTTTTATTTGTCCAAAAAACAGTTTTATACCGTTTACAAAAACGTTTTGTAGTATTAATGATAATAAAACTTTTTTTAAAATATTAATAAAAATTATGTAAATTTAACAACAAATTAATTGTTAATTCAATAAACTATTTTCATTGTAACAATGGTCACATTTTCAACCTACTGTTGGGTGTTGGGTAGTTTTTTTAAAATAATTGCAAGGCATTAAAACCTTATTTATTATAACAAAAATATTAAGTCATATTATATGATGTACAAAAAAAATCTGCTTCGTTTATAGAGTAGACCTTAAATATTTCTTTTAGAAATCGTCGAAATTTTAATTTTCTTAGTGATCTTTTTGATATTTTTATCATGCTAGATTTTACTACACTTCACTCGCACAAGTGAAATCAATAAGATTATAACAATAACAACAATAAGACTATGGATTATAAAGTTATGTTCACCAAGGAGAGCGCTGGCCCTTTCCCCCTCTTTTTAAGGGAAATAACAAAAATTTTGTTACCATTGCAAAACAGTAGTAAATATTAAAACAAATAGTAGGTTTTTGTCCCAATAATAAACAGAAAATTTAATAAAAATGGTACCTTAGGTGATAATGATAATCTAAAATGATACTGTAATTTTTTGTTAGGAAATGCATAAACTTTTAGGAATTTGTTTTATCGGTGTTCCACCGAAATGAACTCATTAAATGAACAATCAAATCACTATTTAAAATTTATTATGCATTGTTTGATTTTTATTTGAAATCAAATGTTATTTAACTTCGCAATCAATAAAAGATTAATTTATCAGGAATCGTTAAATACAGCAAAACAACTATTTTGCATGGCACATTTTTCCACCATACCGGGGACAACTTTATCACCGATTTGTCGAGTTATATCGTTTTGATCAATGATCGTGACATTAAAAAAGCGAGGTATATGACAGACACCACAAAGAATTCGTTGATTTGCCTATCACTAAGGTTGATCGAAAAAAACAGAAAATGATTTATTTCGAAGGCACCACGTCGATTGTTAATAAAATAAAGCGACACTGCTACAAGAAGAGTACATAAAGCAATGCTCAACCACAATAAAAATGATGTATGCGGACCGTAAAAACATGGCCGAGTCTCAGCCACCAATAATAAATTTCATCATCTGTGTGCCTGTATGTATACTTCAGAAATGCTTGATAAATTAGCTGGCGAAGGCAACTATAAAATCTGGCATTTTTCAATCCACACGGAGAGAAATGTATAGTAAATTTTAGATAGTAAAATTTACTTTAACAAATTTTTAGGGTAACAATATTATATATTCGTCAATACAATATTAAGATTGTAATACAAAATACTATTTTTTATTATACAATTTTAGTAAAGATTACAACACCAATATTACTAAATCATAAATGTATAATATATATTTTTATTTTTAATATGTTCTTATAGTAAATTGATTTTACTATCTAAAAATAGTAATATTTACTATATGATTTAATCAAATGTAAGGTGTACATCTAATATTATAATATATTCCACATTAATAAAAAAATATAGTAAAGATAAAGATACTTTTATGTTTAAGGTAAATAAACAATATATTTAAATATATTATACAACACAGTAACTCATGACATTTTAAACATTCAATTTTCTTAGTTTCTTCAATAAACTTTCTTGACCCATTACTGGTAATACTTATAAGAAAGAATTGAACCTACTTGGTTGCATAGTATGTACCGATTGCGCAAAGGCCACGTCGCGACGCGTCGTTAGACGGTGTGGATCACGTGATGTTCTTACATCTCGCCTCTGTTGGCTTACCAACCATGTTATATAAGCTCAGGTATTTCTTTGTTTTGGGTGTGTTCCACTACTACAAGTTGCTCGACAGTGTCGTGTCGACTCAATATAGGTCAAAACACCTGTCTGTCGGTATTTAAAGTTGATGGAACGCACTCAAAATAAAAAACTTTGGCGAGGTGTAGGTTCAATTCTCTCTCATAACATTTTTGTATATCAAAAAGTACAATACATATGTTACAATTTTTAATTGTTAACATATAACAATATTCGATTTTAAAATATTTTATATTTAAAATGGCAACATAATATTTTAAAATTTACTATACTTATTAGTAATGGAAAAAATCTAATTATAATAGGAATTAAAAACAAAATTGGTTGAGAATAATATTTTACCTTAAGGTTTAACATACATGGATATTTAGAAATTACTAAATATGCATAGTATCTGGCAATATACAAGATAGTTGTCCCAAATAGTAATATAAATTATAGTAAAGGGTATTATAATTATGGTAATTAGCATTATACTTTTCTCTGGCATTTTTCAATCCAACTCGCCATATTTCATTTTTTAAACGACCAAGTTTAAACGATCACAAAGCGGTGTATTTTACCGGAAGAAAGTAATAGTTTACAGTGTTTTGACAACAGCAAACATTTTGTAATTTAGTGCCTCAGGGGTGGCCCAGAACCCTTCGAACAATACCTGGACCGTCGGAACGCACAAACAAAAACTGTGTACACATCGTCCATTAGATCCATTTTAAAACCGTTTTTTCTTTGCCGCAACGATATTTCAAACCTTGAGCATCACCACGGGCCCATCAATGGGTTTCGGCTTTAAGGTTATTGAATAGCCAATGGACTGAAAAATTGCAAAATTTTTTCCCAACAGAAATTAAAATTGCATTGCCAATTTGCCGACCAATTGGTTTAGAAAGGATAACATGATCCCTTTTACCTACGACGGATTACAATGATTAGATGAGCAATGGGCTTGAAATGCAATTTCTCTGAGGTAAGTCCAAGTAAATTTTAATCTTGTCTAAAGAGGATTATTTACACTGAAAAAAGATTTCTTATATTTAGTACACCTATCATCTTTCATCTTTTTCATTTCAACTAAAAATATTAAACTTCTGTAGTTTTGGAAATATTCTAATATTAAGAAACATTTCTTGTTTTAAAGTTGCATGTTTCAATCCAAATCTTAGTTGGTTTCTTGGTACAATTTTTAATATTTTTTTATATCAAGATAAGATATTCTTATTTTTTTATTCGTTTTAATAAACAGTATTTTCTTTTGCCGAGAATACATAATTTTGAAATCGTGTAGGAGTGGAGATGCCGACACGTTCCTCTGACATTGTATGCCTAATCATGCAGTGTTTCTTTCTCTTTGTGAGGGAGAGGGCGTATTTCATTAAAAAATTATTAAAAGAGAGGCCAGCATCGAAGGAAATTATAAAAAAATTGAAGGTAAGTAAGTTTTTATTGATATATATACCACCCTTTTTTAAATTTAACGTCGCATTTACGTGTAGGTAGGTAGGTTTATTGTTTAAATATTTACTAATATGCATTAAGGATGCCTAAAAATTATTTTATTCATTAATAAATAGGCTTTGCAGTGATAACCAAAATATCTTATGTGTTTAACACTCTGATTTGTATGGCTCTATAATTTTAAGTTAATAAACTTAATTTATTTTATGACATTTAAAAAGATTTTATTTTAGAAGTAATTTTGTTAAACACTTTGGTGTATAACATTAATTTTGATTCATATAGGGTGGAGTTCATTGGCAATAGCCCTAAATTATTTTATAAAATTGGTAATTCCTTTTCTACTATGCCTAAAATATTATAAATTATTTAAAATAAAAAATATGTCGATAATAATGATTAAGTTCCCTACGTTAATAATTAATAATAATGTATACATTTTAGATTTTTCTTGTATTAAAAACAAAATAAATGTGTTTGTTCAACGTTTGTTTTTTTATTTTCTAACCTAAATTTTTTTGTAGTATACTTTGGCCCTTCAGTAAGTTTGGCTCAATTTTGAATAATCCGTAAGCACCTATTTAAATATAAAGTTTTGTTTAAGATTAGACAACAATCCTTAAAAATTACAGGATATTTAAAATTACTCCAGTGTTTAGACGTATTTTTATTTTAAATTTTATTTCTTTTGCAGTAATATTCCTAAATATAAAGATGTTTTAATTATTAAAATAATTTTTTTTTGTTAATAGACGTATCATCTTTTAAAATTTTATTGATTTTAAATACAAAATGATAGATTGTTTGAAACATTGCTAAAAGTAGCTTAAAATTAAGATAGATACATTTTATGTTTGTAATCAATGAAATAAAATTTTAAATCTTGTATCTATTAATTAAAAAAATATATTGGGTTATAGAAAACATCTTATTTCGATATTACATGATTTGGTTTTAAGAAAATTTATTCTTGAATTAAGTAAATATTGCTGCCTTATTTCAAAAATTATATATTTTTGATTTTAAACAATATAATTTTTATTTAAATAAATTTAATTTTCTTACATTAAGAAGATATTCTTCAAGTAAATCGACGTGAATTAAGAAAATACTATTTTAAAGAATCAATCGTTATATATGAGACAAAGATTGTTTTGAATCAAATAAATTTATTTGATACAAGAATATTTTTTTCAACCATTGATGATCTAAGGTTTAATTGTCAACAAATAGTAATCATATTCATATAAGTAAATAAACATTTTATGGAGGTGTTTTATCTATGTAAGATATTTATAAACTTGTCTGTAAATGTTTACCTACAAACAAATGTTTTGTCGCATACATCTTTGATTTTTTAATTTTTCACGCTGTAAATTCGAGGAACTAAGACGGTGCATAGAGAATTTGTTAAAAACAGGAAGGTACAAATTTAAGTGGACAGTGTTAACAAGTTCTACCTTGTTAAATCGCATAGAATAAAAGAATTGACTTCGACAGCCGAGTGGTAAGAAAGGAAGGCACAACAAAGCATTGTCAGAGGGTACGGTCGGGCCCCCGAGGTAAACAGAAAAAGTCCAAAACGAGGTACAAAGAAAATTGATTTCACGTGTGCCACTCACAATCGCAATTTGTTTATTCAACGTTTTAAGCCTAAATGACAAAATATTTTTAAACACCATTCGTCACGAATGCGATTTTCGGTTCCTGGAACACGTTTGTGAATTGGAGATTAATATTTACTAAACATATGCAAAATATCGTTTTAAATGTTACGAAATGCCTTTGGATGGCAGCTGGTCATATAAATGGTTGATTTATCGCTATTTTATTCATTAGATTAGTGGTCAATGATAAAGTATCATGCCAATAAATTATCAACGAACAAATGGTTCTATCATTAATTTTGCTGTTCAATAAGGAAACTGTGCCAAGTAACCACACTAAACCATGACATTTTAACAATTACCTATTTAAAATTAAACTTATAATAAGTTAAAAATAATTTTGAAAAAAAGTCAAGTTTCATCAATTTTGTTTTTAGATTGTAAGAAATTAATTTAGATGATACCCAAGTAACAAAGTTTGTTTAGTTTATTTACATGTTTTGGCAACTATGGCACAAACAAAGCATAAAATTAAACTTAAAATAAGTTAAAAATAAATTTGAAAAAAGTCAAGTTTCATCAATTTTGTTTTTAGATTGTAAGAAATTAATTTAGATGATACCCAAGTAACAAAGCTTGTTTAGTTTATTTGCATATTTTGGCTACTATGGCAAAAACAAAGCATAAAATTAAACTTAAAATAAGTTAAAAATAATTTTGAAAAAATCAAGTTTCATCAATTTTGTTTTTAGATTGTAAAAAATTAAATTAGATGATACCCAAGTAACAAAGCTTGTTTAGTTTCTTTACATGTTTTGGCAAATATGGCACAAACAAAGCATAAAATTAAACTTAAAATAAGTTAAAAATAATTTTGAAAAAAAGTCAAGTTTCATCAATTTTGTTTTTAGATTGTAAAAAATTAATTTAGATGATACCCAAGTTTAGTTTCTTTACATGTTTTGGCAACTACACTGAGAGAAAAAATGTTGTAGAATCATTCAAAACGATAATAATTCAAAGGGATTCAAATATGTTTTGGCGTCATTGGTGTGTCCCATTAAATTAATAGGTGTATAACAATTGTATAATGCATATCTTTTTGAAACAACGTTGAGAAAGGCAATGAAATAAATAGAATTCTTTTTGTATATATATTTTAAAGAGGGTACAAGCTTAAAAACATTGTAAAAATGTTGGCAAATGAATATAAAACTACAAATTTTTCCATTTGAATCAAGTTTACCCGAATTAATATAATTTCATATGATTTTCATGACATGATATTTCTCTGAGTACGGGTAGCATAAACAAAGTATACAATTAAAGTTAAAATAAGTTAAAAATAATTTTGGAAAAAAAGTCAAGTTTCATCAATTTTGTTTTTAGATTGTAAAAAGTTAATTTAGATGATACCCAAGTAACAAAGCTTGTTTAGTTTCTTTACATGTTTTGGCAACAAACAAAGCATAAAATTAAACTTAAAATAAGTTAAAAATAATTTTGAAAAAAAGTCAAGTTTCATCAATTTTGTTTTTAGATTGTAAGAAATTAATTTAGATGATTCCCAAGTAACAAAGCTTGTTTAGTTTCTTTACATGTTTTGGCACTATGGCTATGCAAAGCATAAAATTAAACTTAAAATAAGTTAAAAATAATTTTGAAAAAAAGTCAAGTTTCATCAATTTTGTTTTTAGATTGTAAGAAATTAATTTAGATGATTCCCAAGTAACAAAGCTTGTTTAGTTTCTTTACATGTTTTGGCAACTATGGCACAAACAAAGCATAAAATTAAACTTAAAATAAGTTAAAAATAATTTTGAAATAAGTCAAATTTCATCAATTTTGTTTTTAGATTGTAAAAATTTAATTTAGATTATACCCAAGTAACAAAGCTTGTTTAGTTTCTTTACATGTTTTGGCAACTATGGCAGTGCCATAGTGGCACAAACAAAGCATAAAATTAAACTTAAAATAAGTTAAAAATAATTATGAAAAAAGTCAAGTTTCATCAATTTTGTTTTTAGATTGTAAAAAATTAATTTAACAAAGCTTGTTTAGTTTCCTTACATGTTTTGGCAACTATGGCACTGGTAGCCATAAGCAAAGCATAAAATTAAACTTAAAATAAGTTAAAAATAATTTTGAAAAAAAGTCAACTTTCATCAATTTTGTTTTTAGATTGTAAAAAATTAATTTAGATGATAGCCAAGTAACAAAGCTTGTTTAGTTTCTTTACATGTTTTGGCAACTATGGCACAAACAAAGCATAAAATTAAACTTAAAATAAGTTAAAAATAATTTTGAAAAAAAATCAAGTTTCATCAATTTTGTTTTTAGATTGTAAAAAGTTAATTTAGATGATACCCAAGTAACAAAGCTTGTTTAGTTTCTTTACATGTTTTGGCACTATGGCTTTGCAAAGCATAAAATTAAACTTAAAATAAGTTAAAAATAATTTTGAAAAAAAGTCAAGTATCATCAATTTTGTTTTTAGATTGTACAAAATTAATTTAGATGATACCCAAGTAACAAAGCTTGTTTAGTTTCTTTACATGTTTGGCAACTATGGCACAAACAAAGCATAAAATTAAACTTAAAATAAGTTAAAAATAATTTTGAAAAAAAGTCAAGCTTCATCAATTTTGTTTTTAGATTGTAAAAAATTAATTTAGATGAAATAACAAAGCTTGTTTAGTTTCTTTACATGTTTTGGCAACTATGGCACGGGTAGCCATAAACAAAGCATAAAATTCGAGGACGGTATAAAGTCCGAGGTGTATTATTAGGGAGTAGGCGTTATGAGAAGCGAAGGCATTAATGGATCCTGGGAGTGAAAAAATCCGTAATAACGTGTTTTATTCAAGTGAGAATAAATAGGACCGTGTGGGTTGGTGGAAAGAGATTAGTGGCCTGCTTAAGGCGCAACGTACAAATAGAAAGCCGTAGCAGAAGCTTTGCACTTATTTTTTTGCGCCGTTTTGTACCGGATGGTTCTTTGCCCCGAGGCAACACCCAACACTCAACAGATTGCGACTTTGAAACCAGCATCGCCAATGAATAATTGGACAGGGCGTTGAGAAAATGACTTGGAAACCAGCCTTAACACCTCAGGCCATCCTCAACAAGCCCGGCTCACTATGTTACTTCTTCGTACGAAGGTCATCTTCGTGTCATGCGTTTTTGCTTCGAACTAAGATCAAAATATTTCACAATTCTAACAGCCATTGTTCAAGTTGTGAATGAGTGTGTATGCACAAGGCAAAAATAAATTATGTTTGCTGAAACCATTAATTTCCCAAGAATGTGGGCTTTGATATGAAAGGAATACCACAAGATAAAAATTCGGAAACAGGACATACTCTTGTATACTATAGTTTGAGTAGTCGTCCCTTGGGAAGATCTCTCTACCAAATAACAAACACATTATTCTCAACTTTGAAGATTAATGATACCAACGACACAATTCCAATTTGGCTATTCATTCATTGTAGTTTACAATGTTTATAACTATCTTTGAATGGAAGAGTGGGCATGGAAGAATTTGTAGCCGAAAGTTATCGGTCCCATGGGTTTAATTCCTTTTATTACACCACATGGATCTTTGTTCGGCTTTCTATCGTACTTAATCATAAGGCTTTACTTTAAGAATACAAACATGGTTTCATTACATTAGAAGACCGTGCTATTCCATTTGAGTAAAAATAACTAATTTATATACTTTTGTGATAATTGCTTTCTCAAAATTGAACATAAAACAGCGGCATCTTCTGGTACTATGCTCCACACCTCAAAATTTGGCATTTAAGACTTTTCAGGTTATGTATATGTCAAAGTATAGTCAACGAAAGAAATAATATTATGTTTAGGCGTTAAAAATGTATAAATCTTTGTAACATTAGAATAACAATGGATGGTTTAAGAATTTAAGAATATAAATACTGCATTTAATGAAATTCTAAAGTGTATGGTGCCAAATAAGTAATACTTTTGTGCATTTGGTCCAAATATCTGGTTTTCTCCATAAAATAATTTTAACTAAACAGCATTTATTTAAAAAAAATCTAGCTTCTATATTATGGAATAAGAATATCTGTATTAAAGGTAGGTTAATATATTATAACAAAATATCATCTAATTTTGTAATTTTAAGGTTAGAAAAAATTATTTTGACCAAAATAAATATTTTGGATTATTTAAAAGAATGTATAATATGGTATTTAAAAATGTGGTAGTTTTTCTTATCCAGCTTAAAGTGTACCTACATAAAGTTTTGTCAATACAAATAGTTAAAAATCTTCCACTGAATTTGATCTACATCAAAAAATCATTATAACTTTAAAATTTTTAATAAATCACATGTCATGGGAGTATTAAATATTTTCACATTGCAAGTTTCTCTAAAAATTGTTTGTTTACTTATAATCTAACTTAAAGTAAGTATGCCGAGAGGTATGCACAAGTTTTGTCGTTAGAAGTATAAAAGCTTCAATTTAATTTGAACTATATTCAACAATTATTTAGTATACCTATATTTATTTATGACCATATTAACACACTCTTCCAAATAATCCACTTATTTATTTTGGTGAAAATAGATTTTTCTAACCTTAAAATACAAAATTAGATGATATTTTTTGTTCTAATACATTAACCTACCTTTGATACAGATATTTTTACTAAATGCTGTTTAGTTAAAACTATGTTATGGAGAAATATATATTTATTTATATTTCGTTGACTATACTTTGACAGATACATAACCTGAAAAGCGTTAAATGCCAAATTTTCAAAAGACTGCGTTCCGTACGTGGTCACGTGGTGGGACTTTGAGGTGTGGAGCATAGTACATTATCAACAAAGTCAATAGGAATGTTTGATACGTTGTTATGGTGGATTTGGATAACATTGGTGAAAATAGAGTTGCGATCGGAATGTGGAAGGAATCCGTGTTGCCGAAACTTTTGTGCGGCACTGTACGCGGTCTGCGGTGGTGGGGTCGGACTGGTTGGCAAAGCGAGTGGTTAGACACAAAGATGCCGACATTGTTGGTTGGAGAGAGTCCCGGCTGTTTGTAAAACCGAAATATAAGGGAACGAGAACAAAAAAGAATGCCGGGGCGGACGCATCGTTCCGTCCGCCTACCACCGGCCATTGCGTCTTCGCCGCTGTCCGGCCATCTAATGTTTCTTCTTCATGTGCCTATGTTTCTAGCTTGCTGCTGCTGCTGATGCTGCCGCACGGAGAGAAAAGTATAATGCTGATTACCATAATTATAAAACCCTTTACTATAATTTATATTACTATTTGGGACAACTATCTTGTATATTGCCAGATACTAGCATATTTAGTAATTTTTAAATATCCATGTATGTTAAACCTTAAGGTAAAATATTATGTTGCCATTTTAAATATAAAATATTTTAAAATCGAATATTTTTATATGTTAACAATTAAAAATTGTAACATATTTATTGCACTTTTTAATATGCAAAAATGTTATGAGAAATAATTGAACCTACACCTCGCCAAAGTTTTTTGTTTTGAGTGCGTTCCGTCAACTTTAAATACCGACAGACAGGTGTTTTGACCTATATTGGGTATCATCAGGGTCGACACGACACTGTCGAGCAACTTGTAGTAGTGGAACCCACCCAAAACAAAGAAATACCTGAGCTTATATAACGTGGTTGGTAAGCCAACAGAGGCGAGATGTAAGAACATCACGTGATCCACACCGTCTAACGACGCGTCGCGACGTGGCCTTTGCCGTAATCGGTACATACTATGCAACCAAGTAGGTTCAATTCTTTCTTATAAGTATTACCAGTAATGTTTAAAATGTCATTGTATATTATATTTAAATATATTTTTTATTTTCCTTAAAAATAAAAGTATCTTTATTTTTACTATATTTTTTATAAATGTGTAATATATTGTAATATTAGATGTACACCTTACATTTGATTAAATCATATAGTAAATACTATTTGCAGATAGTAAAATCAATTTACTATACGAACATATTAAAAATTAAAATATATATTATACATTTATGATTTAGTAATATTGGTGTTGTAATCTTTAATAAAATTGTATAATAAAAAATAGTATTTTGTATTACAATCTTAATATTGTATTTACGAATATATAATATTGTTACCCTAAAAATTTGTTAAAGTAAATTTTACTATATTTTTTTTACCATCTAAAATTTACTATACATTTCTCTCCGTGTATAATACCGCCGATTTGCTGCCGATTATAAGCTATAGCAATGGAATATATAGCTTGAAATTGTTTCAACGATAGCTGTGTTATTATTGGTTATAAATTTTTAATTCTTCAATATTGGAAACAATATTATTTTACCATTGGCCCTATACTTAACCGAAAATAACCTGCTTGAAGCGACACACAAGAAAACAGTTTTAATTTTAGGTAAATTGGTAATCAGTGGAGTATCCACGGTCTGGGTCAAGCAGCTAAGAAATACTGGATTTAAATCCAGTATTTCTTAGATGTGTCTTAGAGGTTTCTTGGAGGAAATTTCCTACCCAATTAGCACAAATTGTTTAATAACTAGCATTCTAAGTAAATTAACCAAAATGTAGAAAAATAACGTTTTTTAAAACAATTAATATTAATATTAAATATTTTCTCGACGAACTGTTTTTTCGGTTGAACACTCCCGTTTGTAGTAAACTGCTTGTACGGTAAAATGAAGATTCCTGCCTGCTTATCCATAAATCAAAATCATTTCTATTTTTTCTTCCACTCTTAAAAAATCCATTATGAATAACTGCTTAACGAAAGGAGGTCTTTTTGTTTGCAAATTAATCACGGAACTATATTTTTTCATTATATTCCAATAATAATTATAATTTATAACTAAATACCATTTTTTATACCTCAATTAGGATAAAATTAATTATTTGACAAAATAATGCTTTTTTACCAATTGAGGTATTTTTATTAAAAATAGTACAATAATCCTTTAAATTAAAGGATTGAATGCGGACAGGTAAAATTGACCATGGTGCGCAATTGATAATTATCACCGAATGAAATAATGTATAAAACTTAAATATTAGTTAAAAAATCGTGGGTACTTAAAAAAATCGGATTTAATTTAATAAGATAATTATTACCAAAAAAAGTGATATTTTTATAGAAAAATTATTTCAGAAGAAAAATCGAACAAAATTGTTTTTTGTTCATTACAGCGCCATCTATTACAAATATGAAAAAATATTTTAGACATAATCTACCTATTTTTAGTCGAATGATCCGAATCTGCTATAAAAAATAGGGTGTTCCATTGGAAATTTTAAAGTTACCCCCTGTTCCCCCTATAAGGAGGAGAGTATGAGGACCATTTAATTTTTATTTTAAACATGAACAAAAAAAGGTGGTAAATGTATAATTTACTTTTAATTAAAGATGAATATCGTTAAAATCTCCATATAAATTTTAATTAATTTTTGAAGAACACTTTCAATTTTATAATTGGGATTTAATTAAATTTAATAACGAGGTTTTTAATAAAACTTGTTAAATTATAACTTTTTTGTTAAAAGCGACATTTTTAATTATGTTATTAGTATGTATCTACGTTGTACATGCACACTTTACCATAGAGATTCATTTAATTGGTAAATTTATTAAAATCGGGACTGTTATTTCACCATTTGGGCGTGGTTGCATAAATTTGGTAACCAATTACATTTTTGACGTCTGCGGTCATATTTTCAATTTATTTATTAATGGTTACATGAGTTATTACCCAGGTAATCATTTTTACTCTGCAGAGTGCTTGCACTCGTTACTTATGCAACTTGTGAAATGTTATCCTTATCAAATTTTACAGAGACGGTTTTGGAAGATATTCTTCTATAGAACATGTTATATTTAAGAAAAATTATTGGAAATATAAATGAATTAAAAGAACTTTTCCAGAGATTTAAAAAGTAAGAAAGCGATTTTGAAAACCTTCTATGCAAGGTTTTAGATGTATTTGATCAATAAAAGTTCCAGTAGAATAATCAGTTTTTATCCAATAATCTTTTTGGTCGCTTGCACTAAAAATACTGACAACCTTGCATTCGGAGGTCATCAAATTTGCACATTTGAAGTATAAAAATTCCTTAAACGAATCATGTATTATTAATAGGCAGTCCATTAAACGAAAACCGTTGTTCGATGAGGAGAGGAAGAAGAAGAAGAAAAAGAAGAAGAAGAGGTTATGTTTCTCTCTTCTCACAGGTAGGAGATATGGGAACGTGTTTGGTCGGTTGGGTGTACGAAAATCAATTAAAGGGAACCAAAAGTGGCGTGTTTCTTGTTTTAGGTAAGAAGCGGCGATGCATGGTCTTTAAAAGCGTTGACATCCGAGTCACCACTTGTCAAATTTTCGTATTGGGTTACTGTGGACGATGCGACCAGACTTGTGCAAACAACCGGAAAGCTATCGGACGAATATCTTTTGTTTCTCTCGGCCCTGGCCTACCTTATATCACCATCTATTAGCGTCAAGATTACCCGTAATTTGCCGATTTGTGTCACTTCAACAAATACTTTAGATCGCTATCTTATCCCATCTATATCGACGAATTTTCAACCAAGACAACTATCAATGCTCGAACTCGAATTTCAAGAATAAGTTTGAACAATTTCTGAACATTGCGATCCAACCCTTCGACAATGAAAGACAGTGGACGTGTAATCTGATTGTTGGAAATGTTGAAAAGTGTGAAACCAGAACATAATTTAATTATAAATGATATTATTCTGAATATAATAATATATTGTATCTGGTTAAGGTACCTATTTTAGTAACACTATAAAACCCAAGTTTTATAACTAGAGATAACAGGAATATTATGGAAACCACTATATAACTTCCTAAAGACTGCTACCGGCTTTTTTCCTTCTTTTAATATTTCTCTCTCCCTCAGACACATTTAAAATATATATTTCTTCATAGGTACGTTATCTTTCTTATTGTCATCTTATTCGTTAACTTGTTAAACAAACCACGTAAGAAGCCAAATATTGCGAAAATATTAATGGTATATAATTTAAATCTAAGATTTTTTACTCAATACGACTTAAAGTACGACGCAAAGTAATTTTTATTGTAAATATGTACACAATACTTCAAAAAACAGTAGAAGACATCAAAATACCAAAATAAATATTTTTTAATACATTAATATCTTTCTTTTGCATACATTAAAGTAGTGAATTTTATACCTTGGTTTGGTCAATTAAGTTGTTTTTGTAATACAATTCGATTAACATTTATTTTATGTAAAAAACAACCATGGCGGAAAAAATGTATCAACCTTGAGCCCTCTTATATTGCTCATGGTAATTTTATACAACCTAAGGTACTAGTTCAGTTTTATAGGACTCTCTAAGTTACTTAAAGTGTTATTATATAACTTTGAAACTCTTAAATACATTGTAGTAACTGTCGTTACTACAGGTGATGTTATAAAACTTTTGATAGGCAACCATCTAACCGCTCAGGTTAGTGTTGTCAGGTTCGCCATTTTTGCCTGCAGTTACAATTATTTCATTAAACATTCGATTTAATCCACTTTTAAAATATTTATGTTAATAATATTATATTATATTCTATGCTAAATATTTTCTTTTTTATTAAGCTTAAAATAATTAATAACTCAAAATTTTTATTTAAAAAATTAAAGACACAATAAAACAGGTAACCGCAAACTTTATAAAACTCCTTTATAAACCTACTGGTAACGGTTACTAAAGGTTATATTAAATGTTTGTGGAAACAATTATATAACCTAATTATATACCTAGAGTTTACAGTAACCTTATATGACCATTATAAAAGTGTTAAACTAAATGGCGATTTTATAAAACCTTGTTAAACTCTTATATAATTTGACAACTCTTATATAACCTTTATATAATTTATCGTTACCATAAGTAGAACAAATTGTTTATTGGGTAATAAACTCAACGCCCTTATGCTTATATAGTTAGTGTGTTTATTTTATCTAAGTGATCATATCAATAATTGTTGTACAAACATAACCTTAAAATCAAACAATGTAAATTTGTTTTGGTAAACGACAAAATATATCTACAAATTCGTGGCAATATAATATTATATAGAATACATGATATAAAACCTATTTTTGTTTTTTACCGTTGAGTGGATACTGATTTTTTCTGAATTGAAATGTTTACAATTTTCACGTAAATCATTACTATTACCTTATAAAGTATCTAATAGGTACAATTTTACATCTTTAGCTTAAAACCACACAACCAAATGCAGAACAAACCACAATTATATTTTAATATTAACGACTTTCTAATTTTTTTTTTTAAACAAATGTCAGATATTTTTAATGTTTTGAGTAAAAGAAAATAGATATGATGAGAGGCACTGATCATAAAATATCGTTTTGTGGGTGTAACAGTTTTGAAATTTTCCCACTAGATAATATAATAAGGTGTATCAGTGGTTTTGGACCAAAGTGCATATAAGGATAATCCTTCTTAAAATGGTATCTTTTATAATACCGTCTGGAATCCCGAGATTAACACTTCTAGCTACTGGTAAATGGAGTGGCCTAACCCAACCAATGATTAGACTTATTATATAATAAGATTTATTTGATAAGTCAATATCGGTTATCTTAATTTTTAGTCTTGGGTCGTTTTTTTTCGGTTAAGTATGCAGCAGTGAAAATATGATCTTTCTCTTTTGGTGGGCAATAACGATTTGCATATGACAACGAGTCCCATTGTATTAAAAGTGTATTGGCGGTCAAAGAAAATTATTTTCTTGTAACCAAACAATGCCGGCTATTGTTGTGGACTCCGTGCATCGCTACACAATCAAATAATAAATTATATTATTCACAAGGAAATTAACAACATAAAATTATGCCTTGCTATCGCGAAAGAGTATTTCCAGCTAACACACGTAATTGAAAAAAATATTACAGCCATTCCATCGTTAAAGGTAATGAATTTAAAGAACCCCACAACTGGAAAATTATTAATCAACTTTTAATACACCATGTAATTGGTATATGAAACCGCGTTGAAGTGCAGCACTTTAACCTTTGGCCCTTCTTTTTATTGCGTTATAATTATTTTTGCGTCCCTTAAACCGCACAACCATTTCAATGGAAAATTATCAATTTATTTATTGCTTTAGCAAAACCCTGGAACTAATTTTTTTATGTCTAACAATGCAGAAAAACACCTACAAAACTTAAAATTAAACACGCTAATTTATGCTAAATGCTATAATAAAGTTATGAAACGAAAATATTATGTCGTTTTAATTGCAATTGTTAAAACTAGGATTATTTGCGGCCAACTAATGAGTTTTGCATCAACATGATTACGTAACCCATTGGTAAACAACAAAATTGTTGTGCTATTTTCGAGACGCTAAAACTGACCTAACCTAAAAGGATCGTTAAAACCTAAGTAAATAAACAATTCCTACGTGATATTTTTCGTTTAGTGGCGATAATATTTCTGGATTTTCCCCAAAGGTACTAAGTAGAACCAATGCGGAAATTTCGTCTGAATGAACAAAAGTAAAAGTAACTTTCATCTTTGGCATTTGGGAATCGCAAATATATAAAACAAACAAACATATGCAACAAGTGGAGAAGAAGTACCTACTAAGCGTCAGCTTGTATTTATGGTTTGATAACAGTAATAAATAAATTAAATGTCAAAAGTAGCATGCTAAAACATTCCGGGCAATTTATTGTAACCAATTTAATTTGAAAATGATGCTGAATTTTTTGTATTCAGTTTGTACTATACTTGGACAGTTTAAAACAGGTATTAATAAAATAATATTATTTAACTAACGATTTGTCAAAGTAATAAGATTATTTTTATTTACAGAATAAACTTTTTTACTGTTAATAAAATTCTCATTTACTATAATGAAGCAGCAATGTTAAGCTTTTATAAAAAAAAATTTCATCCAACAAAGTAGGTAATAGATGTTATCATATTGTCATGGCAATAAGAAATACTTTATGTTTATATTAAATCTTTGTCGAACTTAAAATGTTTTTGTTAAATATATAGTTGTGTGTGAATTGCGCTTACATAAAGTAATGCGCAGTTGTTATAGTAAAATTTGTTCATTTTACTATTTGTCTTTTTTAAATTACTATTAAATTAATTTGAATTATCAAATTAATTTTATTTCAGTTAGAAAATCTGTGTTAATAGCTTACGTTAAGAACAATAACAAAAATATTTCATTGCTATAAAAAGACTTTTTTTAATATTTACCATTGTTTTGCAATGGTAACAAAATTTTTGTTATTTCCCTTCAAAAGAGGGGGACAGGGCCAGCGCTCTCCTTGGTGAACATAACTTTATAATCCACAGTCTGTGTTATAATCTTATTGATTTCACTTGTGCGAGTGAAGTGTGGTAAAATCTAGCATGATAAAAATATCAAAAAGATCACTAAGAAAATTAAAATTTCGACTTTTTCTAAAAGAAATATCTAGGTCTATTCTATAAACGAAGCAGAGTTCAGATTTTTTTTTGTACATCATATAATATAAGTTAATTTTTTTGTTATAATAAATAATGTGTTTTAATGTCTTGCAATTATTTTTAAAAAACTACCAATACCCAACAGTAGGTTGAAAATGTGACCATTGTTACAATGAAAATAGTTTATTGAATTACAATTAATTTGTTGTTAAATTTGCATAAATTTTATTAATATTATAAAAAAAGTTTTATTTTAAACGAAAAGGGATTTGTAAAATTTACAAAATTTCTATGAATAATACAATTAGGGTTTCATTAATACTACAAAACGTTTTTGTAAACGGCATAGAACTGTTTTTTTGGACAAATAATAATAACTATATTTATCAATGCCATTCTGCATCTGGAAGACTGTTATTTTTATAAATATAAGATAGATAAATAATTTTTATAAAAATAATCTTTTCGCCGTAACAAAAGCAATTGTTTGACGAATAGGGATCTTTACTTTATTAAGACAAACCACTTTTTTTGTTATATTTATTAAAAAAATTTCTGAGAGTATACTTTCAGAAAATTTTTTAATAAATATGACAAAAAAGTAGTTTGTCTTAATCTATAGATACCTATTTAGTAAAAAAAAACTTAATTTTAAATATGAATATGGTCTTTATAGTACTTTACTAAATTGCGAATTATTATTATATCCAAATGTGGAATTTTTCAAAAGGCACAAACTTAAAAAAAAATAATTTTTAAAAATGTCCAACTTAAAAACCAATAAAGTTACAACACACCTTACAACACAATAAAATAATGTTAGAGATATTTTAGATTTAAAATACCCAAATTTAGACAAATCGCAATATTTTAAGACCCATTAAGGAAAAGGAAAACCTTTTAAAGAAATAGTACAGCCGTAGTTTTATCTTTAATATTTTTAATTGTAAAACACCAATTTTTTTGTTTTTTTTTACAGTTTAGAGTAAATTATATTAAATAGTTTCTCAACGTCAATATTTGAAAAGTTTATATGAACATTGTACCTATTTTAATTTCGCCGACAGTAAACTAAATTTAACTTAATTTCGGGTGGACACTTCACTTAAAAATAACAGACTTAAACTGTGATTTAGCGACATTTAATATTTTTTTAAAAATCTGAAAAATTTCATAGTAACTTTCTAGTAAAAAATACCTACATGTGCAAAATTGGGTCACCCTAATAAATACTGGTTGATTTGTTATGTATTGATAATTGTTGTGAGATTAGGTATTAATTATTTTTCACCTACACGAAGAGAACTGTTTAGTAATGATTACTGAACAGTTCTCTCCGTATACATTAAATGTTCCCCTATCAAATTAAACGCGTATAAACAAGTCGCTAATTCGAAGCCGTTTAGGTTTAATGATTCAACTTGTAGCCGATAACGAGTGGATAATTTACTGTAACGACTGTGTATTAAACAATTATCAATTTAAATGATTTATTTAACACTTATATTTATAGAATTTTTCGCTGAATCAGAACTGATATGATAAATCAAAAAATTGCAATACTTATAGGCAATTTACTTTATCATTGCATCCGGTCGAAATCTATTCAATTTTCAAAATATTTCGAATGCCTCGCATAATCTTTGTGGTGGGTGTATTATTTATCCTTAAACGAGTCCATTCGGTTTATTTGCGTTCTTGACACTTCTACAGCCCGTTTTATTATGTTGCCACCTTGGCTGTGTCATTCCGACGCCGCTTAACAGTCTTATATGTTCTCCTTTGACTACTACAGATTAAAAGTTAACCCCCCAAAATATTGGTCCTATATGGGGTGCGTACGAGGTGTGTTCAGAAAATATCGGGAATTTTCGTTTTTTGACACAAATATTTATTTATTCGTCTACATTAATGTTGTCGTCTTCAAAATAGTCCTTATTGGATATTATGCACATGTGCCAGCTCTTCTTCCAATACTCGAAACTCGATCTTTGAGATAGCATTTAGTTCTTTCAGCGATGCGCTTTTAATGTCATCTATGCTTGCAAAACGACGGCCTTTTAAGGTTCTCTTTATTTTTGGGAATAGGAAAAAGTCAGGCAGAGGCATTTCTGGCGAATATGGAGGCTGGGGCATCATTACAGTATTGTTTTTGGCCAAAAATTTTGTTCAAAATTTAACAATTTTAGAACAAATTTAGCTGCCTCGCGTTTCATACCCAAAACATTCGAAAAAATTTCATGGGATGAGCCAATCGATATACCAACATCATCAGCGACTTCTCTGATGGTTTATAACCATTTCTTCCACTTTTTCCATGTTTTTATCGGTTGTTAATGTGCTTGTGCGTTCGTCATCTTTAACTTCTTCACGGCCATCTTGGAAACTCTTAAACCACTTGTAAACTCTTGTTTTACTTATAGCAGACTCACTATAGGCCTTTGTTAACATTTCACAGAATTTATTTTATTTTTAAGCAAAATTGGATACAAATTCTTTGATCCATTTCTTTCGAACGAACGAAAATCGCCGAGCTCATAAAACACGTCTAACCTTGGCGGCTGCCACAGACAAAGTAAACAAGTTTTTATCATACTTCGGGGCATGTATACCAACATAATAAAGAAAATTTTATGACAACCGGACCCTCCGAACCCGCGAAATTTAACAATTCCCGTTATTTTCTGAACACACCTCGTATAAAGTCAAACAACTTCGGGCCAATGTTGGGTTTCAAAAATCTGATGAAAGATATTTTGGCCCAATATTATTACGAATATTGGGCCAATATATGAGTGTATTGAAAAGAGAAAAACTTATTGTGGAAATGGTAGATCTTGGATTTGATGGATTTGATTGGTGGACATGGTTTCCTTCAAGAAGTCCTTTTCGGTTTCCTCAACCCATTCTTCTTTTAAATTTGACTTTCTAACTAAAGAAGATCAGTGCAATCATAAATTATATGCAACACCTTTTCTTCACTCCAGTTACAGTCTCTAGTACTGCCCACTTTTCCCAATACACACAACCAAACTTATGGGGAATCACCCAGTAATTATGGGACACATTATTCCACATGTTTGGAAATGGAAGGTGTGACTGTTTTAGAGTGGCGTTCTTGTTTACCGGATCCTAATCGAATTGAGAAGTTGTGGAATAGGGTTAAAAGAAATTCTTAACTTAATAGAATGCTTTGTCGAATTAATGCGTGGTGAATGTGGTTTATGGTTAAATTTTTGTTCAGGATTGCAATCTGCTCTTGTTGCAAAAGTTTTAAAGTTTATTTTGGTGGATGAATAGTGTTTGGTGTAGAGATGTAAATGCCCGTGCATTATTTGTTTTCCACGATATTTTTATAGTTATTGCACACTTTCAGCCTTGACAGTAACCGAGAGCAGCACGCGTTCTTGAGGTAGGTCGACATTCCTCGCCAAACTGTTAATTGTTTCAATGAATTGCAATTGCACAAATATAGAAAACGCTTTGATCTATCCTTTGCCATTAATTGTACCCAGTGCCCCCTTTTTAAAAGCGCGTGTGATCTCCTCCACCGTCACGTTTCGGAATTTTTATCGTCTCTAATTACATTTCAATCAACTACCTATGACCATTTTTATGCCAGCCGTATTTGCACATCGAAAAAATCCTTAAATACGTACTGATTATACCAGTTCCCTGGACTTTTTTCTCCCACAAACAAGGTATTTCAGCTTTTTACCCTCATTCATTCATTTGCCGCGCATTTATCACATTATCAAAATGTTTTTCATTATCTATAACAGGAAATTAATACCATCAAAATTCATTTAAGCTTTAGTAACTTTTTTAAGACCATTTTACCATATGTATATGTTTGTTCGGCATGATCTGTACAGTTATGAACGAAATTCTACACTCAGAAATTTTTTTAATAAACCTAACAAAAAAAGTAGTTTGTCTTAATAAAGTAATTATAAAGTAAATTTACGTTATGTTTATAAAAATAACACTCTTCCAGATGCAGAAACGCATTGATAAATATGGTTATTATTATTTGTCCAAAAAACACTTCTATAGGTATATATACCGTTTACAAAGAGAAATTTTGTAAATTTTACAAATCCTTTTCGTTTAAAATAAAACTTTTTTTATAATATTAATAAAATTTATGTAAATTTAACAACAAATTAATTGTTAATTCAATAAACTATTTTCATTGTAACAATGGTCACATTTTCAACCTACTTTTGGGTGTTGGGTAGTTTTTTTTTAAATAATTGCAATGCATTAAAACAAATTATTTATTTTAACAAAAAAATTAACTCATATTATATGATGCACAAAATAAAAAATATGAACTCACTTTTTAAACAACAAGTCTGCTTCGTTTATAGAATAAACCTTAAATATTTCTTTTAGAAAACGTCGAAATTTTAATTTTCTTGGTGACTTTTTGATATTCTTATCATGCTAGATTTTACCACACTTCACTCGCACAAGTGAAATTAATAAGATTATAACACAGACTGTGGATTATAAAGTTATGTTCACCAAGGAGAGCGCTGGCCCTTACCCCCTCTTTTTAAGGGAAATAACAAAAATTTTGTTACCATTGCAAAACAATAGTAAATATTAAAAAAGTCTTTTTATAGCAATAAAATATTTTTGTTATTGTTCTTAAAGTAAGCTATTAACAAAGATTTTCTAAATGAAATAAAATTAATTTAAATTACAACGATAGTAATTTAAAAAAGACAAATATGCCATAGTAAAATTAACAAATTTTACTATAACAACTGCGCATTACTTTATGTAAGCGCAATTCACACAACTATAGATTTAACAAAAACATTTTAAGTTCGACAAAGATTTAATATAAACACAAAGTATTTTTTATTGCCATGACAATGTGATGATGGACATTTTTTTTATAAAAGCTCAACATTGCTGCTTCATTATAGTAAATGAGAATTTTATTAACAGTAAAAAAGTTTATTCTGTAAATAAAAATAATCTCATTACTTTGACAAATCGTAAGTTTTTGTCCCAATAAGACACTGATTATTTAATAAAGGTGGTACATTTTTTTATAGCCATTACAATTTTAAATTTAAGTGAAATAATATTATTTTATTAATCGCTTACAAAATTAGTTTCATTATCAGTGCACGTAAATTTTTCTGAGTGTATCTATATTTTCCATTAATAACTTTGATGAATAATATATTTTGGTTGATTTCTTATTTTTATACTTGAATTAATGAATGTTAAACAAAAAACAAAGTTAGGAAACGCATTTTTACTTTTATTTATAAAAGTTTTAAATTTGCGGTTGGTTTCTATTACTGAAATTGTTTAGGCATTGGAAAGAAGCCGTAAAAGAAATCGAACCACAACTTGTTTTGTGGGAATAAGGGCATTATCATTTAAGTGTAAAGTTGTTGTTAATACTGAATTAAATTACAATAAACTGATTTTATTTTATACAGACATGTTTTTTTTCATCTGTATACTAGGGTGTTTAAAAAAAAGCGAATTGTTTTTTTTCTTGCAAACAAGCTCAATTTTTTTTTTGATTTCTTCTGATTTTTGTAACTCACCAACTAAATGTGCTTTTGTAATTAAAATCTTTTGTCTAAAAATGTCAAAAATGACTAATTTTATAGTTATTAATGGCTGTTTTTTTACTTATACCATGGTTAACCATGGAATACCATGGTATATAAAAAAGTAGAACAGTTTTTGAGATATAGTCAATTTTCCATTTAATAAGGAATTAACTATATCTCAAAAACTGCTCCACTTTTATGGTTTACCATGGTACAAGTGAAAAAGCAGCCAGTCATTTTTTACTAATTCATTTTTAGAGAGTAAATACGTACAGAACACAAATATGTTATATTTATATCTTCAATTTTTGAACATTGTGTTACCAACTGAGTGTAAAAACAAATATTTTTATCTAGAAAAAAAAATTGCTCAACTTATTTTTAAAATCAATAATAAAAAAATTTGGTGGCATATCGAGTTATCAAATACCGAAATTTCAGGCAGCAAAGTTAAATATGTTTTCATAATAAAAATGAAATTTTTAGCCAATTGGTTTAGCAAAAAATTATTATTATTATTATTAATAATTATTATTAATCTTTTTAAAGGCAAGAAAATAAAAACAATTTGCTTTGTATAACCATGTGCAACGTTTGTTAAATACTGAAGATGTTTACTTATATCAAAAATATAATTAAACCTACAATAATTTATGTGGTACTTAAGTACTAGGATGCGGTTGAACGACACAAATCTTAGTTTCAATAAATGCTTAGTATTTGAATAAGATAATGTATCTACATTTAAACAATGTAGTGATGTAAACATTACATTACCTAGGTGCATCATTTTCATTAAAATGCATTCTTTTACAACTTTTAGGAACTGATAGTTTTAATAATTTAATATTTACCATAGGTAGTACCTATAAGTAGACAGATTTACAATGCATATGTAGATGTTGGAAGGATGAAACAAAACTTGTTTGTTTTATCGAGTTTGTGGTTTGAATTCGTATGGTTCTTTATGCAGGAGGCTCTTCGATATATCGATGTGTAAACACCATTATCTTTTGTCTGCTGAAGGCAGACAATGTTCACCAAACAAACATTTCATGTTTATACTCGTATTTCTCACGCCTGCTGCTCCTGCTTTTTGTACCACTTGTTGCATTTTTTTGGATGTGCAGAAATAGTTTGTATTGAAAAAATGATTTTGTGGGTATTGTGGGTATTGCTGGCACTTAAATTATAATACAAGGCTTTTTTGAAACCAAGTTATAAAGAAAAAAATATTCCATAGGTATTCTAAAAATGACCTTTGGAACCAAACACTATTTTTGGTTCCAAAAACTATTACCAAAGTGGTGATAACTTTAAATTAGTTAAGTATACTAAACAGCTACTTTAATTTTCACTTAAAAGTAATTCTAACTTTTAAATAGCAATATTTTGTAACAGAAACTTCATTCTTTCCTTAAATGGTTACTATAAAGTAACAAACATTTAAGTAAAACTTGGTTGCCCCCAAGAAGACTTTGCAACTTTAAAAAAAGTGTTACAAGTAAAACAACTTTCAAGTAAATTTAATTTGTAGCAGTTACTTCCGGTTGCCACCTAAAAATTACATTATAATTATTTTTACTTTGTAGTCCCTTTGCAAGTTAAATCTCGAAACTGGAACATGAGTTAAAAACTGCAAAGTTAATAACTTAAAAGTTATTATTTTAGTGTTTGGAACGTTTATGGTACTAACCCAAACTACCGTGTGGAAAAAACTTTAGAGTAGCGAAAACTACTTCAAAGGAAAATGCTTCTTATCGGCCGTTTTTTACTGTACAGTACCACGTGGTAATGTAAATAATAAATTATTTTAATTGTTTATAAATGGTTGTTTACTTTTTAATAAATAGTAATTTTGTTGGTAATAAATATTAAGATTTTTTTATTTATAAACATTTGTTTATACTTTAATATTGATGAAGCGCATTTATTTTACAAAAACAAAATTCATAAGTTCAACAGTAAAATTTAAAGGGTTTATAAATTTACCTGCCTAATTAAACATTATATTGTTATTCTGGTAGTTATAAACTTCCAGTAGATATTCAATAATAATAATAAACCATTAACCATTTAAAAAAGGAGGGATAGTATAATCTAATATAAGTTTGACAAAGACAGTTAATATAGAAGTGAAAACAAATAAATCAAAGTAATTATAACGCTCTAGCAACGATATTAAAACGTTCTAGTAACGTAGCAGCTACGTTTCAAATAGTAGCAGGATTTATAGCTAGTGACATATTTGTTACCTTTTTGGAACTTAATAATTGAGGAGGTGCATTCCAAAACTCGGCTAATCCATATTAGTTGTTTTCGAGAAAAAATGTCACACGTGAGTACTAACGCATATCAGGCAAACACAATACGCATAAGTAAAACATGTATAGATATACCTTGATTAAAAAGGTATAGCTCCAGTTTAAAATAATAAGGTCTGCATGATATAACCAATACTTAGATAAGGCAAGTTTTGGAACGACAGTCAATTTGTACATGAATTTTAAATGGAATAAGGTTAGTTTTAGAATATTATGAACTTTTCAGGGTATAGGGGGATACTTGTTAAATTTACAGACACCACTACTCGTTTTTATTAAGTTTTGGAATGGACCTCCTCAATTGTTTCCCACTTTGGTCGTAACTTAGTAATGAAAGAGTATACTCTTTCATATTATAATATAAAGAGACCGCGACTGTCGTAAAGTTTCAATAGTCCCATATACGTAACAAATACTTAAATTGTTGCTTGTTATATCTCGTAGATTTTTTTAGATATCCGCATCAAATTTTAAGGGTTAACTAACAAAAATACTACTTACAAATAGCATTAAACGGTCTTGTAAAGGACCCTTGTGGAACACCAGAAAAATGCATAATCAGTAAGAATACAACGGTTTTTTACAAAATTTGTTATATCTCGTAAGATATCTGCATCAAATTGTAAGGTTATATTAACAAAAATACGACCTACAAGTTACAATAACCCAGAGTTTGGACTACGATATTTTACATTTATTGGGGTTTATTTGGACATATTAATTGTATTTTCATAAAGTTTGACCAAAAAATGTTTTATGCCAAATTATTTTCCAATGCGATAGCACAAAAACTACACAAATATACAGTCCTAGATAGAGTTATTATTGGCCAACGTCGTTTGTAATGAAATTTGGTCGAAAATTGGCAAAGCGTTTGTAATTCAGATTGATCGAAACTTGGCAAATAATTATATATATATATGTCGTTAATATTTCAAGACTTTCTCTACAAAAAGGCGTCAAAAAGTGCTTGTGTGATAGTTATTACAAAAAAATTACACTAACTAAACGTGTTAAGTTTTAAACGGCTTTAAATTTTGAGTAAGTAATTAAGGTTATGTTTTCAAAGTTTTTAATAAAACATTCAATTATTATACAATTTCTTACTTCTCGAAGATTTTATTCCCTTATTAATTTTGAAGTAATATAAATTTACATTGGTAGTTCTATATTATGTACTTATTTTTTTTTAATTGTTACAGATTTTCATCTTGAAGTTGCAGTGAAGAAAAATAACTGCCTTTTCCTAGGTAAATAGTGTTTATGGGTACTAGGCTTTTACTACAACCAGGACAATTTAAAAATAAATTTTCTACCTATATGTCACGAAGGAAAAAGAGGATTTATTGGGTTTTAAGATCTATCGTGCTAGAAGTGAGCAAGGTAATTGCAATTTTTTTATTGAATTTATACATTTGGTTTTTTTTTAATTTTATTTTTGACCACTGTTCCAGTATTGGAATATACTGTTTTATTTTTTTATTATAATTAAAATTTTTTATTTGTTTTATAAAAAGCGTTTTATTTACCCAATTTTCAAATACTCTCCAAAAAATTAATAGATAGATTAATAGATTTTAATATAAATGAGAAAAAGAGTAATATTCTTTCAAATATAATAATAATATTTGTTAATACTTTGGATTTGTCCAAATATTTACCAATATTTGGTCAATTTTTTAAAAGCCTAATTGCCAAAATAAACATCAAAAATTTGCCATCGTTTTTCCATGCCCAAACATTCCCAAAATTAAACCAACGGTAACCTACCTAATTTATCCAAACTGCTTTGGCATATTATTATTGGTCATTTATTGTTGGCCATTGTGATTGCACAAATACCATAGGAATATACAGTCCTACATAGTACATTTATTGGCAAAACTTTTCCAAAGGTAATGGGCAATTCTTGGCCATGTTTTAACCTGATATGGCTCTCTGGGAAGTTACAATAAACGGTTCAGATGGAAGTTGGAGTAACTAACCTGAGTCATGAGCCTGTCGGCTCCTGTACCCTCCTCGTCCTTGATGTGTATGTCCTGATTGTAGTTGGGGACGAGATCCTTGAACCTGGTGTCGTTCCTGGTGATGGGTTTGTCCGACGAAAGTCCGCTGGCGATGACGCTATTCTCGGGCACGTTAGGCACGTGCTGTTTGAAGACCAGGGGGGTGAGCTTCCGGGGTCCGCGCCCCCTGCCGGCGCCTCTTCCGGGTCCGCAGGACAGCGCACCCTGAGCGAGCGCCAGCACCAGCAGCACCACAGTCACTGCACTCCGACTCATCTCCTCCGGGTTACGCACATCGCACACTGTCCTTTCTTGCTCACTACCGGCGCAACACTCCACTTCGAGCACCGTTCGACAGGTAGGTACGTAATTGCACTTGCATTTGTCATGGGTGAAACACCAACTGACTGGGCCCCACTACGCTACCCTGGCCATCTTCCAGCGCCGTCTCCCATTGGTCGACGGGCGGGGCGCAGTACAGCGTCCAGATGGGTACCTGCTGCTCGCAAATCAACGACCAACAACCAAATCACCAGGTGGCCCACCGTGGTACCGCGCACCAGATCTCGCACGGAAAATCACTAGTGTTGTAAAATTTCCGGAAATATATTTTTTGGAAATATTTCCGGAAACATTGGAAATTAATGGAAATATTGGAAACGAATTAAAAACTAAAGAATTAAAAATTGAATGAAAAAATATTATCTAAAAAATCAAAATACATGAACACAAATTAAAGGTAAAATGACAAAAACACAAATGATGACTGATTCATCATTATGATTACCTTCAATATTATATTCAGCATCAATGCTTTCTTCATGCCAGTCAACTTCCTCTAAATCTTTAAAATTGTCGAAAATATGAATGGATCTATTGCAACTTTCTATTTTTTTTAACAAGTTTTCATTGTGGGACACATAGAGTAGTTTAGCTGCTCTGTCGTTAGTAAGCCTGTTCCTTTTTTTTGAGTGAATGTGACTATAAATACTAAAATTCCCTGACCAGTGCAGTGAAATTCCCCGGTGCCTTAATGTCAATAATCGGTGAATGACGGTGAATACGTACTTTTTCGGAAAATATTTTTCAAGTTTGGTATTTCTATAATATAAAATTATACCAAATTATATAAATTATAAAATAAAACTTTTGTTTTAATTTTTTTGAATATTTCCAATATTTCCAATTTTTCGAGACATGTTTGGAAATTTCCAATATTTCCATTTCCGTTGGAAATATTTCCACTTACAACACTAAAAATCACCAACCACTTTGTTGAACCGCTTAATCACTACTATTTATTAATTCTATCAACACCAAATTTGTTTAAGATAACACTCTCTTAAATTGCTTCAAAACAACGCACAAACTTCCTTCATATTTCTTAAATTTATATCTTTAAACACCAAAAACTTGTTGTTCCACTGTGCACTAACTATCTAGGTAACATAACTGTACAATGTTTTCAATTATTTTTAATACCAAGTTTAAAACTAACAAACCATAGGTTTTCTGTATTTTTTCTTCACTTCTGCACACACACCTTCACACACAACTTTTATCCTGTATTTTTCCCTTCCAGTTCCTCACAAACCAGCAACTTAAGAACAACTAATCGTGATAATACTTTTGGGCCTATTAATTGTTTAATTCCCCCACTTTTAAATCGCGGGAAATCTCGTATGCCCCTGATTTACACACACCTATCTAAAAACATTTGTTTATACAGTGTGTCCCCGCATCGGGTTGCAAATAATTTTTTTTTCTAATATGCGTTTTACGAAAAAAAAATAATTCCCTAAATATAATAAAAAATCCTGCCTATTTGAAAAAACGAGATTCCCATTAAAAACTTTTGAGTCAAATGTTCAAAATATATGTACATTAAATGTACAGGGTGCTTGTAAATTATAAAAAATATAAATATGCTTCTATAGTAAATTTTGATAAACTATAAAAGACATTTTTTACAAGGTTTAAAAAGCCTAAAAACTATCATCCGTGACTGCTACTCTTTCTAGGTTAACCTATATGTTCTCAAATATCTGAGGTAGTAAAAGCATACTAAAAATATCAGTTCACTAAGTAAATAAAACACATCCAAAGCAATCGAATCAAATATAAAATATTATTAAAAATTAAAAGAAATAATTTATAAAACCATTTATGTAGGTGTTACAAAAGTGATTCTATCCTCCGTGAATCTGTTTTAGCTTTAAATTTTATGCATGTGATTCCTGAATGTCAGTTAGAATTTATATGCAGATGAGAGTGTTGCTGTTTTATAATTCAAAAGTTTAAGTTCATTAATTTGCTATTTAAAAACCTATCCACCGTGAATTGTAATATCACAGTAAGTAGATTTTTTTAATAAATATTTTATGCATGTACAATTGTATTTTTTAAAAATATTAAGGTGTCACAATAACTTATTTCAAATATAAAAAGGGATGTTTAAAAAAAAACTAATCCTAACCTCCGTGAAGCCCTAATATTCAAAATGTATGATTTCTTAAAATTCTTGCATTAGTGCAGAACCACTTATGTTATGTTATTACTATAGTATACTATAGTAATAACATAACATAAGTGGTTCTGCACTATATATAGTCTATAGACCTGGTGGCTTCCCAAAAACCCCATTCTAGACTAACAGTGAAACAACCAAAAATAAAAAATGATCATTTTCACTTGGGGAACATGTCAATGTATTCACCCAAATACCAAATATTTTTTTAATTTTAACTTTTAATTTCATCTATTTATTTATAATTATTTTACAGGTCTGCAACATTAATTAGACCACATATTATAATATATTATGTATTTTTGCCTGCTGAGACTGAATCTGAACTCAATTTAAACGTCTGTTTTTTTTAATTTATGAGAACCCTGTACATTTAATTTAGAAACCTCATTATTTAAACAAGCAAGAGTTTTTGTAAAACGCATAATAATCTGGGGACACACTGTATGTAATTTTGATAGCTCTTTTTAATCTGCTTTCCAGTTCAGTTTAAAAAGGTTCGAAGTTTATTTTTGTTAAAATGTATTTTGATTTTAAAATAATAAACTATCATTGGAAATCCTTATCAATTTTTTTTTTCTATAAAACTGTGATATCATTACAAAGTACAAAGTAAATATTATTAACTACAAGTAGTGTATTCATTATTATAAAATGGTTTATTCTGTAACAAGTTTGGAAATTCCAAATTCCAAATTGGAATACAGTATATTGCCCTTAAGTGAAAAGTTTTCTATATATGCATATAAAAAATACCATAAAGAAATAATTCAAATTGGAGAAAGTGAGGTTAGAGTACCTTCTGGAATGTATACCTATAGGTAATTCCACACTAATCATATTAAAAAATTTGTATATTTCTTAAAGTGGCTTAGTCGTGGATAAAATTGACACATAAAATTCATTTGTTTGCAGCATTGAAAGAAAATTGGTCCAACTTGTGAAAATAAGTGCAAATCACATTTCTGTAAAAAAAAGAATAAAAAAGAATTTTAAAGAATATTGAACATAGAAACCATGCTACAAACAGATGTTGGATTTATTCGTAATTCTTGACACATAAAGTTCATTTTTTTATCTGGACTGCGGCAACGTTGCAAATTTAGGGTTTTATGTTTGGTAAATACAGTTGTCAAGTTGGTCGCATTGATTAAAACAAACTAAGCTAGTTATAAATCTAATTGTGGTTATGTATAAATTATTGTAGGTTACATTGTGCAGTTGTCAAGTTAAGTTGTCGAAATTCGTAGTTAAAAATGCAATTAATTTGGCTTTGGTGGTGCTTGGATGAGAAAAATCATATAAAAAAGTAGTTAAATATAGGTTGCTTTACGGCCCAGAAAAGAAAGTATTCCTAGCGGATAATAATCTTCGCTTTGAAAAGAATTTATATAAAAGAAATTAAATTTTTTTGTGAAGGTAAATGTTGTCCAATGGTGAATAATGTGAAAATAATGTGTGATGTAATATTTATAAAACCAAATTCGTTACTTTCTTACTCCAAAAATGTCCATAAGGCGATGTACTTTTTCTTCCATTGTGTCATTTGGCATAATTTCATCAAAATGAAATTTTGCCCTCAAATGGGCTTTTACATTCGAATTCGTTGCTATTATTTTTGGCATAATTATCTTTTTATTTATAATTGACAAGTAAATTATCGTAAGTAATATCATAAGGGCATTTAATTTTTCCGAAAAGAATCGAAAAAACACGTTGCCAAGTAATATTTTAACAAAAAGCATGAGTGCTGGTGGCAACAAAAATCCGAGTCGAAGAGGAGGATTTTTGCACCTGCACGAATGCATTTTGTTAAAAAATATTACTTAGCATTGGGTTTTTTCGATTTTTTTCACAGGAAAAATTAGATGCCCGAATGGTATTTGACAAGACTATTTCATGAGTAACAGTTAACAATAAAAATATAAATTGCAATTTTTGGTGACAACAGCTGTCAAGTTTTGCCGCGGGTAAACTCGAATAAACTGCTGACAGGTGCTGCCACACAGTTTTTTCACCTAGAAACCATTTGTAATTCAAAATTGCGCGTTTGTGATTGTTGGAAATTAAGACGAGGGAAATAGTCAATAATAAATATTATTGTCAATTTGACAGTGTCAAAGTATTTAATTAAATTCTTTAGCAGAAGTATAATTTTTAAATACTAAAAATATTGACATAAGCCACCAACCTAACAAAATGAACTGTATGTTATAACATCGTGACGTCGCGATCTCTCTTCAAGCGTTTTAAATCTTGCGGTTTTCAAAACGTTGCAGCGCGCTGTATACACAGTGTATACACTGAAAAAAAAATCATGTAAATTTCCGGTAATGGTGATTGGTTATTTTGATGCCTTGTTGATAACTGAAATATTCCATTTCATTATTATTTTACATGTAAAATGTAATAGCATAATTGACGTGTAACTCATTTACATTTTTTATGTAAAATAACATTTTTAATGTAATATGTTTTTTATTTGAAATGTATTTATACATGATAACATTAACATGCCGATGCGTGGGCAGCATGCGCGAATTCCCAGCCAATAGGCTTCTTCTCCAGTTACATATGAAATGTAATTTTGCGATTTTTACTACACTCCGAACGTAAAAAAACATTTAAACCTGTAATATTAAGACTAATAAAGTATATTTACATTTTTAATTGTATTTTTTACATTTAGTTCGTTAAATTTACTTATTGTATCAATAATTAATACATTAGTAATTTTACAAACAAAAATGTTTATTTACTTGAAATACATAAAAATTAGACGAAAATAAAGGTAATTTTACAATTTGTCGTAAAAATTAGGAATTTATATGGTAATAATCCTGTAACTTTACATTTAAATGTAATAATTTTTTTCAGTGTAGCGTTCTTAAAAATTGTTTGGAATGTAGGAATGTAGGAATAGTATATAATATACAACCTATTTTGTGGCACCCTGTATAATATAATGATGTGAAATAATATAATTTCATATCAATTTAAATTAAAAAAATTATATTTTCTGACTGACCAAATGAACCCATAATTGACATTTTATTGTTTTTAAATAGCTGCCTATAAAGTTTCTCCTGGACTCTACAAAAATGAATTAGACAAAAATGACTAATTTAATAGTTATTATGCTGCTTTTTCACTTATACCATGGTTAACCATGGGATACCATTGTATCCCAAAATTTAACAGCCAATACTTATGTAAAATTGTCCCCTGAAGCCGAAAATGTCGTCAAAAGTAAAAAAAGTAGAACAGTTTTTGAGATATATTCAATTTTCCATTTAACCCTTTAAGTGGCAGAAGAAATTTTCTTTGAAACACATTTTTTTTTTATTGAAGATAATTTGTATGGATCCCAGGATGCTTGAAAAAATATACAAAAAAATCTACCCCCTCCCTTTTTATCAGAATAGGGTGGTTAGTATAGTGATCTTGGTTACTTCAAGAAAACAAGATGTAGTATAATTTCTCAAATCATTTTATTGACCACTTTTATCAAAAAATATATTGTTGGCAGAAACTCATTATAATGTTAAATATATTTATTCAAGGGAATTTGACTTAAAAACTTTAGGCATGATGTTATAGTTATTATTGATAGCAGAAGTACGGTTGGGTGTTCAAATATTTGGCGCCACATTTAATTACGAGGGTGGTCAGTATAGTGACTCTGCCACTGTGTCCGGTAGATTCGAGACGATTTCAGTTGGAGTTCAGGTAGTATCAAAATATTATCTAAGCCGTTGATATTAGGTGAAATAAGAATTTTACATTTTGATAATTATAGTTCTGGGGTGTAAGAAAAATTATAAGTATCTTGTAATGAGGAAAAATAGTACCAGAAAATACCTAACCTATATTTTCTGAAAAACAAATAGTTGCCCTTTATGAGGCCCAAAACACCCAATACTTTAAATATTTTGTCTTAATTTTGCAACTGAGATACAAAGAAACATATTGAAAGTTTTTAATGTTATTTACAAAATAATAAAATAGCATTTACTCACCTAAATATGTTCACAAATATCACTTTGCACATTCAAAGAAAAAAGTAATGTTCGTAAAGTATCGATGGTTAGTTAAGTGACCACTTTTTCAAAATACGTCATGCGTAGCGGACGTTGGTTAACTGAGTGTATTTGCAGGCCTTTAGGCATGATGTTATAGATATTATTGATAGCAGAAGTACGGTTGGGTGTTCAAATATTTGGCGCCACATTTAATCACGAGGGTGGTCAGTATAGTGACTCTGCCACTTAAAGGGTTAATATGTAATTGACTATATCTTAAAAACTGCTCCACTTTTATAATTTTCGGATTCAGGGGACAATAAGAATTGGCTGGTAAATTTTGTAATACCATGGCAGTCATGGTTAACCATGGTACAAGTGAAAAAGCAGCCACTAATAAATGAGGAGCATCCGTGCAAAACCGGCTATATCCACTTTAATAAAATGTTGGGAAAGTGGCAAAAACTCTCGGTTTCCTGGCCTTTATAGATAAAAGAAATAGCAAACTTGAGTTTTCAAAAACTTTATAAATATTAAGGCCAAAATTTTAAAAAATGTTTTGTATATAGCTGATTTTGCTCAAAAACCGAATAAAATGTGAAAAAAAAACCTTTGTTATTCAAAAATATTAACAAAATAAATTTAGTGCAAACATGAAAAAACAGAACAAATTTTAGTAGTAGTATCGACATATCCAAGTCACATGCTCATCATCATTATTATTTATTGGATATAGCCGGGTTTGCTATAAAAACGTGGATTTGGCCGGTTTTGCTCCTAAAGCTACCTTTTATATGTGATTTTAACATGGATATAGTCGGATTTAAACAGAATTATCTTGGTTGTCGATAGAAATGAACCCAAAGATGCGAAATCAAAAAAAAAATAAAAACTGAATAAAATGGATTTAGCCGGTTTTGCACGGATGCTCCTCAAATATTAAATAAGTCATTTTTGACTAATTCATTTTTAGAGAGTAGAAAATTAGCATTTGGGTCATGCGGTGTATTGTTAGATATACCTACATAAATAGAAATTCAGGTGTTTTTGGTGGATATCGGAATAAAGTCTTTGACACAGTGGATCGGTGCCTTAACATCTCGGATGTGCTAATGAAGCGCTGCCACAGTCTAAAACGGCGAATGTTTTGGTTTCCAGTTAGCGTTTGCTCTGAAAGCATCCACTTCGAAAACAAAAGAGGTTCGTGTTTGCCGGACAAATTAACCACACAATGATGGTTATCGGTTGCCGATGCTGCTGCTGCTTCTGCACTCACACACACACACACGACTTTTCTTTCTTCTCCCTCAAATTACATAACACTGAACCCTTTGTTATCGCATTATTTGTTCTGTGCATTTTTTTACTCATGTCCAAATATCCAAAGGGAAATATTTGATCTATACTAATGACCAGTTGCGCTAACTAATTTAGATACAGCAATTAAACTGTTAAGGGTTATTGACTTCATTAAACACACAGTCAGATAGATACTATCTAATAGATAGTAAGTATATTTCATTTTACCTTTACGACGTATTTCTATTGTGAAGGTAATTAGAAAACTCCCAGATAACATTCACATGGTGATCTTCATTTGATTTTCATTAATGACTTCATAAAGCACTCATAGTGAAGTCAAAGGTGAGCTCGATATGATTGTTCAATGCAGAGCTTCTAAAATTTTATTAAATAGGTGATGATCAGCATATAAAAACAGAAGGGACAAATGTTAATATACAATTATTGTTTTTGACGTATTTTTGCCGCCCCTCCTCTACTATTACTAATAGTAGATATATTATTATACGAGTGATAATGTAGACTATTACTCACGAGGATGAGGTTCACTGAAAGAAATTTGTTGCTAAAAGTAAATACAAATTTATACTAAAAATTTTATACTAGTGCTTTACACATTTATACTACTGTTTATTATGAATGTATGGTAAATTTTGTAATACATTTATTGTAAAGAAGATATGTTAGATCTAAATAAAAATAAACTTACCCTTACTATAAAATGTAAACTATAAGTGAATTACAGCAAAAAAATATTGCTAGAAACACCATTTATATTGCTAGGGCAGCAATAGGCTGCTAACCAAACGAATATATTTGTTTTAGCAATGTATGTGGTAGTCTATATATGAAACATAAAATATATTTGCCCTAATTATTTTTTTATTTAACTTTAGTATATATTTCTTTCAGTGTTTGCTTAAATCATCCGAGTGAATAATGCGCATAAATTTGAGTGTAATACTATACTTTATCCACTCCAATAAAATCTGACGTCAAATAATTATCCTCACTTTTTACCCATTTTAAATGTTATTATGGTTGCATTTTCCCAATTTAAAACTTGATTGGATTAAATCACAGTGAATATTGAATGGCCAATCACTGATGCCTAACAACGTGATTAATGATTTCATTATTCCCGTTGGAATTTATAATGTTTATCATTATTCACGGAAAAAAACAATATCATAGAACAATGTACTTAACAGGTATTTATTTAAATTGATTTTATTATAGAAATAAAAAAATTATATTAAAAAAATAGACAGAAAAGTCACTTCAAGAAAACCGGCATTAATAAAAAATGGCGAGCTTCAAAAAATTATAGTTTTTCTAAAAAAAATTAACAATTATTATTATATTATGTTCTCTTTGTGCCTTTGTTACATGTGGGCACATCTGCAGTAAATATAAATAAATCATCTTTACGTAAGCGCGTCTATTGTCTGGCCACACATAAAGTTTATGTCATACACCCAGGACCAAAAACAGCAAATATTTTGTGAAAGTAAGACCACGTGTCCTGGTTTTGGACAATACCTTATTTATTATACAGTGTGTCCCTGAATTGACTTGAGTTTTTTTTTTCTTTACACTACTAGTGCAAAATAGACTGAAAAAACTGGTAATAACCGAAATGCGTTTTAAAATGTTTGATTGGTACCTATCTACCTACGCAGTGTATATCCGGAGATACCGCGTTGTGGAAGTGTGGCATTTTTGTTCAGTTCATTTTAATTACGGTGAATCCATAAGATAATTTTCTTATTTTTTGGTAAGTATTATACTTCCTTTTTCTTTAAGCCTTAATACTCAATAAATGCCAATATGTTAAAATGATGTCCATACCCGACCTATATTAGGTATATATCAATAATTTACGACAGTTTTTATTTTCAAGCGTAATGGTTGTTATATTAACCTATACCTACATTTTTATTAATATTATGGAAAATTTGTACACGTGTGGTAAATCCCCGACATACAGCCGCCTGAGGCCTCCCTACCAATGGGATCACCCATTTTTTATAACAGAAAAATGGATTACCGATAAATTCTCAAGATAATTCATTGCTTACAAGTTGACAGCCAGTAAAACATTGCATTGATCTAAAACTTTTACGTTTTAAGGAACCATTTTGCTTAAGCCAGCCATACGACTCAAATATAAAATTATATTTTAAAAGGCACCGATTTTGATAATTGTCATAGATTTTTGTTCCAAATAAATGTTTCTCTTTATTTACCTTTTCGTTTTATTCACTACCACCAATAGGTTTTACTCAAATAATAGTGTTAATTTACACTAGAAGTTTGCACTAAAAGAGTAAAAGTACCTTTCTAAAATTAGAACTTTTCTAAAGTGGTGTTAATTTACACTGAACAAAAGTGGGATTTTACTCAGAAAGTGTAGAAGTACACGATTTTAGGTAAATTAACACTTTTTAATACAGTGTAAAATTACTTTATCCTCAGTGCTATAGTGTTAAATCATACTTGCTTACTTGGGGAAAATTACACTACAAATTAACTCTAATTGTAGTGTTACAAAACAACACTATTTAGTGTGGACCTGTGTGAACTCTAATTAGTGTTGCTTAGGGTTGATTTTTTTACTCTGTACGTGACTTGATATTAATACTTCGTTGTCATTTTCCTTTTAACTTCAAATATCATCGATGATCCAGGGTCTCATTTGGGAAATTTCTTTAAAAAATATGTAATTTGAAATTTACCGCATATATTCGAAGACCAGTTCATTGAATTCCTCTGGTGAAGCTTGTAATAAGGAAGACGGAAAAATCGAGACACAAGCACCGTTGTGCGATCGCACCGGAAACAGAAACCTACACGGGTCGCCGTCAAAAGACAAAGGATGTGATGGGATCAATCCAGTCAGATACCATTAAAAACGCCATCCATTAACTGCCTTCTTTTTTTATTTGGCGTGTAGGTACTTTGTTCGATATACTGTTTCAAATTTTAAGGATTTTTTACATCCCACTTTTGTTCAGTGTAAATTAACACTACTTTGGAAAAGTTCTAATTTTAGAAAGGTACTTTTACTCTTTTAGTGCAAACTTCTAGTGTAAATTAACACCATTATTTGAGTAAAACCTATTGGTAGTGAATAAAACGAAAATGTAAATAAAGAGAAACATTTATTTGGAACAAAAATCTATGACAATTATTAAAATCGGTGCCTTTTAAAATATAATTTTATATTTGAGTCGTATGGCTGGCTTAAGCAAAATGGTTCCTTAAAACGTAAAAGTCTTAGATCAATGCAATGTTTTACTGGCTGTCAACTTGTAAGCAATGAATTATCTTGAGAATTCATCAGTAGTCCATTTTTCTGTTATAAAAAATGGGTGATCCCATTGGTAGAGAGGTGTCAGGCGGCTGTATGCCGGGTATTTACCACACGTGTACAAATTTTCCATAATATTAATAAAAATGTAGGTATAGGTTAATTTAACAACCATTACGCTTGAAAATAAAAAGTAAATCAAGTGTGTATGTATATTATTATTAATGTCGTTACAAGTACCCGACCTACTGCCGTTAATTATAGGTCGGGTATGGACATCCTTTTAACATATTGGTATTTATTGAGTATTAAGGCTTAAAGAAAAAGGAAGTATAATACTTACCAAAAAATAAGAATGTCCTCTTATGGATTCGCCGTAATTAAAATCTAACTGAACAAAAATGCCACACTTCCACAACGCGGTATCTCCGGATATGCACTGCGTAGGTAGATATGTTCCAACCAAACATTTTCAAACGCATTTTGGTTATTACAAGTTTTTTCAGTCTATTTTGCCACTATTGGTGTAATTTAACTTTAATTGTGATACAATGTGCACTATAGTAGTTTAAAGAAAAAATAGCTTTTAGTAACATCAAAACAGACAAAGAAATTGGCATGCACTGTGTGTACATTTTGTCACTATTTAACACATTAAGGGGTAATAAACACTCGCATTAAGTTTTTCTACCCTTTTGATTTATTTTAATAATAAATAGTATGAATGTACCAATGAATAATGCTCATATTCTTTAAATGTGTTTAATAAAGTTTATAAGCACTAAATGCTACCTAGTGTATTTTGTAGTGTAACTTTTACACTTACAAATCAACTCTAATATTTGTACCCCTATACACTAAAAAATTACACGGGCAAAATTTTTTACTGTGTATGGCCTTTGAAACAAACCGCATTTGCGTTAGTCAATATATTCTATAGGATGGCAGTTTTATTGCATTTCTTTGAATATACCAGATTCCAGTCAAATGACGTTCATTGAAGACAAAAACTGAATAATATAATTGGCGCAATTACACAAGAATTTCAAGAAAATACGTAAGTTACACAGTTTTTAATTGATTTCTTACTTAAATAGGCATGATTGCCCTCTCTTTGAAATTAATTGCTTTTTATCAAGATGTCTTGACTTTCTACGTTCGAATTACGTAAGAATTTCTGCGATCATCAATTATTCCTTATACAGATAATTTTTATTAATTTATTTCAAAATATTGGATTTATACTCGTCATACAATAAAAACTTCTTAATAATGTAAATGTATAAATTTAAATATACAGGGTGTTCCCAGATTGCTGCTTGATCTAAAATAAATGTTCACCAAAAATAAGCGACTTGTGAAAATACAAAAGTGTTTCCAAAAGTATGACAAACCTCCCCAGTAGCACAAAGATATTGGCCCAATATTCGTAATAATATTGGGCCAATATATCTTACGTCAGATTTTTTCTATCATGGTTCAATATTGAAACCCAACATTGGCCCGAAGTTGTTTTACATTACACTGTACAAAAATTTGCCCGTGTAAATTTTTTAGTGTAGTGGTAAAAATATTAGAGTTGATTTTTAAGTGTTAAAGTTACACTACAAAATACACTAGGTAGCATTTAGTGCTTATTAACATTATAATAAAGTCTTTATTAAACACTATTAAAGAATATGAACATTATTCATTTGTACATTCACACTATTTATTATTAAAATAAATCAAAAGGATAGAAAAACTTAATGCGAGTGTTTATTACCCCGTAATGTGTTAAATAGTGACAAAATGTACACTACAGTGCATGCCAATTTCTTTGTCTGTTTTGATGTTACTAAGAGCTCTTTTTTTCTTTACACTACTAGTGCACATTGTATCACAATTAAAGTTAAATTACACCAATAGTGGCAAAATAGACTGAAAAAACTGGTAATAACCGAAATGCGTTTTAAAATGTTTGGTTGGTACCTATCTACATACGCAGTGCATATCCGGAGATACCGCGTTGTGGAAGTGTGGCATTTTTGTTCAGTTAGATTTTAATTACGGTGAATCCATAAGGGGACATTCTTATTTTTTGGTAAGTATTATACTTCCTTTTTCTTTAAGCCTTAATACTCAATAAATACCAATATGTTAAAAGGATGTCCATACCCGACCTATATTATATATCAATAATTTACGGCAGCATTTGGTGCTAAACAATAAGGATGGTAGTCGGTTGCGCCACTTAAAACCGTTCCTGCGCCACTAGTATAGACCTATCCTGGAAACAAACGTTTGTCGTTACATATCACTTTTAGAAATCCGAAAGCATCGTTGACTATAGTTAATGATATGATGGCGTAAAATAATAGGCCAATATAGGACCAACCTTATTATCATCGTATGCCAATATAGGGCTTACATTGGCTAAATAAATTCAATATTGGCCCCAGATAAAATATTGAGCATAGTTGCGCCCCATAATAATAATAAATAATAATAATAAAATAATCTTTATTTCAAAATTTGCACATACAAAATTAATTAAACAGTATATAAACAAAAGGGAAACATGTCAAAAAAAAGAAATGAGAACATTACAAAACAAAACAAACATATAATTTAATGAGTAGGTCTCTAAATCACAAATCCAATCATAGACTTTCTTTTTAAATAATTTAAAAGTATTTATGTTTCTAATACTATTTGGTAATGTATTAAAACATTTTATGCAGGCATATAAACTACCTTTTTCAAAACTGGAAAGTCTATGATAAGGATAGTATAGTATCCTACTATAGTAGTGTACATTTCTTAAATTTTTCGACCTATATTGTTCAAATAATTGTTTGTTTTTAAACATTAACAACAATAATTTATAAACATATACACCACTTAAAGTAATTAGGTATATTATTTCTTTTAAAATGCCCTTTACATGAAGACATATCCTAATCCTAACATTTCATGTAAAACTCCTTTCTGACATAAAAATACCTCTTGTACAATAGTACTCTGACCCCAAAAAATTATACCATACCTTAATAAAGACTGAAAATTTGCATGATATACAGTTTTCAATGTTTGAAAATTTACATATTTTCGTATAACCCTTATAGAAAACAGGGTTTTATTTAATTTGCTACATAGCTCTTCAACATATGTATCATATGATACTTCCAATCTATGTTTTCATCTATTTGAAGGCCTAAAAATTTTGTATTTTTATTGATTTTAATTGAAGTATTGTTAAATGTAATATCATTAAAATTTTGAACATTTGAATGTTTGGTCTTAAAATGTATGCAATTTGTTTTGTCTTTATTAAGTATGAGCATGTTGTCATTGAACCATGTTTCAATATAGGACCAATATTTTGTGCTACTGGGGTAGTGTAAAAGTGATGAAAACGTTTATTAAAAAAAATTAAAAGACTTGACTTAATGCATTTTTCTATAGTTGGGCAGTATATATACTCGTAGTGTGCATCGAAATGTTTGTATTCCTAATGGACAAACGACTAGTTTATTGTTGTCAAGTGGGTTTAGGCCAATTGAAGGGACATTTTGGCCGTGTAGGAGCGAAGAATGCACTTGACTAGCTGGTAAGTATGCGTGCTACGGGTGTGCGCGCCTCTCTTCATATAAGAGACCATTGAATAAATTAAATCGACACCGCGATGAATCTACAGGCGCCAAAATTCCCACGGATCTTCGCCGTGACGGGGGTGAATCACACCCCGTGTCCTCCGGTCACCTTCAATAGATTAATGGATTTCATTTTTTTATACTTTCTTTTTCGGTTACTGTACAGGGTGTTTTCTTATTATTATTATTATTATTACACTGCAAAAAATATCAGTGTGTAAATTCTCTTTTTTTTGTGTTAAAATTTTTGTGTAAATTTTGTGTAAAAATCGTGTAAATACTTTTACACGAATGTTTTTAAATTGGGAATCAACACTAAAATGTGTAACCACTTGTTAATTTACACGTTAATGTGTTATAAACTCATATTTAATAAATATCGTGTTATGTTACACAAAGTTGTGTAAATTTTAACAAATATCGTGTAAAATTTGCCCTTTTGCTTCTTATATGTAATATGAAATTTAAACTTTGACTTCAGGAAACATAGTGGGTAATAACAAATTTGCCAGTAACACATGACATTTTATCTTTTTTAGGTAAATAAGTTTTAAACAATTAAAATGATCTTGTTTCCTTTATTACTTTTTTTAAATGTTTTTAATAATTTGTTTTATATAAAAATATTATAATATAATATTTTGTCTAATTGAAATTATAAAATATTTTTTTTTAATAAAAGTATTTTTTTAAACGTAATTTTTATTTATCTACCCAATTTTGTGTAAAATTAATATGCTAAAATATTAAAAAATAACACCATCTGTTGTTAAATTTAATACCTAAAGTTGTGTTAAAATTACACAAACAATGTGTTAAAGTTTAATTATTCTTCGTGTAAATTATTACACGATTTAAAAAACAAATCAACACATTGATGCTGTGTTAAAATTTTACACGATGTCGTGTGGACTTCGAATAACACAGTTTGGTGTTGGGGCGTGTAGACTTGTGTTAATTATTTTTTACACTTTGATAGTTCGAATTACTAACATTGAGTACGCCCACCTATATTACCTAATTTTAGACTGCTTTCCTGCAGAGAAGTGCTTTATTAAATACCAAAACTAAAATTATAATGTTTTTTGGTAAAAAGTATCATTTTTTGAAATTTTTCGAGTCGTTTGTTTAACTACTAATTAAATTAAAAAGGCAACAAAGTAAATGGGTTTCGGTATAAACATAACTCTTTGACTATTATTTGATATTTTTTATTCACACCATGCCTAAAGTACCCAAAAATTCAATCTCCAATCTTATTTAGTATTATAAAAATTTAATATCGAATTGAAGTATAAAGGCGCCTTTATCTACTTTATCGTTCAAGCACATTAAAGTGCTTCTATTTATTTTTGACATTTAAAATTTAAACTTTAAATTGTATTTTTACTTGAAAGTGATTTTAAGAACCAAAAATGAAAAAAGAGCAGGAAATGGAAGTGGTAGTGGCAGAGAAAGAGAAAGGAGATGAACCTTAATGTCGTCGTTGTAAATTTGTTTTGTTTTTGTTGCGGTACCTTTACGCCCAAGAAAATCCAACGCAATATTTCATTACAAAATTTTATGAGATTCCTACTACCTTAATTTTGCAGGAATATTAAATGGACCTTATATACGACGTTTATTGAAAGATCAAGCATTCAAAAATGCTCTCAAAGTTGACGAGCTTGTCGCATATGGAAGTGTTAAAGCTGTCATTGAAAATGTTCTTGGTTCATATCGGGCCTAAAATTGGCGCCAACTCATTGAAAAAATGCTCTGCGATTTGTACAGAATTAGCGTTAATATGTCATTTTAAATACATTTTTTTTTCATCCTGATAAATTTGCCGAACTGATGAACATGGAGAACGATTTCACCAAGTAACTGCAAATCTAGAGCATTGGTAGATATCTATGGGTATAGCGGAAAGAAGTTGGATTCATTGTTAGGAGACATTTGCTGGAATTTGCAGCAAAAGATGTACGACGATGATGAGGATTAAGTACAATAATACTATAATTCAATTCGATATTTAATACGATTTAATAAATTTAAGGTAGAAAAAAGCAAAATTATGCAATGCATTAATTTTTATGGGCTTAATTTGGATAAAAAATACCAAAACTTGTTTACTTTGTGACCTTTCAATTCACTAATTAAAATAAACGACAAAAAATGTCAAATAATGGTGTTTTTTTACATAAAATACATTCAAATTTTAGTTTTAGTATTTAAAATGTCATATTGTTAAGATAAATATGATCTATTTGTCGTATACCAATTAATTCAGTACATTCAAGATAAATTTAAGCCAAAATAATTTAATAAATAATTAAAATACTAACAAAAAAACGAAATTATTTTAAATCCTAGACGTCCTAGAGAAAAACGAATGACATTTTTGAAATCAGTTAAACTAAGCTGGAGTACTCAATGTTAGTTAACTATTATAGTGTTATTAGAATAGATCTCAAAAAAATTTTAAATCCAGCTTAACTGGTTGAAAAAACTATTTTTTTTGACAAAAACACATAAACAAAAAAGCATTGGTAAATTTAATAAAATAGTATTGACATTGTTTTCTTCAATGTGTTTCACTATCGTGGACCATTAGAAGTTTCTGGGGAACGGAAAAAGATATCGATTAGAAATTTTAAAAGCTTTATAATCCATTTAAGTTTATTTATTTTACTATTACAGTATTACTAATGGACCACGAATGTAAAACACCCTGTATACTTGGTACTAAAATACATTTTTTCAAAAGGTTTTTAAAAATGATTGTACTTTTTTTTAGATCAACAGTACCTTCTTTTTTATGTGGGTACATGTTTTCAAAATTATAATGTTACACTCATAAACTGTTTTTTATGTTCGAAAACGATTGTACCTATGTGGCAACAATGTGGATGAAGGTTAAGAATATTTGGGTCCCCGACTGATACGCATCTTCGGTATTCATTTTTACATTCATTAATGGTGGCCATTACTCTTTTGGGATCATGAATATGTGCGGTAATGTTCAGAGATAAAGCCCCAATAAAATTTGTTGGAATCTCGGTTACTAATTGATTTAAAATGTACACACCGGCATAGATCGCCTTTTGGGAGTCTATTAATTTATGATAAGGGCCGTGATTTATCTTCTGTTCCAATTTCCTTCACACAAAACTACTTTAAAACTAATAGGATTATCGAAAAACTAAACTTTATGCAGGTAGGTGGTAAGGAGAAAAATTTAAATCAGTTTTCGGTTTCAAAGGATTCCTTTGTAATCTATGCCATTCTACCTTCGAGTTTTAATGTTAATATTTATAAAATGTTTTTTGTCAAGATTTAAATTACTTATACACCGGGTGGCCCATCGAAAACCAGCAAGTTAAAGTAAGTTAAGGTAAGAACCCGTATAATTTTGTTTTATTCAGGGTCATTTAACTTAAAACTTTGAAATATTTCAGTGAGTATGCATTTTACGAAAAAATGTTTAAAATAAAATTAAATAATTCGAGGGGGGATTTTTCTTCTGTATACGATTCTGCAATAATTTTTCTATAAAAATATCACTTTTTTGGAAATAATTATCTTATTATATTAAATCTGATTATTTTAAGTACCCACGATTTTCCTTTGGTTTAAGTTTTATACATTATTTCATTCGGTGATAATTATCAATTGCGCACCTTGGTCACTTTTTACCTTCCAGCATTAAATCCTTTAATTTAAAGGATTATTGTACTATTTTTAAAAAAACATTATTTTGACAATTAATTAATTTAATTCTAATTGAGGTATAAAAAAATGGAATAAAAAATAGAAATGATTTTGATTTATGGAGAAGCATGCAGGAATCTTGATGATGCTGTTAATAACTACGCTCAGCGTTTTCCGGATAAAATTCGATAACGTACTTAATTTCACCGTACAGTCAAGCAGTTTACTACAAACTGATCGACTAGGAACTTTAGGCTAATTTGATTGCCTAATTTAATTTATTATGTTATGGTTGGTAACAAATCTGTCTAAAAAGTTGGCAAACATTGTTTAAATTTAGCTTAATTACAAAAATGACAAAATTAACAATGCAATTTGCATTATGCAAATTGTCAATTTGGCGTTTTTATTAATTGTTGGTTATGTCATTTTTGTACTGAGGGTAAATTCAAACAAAATCTGCCAACTTTTATGACAGAATCTAGTGCATTTCTTTGAATTTAATTTTGTGGTTATGGATTTTTTAAAATAGGTACTAAATTTTCTAATCATTGCTTAAGCTAATAGCTGGATGAGTAAATAAATACAGAAGGGTATTTAGAGCTCTAAGGGCATAAAACTTTTTTATTTATTGAGTTTTTATTTATTTTTTGCAAGAAAAATTTTTAGTAACAATTTTTTACATCTGGCAACGCGCAGCTACTTTGTTGGTTGGTATCTATGTCCTCACAGAACACAAGTGTGCAGAGATAAACCAAGTGTGTAACCAGTGGCGTATCAAAAAAATATATAAAAAACTTCTAATGCATATTTTTTCTTAATCTTTGGAAAAATATTTTTTAATATATTTTTCCTTTACTCTTAATGTCAAAAGGTATTCAGTATTTTAATATATAACAATATTTACATAACACCCTGTATAAGCATATAAGCGTTTCTTAATCAATGATATAAGGAATAAGAAATCGAAATTGAGTAACCAAAGTTTTGCAGTTTTTACTTGCAACGAGAAAATAGTGCGCGATTTAGCTGTGCAATTGAAACTTTGCGAACAAAATTTGTGGAGTAAGACTTCTCCCTTCCTCTCTTTTGTGAAAAAACTAATCATTATTTTTATTATAAGTGATGTGCAGTTCGTATTTTTTAAACGTTTTGTTGACAATTCTGGAATTCCCACGATGCTAGCGAGCGCCACCAGATGGCGCGCGCGTTGCAAATAACTCATTTGACAATGACAATGCAAATAATAAAAATAATTTATCACCAAAGAGAAAATATTAGTGGGTAATGAATTTAGTCAATATTTCACAATATGATCCAACATAATATTAAAAACAACGATGCAATATTTAATGGTTATTTAAAGTAATAACCTGAAGTCGTAAAAAAGTAAAAATTCCTAATAAACTGGTGTTGCAAACAATCGTTTGAGGTAAGGCAGAAATCCGTTTTATGGCTTATTTACACTTGTTTTTATAACCACTAACCACAATAATGGAAAAATATTGTTCTTCCGGTTATAAAATTAAAGATGACAATTCCAACTTTTATTGTCACGAGGTGATGATGGTCGAACTTTTATCACTTTGGTCAGGGAATAATAAGATAATCCTTGCTAGCTTGTCTTAAACATGTCTTGTTGCTTCAGACATGAACTCGATGACAGGTGATGAAGTGTTTGTGCGGGCAAGTTTCAACAGGTAGGTATAGCTTGTGTTTTTATTTTAAATTTTATTGTGTCAAAGCTCTGCTTTTTTGGCAAATTACAAAAACACTATGGGATAAAAATAAATACATAAGTATTTTTAAGAAAAACTATTATTTTTTATAAACGTATACTTACCTAATGTACACTGAGGAAAAAATGTAATACCTGTTATGAAAAATATAATACTCCTTATAAGATTTCTCTATCAGTATTAGGACAGATAACTAGTTCATAGACAGTATGAACTCGGTTTTGTTAAAACATCTTGTAACAGTTATTAGACATACTATTATCTCTTATAAAATCGATATGCTACCACCATAAAATGATTTAGTGGATATAATCAAAATCTTAAATACTATAAATATATCGAGTATTAAATGTTTTGAATTTTTGTATTTTAAAATTCTTATTAATTTTATGTAGTTTATTCTCTTTACACAGTAAAAAAAATCAACTCTAAGCAACACTAATTAGAGTTCACACAGGTCCACACTAAATAGTGTTGTTTTATAACACTACAATTAGAGTTAATTTGTAGTGTAATTTTCCCCAAGTAAGCAAGTATGATTTAACACTATAGCACTGAGGATAAAGTATTGTATAAAAAAAATCAACTCTAAGCAACACTAATTAGAGTTCACACAGGTCCACACTACACTGAAAAAATGTATCCTTAGCCGTTACCGAAAAATTGTTAAATAAGTATAGATTGTTACGGTTGAAATAGGTGACAGCAAATGTTTGTGGTATTTATTACCACAACAAAAATGTTTTTAAGTCTTAGTAATGTTAAATGAAATGTCGTGTTAAATATTAACCATTAATAGCTTCTTAAGCAGTACTACAACGTTGTGGTATCAAATAGAATTACCGAATTCTGATAGTAACTACTGCATTATAGTAAGTCTGAACATTCTTTAGTCGTTTGAAATATGCTTTAAGTAAGATATATTTAATAACAACGAAATGCCATTAAAAAAAGTAATATTTATTATTTATTAACTTACCAGGGTAATATTTAGTACTTGTATAACCAGTATGTACTAATGATACGGTATTTAACCAATAATTTTCTTATCTGGTAAGCAGTACTACTTCCAAACGTAAAGTGACCAGCCCAAAAAATAGGGGGACATTTTGTGTAAATTAACCTTAATTACAAAAATGATACAATTAACAATAATAAAGTGTCAAATTTTCAATTTTCACTGTATCATTGTGTTAATTTTGTAATTAAGGTAAATTCATACAAAATGTCCCTATTTTTAGACAAAATCTGGTCACTTTATCCAAACGGAATAAATACTGAATTAAAAAGTTATCGATTATCGTTTTTGGTGTTATGTAAAAGTTTGCAGTAAAGGTTATAGGATAAAAGAGAACCATGTTTTTCAAAAATTTTTATTAAAAAAATATATATAAAATTCTTAGAATAAAATAAATGATATCGCCTCCTTAACTTTTATGATAAACAAAAAAACCTAAACCAACAATAATACAATATATATACTAAATATGAGAAGGTGTATCAATAAAACATTTAATAAAAAAATAATAAATAATTTACTTATTTGTTAAATTTTTCTTAATATTAAACAAGTGTTTGTCATTCCCAAAAGGGTTAGCTATAAGTTTTCAAACTCATAGCCTCATTGTATAGATATTACCACAGAACACTTGTTCTGTGGATATTACTAATATATTAAAAAATAACGTCAAAACTCTTTAAAACAAATATTGAACATTGAATCTTATTAAAATAATACCTGTAACTTACATGCTGTAAGTAAGAAATACCCAAATAGTTTTTTTACCTAAAAGCATAGAAAAGAATAGTTTTCTATGGTAAAAGGCAAAAATGTTTATCTCGTCACCACGCAAAGGCTGCAAGCCTAAAGTTGATACTGATCAAACTATTAAATAGAATGAAGTAAGTACCCCTTTACAAGCAAAAGCAAAAAGCGTAATATTAGAATGAAGTAAATTAAAGTTATGTTAGGTAGATATTCTTAATAATACATAAATAATTAAGTATTTAATTACCCTTAAAAACAGAAATTGAATCTTGTAACTTCCAATTTATTAGCAAATCGTCCATTGAGGCGTCTTTATGCAAGCTTACTAACAACAATGGCGATTTTGCGCGATGAGCAGTATAGTTAAGCTTTGTTTTAGTATTACCAACTTCAAAATTTGTAAGATATAATAGAACGTTGTAGTAATACTTACCACAAATGTTTAGTGCCTATAAAAGAATTCATATTTGGAAGAGTTACTTGTTACTTGATTTACTTATAATATCTGTCTGAGTTGTTTAAAAATTAACGATGTGGTATTAGTTTGGCAGCATTTTGTAATACTTTTAAATATGATCTGTTTTAGTTAAGCCTACTATAACTACTGTTACATATTTGACATTTTTCCTGTTGTTATATATTAAGGGTTTTAGGTCGCCATTAATACTAAAGCATGTATTATTTCATACTAATTTAGGCTACATTTTTGTTGCAGTATTACTAGATAAATGCTTAGTTTTTCTTTATGCATCGTAAATGTATATTAAACATTTTGCCTTTTTATTTTCTACTGAACCTATACTACAATTACGTAGTAGTAAAAATTTTTAAATAAAAATTTTCAGTGTAAATAGATTTGTTTTATAACACTACAATTAGAGTTAATTTGTAGTGTAATTTTCCCCAAGTAAGCAAGTATGATTTAACACTATAGCACTGAGGATAAAGTACTGTATTAAAAAGTGTTAATTTACCAAAAATCGTGTACTTCTACACTTCCTGGGTAAAATTACACTTTTGTTCAGTGTAAATTAACACTACTTTAGAAAGGTTCTAATTTTAGAAAGGTACTTTTACTCTTTTAGTGCAAACTTCTAGTTTAAATTAACACTATTATTTGAGTAAAACCTATTGGTGGTAGTGAATAAAACGAAAAGGTAAATAAAGAGAAATATTTATTTGAAACAAAAATCTATGACAATTATCAAAATCGGTGCCTTTTAAAATTTAATTTTATATTTGAGTCGTATGGCTGGCTTAAGCAAAATGGTTCCTTAAAACGTAAAAGTTTTAGATCAATGCAATGTTTTACTGGCTGTCAACTTGTAAGCAATGAATTATCTTGAGAATTCATCAGTAATACAATTTTTCTGTTATAAAAAATGGGTGATCCCATTGGTAGAGAGGCGTCAGGCGGCTGTATGTCGGGGATTTACCACACGTGTACAAATTTTCCATAATATTAAAAAAAATTTAGGTATAGGATAATATAACAACCATTACGCTTGAAAATAAAAAGTAAATCAAGTGTGTATGTATACATACTGTATTTATATTATTAATTTTAATAAGTACCCGACCTACTGCCGTAAATTATTGATATATAATATAGGTCGGGTATGGACATCCTTTTAACATATTGGTATTTATTGAGTATTAAGGCTTAAAGAAAAAGGAAGTATAATACTAACCAAAAAATAATTGTGGATTCACCGTAATTAAACTGAACAAAAATACCAAACTTCCACAACGAAGTATCTCCGGATATGCACTGCGTAGGTAGATAGGTACCAACCAAACAGACAAAGAAATTGGCATGCACTGTAGTGTACATTTTGTCACTATTTAACACATTAAGGGGTAATAAACACTCGCATTAAGTTTTTCTACCCTTTTGATTTATTTTAATAATAAATAGTGCGAATATATCAATAAATAATGTTCATATTCTTTAAATGTGTTTAATAAAGTCAATAGTGTATTTTGTAGTGTTACTTTTACACTTACAAATCAACTCTAATATTTTTACCCCTACACTAAAAAATTTACACGGGCAAATCTTTTTACTGTGTACGCGAGTTACTCTATTTTTTTATAGATGTTGTTCTTTAGAAATATTTAATTTAAATCATTTTCTAGACGCTTATTTAATTAAACACTCGCTTGCGAGCTCGCTCGTGCCTATAATTATAATTAAAATTCGTGGTACTACGTAGGTTTTTAAAATTTCTTAATTAAATTACTCACTAACTAGCATTTAGGTTTCGGAATGTTATGGCGTATAATCCTGCAGTAAAACGTTAAGTCGTTTAATCCAGATCCAGATAATTGAAAAATGATTTGTGACAGCAATAAAGGTCGTGTTTAAATTGTTCGAGAGTAATGTTGTCGAGTTGATACGTTGTGTCGGTAGGCTGGTAGTTGTCTGGAACCTTATAAAACGAATCAACAAGGAGTGATTATTCGTGTGACGAGTTCTACAGCCCATTCATAATCCTATTTACACATTTTTTACTGGCCGTATAATGACAAGGTAGGCGATAAGTAGAGGAAATGCGGGCGAGTCTTTTGCGTCGCATCAAACTAATGTTTAACGATTAAACATAATAAAAGTGTTTTTTTTTTATCTGAATGGCTGAATGAATGATAAATCGGCATCTTCAATAACTTTACAAAAGTTATTTGTGTTTTACCTCTTACAATGTTATAAAAATCAGATTTGTTAACGTTATAATATTTAACAAATTATTTCGTTGAAATCTTCAAAAAACTATATTTATATATGCCGTATTTTTAAAGATTTTAGTTTTTTTCTTATAAATATATAAAGAGGATAGTTTGTTTGTTTAAACTTTATTATGCACATGTACCAGCTCTTCTTCCAATTCTCGAAACACTTCTAAAACTCGATCTTTGGGATAGCCTTTAGTTCTTTCAGCGATGCGCTTTTAATGTCATCTATGCTTGCGAAACGACGGCCCTTTAAGGTTCTCTTTATTTTTGGGAATAGGAAAAAGTCAGACAGAGGCATGTCTGGCGAATATGGAGGCTGGGGCATCATTACAGTATTGTTTTTGGCCAAAAATTTTGTTCAAAATTTAACAATTTTAGAACAAATTTTGCTGCCACGCGTTTCATACCCAAAACATTCGAAAAAATTACATGGGATGAGCCAATCGATATACCAACATCATCAGCGACTTCTCTGATGGTTTATAACCATTTCTTCCACTTTTTCCATGTTTTTATCGGTTGTTAATGCGCTTGTGCGTTCGGGGCGTTCGTCATCTTCAACGTCTTCACGGCCATCTTGGAAACTCTTATACCACTTGTAAACTCTTGTTTTACTTATAGCAGACTCACTATAGCCCTTTGTTAACATTTCACAGAATTTATTTCATTTTTTTAAGCAAAATTGGATACAAATTCTTTGATCCATTTCTTTTAACGAACGAAAAATCGCCGAGCTCATAAAACACGTCTAACTTTAGCGGCTGCCACAGACAAAGTAAACAATGAAAACAGCTAAAGTTTTTATCATACTTCGGGGGCATGTATACCAACATAATAAAGAAAATTTTATGACAACCGGACCCTCCGAACCCGCGAAATTAAACAATTCCCGTTATTTTCTGAACACACCTCGTAAATTGCTGTTTTAGGTAATTTTTTTTATTTCGTTTTTGTAAATATCATATAATTCATATATTTCTTTCTCGGATTCCTCATCCCTTTTCTGGATTCTGAAGGTAACTACTAATTCCTTGTTCTGACTTCTGAAATAGTTTGTTGCAAATATTATTAAGTGAGGTATCTCTAGTTTTTAAAGCATTTATAATGGTTAGGCAGGAACAGTATGATTTATATATATAAAAAGTACTTTTAACATACCACCCGAAAATTAGATATATTATATCTAATTTTCGGGTGGTATGTTAAAAGTACTTTTTAAAAGTATTTTCCGAATTTATTAATTATTTTGCCATTAGTTTTTCATGTTCTCTATCATGCACTGTATTTAAATCACTGTTATTCTGCAAGATGTCCTGTGACGAAGAAATCACTAAATTACTTACTCTCTAAAAATGAATTGGTCAAAAATGTCATAGCGAAAAAGCAGCCACTAATAATTCTCGTCAACAGCAATTCGTATACAGGACATTTAGCAGTCAATTCCTATGAAAAATTATTCGCTGAATCCGAAAATGTCGTCAAAAGTTATAAAAGTAGTACAGTTTTTGAAATATAATTAATTTTACATATAATATGGAATTGACTTTATCTCAAAAACTTTTATAGTTTTTGACGGTCTTTTCGGATTCAGCAACAATTTTACATAAGAATTGCCGGGACACGAATAGAGTATGATATTGGACATGTGTCCAATAATAGAAGCGTCATCAAATGATTTCACTTTAAGGTATACCTAATATATTAATGCATTAACATGTTAACTATAAAATGTCCCATAACTGTCTTTATTTTGCCGGGATATCTTCTTTCAGTTAAGGTTATTTGTACGAGAAAATACCTATTATAATAATTATTCAATTTTTAATTAAGTTTGGTAACAAAAAAAGCTGTAAAACTTCTTACTAGCTTTATGTAACTACCTTTATACTCATACAAAATGCAATAATATTTTATAAACAACAATTTTCTCTTTCGATGTTTTTTCGACAAACTTGTCAATGCTTCTTACAATGCCATACAATAACTGGACACATTGTAAATAACTTGGGCAATAACGCCATAAAATCATTGAGACCCATGACGATCCGCAATTGATAAATTAGTCCAGCTTCGTTTTTAAGAATAGCTTTTATTGGGGAAATATTTACATCGCCCCATCATAAACAGTTACGGGTTCTTATTCTGTTTAATTTTACAGCACCAATTAGCTACCGTCTGTTTAACTGTTTAACCAAAATATGCTGATTGTCAACTGCAACTGAAAGTAAAAAAAAATGCACAATAAGGTTGTAAATTTAGCTTCTGTGCGTTGAAGGCGTAACAAAGTTTTAAGAAGAACTTTTACTGATTGTTAGCTTGTTAAGGTATTTGGCAACTTTCCTTTGTGCCTATTGTAACGCTATAAAAATAATCATATCTCTTTAGCACAGGGTTTCTAAATCTTAGTTAATTTTATATTATAGGTATGTTAATTGTAATTTAGATGGGTCACTATTGAGTCATAATAATAACACCAAATGGGGTGCGCTGCTTGATTTTTTATTTTGATAAAAAAAATTGAGGATGATCTTTTAGGTATCAAATATGAAAATCCGTTGCCGTTTCAATTTTTGGATTCTTTACTTTTAATCGGCACCCTTTAGAAATCTGAAATCGTGCCAATTTCTTACTCTCTTATTATAATAGTGGGCCAGAACTTTTTTTGTGACAAATATTGAAATGATTTTAATTTTGTTTTACTGTTCAGTAAGTGTGTTTTCGATATAAATTATTATTATCCAATTAGTTAATCTCATAAAAGAATGGTAAACCACTAAACATTCATGATAATTTGCCAATTTTTGTGATTTTTGTCTGGCTCCTGTGCCTATTCTGCTAAATCTAGGAAGTTATTTTTTTTCAGGTATCAAGTACTTATACTATAGAAAACGTAACTATTATTTTAAGTTTCTAGACTATCATTTTCTTTATTAAAAAAACTTTTGAAACTTGATAATTCTTAAAATTAGTCAATTTTGCCCTCAGAAATCATTATGTTGAGGAAAAAATAAAAATCTGAAACTTTCAGGAAATTTAGTCCCCACCTTCATCTTTTCAGTCCAGTTAGTCTTGTTTTGTTATTTTTATTCCTTTAAAAGATATATTAATGCCCTTTTAGTAGCGATATTGTTAGTTTTATTTATAATTTAAAATTTAGATGGCTTTCATGTTTGGTGGAGAAGTGTCAGAACTGTCAAAAATATTTCATAAATATTATTTGTGCGTATTTCTTTGGTAAATTTGTATATAACATAATATGTCATATGTTATATACAAAACTTTTTAAAATCGCCAAAGGAATACCACAAATAATAATTATGAAATAATTTTGACAGTTCTGATATATTTAGTAGTGATGTTATATTTTATGTATTGTATAATCATATATATATAATATACAATATACAATATATAATTTACACAATCTGTAAATATTTCTGGTTAAAATAAAACATGTTATAATAAAGGGGTTTATTTAGAATATTTTTTGGTTTTTGATAATTTTGAACAATTTAAAACTTGAATATTTTCTATGAGAAAGAGGTACAAAATTATGATAAGTTCTTGCATTTTTAATTGCAATTAAATTCATGAATCTCGAACACTCCGTCATTTATTACACTTGCAAACTTGCAAACTTTTTGAAATCACAATTTAAATACGCACAAATAATATTTGGGGCAAAATTTGCCAAGTGTACCAGGTGAAAAAATTTTTGTCACCGATTTTGTTTAAACTTTACTTATTTGTTGTTCTTATAACGAATAATCATAGCATAAAATTTTTTTGCTCTAGGATTGTTCATTCAAGAGTTATGGATTATTGAAATTTATCGATTTATTACTTTTTGGTGAAATCGCTTTTTATTTAAAAATTCATAACTTCTGTTTATCTCTTTATTAAATATTTTAATTTAACCACCTTAAATGATTTTTTCCGTACTTTTCAATGGGCTATACCGTTTTTGCAACAAAAAAAAATTGCCATTTTTATTTGAAATTTTGCAATATTTTGCATTTTTTTAAACAATGTGTATTTTTTAATTTTTTTTTAAATAGCATAAAATCGAAGTTTATTATGTTACCTTTGAATAAAAAAAAAATTTAGAGTGGGCCCGACATTTAGAAGGGAAGTTTTTCATATTTGAATGCGTGCGGGTCTAGCCATCGAATAGCTACTACACTGCCGTATGCATTTATACCTAGTAGATGCGAGTAAACGAATACAAAATGATAATTTAAAATGTAAAATTATGTTTGAGTAGTCAATGATATATTTTAAATATTTACACTGCCGCACGATATAGTTTTTTAACTGTATTTTTTTGCACAAATTGTTTAAGCATGGGTCTACATAGATTTCGCAAGGAGGATCGATGATATTAAATAAAATATTTATTGTTATAACCGTAACGGCTTGCCTATAAGCTGAATAGGTCAATGGCGTTAATAATATATAATGTCTATAAACGGTTTTTGCTGTCATGACGAGCTCTAAACATTCGCCGTACGGACATTACTTACTTTTTAAACCGTAACGGTCAGTTAGAATATTTGTGTTGCAAATCGGCAGATTAAAATATGATTTTTTTAATTTAATTAATTACAGATTAAAATATAATTTGTAGATTTCGTAATTCGGAGGATTTTTGGCGGATATTACTAGAATAATGTTAATTTTTATTTTTGTGGCTAAAGTAAAATACAGAAAGAATAAAGTGTTGGTGTTGTTTTTCTTCAATTTTTCGCCCTACCATACTAATTTTACATTTTAAATTATCATTTTGTATTCGTTTACTCGCATCTACTAGGTATAAACGCATACGCAGTGTAGTAGCTATTCGATGGCTAGACCCGCATGCATTCAAATATGAAAAACTTCCCTTCTACATGTCGGGCCCACTCTAAATTTTTTTTTTATTCAAAGGTAACATAATAAACTTCGATTTTATGCTATTTTAAAAAAAATTAAAAAATACACATTGTTTAAAAAAATGCAAAATATTGCAAAATTTCAAAAAAAAATTGCAAATTTTTTTTTGTTGCAAAAACGGTATAGCCCATTGAAAAGTACGGAAAAAATCATTTAAGGTGGTTAAATTAAAATATTTAATAAAGAGATGAACAGAAGTTATGAATTTTTAAATAAAAAGCGATTTCACCAAAAAGTAATAAATCGATAAATTTCAATAATCCATAACTCTTGAATGAACAATCCTAGAGCAAAAAAATTTTATGCTATGCTTCTTCGTTATAAGAACAACAAATAAGTAAAGTTTAAACAAAATCGGTGCCAAAATTTTTTTCACCTGGTACACTTGGCAAATTTTGCCCCATTTATGAAATATTTTTGACAGTTCTGACATTTCTCTACCAAACATGATTTGACTAAGTCAAAGCCATCTAAATTTTAAATTATAAATAAAACTAACAAAATCGCTTCTTAACTGCATTAAAAAAATTATTATATATTTTACATGGATAAAAATAACAAAACAAGACTAACTGTACTGAAAAGATGAAGGTGGGTACTACATTTCCTGAAAGTTTCAGATTTTTATTTTTTCCTCAACAATGATTTTTGAGGGCAAAATTGGCTAATTTTGAAAATTATCAAGTTTCAATATTTTTTTTAATAAAGAAAATGATAGTTTAGAAACTTAAAATAATAGTTACGTTTTCTATTGTATAAGTACTTGATACCTGAAAAAAGCAACTTTCTAGATTTAGCAGATTATGCACAGGAGCAGGACAAAAATCACAAAAATTGGCAAATTATTACAAATCTTTAGTGGTTTACCATTCTTTTATGAGATGAACCAATTAGATAATAATAATTAATATTGAAAACATACTTAGTAAAATAAAATTACAATCATTTCAATAATTGCCACAGAAAAAAAGTTTTAGCCTCTTATAAGAGAGTAAGAAAATGACACAATTTCAGGTTTCTAAAGGGTGCCGATTAAAAATAAAGCAACTAAAAATTAAAACGGCAAGGGTTTTTCATATAAATAAAAAATCATGCTGCGCACTTTTAAATTAATTTTTGTTGTTTTCATTTTATAATTTTATATTTTAATAGGTTTTAAGTTAAATAAATTGTTTTTTTTTTAAAGCCGTCAAAAAATCTATCATCAATGGCATAAAAAAGAATGATTAATAGACATAATTAAAAAGAATATAAAAATAGTTTCTCGACTTATAAAACAGTAATAGTCTAATTCAGATAAAAGATACCGTGTGTGACATTTAAAAGGTATAGGTGTTACAGTATTCAGTGACTAATGATACGTCTGTATCTTTATCTAAAGAACCCATTAATGCATAAAATAATAACCGCATTGGATTACACCTCTTTCCTGGTCTGGTTTTAAGATTATATTTAACCCCAACATCTTAAATACAATACCTTAGTGCAGTCTTAATATTAAAATTTACAATAAATATATACAGAGTGTTTCACATTCGTGGTCCATTAGCAGTTTCTGGGAAGTTTATTTTACTAAAATATTTTGAATAAAATTCCACTTCCTGTTTAAAAGTTATAACGTTTTCGAGCTATTAATTTTTTTCGTTGAAAATTGGAAAAGGGGGGGGGCCAATCATGAATACCCAATAACTTTTTTTTATTTCGTTTTTGTGAATATCATATAATTCATATATTTCTTTCTCGGATTCCTCATCCCTTTTCTGGATTCTGAAGGTAACTACTAATTCCTTAGTCTGACTTCTGAAATAGTTTGTTGCAAATATCATTGTGTGGTATCTCTAGTTATGTGAAGCATTTATAATGTTTAGGTCGGAACAGGATGATTTATATACATATCGAATATTTTTTCGGGTGGTATGTTAAAATTATTTTCCGAATTTATTAATTTTGTTGCCATTAGTTTTTTATGTTTTTCATGCACTGTATTTAAATCACTGTTATTCTGCAAGATGTCCTGTGACGAAGAAATCTCTCTCAAAAAATGAATTAGTCAAAAATGTCATAGCGAAAAAGCAGCCACTAATAATTCTTGTCAACAGCAATTTGTAGCCAGGACATTTAGCAGTCAATTCCTATGAAATAATATACGCTGAATCCGAAAATGTCGTCAAAAGTTATAAAAGTAGAACAGTTTTTGAAATATAATCAATTTTACATATATTATGGAATTGACTATATCTCAAAACCTGCTTAACTTTAATAGTTTTTGACGATTTTTTCGGATTCAGGGGACAATTTTACAAAAGAATTGGCTGGTAAATTCCCGGGATATAAATAGAGTATGATATTGGACATATGTCCAATAATAGAAATTTACATTTTTTACCAACCAGTAATTGGACACTGACCATTTTACTGTTTGTTTTCAGAACTACACTTTTTAGAAATATTTTTTATTGTAATTTAAACACAGCCCTGCTCTTAACAAAAAAAAACAAAAATCTTACCACCAAAGTAACGTGCGAACTTGTCCTATATTGGACCCAAAATAAAGTAGTTCTATATTATTACCGACTGAGATAGTTATAATTGTATACAGCGTCATCTAATGATTTGACTTTAAAGTAACTATTTATAGAACTCTTGTTTTTACAATATTAATGTTAATTGTACAATAACTATGAAGTGTCCGATAACTGTATACTTTACCCTGTGTTTTTTTGTCGTACCTAGTACGTAAATACTATTATACTATATAAATACTACCGTATACATGGCATTTTTATTTATAAATTATTGACTTTTTTCTAAATATTTACTTAAACTATATCTTCACATGAGTCTAACATAAAAAAAATAGTTTAATATCAATACAATTAATTTAACAAGATAACATACAGTAAACATTATTAAACACACAATTGATAAGTTGGTATAATAGGAAAGGAAACAATGGCATTTATTGTTAGTAGAACAAATTAAACAAATATTATTTTATGTACCTATAATATATTTAACAGAATTTTTTAAAAATGTTATTTTTTGACGGCGCAAAATTTGAGTGTTTTTCCTAAAACGTGACGTAGAATTGAGGTTGGTGTCACTGACATTAGAATTGAGGTTAGGTACCTAATCTTTCAAATTTACCATAGTTATAACCAAAGTTACAGATACAAAATGGTAGTTAGTCACGGGCTTAAGTTGGCTTTATTATAGATTGGTAAAAAGTGAGGTTAAGTCCGACAGTTATCAGATGTCAAATGTTTAACAAATGAAATTGCCGTTTATCAAACTTTATACATAATATACATAATGCATTATTGCATTAAATTGGAAAAAGTGAGGTTAATACCGTTTGACAGATGTCAGATTGGGAAAAGTTAGGTTAAACCCGTATTACAGATGTCAGATTGGTAAAAATTGAGGTTAAAACCGTTCGAGTTGTCAGGCCTTAAATAAAATTAACTTTAAGTCCGTTATAGCTACTTGGCTATCATACATTTTTTTTGCGAATTTGTTTTGAATGAAATTTCTCCACGCTCTCGCATACAAAAATTGGTGCGGTAATTAATACATGAAATATAATAGGTCCGATAGTGTGTGTAAGAGAATGTGCTTAGTAAAGGAAGTTCGGAAACAAGATCTACTTAATTATGATTGAAAATTATGCAAAAGCTGCGTGTACGGCATTATTTTCCAGCCAGACACAATGACATTATTTTAAGATATCGAATTTAACAAGCTTGTTTACAGTACTTATACTTGTTAACATCAACAAATTTATTCATGGAAACTAAGTATACGACATATTAAATGCTTTGAATGCTAATTGAACCCAGTTTATCTTGGGTGTGTCTCTAAGGGCCGCTTATGTTCCAGTCTAATAGTTTATCTTGAAGATAACTTTCATGGATACCATACAGCCCTGGATTAAGGGGGGGGCTAGGGGGGCTATAGCCCCAGGCCCCGCCACTCGGGGCCCCCGACACCACCGACAGAATTTTTTTTAAACAAAATATTTAATAGGTACACATTTTTAATTCCTACATAAAATAAAACTACTATAATATTGTTTATTAAAAAACATACTGAAATATAATTTGTCATGTTTTGTTAGCGGCCGACAGTAGCCGATCGGTACTTATTAAAAGATGATTTATTTTATCAACCCTTTAATAGTCGCCGATAGACCAAAGTGTGTCAAAAGGCCGCGGCCGCACGGCACATTTAAAACAATTAATCTTTTGACGGCTAGCCGCCAAAGGATGGTAAAAAATTAGACGCTTTATTTATGGATATTACTTGGGTTAGTTAGTTATATTTCCACTGTGCTTGCATGAGGTAAGGTAATAAAAAGTTGAGAAAAAAATGTCAAGTGGCAGAAAATACCTTAGCGGATTTGCTAAACGTAAGGTAAGATCAGTTCCAACCAAATTACGATTAATTTACTTAAAATAAAATGGTATCCCTTTATACCATTTTACCCTCGATATCGATATGACAAATACTTTACCATTAGGTACAATTAATATTAATAATAGTAAATAGTAAAATAGTAAAGTAAAGTTTAAACTATAGGCTCAAAACTAACAAAACAAATGCAAACTACTCCTATTTTTAAATTTTAAAAAGAATATTAATTTTGAAAATATATTTTCAAAATTTATTAGTGTTCCTTTCCTTTTAGACCTTTTAATTGAAAAGGATTTATTAGAAGTATTTCCAAAAATTTATATAGCTTTAAGAATTTATTTATGCATTCCAATAACAAATTGTGAAGCAGAAAGGTCATTTTCAAAACTTTCATTTATAAAAAACAAATATAGAGCTAGCATGGGTGATGAAAGATTATCTCATTTAACTTTAATGAATATTGAGAATGACCTTTTGTCTTCATTAAACTTTGATGATCTAATTGACGAATTTTCTAATAGAAAAGCTCGAAAAAAATCGTTGTAAAGATCAATAATAAATACCTAAGTTGTTTTTTATTGGCTTTTTATTATTATTACTAAAAATTACATTTTTCTTTTAATAAAGAACTTTGAGGGCCCCCAACATTTTTTAGCCCCAGGCCCCCTTTTGGCTTAATCCGGCCCTGATACCATATATCAGATAAACTAACTGAAACTTAACTAGATATTGAATAATCGATCCTATAAGGTTTAAGAATGTCCGGTAAAGTCCATGGTATCTGACAGATCAAAACAGATACTATCTGTTTTGACAATAATCTCTACAAAAATTAAGTGTCATTGCAAAAACGAAAATGAAACTAAATTATTAATTTAGATACCTATGTATTCAGCGACTTATAAAAAAAATATGGAAAATAGAATACCTAAACTTATATTTATTAATTATTCAATAATTACGCACCAGAAATGTGGTACTAACCTTACAATGATACACTTCCTACACAGTAAAAAATTTTGCCCGTGTAAATTTTTTAGTGTAGGGGTAAAAAAAATTAGAGTTGATTTGTAAGTGTAAAAGTTACACTACAAAATACACTAGGTAGCATTTAGTGCTTATTAACTTTATTAAACACATTTAAAGAATATGAACATTATTCATTGGTACATTCGTAGTATTTATTATTAAAATAAATCAAAAGGGTAGAAAAACTTAATGCGAGTGTTTATTACCCCTTAATGTGTTAAATAGTGACAAAATGTACACTACAGTGCATGCCAATTTATTTGTCTGTTTTGATGTTACTAAGAGCTCTTTTTTCGTTACACTACTAGTGCACATTGTATCACAATTAAAGTTAAATTACACCAATAGTGGCAAAATAGACTGAAAAAACTGGTAATAACCGAAATGCGTTTTAAAATGTTTGGTTGGTACCTATTTACCTACGCAGTGCATATTCGGACATATCGCGTTGTGGAAGTGTGGCATTTTTGTTCAGTTAGATTTTAATTACGGTGAATCCTTAAGGCCACATTCTTATTTTTTGGTAAGTATTATACTTCCTTTTTCTTAAAGCCTTAATACTCAATAAATACCAATATGTTAAAAGGATGTCCATACCCGACCTATATTATATATCAATAATTTACGGCAGTAAATTAATAATATAAATACATACACACTTGATTTACTTTTTATTTTCAAGCGTAATGGTTGTTATATTAACCTATACCTACATTTTTATTAATATTATGGAAAATTTCTACACGTGTGGTAAATCCCCGACATACAGCCGCCTGACACCTCTCTACCAATGGGATCACCCATTTTTTATGACAGAAAAATGGATTACTGATGAATTCTCAAGATAATTAATTGCTTACAAGTTGACAGCCAGTAAAACATTGCATTGATCTAAAACTTTTACGTTTTAAGAAACCATTTTGCTTAAGCCAGCCATACGACTCAAATATAAAATTATATTTTAAAAGGCACCGATTTTAATAATTGTCATAGATTTTTGTTCCAAATAAATGTTTCTCTTTATTTACCTTTTCGTTTTATTCACTACCACCAATAGGTTTTACTCAAATAATAGTGTTAATTTACACTAGAAGTTTGCACTAAAAGAGTAAAAGTACCTTTCTAAAATTAGAACTTTTACAAAGTAGTGTTAGTTTACACTGAACAAAAGTGGGATTTTACCCAGGAAGTGTAGGTAGAAGTACACGATTTTAGGTAAATTAACACATTTTAATACAGTGTAAAATTACTTTATCCTCAGTGCTATAGTGTTAAATCATACTTGCTACTTCGGGAAAATTACACTACAAATTAACTCTAATTGTAGTGTTATAAAACAACACTATTTAGTGTGGACCTGTGTGAACTCTAATTAGTGAGAGTTGATTTTTTTTACTGTGTATTTATAGGAATTATTTAAAAAATTGTACAAAAGAGTTACTTGAAATATATAGTCTGCAACAGGTAATAGAAGAGCCCACTAGAATAACAGAACGCTCTCAAACCCTTATTGATGTCATCTGTTTACCTAAAAATCTGGAATTTAATGAGTGCAGCACCACTGATCTCATTGGAATGACAGACCACCTTTTAGTTAAATGCAAAATCAATATTCCATCAAATAAAGTAATACCTAAAACTATTTCATACAGGGACTTTAAAAACATAGATCCAGGTGAGTTTGCCATGGATGCAATTAGGATAAATTGGAATTATGTGTATGACAATACTAATTTAAATGAAAAAGTTGATTATCTAAACTCTGCCATTACAGCACTGTTTGATTTGCATGCACCTGTTAAAACTGTAATTGTCCGCAAGCAAAAGCACCCATACATAACACCCACAGTTCAAGAAATGCTTAAATTAAAATCTAAAGCTTATAGTAAATATCTAAGAACTCGGAGTACTGCTGATTTTGTATACTTTAAACAACTTAGGAATCTTGTTACCGAAGCAATAAGAAGAGAGAAGGAAGCATATATTAAACATCAAATTAATAACAATGAAAAAAATGCATCGAAACTTTGGAAAAACTTAAAACAATTAAACATCCACCAAAAGCAACCTCCTGCTATTCCTCTAGGTATTACAGAAGCAAATGAGTTAAACGATTTTTATGTTAACACAGTAACAACCCCTGAAATAGATGAAATATTGCTACAGTTTTATCAAAATAATGTTAAAAACAACCACATTGAAAAATTCAAATTCTCAGAAGTTACAGAAGCAGAAATAGTAAATGTTTTTAAAACCTTATCTTCTAATGCAGAAGGCACTGATGGATTAAGTCTACGGGTCTGGAAACTAGTATTACCTTACTGCCAAACAGTGCTAACTTATATAGTAAATACATCATTATTCTCAGCAACTGTTCCTGAAGTATGGAAGACAGCAAAAGTTATTCCTTTACCCAAAGTATCTAAACCAGCAGGTCCATCAGATCTTAGGCCCATCAGTATCTTGCCCTTGGCATCAAAAATACTTGAAAAAGTTGTATTACGACAAGTTACAGAACATGTTAATACTGGTATCCTCCCTATTACTCAGTCAGGTTTTAGAAAAAACCATAGCACCTCTACTACACTTTTAAAAGTGACAAATGACATTGCTAGAGCGATCGATAATTCACAAATAACAATATTAATACTTCTGGACTATAGTAAAGCATTCGATGTTATCAACCATAACTTACTACTCGCTAAACTTCACTATTATGGATTTGATCATTCAGTTCTTGCCTGGTTCAGGGACTACTTAACTAACAGAACGCAATATGTAAAATTATATGAAACTTCATCAAATCTGCTAAGAATTAACAAAGGTGTCCCTCAAGGTAGTATACTGGGCCCTTTGTTATTCACAATTTTCACTTCAGATATGCCAGATATTCTAAATTATTGTTCTGTTCAACTTTATGCGGATGATACCCAACTGTATATGTCATGTTTTCCATGCAATGTAAATGAAACAATATGTAATATAAACAAAGATCTTAAAGGTGTGAGTGAGTGGTCTACTAAAAATGGGCTACTATTAAATCCTAACAAATCCGTGGCCATGTGTCTGGGTTCAACTATTTTATGTGCAAAAACTGCTAGAATAATAAACTGTGATATATTAATTAATGATTCTGTGATAATACTACAAGACTATGCTAAAAACTTAGGTGTAATAATGGACTGCAATTTGAACTTTGAGAGGCATGTTACCAAACTCTGTTCCGGTGCTTTTGTGAAATTTAAATCAATATATAAGTTTAAAAAGGTATTAAGTAGTGATGTAAAATGGAATTTATGTCAGGCTGTTATTTTGAGTAATTTTAATTATTGTGGTGCTGTCTACTTTAACTATGCAAATAAAAAAATTCAAAATTTACTTCAAAAAGTACAAAACTGCTGCTTAAGATATTCTTATAATGTTAGCTTCAGAGACCATGTAGGTCCACACTATATTAGGTTAAATATTTTGAAATGTGTATATGTCTTTTACAAGCAATTTGCGACTCTGTTGTTCAATATTATTAAAACTAAATTACCCTTATATTTATTTTCACTCTTGGAATATAGATATAATAGTCATGATGTAAATGTTAGAAGTAATTGTTTGTTGTCAATTCCATACCATAAAACAAAAAAATTTGAGAGTTCCTTCGAATATTTGGCTGCCAGCATTGTGAATAAAAATTTTATTTTGTGGAGTAGTGATATATCCCTTGGGACTTTTAAAATTAATATCTTAAAAATTTTATTAGAGATCCAAGCCAAAGAAATTTTGTAATCTTATAATTATAATATGTTGTTGATATTTGTTAGTTTTTATATACTTATTGTTTATTTACAATTTAAAATTATTTTTGTTTGCTGGGTGAGTGGAAGATCAGTGAAGCTGAACTCATTCCTTTTGTGATACATGTATTGTACTGTTTTTCACAATAAAGTTATTATTATTATTATTATTATTATTATAGCGACTAATATCGTGCCCGATATTATTTTTTTGGAGATAAAGATAGCTGATAAGACAGCGAACCTAAAAAAGTGTTTTTATCAAATAAGTTATTAAAAAAATATTTTTGTGTTCCAAATTAAGACCTTTACAGACAAAAACACATAATATATTATATTGTATTTTTTTTTCGAAAAATAACACGAAATTAGCGTTAACCTAATAAACCCATTGAAACTATTTTTTAGTTTCTTAATTTCTGACTTGGGATATTTAAGTTAAGCCAGGGAAAATATTTAAATTGATTTTAAAAGTATTGAAAAAATATTTTCGTCCGGATAATAAATAGATCGACCTTTTTGGTAAAGTTGGGCGTTATGTCTGACCGGGAGGTCTTTTTGTTTTGATTAGAATCAGTAAACATACACAGAGCATTCAGTTCGCCTCTTATACCTTAAATTACCTGGAGCAGTATTTCTCAACTGATTGATAGCCTTCTTGTCACAACTTTGAAACGTTACCGAGGCACCGACTTTTCACTCTAAAACTGGAAACGTAGTTCTTTCGCTTTGTGAACCGCCGCCGCCGTCATTCACAATCGCCGTCCTCTTGTTTGCCTTTTTAGCGTTTTCTGCCCTTTTTTCTCTCCTCTCTTTCTATACCTAAACACAAATACTTACCGATGTATGTGCCATGTCCGTCCAAGACTTTTGTTTGACTTTTATTTGTTTCCTTGTTTGTTTGCGGAAATTGCCCTTTTTAAACCACCACAGCCCACTTAAAATTTATATGAATGGACTTTTTAAAGGATTTCTATTAATAAAATTGAATGAAAAAATGTTAAAACAATTGTAGATTCTTAGTAGACTCTAACATCAAAGACATTTACAAAAGTATAATGCTGATTACAATAATTATAATACCCTTTACTATAATTTATATTACTATTTGGGACAACTATCTTGTATATTGCCAGATACTATGCATATTTAGTAATTTTTAAATATCCATGTATGTTTTGTATATAAACTTTTTTGTAATAAGTATAGTAAATTTTAAAATATTATGTTGCCATTTTAAATAAAAAATATTTTAAACACGAATATTTTTATATGTTAACAATTAAAAATTGTAACATATTTATTGTACTTGTAATATACAAAAATGTTATGAGAAAGAATTGAACCTACACCTCGCCAAAGTTTTTTGTTTTGAGTGCGTTCCATCAACTTCAAATACCGACAGACAGGTGTTTTGACCTATATTGGGTATCATCAGTGTCGACACGACACTGTCGAGCAACTTGTTGTAGTGGAACACACCCAAAACAAAGAAATACCTGAGCTTATATAACATGGTTGGTAAGCCAACAGAGGCGAGATGTAAGAACATCACGTGATCCACACCGTCTAACGACGCGTCGCGACGTGGCCTTTGCCGCAATCCGTACATACTATGCAACCAATTCAATTCAATTCTTTCTTATAAGTATTACCAGTAATGGGTCAAGAAAGTTTATTGAAGAAACTAAAAAAATTGAATGTTTAAATTGTCATGAGTTACTATATTGTATATTATATTTAAATATATTGTTTATTTACCTTAAACATAAAAGTATCTTTATTTTTACTATATTTTTATTAATGTGTAATATATTATAATATTAGATGTACACCTTACATTTGATTAAATCATATAGTATATATTACTATTTGTAGATAGTAAAATCAATTTACTATGCGAACTAGGGTTCTTTTTTTTCACGACTATTTTTATTTTTTCGCTCCCAAGTCAAAATCTTGTTGAAAATGTTCAAAAAAAAATTCCCTGAAAATTTGAGCCCTTAATATTAACTCAAAGTACTCGACCAAAGCGTATAAAGATTTCCCATTTAAAATCCACGTTAACTTTGATTATTTTTTTTAAATATCTATATCTCAGCCGCATTTTATGCTATTAAATTGTTTCAAAAAAGAATTTACTCGTAATCAAAAGTTCTACAAAAATGCTTTATGTGCCATAGCTGTAATCTGCACATGTAGGATGGTACGGGTCACTAAATCTTATTTTAGTGAAAAATTCTCATATTTTTGAAGATATTTCAAAAGTGACTGGATTCTTTGAAAAAATCTAAAGAACAAACTTGTATAAAATTTAATTTTTTTTAAAAAAGGTCCTATCAGTTGAATCGCTAAGATTGATATTTCTTGAGATATAAAGCGTTTACATTGACAATTTATGAAATTTTTAGGATTTTCGTATCAAACTTTTTATAAATGATGATTTTCAATTGTTTATAAGTAAAATTTCATCTAATTACGTTTTTTCTACAGTCGGGTGATTAGAGATAAATAAATAACTCAAACAATCAAGCATAATTATTAATAACATTAGAATTTTTTAATTTAAATTCATAAAAAATATGTATCTTCCCAGGTGTCATCTGGGTTGTCTAATTGAAGGTTTCGGTTAGGGAATTTTTAGGAATTTTATTTAACGCTACAGTTCTACCACCATTTTTGCAATACGCGAGAATTAAATAATTGTATTGTAATTATTGTTAAAATGAATTAATGCAACAGGCAATAATTTAATTTTAATATACGACAATCGCAAAAATTCATTCTTACAATACACGACACTTTGCAAAAATACATTGTTAAAATACATGACAATTGCAAAAATTAATTTCTGCAATACACACCAATTATAATTTTGTACACATTATTGAAAATTAATAATATTTACATGCATGTTTTTAAAATTTAAAACTATTGCAAAAATAAAATTTTAAAGCATAGAAAATATTTTGTACAATATACATGAGTATTGCAATAATAAATATAATACCTATAATATATTCTGCGATTGTTTCTAATTATACTTAAAGAAAATAGTATGTATTGTTTTTAATATTTCAATTGTAAAGCATTTAAATTGACATAAATATCAGCCTTTGCAAAATATAAAGTAAAATAAAAACCGAAAACTGAAATAAAATATTTCTTTCAAAGAATGTTAAATAGGAAAACGGCGTTCCATAGTTGTCCCTCTGTGCGGTGAGGAAGGTAAGGTAAGGTTATGTCGAGAGCTGGTCGACTGCATGCAGTGGAAGGAAGATTTAGTGAGGGCCTGTTGCCGACACGGCTGCTCTTTTATCAGGTGACACTTCATGTACTAATGAATGTTTCTGGGGGCCACCATCCTTGACCACCGTTGCTTGCTGCCGAGCAGCAGCCGTCCAAACACAACATTTTCGACTTCAACTCTCTTCTGCACCTAATTTTTAATGGATTTGCTCTATCTATGATTTTAAATTTAATTCGTTTTGAACGAACATTCATTTACCTCTTTTACCTCTCACAGCAAAATACTGATGATATATCGAAAAATCCATTAGTTTCAACCTAATTTTCTACAAAAAAGGTCCCATGCATCGATGCAATAAAATTTTACTGTACTGTATTTAGTAATAGTATATTATGTATCAAGTTTGATAAACGCCATTTTATACACGAATTTAATTTAGGCACGAGCGAGCTTGCGAGCAAGTGCTTAAATTAATGAGTGTATAGGAAAGTTTATAAACGAGGTGCATACTATACTTTTTCTACGACAAATACTTATTATTATCTTAAAATGATTTAAATCAAAAATTTGTATAGAGCGCCATGTATGAAACAATAGGGGAATCTGTGTGTCACCGTCAAATGTCAAATTTTTTTATTTTATAAACACAGTTAGAAAGGTTATAAATCGAAATGTATTTCTTGAAAATTAACAGTTTTTCACAGTGAAAGTAAAGGAAATGTTTTATAAGAACTTTACAGTAGAGTCCGTGCCCGAATTTAAGTTATAGTTTACTGCCGGCGAAATTAAAAGGTCAGTACAATGTTCATATAAACTTTTCAAATATTGGCGTTGAGAAACAATTTAAAATTTTTGTATTTTTGTATTGAGATAATAAAATAATTTTCACATTTAGTATTATTTTACAAGAAAGGCACTTTATTTTAACGATTGTATGACATTTGACAACTGTCAACTAACTTAAAACTAACTTCAGCCCGTGACTAAAACCTGTTGCTAACTTCAGCCCGTGACTAAAGCGCCGTAAAGCCACAACTTGTCAATGTGTATTTAAAAGGTCACTTAGTGTCATGGAAACATGTACGATAAAGGGCGTTTTAAAGGTGGGAGTAGAAAAAATCTTTTATTTATCAAGGAAATTGTAATTTTTCTACAAAATTTGCTTTTCTCCAGGTGACGACTGGTTAAATGACAAAAATGTGATTCACTTCCAATTTCTGGGAAAATATGACTCATCTAACTTATCATCACCTTAAAATATTGTGTTTTTTATTTTGCCATATCATCTTTATTTATTGTGCGATTTTAACCGGATTTGTTTTAGTGTAGATCTTAATAAACTGTATTTTTGGCGAAAATACGCCATATTTTTACAAAATACAAGGCCTAATATGTCAGTTTTTTAGAGTAAATTTTTATGAATTCGTATTAGTGATTAAAAAAAATATATGCACGGTACTGGATTCACCACCCCTCAAAACGACCCTATACTAAATTTTATTAAAAACATTACAAACATTTATTCTGTCAAGTTATCCATGCAAAAAATATTGAATAAAATTAAACTACTAATAACATGATATAAATATTCTTATGCTTAGTTTTGAAAAATATAAAATATTATAGACAATTAATACTATAAAAACAAGAGTTTTATAAATAGTTAACTTAAAGTCAAAGCATTTGATGATTATAACTATCTCAGTCGGTAATAATATAGAACTACTTTATTTTGGGTAAAATAGGGGACAAAAAAGTTCGCACGTTACTTCGATGGTAAGATTTTTGTTTTTTTGTTAAGAGCAGGGCTGTGTTTAAATTACAATAAAAAATATTTCTAAAAAGTGTACATTTCAGTGTGTGGTATAAATGTGTTCCTCAAGGTTTAAACATTGTCACTTTAATGAGTTTTAATTTTAATTCTGAAAACAAACAGTAAAATGGCCAGTGTCCAATTACTGGTTGGTAAAAAATGTAAATTTCTATTATTGGACATATGTCCAATATCATACTCTATTTGTATCCCGGACATTTACCAGCCAATTCTAATTTAAAATTTTAATTAATTGTCTCCTGAATCCGAAATGACCGTCAAAAACTATAAAAGTTAAGCAGTTTTTGAGATATAGTCAATTCCATATTATATGTAAAATGGATTATATTTCAAAAACTGTTCTACTTCTATAACTTTTGACGACATTTTCGGATTCAGCGAATAATATTTCATAGGAATTGACTGCTAAATGTCCTGGATAAAAATTGCTGTTGACGAGAATTATTAGTGGCTGCTTTTTCGCTATGACATTTTTACTAATTCATTTTCAGAGAGTAAGTAATATAGGGATTTCTTCGGAAATCTTGCAGAATAACAGTGATTTAAATACAGTGCATGATAGAGAACATAAAACACTAATGGCAACAAAATTATCTTTAAAAAAAATATTTTACAATTTATGTTATTTGATGTAAAGTTTTTATTTTTATATAAAAATTGTTTGTCCAATAACTATGGCCCATGTGTCCAATTACTTTATAAAATGTCCAATTACTATACTTTTTTGCATTTTTTTATAAAACTTTTATTAAAAATTCAAATATTCCTATTTTTAAGTAATAGTAAATAAAGTTTAAACAAACAAACTATCCTTTTTATATATTTATAAGAAAAAAACTAAAATCTTTAAAACAACGGCAATATATAAATTTTAACTATTATTATTATAACTATTATTTTTTGTTAGATTTTTTGTAAAAAGTCCAAACATACTAATTTAAATTTTTAAAATTATTTTCGCAAATGAAATCACTGTGAGAGGTGGAAGAGGACAATATTCCCGTGCAGCTCGGGCTGTCAAAAATTATTCATTCGTGGCTGCGCCAGCGGGAGATAGGATCTTTAGCCGCATAGAGAGACGGCCTGTTACATTCATAAGCTCATGTAGCAAGCGGCCACAAAAATTCGATGATTGCAAAGATAACATTCACTATTAGGTATTAGAGACTATCATCTTGTAAATACGGTCACCTTATTTGTTGTTTATCCACTCGAGGTATCCTCTGCATCACCGACCACCAGTGGCGTCCCATCAACATTTTTCAATCAATATTTCAAAAATGTCAAATTATACCTACTATTAAAATTTATTTAAAAATAAAGCAGTATGCTTTTATAAAAATCAGATTTGTTAACATGAGTTTGTAGTTTGTTAATTTTATTTTGGAAAATTTCTATACATTGACATTTTCTTTTAACCATAGAAAATAATTTCGCGGGTTCAGAGGGTCCGGTTGTCATAAAATTTTCTTTATTATGTTGGTATACATGCCCCCGAAGTATGATAAAAACTTTAGCTGTTTTCATTGTTTACTTTGTCTGTGGCAGCTGCTAGGGTTAGACGTGTTTTATGAGCTCGGCGATTTTTCGTTCGTTAAAAAAAATGGATCAAAGAATTTATATCCAATTTTGCTTAAAAAATTAAATAAATTCTGTGAAATGTTAACAAAGGCCTATGTGAGTCTGCTATAAGTAAAACAAGAGTTTACAAGTGGTATAAGAGTTCCCAAGATGGCCGTGAAGACGTTGAAGATGACGAACGCCCCGAACGCACAAGCACATTAACAACCGATAAAACATGGAAAAAGTGAAAGAAATGGTTATAAACCATTAGATGATGTTGGTATATCGATTGGCTCATCCCATGAAATTTTTTCGAATGTTTTGGGTATGAAACGCGTGGCAGCAAAATTTGTTTCAAAATTGTTAAATTTTGAACAACATTTTTGGCCAAAAACAATACTGTAATGATGTCCCAGCCTCCATATTCGCCAGACATGCCTCTGTCTGACTTTTTTCTATTCCCAAAAATAAAGAGAACCTTAAAGGGCCGTCGTTTTGCAAGCATAGATGACATTAAAAGCGCATCGCTGAAAGAACTAAAGGCTATCCCAAACATCGAGTTTTAGAAGTGTTTCGAGTATTGGAAGAAGAGCTGGCACATGTGCATAATATCCAGTGGGGACTATTTTGAAGGCGACAACATTAATGTAGACGAATAAATAAATATTTGTTTCAAAAAACAAAAATTCCCGATATTTTCTGAACACACCTCGTATATATTTGTATATGTATTTGTTTTTTTTTTTTGTCCGATTAAAAAGCAGAATACTTGAAATCAATTAATTTATAACTATCTTTAGTTTAATTGTAAAATAATTACCTCTAACATTGAACTTGGGTAAAAATATTTATTGATTTATTAACATTTATTTAACATAAATGTTTACTTTGTAATATAATGCCTATATTTACATAATTAAAAAAATATTATTAAAAAAATAATAACAAAAGAAAACAAAAATATGTGTCTTATTTTTTAAATACTTTTGAAAAATTTTATATTTTAGACCATGTTCAACTTATTTTCTGCTTTTAAATTTTTAAATTATGTGCTCGCTCTTAGAAATAGAAAGAGTAGGTAAAGGGCTCAACAAGGTAGGGGGGACTTTTTTTCTGCAATTTTTGCCAATAATGCAAGTTTAAAAGGCATTTTTTAGGAAAATAAAAAGTACACCCTGTAGGTAGAAAGCAAAAACAGGTTTATGAAACTATGTTTTTATATATTTGAATCAAATTGTTTTATTATTTGTAATATTTATTTGACAAATATCTAAAAATATGCTCTGAAACAATATTTTTATTTTTAAAATAAAATACACAGGGTAAAAAAATCTGGAATAGAACTGCAATAATTAAATTTTAAAATTTGCTTTATTAAAGTAACAGTTTTTAAAATTTGTGTAAATATATTTTTCAATATAAATTATTTAAAAAACAGAGTGTATGCCGATATTTTTTATTGTGTTTAATTTAACCTTTTAGAAAAGCACGGATTCTTGCCCCATTTCCAGCAAGGGTGTAGCCAGGATTTTGTTCAGGGGGGCGGCAGGCAAGGGTAAACTATATGCATACTACAAAAAGTTTCGTGACTCCACCTCCCACCCATTTTCTAGCTCAATTTTTCTGGACATGCATTTTTTGAGTATAGCTCTGAAGCCATAATTTATATATCAAGCATTAACTAACATATGTTATCCTCTAGAGTTTGTTTCTTAATTTTTTCCCTCTCGATGTCTTCGGCATCATTGCATTTATTTTTCAAAACATTATGCTCTTAGTATGCTCATTGGTCTTATGGTCTCTTTTTTGTTGCTTAGTCTATATTTCCTAAAAATTTAATGTTAAACAAATTGTTAATTTACTAAATTAAATTTGAGTAAGTTGCCGGTCTACATTTGTAAAACATCAATAAAAATAGTATTCAGATCTGATAATGCTTAATTGGAATCGATATAATAGCCGATCGATTATAAAGAATAAAATAATTCAAATGTAAATAAAAACTTGGAATTCTCTTGGCGGTCGACATGAAAGCTAAGGTTGCTGGATCGCCACTGATTCGGCCAAAGCAAGGCAAATCTCCGCAGAGTCTTTTAACTTGGAATTCTTCTAAAGGCGTTAAATTAATTGTACAGTGACTAAAAGATATGGCTACCTTGTTAATAAGAGCCCACGCGATACGCCGCGGCGTGCCATGACCTCCCCTGTGCGTGGGTGCCAATCTTGTGCGAATTATATAAAAACTATTTTATAGAAACTTTTTCGGCTTTGATTTATTGCCCAGAAGGATGATAAAATATGCTCGGTAGGTGGAAATCAGGGCTAATAATATCAAATTTTAGTTTTTAAAACCAACATCTAATATAAATATTAATATTAAAGAAATTCTTACTTTATTATATGGGTAATTCTACAAAAGTTGGGCAACTTTTGACCTTATTTTATAAATTAAACAGTATTTTGTTATGAGAACATAGATAATATAATAAATATACTGTTCCAGACCGGGCCAGTCACTTTTTCAAACGGTTTCTGAAATATCCGTGTTTTCTAAATTTGAATGCAAGGGAAGTGACGAGTATACCAGGGTACTAATTAAATACATAATTTATCGGAAAATATAAGAATTATTGCAACTTAGAGCATATTATACATTAAATATCTTAAAATCAAATAATACCACATATCAGTGGCGGCTGGTGGATTTTGGGTATACCGACTTCTCAATTATTAGATATGGGACCCACACCAAATTTATATGAGTTTATAATGACACTAAATAAACAAGTTCTGCGCAAGCAGAATTTAAATTGAAGTTTGCGAAAAAAAGATAACCGAAACATCGAACATGGAACTGACGACACGGTACTGATGAATGGGCTATAGCCCATTCATCAGTACCGTGTCGTCAGTTCCATGTTCGATGTTTCGGTTATCTTTTTTTCGCAAACTTCAATTCAATTTGTATACAAATATACAAATATTTGTATACAAATATACAAATATACAAATTTGTATTCAATTCAATTTGTATACAAATTTGAGATTATAATTCGGATTTAAGTATTTTACTGATATTTTTTATTAGTGGATGCTACTTATCAACAAATCACATATAGCCTTATATAAATTAAAATGAAATATATATATGTAAGAAAATAACTACTCACCACAGTACTGAAATTTTGACTGGAACTATACGTGCATTCACCACAACTTCGCCGCTTGAAATGTTTTCAAGATGACTGTCGTGCAAAGGGCGGGCTCTGTAGGTAATTTTTTACCAACACTTGAGTTAAAACGAGGACGACGTTTAAACTTCAATATTTCGCAGGAATTTTGAATTTTAACGTTGGACACAGAACTGACGGTAAAAAATTGCTATTATTCGAATCTATGATAAAATATGAAAAATACATTATTTAATGTTTTATAGTTTGTAGTGAAATAGAAAAATTTAAGATAAATTGAATATATTTTAAAATAAAATCACTCAAATATTTGATTCAGGAGTTGTGACACGCCAAGGTACTGATGTTTTGGATATTAATTATGTTTTTCTACAAACGTGTTTTTGAAAAAATACATTAAAATTGGGTGGACAAGTTAAAAAAAACCTGGATCTTTTGTAATATACTAAAATATTTACAAAAAATATTAAAATACCTACTCTATTGACTGATGAGTGTTGTCCAACTTTTGTAGAATCACCCATATAAATTACTTTACAACCTCAAAAAGAAGCTATATTTGAAGAGTGGAAAGTGCCAACAGTAAAAAAACAGTAAAAAAACTAATTTTATATAAAAATTGTTGTTTTGTTTGTATAGATAATAAAAGTTTTTTAGAATCGGTTTTTATTTATTTTAAAACTAGATTTCATGGTTTGGAACATAAAATGAGGGGGCCGAGGATGGCGCAGTGGTTTAAAGCTACAGAGCGGTAATCAATCTGCGCCACGGTACCGGGTTCGATTCCCGGTCACAGCCTTGGGTGTTGTGCTTGTTTTTCGAGCAAAAAAATATATAATAATGAGCTGGCTAAATAGTCGAAAAGACTAAAAGCCAATAAACAAAAAAAAAACAAAACATAAAATGAGGTTTTAAAGGTTCAATTTAAAAATCCATTCAACTAAGAAGAAATATTTACTCCAATGCTTCTTTATAAACGACGTTTTTGGCAAAAATTAAAAAATATTTTTTTTACGAAAACAAAAAAATTAAAAAAGTAAAATGTTGGCAAGAAACAAAAAAATATATTTTATCCGAAATCGGCAGTAAAGTAGCCAACAATGGGCTGTAAAGCAAAAGAAATCGGCAGTAAAGTAGAACTTTATTGCCGATTTAATACGAGTATTGTACGCAACCCATTATACATTTTAAGATGTGTCTACTGCTACTCAGCAGCAACTAAATAATATTTTTAAAAAAAGCAAATAATTTCCACATTCGTGATAAAAAATACGACTTTATTGCCTTGATACATAAATAACTATTTCAAATTTCTTTATAATTTGATGATTTCAGAATGGGTTATTTAATTGTGTGTATGTTATTTTTGTGTTCATTTATGTATGTAATTAGGTCCTTTTTTGAAAGTTACGAATTATGGTTGAATTACTGACATAGAGGCCTATTCCCTTTCGCTAAACATGCATGTTCATGAACTACATATGTTTCGTAACATATGAGCCTATTCCCTTTCAATTATTTCGTCTATAGACGCATGCGCTCGAAGAATTTCTTAAACATCCATGTTTATAAACATCATCGGTGTTAAAATGGCTATTCCGTTTCCAAAATTCGATGTTTGGTGAACATACATGATGTTTGAAAACGTATGTTTACGAACGCTTGCCTAAGAGGTGCTGTTATAGACAATATTTAAGGTTTTTTATCAATATTTAAGGTTTTTTATCTTGCATTAATCATAAATTGCGGCGATGTTTGGTACAGTATACAGTACAGTATCATTATCAAGCATAGTAATTATAAATTAATTACTTTTTCATAATTAATACCTAATTAATTATAATTATAAATGATAAATAATTAAATAATCATATAAGGTTTTACACCAAACAAATAATAATATATTTTTTGGTAATTTTAAAAATATGTTTGATTTGTTTTTTAATTATTAAAATGTACCTAGGTATTTCCTAATTATAATACCAGAATACAAATTTTGCTTTACTATTTTTTTTTATATAATTTTATTATAATAATAAATATTTATTTAGAGAAAAACAGAAAATTAAAAAAATCTGAGTGTGAAGAGAGAATTTGGGGGGAGGAATAAAAAATAACTTGGAAAAATATATTTTATTAAAAAAATACAACAAATATAAAATATCAAATACCTATGTAATATTATTACTCAAAAATATAGACAAAATATTAGTCAAAGAAAAGTATAACTAATAAAATACAAAAAAATATGCATCTAAAAACTATTTTTCTTCACATGGGAGCTAAAACTTTTTGGTTTAATTTTAAAATCTTTAAGGTTTTATCAATACCTTGTACCTTCACTACTCGTCAGAGTTTGAGTTGGACTTTCTCTTTATGCGTCCCTGTTGTAGAAGGCACCCTTCCACCCGAACTTAAAGGCTGGTCAATGAAGAGTTCCAACGATGGTATTACCTCCACCTTACCCTCCACCACTAACTTTCACAGCGCTTCCTCTATTAGGGCTAGTAATTTATCCTTAAAGTACTTAGTTGTTTTACTGGCTCCCCGACATTGCCAGTCTCCATGTGAGAAATGCGTAGTTTTCTTGCCATTTTCAATACACTAAAAGTGTGTAAAAATAAGTAACAAACAATTATTTTAAGATATTTTATGATTACCCTTTTCCATATAAGGATGGACTTAATGGCCCCGCCAGAAGATCTGTGCTTTGGCTAGTTCAGCATAAAACGTTTTTCCCAAGTAGGTATTTTTAGAATTTGTGGATTTTCCCAAATTGTTTTTAAGTTCATTTAATATATTAAATATCACCAATCATAACATCATATGATGTTTAAAACAATTATCTAACACAATTTTAGTTTAGTCTGCGACTTTTAGGTTATAAAACTAAGAAACTCCCTGTCCTAAAAACATTTATCGCTGTTCAGAAAGATGCAAGGTCAAGACTCTCAACATATGAGAAACGGAATACCCCTAAACATAGGTAATGTTTGGCTTGTCGTTGGGTGAACATACATGTTAAGAAATCGATGTTTACGAACAGCAAGAAAGGGAATAGGCCTCATAGTATTTTGTTATTAAATCAACTGCACAGAGAGAAATGTATAGTAAATTTTAGATAGGAAAAAAAATATAGTAAAATTTACTCAATACAATATTAAGATTGTAATACAAAATACTATTTTTTATACCTAATACAATTTTAGTAAAGATTACAACACCAATACGTATTACTAAATCATAAATGTTTAATATATATTTTAATTTTTAATATGTTCGTATAGTAAATTGATTTTACTATCTACAAATAGTAATATTTACTATATGATTTAATCAAATGTAAGGTGTACATCTAATATTACAATATATTACACATTAATAAAAAATATAGTAAAACTAAAGATACTTTTATGTTTAAGGTAAATAATATTAATAATATATTTAAATATAATTTACAATATAGTAACTCATGACATTTTAAACATTCAATTTTCTTAGTTTCTTTAATAAACTTTCTTGACCCATTACTGGTAATACTTATAAGAAAGAATTGAACCTACTTGGTTGCATAGTATGTACCGATTGTGGCAAAGGCCACGTCGCGACGCGTCGTTAGACGGTGTGGATCACGTGATGTTCTTACATCTCGCCTCTGTTGGCTTACCAACCATGTTATATAAGCTCAGGTATTTCTTTGTTTGGGTGTGTTCCACTACTACAAGTTGCTCGACAGTGTCGTGTCGACCCTGATGATACCCAATATAGGTCAAAACACCTGTCTGTCGGTATTTGAAGTTGATGGAACGCACTCAAAACAAAAAACTTTGGCGAGGTGTAGGTTCAATTCTTTCTCATAACATTTTTGTATATTAAAAAGTACAATAAATATGCTACAATTTTTAATTGTTAACATATAAAAATAATCGATTTTAAAATATTTTATATTTAAAATGGCAACATAATATTTTAAAATTTACTATACTTATTAGTAATGGAAAAAATCTAATTATAATAAGTGTTAAAAACAAAATTGGTTGAGAATAATAATATTTTACCTTAAGGTTTAACATACATGGATATTTAAAAATTACTAAATATGCATAGTATATACAAGATAGTTGTCCCAAATAGTAATATAAATTATAGTAAAGGGTATATATTATAATTATGGTAATCAGCATTATACTTTTCTCTTCGTGTGGTCTACTTATTTAATTAATATTTTGCAGATAAAGTTATGAAATTTCCAGGCGGAAAAGCTCCCCTTGCCCGTTGGTATGGCCGCCAATGTCTGTATAAAGAGTTTAAAGCAATAATATACTTTATCAAAGTTACTTACTGCCTTTAAAATATTTATGTAAGCATGTATAACACAGATAGGTCACTGACCCACTCAGGTAGGTAATTCTAATCTGTTTATTTAAATAATATTTAGTCTAATACTTTATATAAAATTATTTAATACATGTTTTATAGTTTGGTAACTTAATATTTTTATGTTGTGACTGTTCACTGACCTTCGCAACAAATTTATGTAGGCATGTAATTTTATATACATACTTAACCTCCTATATACCTATATATTTTTTAAATTCCTTGATTCTAAATGATTAAATTTTATGGAACACGCGTTTTTACATATCTAGCAATAATATTGCACGCAATACATATTTAAATAAATCTTACAAGCCATTTTGAGGCACCCTGTATACACCCACATTTTCGGGAGCAAATAAAACAAAATTTATCTTAATTAATGTATGCCATGCGCCTTTACATAATGTAAGTAGGTGTCACATTAAAATAAAAATGCATTTATAAATCAAATCATTTATTAACATAATTTAGTGACATAATTACAATGTGTTATTTAAATCCACTTAGTTATTTAAATTGAAGACTTAAACAAATTAAAATATTAATTCTATGGAATATATGAATAGTTTAAATTTATTGAGTCTGCCAAAGACCATATACATATAAGCGAGGTTTTTCCAGTGGAAAAATATACACATGTAACTATGTAATAATTTTGTTGTGGTGAGAAAAGTTAATATTTGTCTATTTTGTGGTTTTGGCAATTTTTTTAAAACTTTTCCGGCAATCCCCAATAATAATATTATTAAGAAAACTGTTTTGTTGGCTATAAGTACGAGGTGTGTTCAGAAAATAACGGGTATTGTTAAATTTCGCGGGTTCGGAGGGTCCGGTTGTCATAAAATTTTCTTTATTATGTTGGTATACATGCCCCCGAAGTATGATAAAAACTTTAGCTGTTTTCATTGTTTACTTTGTCTGTGGCAGCCGCTAAGGTTAGACGTGTTTTATGAGCTCGGCGATTTTTCGTTCGTTAAAAGAAATGGATCAAAGAATTTGTATCCAATTTTGCTTAAAAAAATGAAATAAATTCTGTGAAATGTTAACAAAGGCCTACAGTGAGTCTGCTATAAGTAAAACAAGAGTTTTTCAAGTGGTTTAAGAGTTTCCAAGATGGCCGTGAAGACGTTGAAGATGACGAACGCCCCGAACGCACAAGCACATTAACAACCGATAAAAACATAGAAAAAGTGGAGGAAATGGTTATAAACCATCAGAGAAGTCGCTGATGATGTTGGTATATCGATTGGCTCATCCCATGAAATTTTTTCGAATGTTTTGGGTATGAAACGAGTGATAGCAAAATTTTCTAAAATTGTTAAATTTTGAACAAAATTTTTGGCCAAAAACAATACTGTAATGATGCCCCAGCCTCCATATTCGCCAGAAATGCCTCTGTCTGACTTTTTCCTATTCCCAAAAATAAAGAGAACCTTCGGCCGTCGTTTTGCAAGCATAGATGACATTAAAAGCGCATCGCTGAAAGAACTAAAGGCTATCTCAAAGATCGAGTTTTAGAAGTGTTTCGAGTATTGGAAGAAGAGCTGGCACATGTGCATAATATCCACTGGGGATTATTTTGAAGGCGACAACATTAATGTAGACAAATAAATAATAATTTGTGGTTTTGCCAATTTTTTTAAAACTTTTCCCGCAATCCCCAATAATAATTTTATTAAGAATAATAAAATAAAAAATATATTAGCATTTTATTGCGAAAAATATGTAACCACAATTATTTTTTTACATAACAAAAATAACAATTTTTAAAGCTTAATCAATATATTATAGAAAAAATTTTAATAGCTATTAATCATCGAAATAATTATCCTTACATAACACCTTTATTACTCTTTTTAATTCAAAATCCATAGATCGATAGAATATAATTATAATTGATATAACGACATATTATACAATGTGTTTCTACTCCAAAAGGACATGTGATAGAGGTTTTTCAAATAAATATTTTGCATTTGATTGGTTGATATTTTTCAAAAATAAATGTTAGGGGAAGGTGGGGGAATTTTGCGCGGTGGGTAATTTTACGCATAAACAATTCTTCCAGATATGAAGTAAATAATACATTTTTTGAATGTTGCAAACTTGGAAACGTTGCTTTGGGTATACGGGGACTAAAGTGTGCCGCAATTAAGCTTGTAGCTTTTAGCTAGTGACCATGGTCACTAGCTAACTGTGATACATGTACGTTGATCTAAGAAATCCATGTCGTTTCCGCTACGAGTTAAGTTTAAATTTCTGTCCAATCACTTAAATGTTTTTAACACAACTTTATATGATCTTTCCTCGTAATCTGGTGTACGTTTAAATTGTTCAGGTTAACTTTTGGAAAGTTTTTTAGTATCACAATATTTTTCTTGCAATGGGGGTAATTTTACGCTGAAAAATTGGGGTAATTTTGCGCTGCAAAATTTGGCCAATATGGGAGCTTTGGTATACAGGAGCCTAGATTGTTCAGCATAAACAGTTCCATTTGGGCACACGCGGAGTGTAGCGAAAAAAAACCCTAAAACTACAATGTGACAAATGCTGCATGTAGACCCTCTTATTTCTAAGAACAAAAATTTTATTTTTAGTTATTTATTTTTGATTTTGTTTGTTTTGTTTGTTTCATATAGAAAATAGTTTTGTTTTATTTTTATGTTTTAATATAATAATATTATAGAAATAAACGGTTTATTTAGATACCTACAAATCTTTCTCTATACAGCGCAAATTTTTCCACTATGATGCGCAAAATTACCCTGATAGGTGGGTAATTTTGCGCAAATGCATTATTTAAAAAAATGTAGTTTTTGCATACCAAACATTTTTTTTTATAAATTGCGCATTATATACACATAGTAAACATAGTAGACTATCGCTGGTATTAATTGCAAAATTTCACATTTAAACTTAACAAAGATACTAGAGATTTTGCTTAGATGCGCAGAATTCCCCCACCTTCCCCTACTCTTTTGTACTTGTAATTTGTATAAATATAGTATAACTTTGAGTTAGAATATAAATTTTACAATATTGGACAATTTGTTCGGGTGTGAAGCATCACACCACCTAAGATAACCAATAAAATGAGTTCCTGCTTGAAATAAGACGCCGGGTGCTCAAATGAGGATAAAAAGTGTTTCTGTGTTCCAACTGTTTTACATTATTGATCAGTGTACTATTTACTTTAGTTTGTAATTTATGTTTATTTTATGTTTTCAGTTTATATTAACTTAATTCTATTCTTACAACATTTTTGTGTTGGTCGCTGAATACATATTTAAACTACCCACATTTGTACTATTATAAGTGGATACGCACTTCATGTTGAATTATATCTAAATATTAGAATTAGTTTTAGGAATTTTATTTTTTAGTTTTTGGTTTGTGTTTTGTTATGTTTATTTTATGTTGTCAGTGTCAGTTATTAAGTTTAGGTATTCTATTTTCCATATTTTTTGTATAAGTCGCTGAATACATAGTATTAATTAAATAATGCTAAACTATAAATAGTTTATACCTCAATTAGGATTTAATTAATTAATTGACAAAATTACCTTAAATGAGGTATTTTTATTAAAAATAGTACAATAATCCTTTAAATTAAAGGATTTAATGCTTGCAGGCAAAAAGGGACCATGGGGCGCAATTGATAATTATCACCGAATAAAATAATGTATAAAACTTAAACCAAAGGAAACTAAAATATTAGTTAAAAAATCGTAGGTACTTAAAAAATCAGATTTAATTTAATAAGATAATTATTACCAAAAAAAGTGATATTTTTATAGAAAAATTATTGCAGAATTATATACCTACACAGAAAAAACGCTAGCATAGCATGAATGGGTGAGCCATTAAACCAATGGGATCTTGTAATCCGTATTCCTGAATAACAGTTCCTATAATACCAATAGGTAGTTAGCACTTGGTTTATAATCGTTTACTGTTTTTAAATTAACAACAAAAGTTATCGCTCCTAAATCTATTGATATTCATATTGATATTTATTTGTAGAACGTTAGAATGTTATAGCATTAAATACTAATTTGATTTATTTAATAACGTTACTATTGTATGTATACAATGTATACATTTAACTCAATAAATTCTTTGACATTTAGGCAAAATATTCTCCTATTTTGGTTTAATACTATTAAATTAATAGTAATTAATTGAGCAAATAACAATTTAGATTGCTTCAATTTTAATGCATTCAATGACAGCGCTGTTCTTGGTATTATGTTAGATTTTTTTCTGTGCACAGAAGAAAAATCGAACAAAATTAATTTTTTTTATTACAGCGCCATCTATTACAGATATAAAAAATGTCCTATTTTCGGTCGAATGATTCGAATCTGCAATAAAAAATAGGGTGTTCCATTGGAACCCCCTGTTCCCCCTATAAGTAGGAGAGTATGAGGACCATTTTTTATTTTAAAATTTTTTTTGTAAAATGCATAGTATGCATTGCATACTAACTGAGATATTTCAAAGTTTCAAGTTAAATGATACACCCTGTATATACATATCAGCAATTTTAAATTAAAATTTGTTTACATATACATTTAGTTGTGGTTTTTAAGTTAATTATTCATTTTCCCACAATTTATTTCCACTTAATTTGTTTTTGTAATAAAAATTAAACTGTGAGGAAAAAATTTAATGGCCATTTTTATCCTTATTAGCATATCTTTTACAAATTTTGAGGTTATCTGAAAGTAGTACTTTTCCCCTTCAAAATCCTCTTTAAATGTTTTTAATAATGATGTAATAAAACCTATTTTGAATTAGAATTTCTCTAAAACTGCTACAAGCTTCAGAATCTGCTACTATCATAGTCACTTAAAACGGAATGGGCTCATTACTTGTGCAATTATATAAAACATTGAAATGTTGGTGTTGGGTGATTGAAAACACTTACACAGCATAATTAACCAACTGGATCAATAAAATAAAACATAAAAATAATTACAGGTGATAAAAAGATCTATGACAAGTATTTTGCAGAGTGAAAATTAGTCCATAGGGAATATACATACATACATATATACCATACAGGGCTTTCAATTAAAAACTAGTCACCCTTAATAACTTTTGAGTGAGAGGGGAAAGTACAAATCCAGTGATAAACAAATTTAATATGTATACATATTAAATTTGTATATATACATTAATTTATGCAATAAGATTTTGTATGGACAAAATTCACGAACGAATAACAAATTTTCCATAATAATCAAACATGACCATGGTCACTTTAGTGGTTCAAAAAAACGTGTTTATATAAGGTAAGTTTAGCAAGTTGGGGCGAAGTTCTCAATAGAAATTGTAAGTGGCTAAGTAAAAACTGAAATTTCTCCTTCGATTTTCTTAAAGTCTCTAAGAGGCCTATTCCCTTTCGCTAAACATGCATGTTCATGAACCACATATGTTTCGTAACATATGTGACTATTCCCTTTCAATTATTTCGTCTATAGACGCATGCGCTCAAAAATTTCTTAAACATCATACTCGATGCTTCGCTCGACTATTCACCTTTATAAAAAAATCGACATTTCAAAATATTGCAAACTAACGAGCTTTTTGAAAAGAAAATCACAGAGATACAAACCAAAGAAGTCCAAGACCTTAGAACGACCTGAAATAGAGAAGTTTTTGAACGAAGTGGCTATGATAATGGGGATTAGCGGTGCTTGTAGATGCGATGAATTGGTCAATTTAAAAATAGAAAATATTCAAGACAACGGGAAATATTTTCAAGTAGTTTTGCCAGACACTAAAACCAAGAAATTGAGAAGTTTCACCATACTTGAAGGATTTCCTGTCAACCCGATCAATTTGTGTAAAAAATACATGTCTTTGAGACCAAAGAATACTAGTTCTAGCCGCTTTTTTGTTTTTTTAAAAAATGGGAGGTGTACCAGCCAGTGTGTGGGAATAAAAACATTGTCGAAGATACCTTCAGGAATTGCAATGTTTTTGAAATTGGAGGAACCAGCGCTCTACACCGGTCACTGCCTGAAAAGGTCTTCGGCGACTCTTTTGGCCAATGCAGGGGCTAACATGACTACTTTGAAGCGTCACGGAGGATGGAAGTCATCGACGGTAACAGAAGGACACCTAGAAGAATCGGTGCATAACAAAATACAAATTGCAGAAAAAATACAAGGTTTTAATGCGTCGGCGTCTTCCAGCACTATCATCAGCTGTACCGATATGGGAGCGTCTGGTTCCAATGAACCAACGAATTTTACAATGACTTCAAATTCGAATAAATTTAATATGACACTATCTCAAAATCCACCATTTATTCGAAGTGCTTTAGAGCTTTAAAAAAATTAAAAATCATGTTTTTTAGTAAAATAAATTCATTTGAAAAATCATGTATACATGCATAGTTAGACAATTAATCTTTATTTCTTCGAAGCAGTTTAGCAATCCGTCATTTAAAAGTAAGCGATTGCTCGTAAGAAAATAATCAGCATTAAAGCCATAACAGTAGATGTGGTAGCACATAAACAAAACAATTATATCAATAACATTATCGGACATGTTTAAGAATCTTATATGGTTGTTGTTGGCAAATCCCCGAGCAGCAGAATGCGCATTAATTGTTTTCAGCCGGCAATCGGCAAGAATCCGATTCAAACAACAATATTGACTTAGTTAATAGCTTTAACGGCAACTTAACTATTGGGGGAATTTAACGTTCAATAATAGCGTAAAGTACCTGTAATACAAATAATTTCACTTTAATTAAACAAGAGTTACACGTATACCTTTAAAATAAACCAGGCAATAAAAATAAAATACCACCTTTTAATTTAATCATGGACATATTTTTAAAAAATGGACACGTATACGTATGCCTATTGTTGTGTATTGGAAGTAAAGCATGCCATGTGTGAGCCATACTGTCAACGTCAACTGTAAGTTTGTTTTGTGTGTTTAAAAACTTTGTTTTTAATATTAAAATATGTAGATTGGTGGTTTGCATCATTTGTTGTATACACTGAAAAAAAAGATTTCTTATATTTAGAATACCTATCATCCTGAAAATATTTTTTTATTTCATTTTTTTTGTATTTGTTAATTTTTTTTATACTAAGAATTGGATATTCTTAAATTTTGATGTTCGTTTTTATAAACAGTATTTTCTTTTGCCAAGAATACATATTTTTGAAATCGTGTAGGAGTGGAGATGCCGACACGTTCCTCTGAAATTTTATGCCTAATTATGCATTGCTTTTTCTCTTTGTGAGGGAGAGAGCGTATTTCATTAAAAAATTATTAGAAGAGTGGTCAGCATCGAAGGAAATTATAGAAAAATTGAAGGTAAGTAAGTTGTTATTGATACACCACCCTTTTTTAAATTTAGCGTTGCATTTACGTGTAGGTAGGTAGGTTTATTGTTTAAATATTTACTAATTTGCATTAAGGATGCCTTAAAATTATTTTATTCGTAAATAAATAGGCTTTGCAGTAATAACCAAAATATCTTATGTGTTTAACACTGATTTGTATGGCTCCATAATTTTAAGTTAATAAACTAAATTTATTTTATGATATTTAAAAAGATTTTGTTTTAGAAGTAATTTTGTTACACACTTGGGGTATAATATTAATTTTGATTCATATAGGGTAGAGTTCATTGGCAATACACTAAATTATTTTATAAAATTGGTAATTGCTTTTCTACTATGCCTAAAATATCACAAATTATTTAAAATAAAAAATATGTCAATAATAATGATTAAGTTCCCTATGTTAATTTATAATAATGTATATATTTTAGATTTTTCTTGTATTAAAAACAAAATAAATGTGTTTGTTCAACGTTTGTTTTTTTATTTTCTAACCTAAATTTTTTGCTTACTGGTACTGCACCACCTAGAAACGATACAACGTATCAGTAAGTTTTGCTCAATTTTGAATAATCCGTAAGTATACTTAAATAAATAAATATATATAAATATAAAGTTTTGTTTAAGATTATACAACAATCCTTAAAAAATTACAGGATATTTAAAATTAAATTGTTTAGATGTATTTTTATTTTAAATTTGATTTCTTTTGCAGTAATATTCCTAAATATAAATGTTTTTATTATTAAAATAAATAATTTTTAGTTATTAGACGTATCATTATTAGACGTATTTTTATTTTAAATTTTATTTCTTTAGCAGTAATATTTTTAAATATAAATATGTTTTTATTATTAAAATAAATAATTTTTAGTTATTAGACGTATCATTATTTAAAATTTTATTGATTTTAAATACAAAATGATAGATTTTTGAAACATTGCTAATAGTAGCTTAAAATTAAGATAGAAACATTTTATTTTTAACGATACTTCTTGCATTGTTTTAAAATAAATATTATTTTATAATCAATAAAATAAAATTTTAATTCTTTTATCTACTCGTATTAATTAAAAAAAATATTGGGTTATAGAAAATATCTTGATTTAAGAAAATTATTGCCTTATTTCAATATCACATGTTTTTGTTTCAAGAAAATTTATTCTTGAATTCAGTAAGTATCTTTTTTATTTAAGAATACCACTAATTTATTTTTAAAAGAATATATTCTTGCTTTAAAACAACCAATTATTTGGTTAAAGAAAATACATTTTCTTGAATTAAGTAAACAATGCTGCCTTATTTTAATATATTCTTCTCGTTATATATATATATATCTCTCATATATGAGACATATATGTAGTGATGCCGCGAGACGAGACGAGACGAGAATAGTCCTTCTCTCGTCTCGTCTCGTGCAGCGAGAGAAAATGGGTCTCTCGTCTCGTCGAGAATACTCTTTTCTCGCTCGAGAGTGCCTTTCTCTCGTCTCGTCTCGTTTCTCTCGTGGTAAAAGTACCTAAGTATGAATACAAAAATTATTTGGAATGAAATACGAATTCGTTTATATTTTTTTTTCTACTCCTATTACGGAATTTGACCGTTCTAATATCACTTTTATCTATGGAATGACATATATTCCGTAAAGTGTTACAGAATGAAATATTCTATCATCGGATGACAGAATAAACACTCGTGGCGACATCTCTGTTTTTAATATCTAACAAACTTTAGACCGATCCAACCTCACTTTCTTCCAATTAAATTATTTTTTTTGGAAACGTAGAAAAAGTATAGTCTGAAAAATATACTATTATACATATAGAAATTTCAACTGGAAATAAAAAAAATGTGTGCCAAGACCACACTAATAAAGTAAGACTTTTTACGCCGAAAATGTTGCGCATTTGAATCAAATGGTTGGATCTATGTGGAGTAGTTACATCTAGTATTATACACCTATATTTCTTTTAACTTGAGACAGCTCAATATCTCGAGAAATACGCATTTCACGGAAAAATGTTTTAAATAAAAGGTTAATGTGACCAAAGGGGACATTATTTGGTGCTACCGCTAGCCACCCCCTACCCATCCTTAAGGGTGAAACGGGGGGTAACTTTGGAGAGTCAAATGGGATAACCATTTTTTTACAGATTTTTGTAGTACATAAAAAAATTAATAACTTTTATTTGAAACTTTTTTCAATTTATCAACAGATGGCGCTGTAATTCAAAATTTAAGAAAAATGGGTTTTCCTGTAAAATGTATTATTTGAAACGTTTGAAAAACAAAAATGAACATTAAATCAACAATAGTCGGCTCTGAAAACAATTTATAACAAATGTTCGAAATGTCGTCCTATCGGCGCAGTAGTTTTTAATGGATCAAATCATTTGATCCATCCATCTGAAAACTACTGCGCATATATGATGTAACTACTCCACATAGATCCGACCATCTTGTACCCACTGCGCATGTCCGTCATTTTGAATCCGCAATTTTGTTTTTTTTAATGGATATCAAATTCTGAATCAGGGACCCCATAAATATCTGAATACTAAATTTTACCCAAACCATTAAAGCCGAACGACGAATTTTCGTCATATTGGATCAGCCATTTTATTTAAAAAAAAATGGATATCAAATTTGTAATCAGGCCCTCAAAAACCACATGTTGTTGATAAGTTTATTGAATAAGAAATGCTTATTAAGCCTACGGGTTTTTGTAATAGTATAAGGAGTGCCATAGATGTGCTTATACAGGGTAAATTTTAAAAATTATTATTATTTTATAAGTAATTTTTTCTTGGTTAACGTTAAGTTGTGTTATAAAATAATACAACGTTAACCAGGAACAAATTTTGTTTATTATGAAATGCGAATAATGTTCTCATTGGTCCAAATAAATATCGTCATTTATGTGTAAAATTATAATTTTTATGTAAAAAAAAATTGTTTTTTATAATCGAGAGAACGAGAGAGATCGAGAGAAACGAGAAATTCTCGAGCGAGAGAGGGCATTCTCTCGTCTCGTCTCGAGCCTTTTTTCGAGAGAAAATCGCCCTCTCGTCTCGTCGAGACGAGACGAGACGAGACGAGAGGCGAGAATCTCTCGTATCGGCGGCATCACTACATATATGAGACAAAGATTGTTTTGAATCAAATAAATTTATTTGATTTTATTTGAAGAGTATTTTTTTTCAGTGTAGGCAGACACAGTTTGGGGGGTTCTATCGACATTTGTAGAGTAACAAAAAACAATAATTAACTAAAAAAAATTGACCTTGAAATAAAATGTTTTCAAAAAGTTTATGATCATTTTCTCTATAAACAATTTTTAATTTTATCAAATCCCCATTAAAAAGTATTTTAAGAATGTAAGAATTTTTTTGGGGAAAAAAGCCGAATTTTTCTTTTTTTCAATTTTTTTTTATCTGGACTGTTTTTTTGTTAGGTTGATGGCTTATGTCAGTTTGACTTTTAATTTTAGTATTTAAAAATGGTACTTCTGCAAAAGAATTTAATTAAATACTTTGAAACTGTCAAATTGACAATAATATTTATTACTGATAATTTACTTGTCAATTATAAATAAAAAGATAATTATGCCAAAAATAATAGCAACGAATTCGAATGTAAAAGCCCTTTTGAGGGCAAAACTTCATTTTGATGAAATTATGCCAAATGCCACAATGGAAGAAAAAGTACATCGCCTTATGGACATTTTTGGAGTAAAAAAGTAACGAATTTGGTTTTATAAATATTACTTACATCACACATTATTTTTACATTAGTCAACATTGGACAACATTTACGTTCACAAAAAATTGTAATTTCTTTTATATAAATTCTTTTTAAAGCGAAGATTATTATCCGTTAGGAATACTTTCTCTGCTGGGCCGTAAAGCAACCTATATTTAACTACTTTTTTATATGATTTAACAACCAAAACCCTAAATTTGCAACGTTGCCGCAGTCCAGATAAAAAAAAGAACTTTACCTAACTATAGTAAAATTTTTAATTAACAGTTTTTCTTTGGAATTTGCCCTCAGGTAGAGTCTACAGTCTACAGTGTAGACAGTTTTTTGTGTTTAAAATAAATCGAATTTCAAACTTTGACAAGTGAATATTTTTAGTTCTGATGAATTCTGGATCGAAAGATAAACGTTTAATTCGATTTCCCACCACATAAAAATCAGATGTTGCGTTAGATATAAAAAGGTGTATCGTATGTCCCCGTTTGATTTTATCTATTCTAAATGGGTACACATTACTGTATGATTATAATAACAACAACAACAGCAACAAAACATATTTCTATTCCGCATTTAAATTTATAACGCGCGTCTCGTTGTTTATGGCACTCGATTATTTTTCAAACATGCCCAAACTATTTAAATGTAAATGATATGAACGCTCACGGTTTATGCGGCACTTAATAAAATAATGAAAGAACTTAACTGTTAACTATAAAGTGCAGCTAGGTAGGTATTATAATACCTATCTGGCACTATATTTTATTTTAACATACCTTAGTAATTAGGTACTTGTGAGAGTTTTGGTTAGAACAAAAAATATTTGCATAATTTTATCCAACAAGAATCAAAAGGGCGATTTCAGCAAAATTTAATTAAAATATTAACATTGACAAGTTGTAGCTTTATGGCGTTTTAGTCACCGGCTAAAGTTAGGTTTAAGTTAGTTGACAGTTGTCAAACGTCATACAATTGTCTAACTTCATTGTGGAGTGCCCACAAAACATTATATTTACGTTCACTGTAAAAAAACTGCTTCTATATCGGGTTTAAACGGTTGTTAGTCCATTTTCAAGGGATTTTTTGCCGGTAATACAGATTCCCATTCTTACATATATTTATAACTAGATGGCTGTGCTGTGGGGTAATAGCTCCTCTAGTAATAAAATTTTCATAGCACAAACACGTATTTTAAGGTCTATGTTAAACTTACCCTATAATAGTCATTGTAAAACTTATTTTAAATAGTGTATGTCCGTCTTAATATTAAAGATTTCAAAAAGTGCGGTGATATAAACAAATACGAAACAAGGAATACAAACTCTATGTCCCCACACACAATTTAACGCAAGTATACAAAGGCCCAATATTAACAGGGATAAAATTGTATAACAAGTTACCTGGTAATATTATAAAATTAAATAACTTTCGTAAATTTCAAAATGCTGTATCCTCGTATCTAAAAGAAAGAAGTTTTTATTCTATTGAAGAATATTTTGAACAATAACTACAATTTTATCCTGTTATGCTAATATATGTTTTTTTAACAATATGTAAATGTTTACAATTCTATATGTTTTTTATATTATATTTTAGACGTTTTCCTATACAATTTTGTGAATTGTCGTTTTTGGAAATAAATATTGTTATTATTATTATTATTATTATTATTATTATTATTATTATAGATCTATAGGTCCGTAAATCTTTATGCAGCAAATTTTTGTATTTTACCACTTTTTTTAATAAATATAACAAAAAAAGTAGTTTGTCTTAATAAAGTAAAGATACCTATTCGTATATATATAAGTAAATTTACGTTATGTTTAAAATAAAACTTTTTTTATAGTATTAATAAAATTTATGTAAATTTAACAACAAATTAATTGTTAATTCAATAAACTATTTTCATTGTAACAATGGTCACATTTTCAACCTACTGTTGGGTATTGGGTAGTTTTTTTTAAATAATTGCAAGGCATTAAAACAAATTATTTATTAAAACAAAAAAATAAACTCAACTGCAACTATGGATTTAACAAAAACATTTTAAGTTCGACAAAGATTTAATATAAACATAAAGTATTTATTATTGCCATGACAATATGATAACAACTATTACTTTGTTGGATGAACATTTTTTTTATAAAAGCTCAACATTGCTGCTTCATTATTGTAAATGAGAATTTTATTAAAAGTAAAAAAAGTTTATTCTGTAAATAAAAATAATCTCATTACTTTGACAAATCGTAGGTTTTTGTCCAAATAAGATACTGCAAATTTAATAAACAAGGTACAGGGTGATCCCCTATAATGTCGCCCCCCTTTAACTTTTTTATTTTAAGTGTCCCAAAAAATTTAAAAGTGTGGTTATGTAGTTACTAAAAAATACTTTTTTTCTACGTACAAAGAAAATTGATCAATATACAGGGAAAAACAAAAAGTTTATTTTTTTTCAATGGATCACCCTATATATGAATTTATTTTTCGATTCCTTGTAAAATTCTGAGCATAATTCATATAATAACTAAAATAAATTACTATAGTGACATTATGTCAATATGTCTTGTTAAATAAGTAAAAATGGCGTACTCAGACAGAGAAAGACAAACTATTTCAACTTATTATCTTAAAAATTATTTAAATTTCAGAAACGGTTGAATTTAGGTATATGGTATGTTATATGAAATATGCTTAGAATTTTACAAGGAATCGAAAAATAAATACATACATACATACATGTATAGGGTGATCCATTAAAAAAAACTTTGTTTTTTTCCTGTATACTGATCAATTTTCCAATTTTCTTTATATGTAGAAAAAAAGTATTTTTTAGTTAATACATAACCACACTTTTAATTTTTTTGGGACCTTTAAAATAAAAAAGTTAAAGGGGGGCAACATTATAGGGGATCACCCTGTACCTTAGGTATCTAAAAAATTGTTTTTATTTACTAAATTGTCCTTAAGAACTTATAAATTTAGGATTTGGACTTAATTTTACAAAAGGTCGTTTACGAAATTAAATGTTATTTTTAGCCAATCTTGGTCAAAGGTGTTAAAATTACCAAAAAAAAAACTTTTTAAAAATATTTTTTTTTCGCCGATAAACCATAGTGGGCAACAGGTTTATAAGCTGACAATTGAATATTACGACCGTGTAAACTCGCCAGCAGAATGCGACAAGAAAGTCGAAGACGAATTCGTGAAATACATTTTTTTCTCGTAAAAACCTGGAAAACTGCTTTTAAATAACGATGATTGGGCGCCAAATAAGGCATGACAAAATGTCAAAATGCTTCATAATTACATAAATAACATGCCGAAATGTTTTACAATTTTAACAAACTAAGTTGGGTATACATACCATGTACCAAAATTTTATGCTTTTCGGGCGTGTTTAAATTTTTAGTGGAATGTTTCTACCTATCCCAAACTCAATGAAAAACTAAGGTTTCTGTTGGGATCATTAAATCCCAAGCGAAATATTTTCTTCATCAGGTCAAGAACGGCAGGAGCATTACACTTAGTTGTAAGGTCAACCAACACGAATATAAAAAATACTGAAGTACTTTTACTATACTTACTATTAATATGAATAAACTCATTTTGGATGTTATACACTCAGAAAAATGTACATGCACTGATAATAAAACAAATTTTGTAAGCGATAAAAAAAAATGTTAAAGGCTATAAAAACCTTTTTTATTAAATTTTCAGTATCTTTTTGGGACAAAAACCTACGATTTGTCAAAGTAATGAGATTATTTTTATTTACAGAATAAACTTTTTTTGCTGTTAATAAAATTCTCATTTACTATAATGAAGCAGCAATGTTGAGCTTTTATAAAAAAATGTTCATCCAACAAAGTAATAGTTGTTATCATATTCATATATACATATTGTCATATTAAATCTTAATTGTTTTTGTTAAATCTATAGTTGTGTGAGATTCTCACAGTGAGAATTGCGCTTACATAAAGTAATGCGCAGTTCTTATAGTAAAAGTTGTTCATTTTACCAAGGCATATTAAGTAGTCTTTTTTAAATTACTATCGTTGTAATTCAAATTAATTCTATTTCAGTTAGAAAATCTTTGTTAATAGCTTACGTTAAGAACAATAACAAAAATATTTTATTGCTATACAGGGTGTAATGTAATTAATGTTATATATTAAAATACTGAATACCTTTTGACATAAGGAATAAAGGAAAAATATTTAAAAAAACATTTTTCCAAAGATAAAGAAAAAATATGCATTAGAAGTTTTTTATATTTTTTGTGATACGCCACTGGTTACACACCTGTATTTTGTGAGTACATAGATACCAACCAACAAAGTAGCTATGCGTTGCCAGATGTAAAAAATTGTTATTAAAATTTTTCTTGCAAAAAATAAATAAAAACTCAATAAATACAAAAGTTTTATGCCCTTAAAGCTCTAATACCCTTCTGTATTTATTTACTGATCCAGCTATTAGCTTAAGCAATGATTAGAAAATTTAGTACCTTTGAAATTTGAAATCCATAACCACAAAATTAATTTTTTCATCAGTTTTTTTCTCTGTTTTCTCAGATGAAATTGAGACCAGTTCACAGGTTAAAGTTTAAACATTTAATTTGTGTAAATAAATCCAAAAGCACTTCCCTTAGTTAAGATATTTACAATTTGAAAACATAACCTAAAATTTAAAAGAAATGCACTAGATTCTGTCATAAAAGTTTGCAGATTTTGTTTGAATTTACCTTCAGTACAAAAATGAAATAACCAACAATTAATAAAAACGCCAAATTGACAATTTGCATTTTTAATTTTGTCATTTTTGTAATTAAGCTAAATTTAAACAATGTTTGTCAACTTCTTTGACAGATTTTGGAAACAGTTTTGTTACCAACCATAACATAATAAATTAAATTAGGCAACCAGAATACCCTAAAGTTGCTAGTCGATCAGTGGCGTACTTTTTGGTATGGTGGTTATTATAAATTATTTTTAGACTTTGGAATTTAGATTAAAAAAGTTTCAGGTGCTTCTTTATGGACCCTAAGAAGCAACCCATTTTAATATATAACATTAATTACATAACACCCTGTATAAAGACTTTTTTAATATTTACTATTGTTTTGCAATGGTAGCACAATTTTGTTATTTCCCTTGAAAAGAGGGGGAAAGGGCCAGCGCTCTCCTTGGTGAACATAACTTTATAATCCACATGTGTTATAATCTTGATTGATTTCACTTGGTAAAATCTAGTATGATACAATTATCAAAAAGATCACTAAGAAAATTAAAATTTCGACGTTTTCTAAAAGAAATATTTAAGTTCTATTCTATAAACGAAGCAGACTTTAAAAAGTGATTTCAAATTTTTTTTATCTTGTACATCATATAATATGAGTTAATTTTTTGTTATAATAAATAATTTGTTTTAATGCCTTGCAATTATTTAAAAAAAATACCCAACACCCAACAGTAGGTTGAAAATGTGACCATTGTTACAATAAAAATAGTTTATTGAATTAACAATTAATTTGTTATTAAATCCACATAAATTTTATTAAAATAATAAAAAAAAATTATTTTAAACGAAAAGGGATTCGTAAAATTTACAAAATTTCTATGAATAATACCATTAGGGTTTCATTAATACTGCAAAACGTTTTTAAACAATATAGAACTGTTTTTTGAACAAATAATAATAACTATATTTATTAATGCGTTTCTGCATCTGAAATGTTATTTCTATAAACATAACGTAAATTTACTTTATAATTAATGCAAATGCTATTACTGAAAGCAGCGTTTGTAGATAAATAATGTTTATAAAAATGATCTTTTTGCAATAACAAAAGCAATTGTTGGACGAATAGGGATCTCTACTTTTTTTGTGAGTGTACCTGGTGGCCTAAAGGAAAATGTCAAATCGTGTACTCCCCTATCTCCCTCTTTTTTTAAGTAAATTGTTTTACCTCGTTTTCTATTGGTCGGACGAAAAAATGTGGAGCGCCAAAGATACAAATTTTTTACTATCTTTTATATTTAGCATTTTTTTTCATAAAAAAAACATTCTTACTATTCCTGAAACCATCGCACTGTTCTATAATTTTTTATTTTAGGTAATTAACTGAATTTGAGTTTAAAAAAAATTGGGTTTTTAACAGTTCATAAAAAAAAATCTTCGCAAAAATTTACTTTTGAGGTCTGTTGTGATACATCTTTTGAAAGTGCATTAAATGTTCTTTAAAATGGCGCTTCGTTTTTAAAATTTGAGCTACGAGTTGCCGAGCAATGGAATTCCGAACATTTCGTTGAAAAAACTTAAACTAACTAACTAACTAACAAATATGTATATGTCGACAAATCGTTAAAGTAGTTGATGTGGATAGTTCGTTACTTCTGTGCTTTTATTTTCTTTCGATTCGATAAAAAATGGTTTCATCTATTTCGGAGAAAGTGGAAATTATTGAATTGTATTTTATTAACAATCAATGTGCAAGAATAACGGCAACTTTGTTTAATGAGAGACATGCAAATAGCACAAATTAAATTTTTTAACCCTAATGGTAGCCACAATTTTACTAAATTGGCATTATACAGGGTGTTATGTAATTAATGTTATATATTAAAATAGTGAATACCTTTTGACATAAGGAATAAAGGAAAAATATTTAAAAAAATATTTTTCCAAAGATAAAGAAAAAATATGCATTAGAAGTTTTTTATATTTTTTGTGATACGCCACTGGTTACACACTTGGTTTATCTCTGCACACTTGTATTCTGTGAGTACATAGATGCCAACCAACAAAGTAGCTACGCGTTGCCAGATGTAAAAAATTGTTACTAAAAATTTTTCTTGCAAATAATAAATAAAAACTTAATAAATACAAAAGTTTTATGCCCTTAAAGCTCTAATACCCTTCTGTATTTATTTACTCATCCAGCTATTAGCTTAAGCAATGATTAGAACATTTGGTACCTATTTTAAAAACTCCACAACCACAAAATTAATTTTTTCATCAGTTTTTTTCTTTCTGTTTACTCAGATGAAATTGGGACCAGTTCACAGGTTAAACTTTAAACATTTAATTTGTGTAAATAAATCCAAAAGCACTGCCCTTAGTTAAGATATTTACAATTTGAGCACATAACCTAAAATTTGAAAGAAATGCACTAGATTCTGTCATAAAAGTTGGCAGATTTTGTTTGAATTTACCTTCAGTACAAAAATGACATAACCAAAAATTAATAAAAACGCCAAATTGATGGAATTTAGAAAAAAAAAGTTTCAAGTGCTTCTTTATGGACCCTAAGGAAAAACCCATTTTAATATATAACATTAATTAAATAACACCCTGTATAGTAAAATTTTGACAAATGAGTAACATTTACCATTAAGTAAAAATTCTGGCATGCATTAAAATTACCGTTAAATTTTCCTTTAGGTGAAATACACTTATATGTAATTTTCTTTCGTAAAAATTACGTTCCTCAAGTGTTGAAACTTAAGGGTTATTAAAATAGGAAAAAATAACATAAATAAAACTTAATAAAAACGCCAAATTGAAAATTTGCATTGTTAATTTTGTTATTTTTGTAATTCAGCTAAATTTAAACAATGTTTGTCAACTTTTTTGACAGATTTTGGAAACACTGTTGTTACCAACCATAACATAATAAATTAAATTAGGCAACCAGATTGGCCTAAAGTTCCTAGTCGATCAGTGGCGTACTTTTTGTTAGGATAAAGGTTATTATAATATATTTTTAGACTTTGGAATTTAGAAAAAAAAAGTTTCAGGTGCTTCTTTATGGACCCTAAGGAACAACCCATTTTAATATATAACATTAATTAAATAACACCCTGTATAGTAAAATTTTGACAAATGAGTAACATTTACCATTAAGTAAAAATTCTAGAGATGGGAAAATTTCCATTTGACGAAAATTCCCGGAAAATTTCCATCGAAAATTCCCGAAATTTTCCAAAAGTTTAAAAAAAAAAATTTTTATTGCGAAAAAATTTTTTTTATGCCAGGGATTTGCAAAAATATATAACACATTAACTTTTTGTCAAATTGTATTAAGAAAAAAAATAAAAAAAAAATGTTTATAAGAATGTAACTGCAATACTATTTTTAGTATCTTTTACTTTGGAATATTCCTATTGTATACTGAAACCTACAAAATAAAAATAAAATGTTTACTATTAGAAATTCACTGCTAGTAAATCCTAGATATTACGTAAAAAAAATTAAAAGGGACAAAGTAACTAATATACCTATAGGAATATTAAAAAGTAAAAAGTAAAGTAAAAAATAATTCCAAACACTAGATTTTTCTCTTGGCATTGTGCTAGGCATAGCACAATGCCAAGAGAAAAATCAAAATAAACAACAAAAATGTAAGAATGATTTTAACTTTGTTTATTGTTTTTATTTTGTTTACCTTTTTTTTAAAAAGTTTTTTGTGATGATACTGAATAATCCGGCTTCATTGAGGTTATGTAAAATAACTTACATTATTTATACTTCTTCTTCTGCTTTAAATTAACACACATTAAATTCTTATTCAAAGTTTCTTGGCCTTGTATCATGGCCTTAACGAAAATCAGCGGTTAAACAATTGGCATTTAAATGAAAAAAACAAGGAAAGTTTCCAAGGAATGTTTCCGGTAGCTTAAAAGAAACTTTCAAAATGAAAATAAATTCCCAATTGGAAACTTTCCACAACGGAAAGTTTCCTTAGGTATAAGTTTTATAATTTTCTTACGTTTCTCATAATACTTTAAAGTGTTGAAACTTAAGGGTTATTAAAATAGGAAAAAATAACATAAATAAAACTTATTAAATAACTTTAAAGAAAGTTTTACTTCAATGAAAATTTTTAAGGTTAATTTAACAAAATATATTTAAGTAAATTAAGTAAATAAATTTACTTAAATTAAGTAATATTGCCTTAAAGCCCTACGCTTTTACTTAAAATGCTGCTTGGGACGTGTAAAAGGCCGCGTCTGCGTCGATCGACCGTCGAGCCATAGCCGTACCGATCCGGCCGGACCACACGCACAGTGGCACGCGTCTCGGGGGCTCATGGGCGCATCGCGCGTTTCCGCCGTCGAGTTGGGCGGTCTGCGCGCGCGGACCGCCGAGCGGACCACACAAATCGCGGCACGCGCAGCCCGCACCGGCGGTCGGCCGCGGTCGGCCGCGCACGCGCCCGCTCGACACCGCCGAGCGCGCGGGATCGAACGAAAACGGCCCACCCGGTCGTTTCACACCGCGCCACCATACGACCGATAAATTTTAAGGAGTCTTCTTGTAGAGTATAATTTTTATTATAATTAATTAAGGGCTAAATGCTATTTTTAACCATTTTTTTACACTTCTTCTTTATGGACTAGGGTGTCCGTTATTAACCAACTTGGTTTTTTTGTTTGCAGCGCCCCCTAAATTTTTAGTTTATGATCTAAAAAGAATTATAAAAAAAATATTCATTTTAAACCGTGCCACAAAGACGATACATTTTCCGTTTAAATAACATGGGGTTTCTGCAAGTTTTACATATTTTTTTTCTCTGAAGCAAGTTAAAATACAGCAAAAAGTGATACATATTTTTATAGGAAATTGAACGCTGTAAAAAAAACTCTCCTACGATTTTTTGATAAATTCACTGGTTTAAAAGTTATATAAGGTTAAAATTGAACTAATAGTAATTTTTTCGATTTTTTTACTTTGACTTCAAAATTATCATTATTTTTATGAAAATAAATTGTTAATTTTATGTATTATTGAAAAAGTAAAAATTATTGAAAAGAAATAAGTGAAAATTATTGACAAGAGATTCCGATAAATTAAAAATTGTTTATTACATTAAAAGAATCTGGTACTAGTTTTACTCAAATTTAGAACGATTACTTTTTTTACATAATATTTTTATTTCTGTGAAATTTTACTAAACGCCATTTTAGTTACGAGTTTTATTACGAGTGTCTAGATGAGTTTATAAGAGTTTATAAGTATACTTTATCTACGACGACCACAAAGAAGAATTTAAAGCCAATTATATTTGTTAAACATTTGACATCTGTCAAATGTCAATGGAATTAACCTCACTTTTCTCTAATATATAATAAAGCTAATTTCAGCCCGTGACTAAAATTCCCAAAAGCCACTACTTATTGCCAACTTCAGCCCGTGACTAAAGCGCCATAAAGTCACAGCTCGTCAATGTAGAAGTATATAAATTCATTTAACTTATTTGAAAAGGATAATTGGTGTAGCGAAAATGTCTGCTCTCATACTCAAGACAACGTATGCGTAACTACGAATTTTATTTTGTCGTAAAAATAATTGTTAAAACAATTTCTACGTCATTAGCTGTGCTTTTTATTGTATAATATTTTATAAAATCGTATAAAATTTTGTAGAATTTCACAGATATAAAAATATTATGTAAAAAAGTAATCGTACTAAAATTGAGTAAAACTAGTACCAGATTCGTTTAATTTAATAAAAAAAATTGAATTTATCGAAATCTCTTGTCAATAATTTTTACTTATCTCTTTTTAATAATTTTTACTTTTTCAATAATACAATAAAATCTCATATTTTCAAAAATAAACAATTAAATTTCATAAAAATAATTATAATTTTGCAGTCAAAGTAAAAAAATCGAAAAAATTACTACAAGTTTAACTTTAACCTTAAATAACTTTTAAATCAGTGAATTTATGAAAAAAACATAGGAAAGTTTTTTTGTACAGCGTTCAATTTCCTATAAAAATATGTGTCTCTTATTGCTGTATATTAACTTGCTCGGGAAAAAAAATTAAATGTAAAACTTGCCGAAACCCCATGTTATTTAAATGGAAAACTTATCGTCTTTGTGGCACGGTTTAAAATGAATATTTTTTTTTATAATTTGTTTAATAATTTTTTTGGTCATAAACTAAAAATTTAGGGGGCGCTACGAACAAAAAAAAAAACAAGTTGGTAAATAACGGACACCCTATTATGGACGTTTTTAATTGAATTTCAGAATTTAATTTTACACGTCCTACGTAAAACACTAAAAACATGTTTTTAATATATGGGTGATTCTACAAAAGTTGGGCAACTTTTGACCTCATTTTGTTTATATAGTTTTCGGAGAAAATTAAACAGTATTTTGTTATGAGAACATAGATAATATAATAAATATACTGTTCCAGACCGGGCGAGTCACTTTTTCAAACAGTTTCCGAAATATCTGTGACGAATATAAGATTTATTGCAACTTTAAGCATATTATACATTAAATATCTTAAAATCAAATAATACCACACATCAGTGGCGGCTGGTGGATTTTGGGTATACCGATATCTCAACTATTAGATATGGAACCCACCCCAAATTTATATGAGTTTATAATGACATTAAATAAACAAGTTCTGCGCAAGCAGAATTTAAATTGAAGTTTGCGAAAAAAAAAATAACCGAAACATCGAACATGGAACTGACGAAACGGATACAAATTTGAGATTATAATTCGGAATTAAGTATTTTACTGATATTTTTTATTAGTGGATGCTTCTTATCAACAAATCACATATAGCCTTATATAAATTACAATGAAATATATATACGAGAAAATAACTACTCACCACAGTACTGAAATTTTGACTGGAACTATACGTGCATTCACCACAACTTCGCCGCTTGCATTGTTTTCAAGATTACTGTCGTGCAAAGGGCGGGCTCTGTAGGTAATTTTTTACCAACACTTGGGTTAAAACGAGGACTTGACAGTTAAACTTCAATATTTCGCAGGAATTTTGAATTTTAACATTGGACACAGAACTGACGGGTAAAATTGAGTACAAAGATTATCAATTTTTTAAAAATTGCTATTATTCGAATATATAATAAAATATGAAAAATGCATTATTTAATGTTTTATAGTTTGTAGTAAAATTGAAAAATTTAAGATAAATTGAATATATTTTAAAATAAAATCACTCAAATATTTGATTCAGGAGTTGTGACACGCCAAGGTACTGATGTTTTGAATATATATTATGTTTTTCTACAAACGTGCTTTTGAAAAAATACATTAAAATTGGGTGGACAAGTTAAAAAAACCTGGATCTTTTGTAATATACTAAAATTACACCTCAAAATTAACACATTAATTTACAAAAACAATTTGATAGCTTTTGAAAGCTGTATATGACATGTCCACGTATGGGATGATTTAACAAAACTGTCACTGTCATTCTCCATAGCCTATGGATGGACCATAGCAACCTTAGTTCTTCATACAGAAAAATATTGGAAATTGCAATGTTTTTTTAAAAAATCCATATTTTCCACAAAAATAAATATATCGAGGTGAACCAAAAACAAAACTGTTAAAAATAGATGTGACTTGATAAATAAAACTTAATTTAGAACAATATACTGTTTTGCCAGTCTACAGAGTGTCTTAAACTTATGGTAAAAAACATCTTTTTGTTTAAACCTGTATATTATAAACGTACGTCTATTTTTTAGTATTTTTTTAAAATGTGAGCGATTGTCCATTAATTTATCTACAATATTCTTTAATATTCGTTTAAATCCGACATCAAATAAAAAAGTTATTTGCGATTGAAATTCATCGAAAATTTGTGTGGATCGATTCATTTGCCTGTGAGTGTAATATGGTTTTTATTTTTTCTGTCGAAAAGAAGTAAAACACCTACAAAAACAACTCAAGAGACAAAAAAATGTATTTTTAGTAGCTTGATCATAAAAATCAGTGGCGTACATTTTTTTGTCATTAATATTCGTTAACTCTTTGCGGCACGGAAATTTAAGATAAAAAAAAACCCTATATGCACAGAAACTTTTTTTATTAAAAATTAAAAGTTAACACCTAATTATTGTTTTATAGACTATAAAAATGAGAAAAAAAAATTAAAATTTCCATTTTAGTTGCAACTTTTATTGTGAGGCCATGGGTTGCCTGATGTCCCATTATGCTTGAAATAACACGTTATTTCTAAAATTAAAAAAAAATTATATTGCTATACTAGTTTAATTTTATGAGACTTACGTAATGGTATTCTTGAAAACAGTTCCGGCGGGTTCCCAAACAAAGAGGAATTTTACAAATCGTACAAATCCAATTTGTTCTGACCTCTTTTTTGGTCGTGCTGCAATTGGCGCATCTTCTTCTTGTATCCCTAACTGGTTGGTGTGCTCTATCAGTGTGTCTTATAGCGCTAGAAACATTGGGTTTTTTTCTTCCTAGTTTAATCCCTTCTTCTATGTCAACAGATGCACGTTTCCTCATTGTAGACACACTTTTTGGCGCAACAAGTTCCGCTACAATATCTCGTCTGAAATCTTTCAATTTTTTGGAAGACTGGTCTGCATTTTTCAAAATTTTATGTATTATAAATGCATTTGTAATAGAAGCATCGATGAAGTAAAAAAACACACGATGCCACCATTTTTTACTTTAAAAATACCGGTAAAATGTATATCAGCTGCAGCGCGCTGCATAGTGGGTTAAATTTTAAACATAGAAATTTAAGTGACTTTAGGACAATTATTCTACAGCACACGTTCTCTTTACTTTTTCTTATAAATAATATACCTTATTTACTTACCAATAATGCAGCTACACATAAAATATATCGATCCTATTTCAAGAAAACTAATTTTATATATGGTTCGAATTCTAACCTCAAAAACAATTTCACATGGTGCGAAATAACGATGCTGCGAAGAGGTATAGACACGCGGCAAATTTTTTACATTGTTTTTAAGGTTTATACTATTGATTTATGTCATGGGATAAAGTGTAAACCTACATGCTTTAAAGGTATATTTAAAGAAAGGACCGGTTTAAATTTTGCCCCAATATGTCATAGAGGAAATATTTACATGGGTTAATTTTTAAACCGGCATGCCTGAAAGAGTTAACGTGCCTGCCGGGACGCCATTGGATTTGACAATTTTAATCTAGTTAAAGCAAATTTAGCTTCTTCTCTCCAGGATATTTTTTAGTTTTTCAAGTGAAATTTCATAAAAAATATGTATTATATATCTACCTACAATATATTTAAAATATTATAAAATAATGCTAGGTACTCTCTAAAAGTGAAACAGTGAAATTTTCACTATTTCCGTCAGTGAGTTATTATTCACTGTAAAATTAGTGTTTTTCAATATAAATTAGTGAAATTTTAACTTTTACAAATTAGTGTTTTTTATTATCACTATTTTTCCGGAACTCTCGACATAAAATAGTGAAATTTTAACTTTTTTGAACTAAACCTATCTCAATAATTTGTCCAGTGTAATTTCCACTAAATAAATTAGTGCAAAGAAATCGCTACATGAAAAAGTGAGTATTCACTAATTGCTAGTGGTATACCACTATATATACTTATCATTGCGGCAAATAGTTAATATGCACTGTCAATCAGTAAAAATCCACTGTTTCATTTTTAGAGAGTATGGAAAATTAAGGGTTCGGAAAAAAGCGGTAAAAATTAGGTAAAACCCGTTTTTTCTGGATTATTGAAAAAAATGGAAAAAAAATTATTGGATTAAATCGAAAACCGGAAAATATTTTAATAGAAGATTCCTGTAATTCAAAATATACTCTCTAAAAGTGAAACAGTGAAATTTTCACTATTTCCGTCAGTGAGTTATTATTCACTGTAAAATTAGTGTTTTTCAATATAAATTAGTGAAATTTTAACTTCTCCAAATTAGTGTTTTTTATTATCAATACTTTTCCGGAACTCTCGACATAAAATAGTGAAATTTTAACTTTTTTGAACTAAACCTATTTCACTAATTTGTACAGTGTAATTTCCACTAAAAAAATTAGTGCAAAGAAATCGCTACATGAAGCAGTGAGTATTCACTAATTGCTAGTGGTATACTTATCACTGGGGCAAATAGTTAATATGCACTGTCAATCAGTGAAAATCCACTGTTTCATTTTTAGAGAGTAAATTACAGAAACTTGTATATGGGTGAATCTCACGACATGTTACCCCGTGATATTTAATAAAACTAAATGAGTTTGACCTACACTTTTATTATGTTTTTATCTTTCATAATTAAGTAGATATTACAGTTCAGATTATTAACCGCAATTAATTATTTTTTACAATGTTTTAAAAGTCTAAAACCTATCCTCCGTGACTGTTACTCATTCTAGGTTACCCTATATGTTTTCAAATATCTGAGGTAGTAAAAGCATACTAAAAATATCAGTTCACTAAGTAAATTAAACACAGTCAAAGCAATCGAATCAAATATAAAATATTATTAAAAATTAAAAGAAATAATTTTCATAACCATTTCTGTAGGTGTTACAAACATTGATTCTATCCTCCGTGAATCTGTTTTTGCTTTAAATTTTATGCAACGGATGATGCTTAAATCATTTTAAATAAGCTAAGACCTCTGTGGACGACATTATAGATGCATGTGATTCCTGAAGGCCAGTTAGAATTTATATGCAGATGAGAGTGTTGCTGTTATAATTCAAAAGTTTAAGTTAATTAATTTGCTATTTAAAAACCTATCCACCTTGAAGTGTAATATCTCAGTAAGTAGATTTTTTTTATAAATATTTTAGGTATGTACAATTGTATTTTTAAAAAATGGGTGTCAAAAGATACAATAACTTATTTAAAATATACAAAGGGATGTTTAAAAAAACATACGAAATCCTAACCTCCGTGAAGCTATCTTCCGTGAAGCTCAAATATTCAAAATGTATGATTTCTTAAAATTCTTGCATTAGTGCAGAACCACCTATGTTATGTTATTACTAGACCTGGTGGCTTCCCAAAAACCCCATTCTAGATTAACATTGAAAAAATATCAAACTTCAAACTGCGATTATTTAAAAAAAAATTGAGCATGAAACAATCAATTCTAAAAATCTACATTTAAAAAAAATAATCGATGTTTTCGCTAACTGATTAAAAATTGGCATTCCTTACTTAAATTAGCCGCCTAATGTTAACTGTTAATTTGTGCTGCATAAATTCACCATTATTAGGCTTATAACGTTGAGTGAAACCTTAATCAAAGCTTTTAATATAAGCATAATAATGACAAAAACCAATTTTAGAATGTCAAAACACTTAACTTTTGACTTTTAGATGCAAACCTAATTAAAAATAGTTTACATAAGTAAAAGTTGATGTTGCTTACGATGTTTTAAAACCTCATTGAAAAAGATCATCTTATTTGTGTTGAAATTCCATTAAAAATAAATAAATAACAACGTATACTAATCTACTTAATGTTATAGAAATAGAAAAGCCGAAAAGGCATAAAATTCGGCGAAGAATGTCTATTACCAAAAGTTGTACAAACAAGCCACGAACAAACAAAACTAGCCCAAATACCGGGCCATTGAAAATAAATTGCTAATGTAATTGACAAAGTTGCCGACAGAAGATGGGGAAAAAAGGGGCCGAAAAAAGTCATGAATAACCTAATTTTCATTGAAAAGGCAGGCAGAGAGTCTGCTGAGTCCGTTTCGGAAAGGTGTGCTATAGCTATAGCTAGGCGAACGAGAAACAATGGGATTTCGATTAGCATAACCCTGCTCTGCTCTTCTTACTGTTACACGAGCCGTAAATAAAACTAAAAGGTTAATTCACTGTCATGTCTGTCATGTTAAAATCAAACGGCCATTTATATCGTCGATGTCGAAAATGTACATATTTTTTTACAAAACTCACCTACACTGTTAATTTTATTTTGTAAAATTTTAACATAATTTTTTTTGGAAAACAAGGGTTTGTAATTATTTTACACTTCTTGGCCGAATGGCATATAACATTTAATTCAACATCAAAGCGGCCTAACCTCACTTTTTTAGAATCTCATTTATTTATTAGCTAAAGATTAAATGTACAATAATTATTATTGCTTTTAGAAGCAGTAATTGTTTGACAATACCTAGCTACATGATTTAAGTAGAAATGGATTTTTGAAGAAAATTGTTAACTTACCTTCTTGCTATTACATTGAATTTAATTAATTGTTTAATAAATAGGTAGGTATCTAATTTCAATTTGTTTGCATTTTTATTTAAAAAATATGTAGTTTGGAATGTTTAAGCTGTTTTTAACATTTACCTAATTTCACTGAAAACTTAAAGCAAATTAAAACTTAAAGATGATTTAAATCGTAGAAAAAGAATCGTGCGTTTTCTTGGTTGCCTAACCTCACTTTTTGTTTTATTATTCATATTTAATTTTACAATAATTTAATAAAAAATATTAAAGATTAACAGTAAAACAAACAAATTAGTGCTTATTATAAATAAATTAAAACAGTTAAGTACGTTAATTTCTTAGAAAAGGATTAATTTCTCAAAACAATACCGCGAGAAAAAATCGAACTAATTACTTGCCTCATAAAAATTTTTATCGGCCTAGGCCATAACAAGGTATTTCTTTATCGAATTTTGACAACAATAAAGTTTAAATTATAGACCGCGTGGAGATAAAATATTTTACCGAAAGTTTTGTCGTTACTACAAGTGATGTTATAAAACTTTTGATAGGCAACCATCTAACTGCTCAGGTTAGTGTTGTCAGGTTCTCCATTTTTGCCTGCAGTAATAAAGGTTTTAACGCAATGGAATCACTTTATTTCACTAAACATCCACTTTTAAAATATTTATGTTAATAATATTATTTTACTTGTATATTCTATGCTAAATATTTTTTTCTACTCCCACCTTTAAAACGCCCTTTATCGTACATGTTTCCATGACACTAAGTGACCTTTTAAATACACATTGACAAGTTGTGGCTTTATGGCGCTTTAGTCGCAGGCTGAAGTTAGCAACAGGTTTTTAGTCACGGGCTGAAGTTAGTTTTAAGTTGTTAACAGTTGTCAAATATCATACAATCGTTAAAATAAAGTACCTTTTTTGTAAAATAATACTAAATGTCAATACAAAAATACAAAAGTATTAAATAGTTTCTCAACGCCAATATTTGAAAAGTTTATATGAACATTGTACTGACCTTTTAATTTCGCCGGCAGTAAACTATAACTTAAATTCGGGCACGGACTCCACTGTAAAGTGCTCATAAAACATTTTCTTTACTTTCACTGTGAAAAACTGTCAATTTTTAAGAAATACATTTCGATTTATAACATTTATAATTGTATTTATAAAATACAAAAATTTGACATTTGACGGTGACACACAGATTCCCCAATTGTTTTATAGATGGCGCTCTATACAAATTTTTTATTTAAATCATTTTAAGATAATAATAAGTATTTGTCGTAGAAAAAGGATAAGTATGCACCTCGTTGCATAACCTAATTATATACCTTGAGTTTACAGTAACCTTATATGACCGTTATAAAAATAGTAAACTAAACGGCGATTTTATAAAACCTTTTTAAACTATTATATAATTTATCCTTATAAAAGTGATGAAAATACCTACATGTTTTTTAAATGGGAAAAGAAAGTACTTAAAATTATAATTAAGGGCTCAAACTTTGAGGGAATTTTTTTTTGGATGTTTTGAACAATATTTTGGAGTTTCGGTGAAAAACAAAAAAATAGTCATTTCAAATGAAACACCCTACACGGTGCTGTTCTGAGAGGTGATTTTTGGACTTTCTGTGAAACCTAATTTTTTTTATATTCTTGTTAATTAGGTCATAACTAAAATTTTAAGAGCAAAATTAAAAAAATTTGACGGTTTGAATTGTTTTAATTGGCTGTTTATTAAAAATATTATGCACTCTTTCAATTATCCAATTAAAACTAGCGATTTAATTTAAATATTTAATATTTGCATAACTAAAAAAAAGGTTTTTACAATTTTTTTTATATATTTTACTGTTTTGTTGCAATAAACGTTCAAACTTTTAATCTAACCTTTGACGTATACATTTATGTTCCCTTAATTAATATATCCTTAAAGGTTGCCATGAAACTTAGATCTATTAAAAATTTATTTGACGTTTGAATTGTCATTTTCAGTATACGTATTCTATAATTTTTATTTAGTTTTTTAAAGTGTTTTTATAAACAAAAATGAAAAATTGTAGTAAAAGTTACGAAGAAATTCATGAAATTTAACTAAGGACCGGTTTATTCATCTTTAGTAAAGTTTATCGGGCCGATAATGGCAATATCTAGTATCCAAAGAAATTATTCGTCAAATAAATCAAAAATGAATAAATCGGCCCTAAATAAAATGTGGCACCCTTAGAATTATTGTTTAATAAATGCGTACTATACATTTAACCTTAAATTAAAACTTTAAACGCGTATTACAACAAAACAGTAAAAGATATAAAAAATGTATAGACCTTTTTTTAGGAAATTAACTAATCTTTAATCTGATTTAAAAAGTTATGATAATATTTAAATAAAATCGCAAGTTTTAATTGGAGAATTGAAAGTGTGCATACACATTTTTAATAAACATCCAATTAAAACAAAATTAACTGTCAAATTTTTTTTATTTTGCTCTTAAAATTTTAGTTATGACCTAATTAACAAGAATATAAAAAAAAATTAGGATTCACAGAAAGTCCAAAAATCACCTCTCAGAACAGCACCGTGCCTATAGGCTAGATAGGTACTATAGTACCTATCTATCCAAGTAAAATAAAATAAAAGAAAAATAAAAATTTAAGCTTGATCGTGTGTAGCGGTCGGTTGCCGGTTGATTGGCGGTGAGAAAAAGTAGACAGACGGTGTCCATGAGTTTTACGAGTACGTGCGAATGTTCGGTTAACGTGCAAAAACCCGAAACACATTACTCGGTTTTTGCAGTCGTACAAATGTTAATTATTCGGCATGAGCATAATTCATTGTTTGAGAGTCGTTATCGCAAATCGGCAATCTTCCAAAATAACCAAAACGCTTCAGTCAGCTTTTTAGTGCTGTAGGAGTGAGAATGGGTAGCGATACCGCTTGCAAGCTTTACCCTGTTGCCGTACTTACTCCAACTAAATAACTATAGTTCGTTTATCTTTTCCTTTGGACACATTTGATTTTATTCAGTTGGTACCTAGTTAATGTAATTTTTTTAATATTATTTACTAGTCGAACGTCCTGTCTCTATAGAGAGGATGTATATATGTATAATATACAAATATATATATATATATATATATACATCCTTACATTGTATATACATCCTTGATGTGGAGCACAGTAGATAACCAATAAACAATTTATATTACTTATAAGTTATATAAAGGTTATATAAATATTTCACGGGTTTTATAATGGTCTTATAATGTTACTGTAACTTCTAGGTATATAATTGGTTTATATAATTGTTTTTTAACCTTTATTTACCATTAACTGTAACCAGTAAGTTTATATAAGTTTATAATTTTTTTTATAAAGTTTGCCGTTCCCTTTTTTTATAAAACTATTATATTTAATTGTTTTAATAAAACTTGTGAGATTTTAATTACCTATTTATGTTATTTAGATAGTAATTGACAAAAAATTGCGCATAGTCTCAGATTTATACGAAACGCTTATTTATAATTTTAATTAAAAATTTGTGGATCAAACCTAGTTTTGAGTGGATAGAAACTATATATATATAACCGTCGTTATAAGTTATAAGTAAGATAACACGTGGATACTTCTATAAAACTTAACTAATACCTTGGTTAAATAAAATTACCATTAGCAAATGTTTTTTTTAATAAATGATATTAAAATTGTATTATAAAAACAATTTAATTGATCAAATCAACGTAAAAAACAACTTTTTTAATGAAAGTAAAGGAAAGATAAAAAGAAGCTCTTTAAGGGGTATATAAGAGTGATATAAATAGTTCTGTGACCAAATTAAGAAATTTAGGCTTTATAATTTTGATGAAAAACTCGAACAGTCACTTTAACGCTAATTTCGTCTTATTTTCTGAAAATAATACAATTTATGTTGATAAATTATTAAAAAGGAAAAAAACATTTCTTTAAGAAGTTATATAGTGGTTTCCAAAATATTTATGTAACCCCTACCTATAAAACTTGGGTTTTATAGTGTCACCAAACACAGGTAACGACAACCTTTATCAACTTCCCAAAGAAGCTCTTTAAGGGGTATATAAGAGTGATATAAACAGTTCTGTGACCAAATTAAGAAAGTTAAGCCTTATAATTTTGGTGAAATTTATGGCAACCATGGTGCACTCACTATAAAAATATAATATATATTTGTATATAAGTAAAAAATAATACGTAATTAGCGTTAAACTGACCAAAACATAACCTCAATTACATGACTGCATTCCGTATTCAAATGTTAAAGTGGGACTTTTGATGGTATATTTTATTTCCGGTAAAATTGTGCAGTAAAAAATGTGATTTTAACAATTTAGCTTTATCGTTTTTTCCTTTATTTTTTTTTGAAATTTAAAAAAAGTTCATTAGACACTTAATTAACAGGAATTTTAATATTTTAAGTATTCGTTAAAATTTCCCAGTGATTTTTTACTGTGATGGTTTTTAAAATAAAAATATCACGAGGTAAATTTTATTAAAACCTCAGTGGCGTACATTCGGCATTCTACATTTTTACAAAATTACCCAAGCAGCATTTTTGGTTCCAAAAACGATTACCAAAGTGGTGATAACTTTAAATTGGTTAATTATACTAAACAGCTACTTTAATTTTTACTTAAAAGTAATTCTAACTTTTAAATAGCAATATTTTGTAACAGAAACTCATTCTTTCCTTACATTATAATTATTTTTACTTTGTAGTCCCTTTGCAAGTTAAAATCTCGAAACTGAAACATGAGTTAAAAACTACAAAGTTAATAACTTAAAAGTTATTATTTTAGTATTTGGAACGTTTACGGTACTAACCAAAACTACCGTAAAGTAAATTAAGGTGGAAAAAACTTTAAAGTAGCTAAAACTACTTCAAAGGAAAATGCTTCTTATCGGCCATTTTTTTCTGTACAGTACCACGTGGTAATGTAAATAATAAATAATTTTAATTGTTTGTAAATGGTTGTTTACTTTTTAATAAATAGTAATTTTGTTGGTAGTAGACGGTATTAATAATTACCTAAATAAAAAATTAATAGTAAATATTAAGATATTTTTATTTATAAACATTATTAAATAAATAATTTGTTTGTACTTAAATATTGATGAAGCGCATTTATTTTACAAAAACTAAATTCATAAGTTCAACAGTAAAATTTAAAGGGTTTATAAATTTACCTGCCTAATTAAACAGTCAAGTAGTGGTTTCATTTAAAAAAGGGGGGACAGTATAATCTAATATAATTTAGACAAATTTGTCGTTTCAATATCGTAGCTAGATCGTTATAATTACTTTTATTTATTTGTTTTTACTTTTATATTAACTGTCTTAAGACAGTTAATATAAAAGTAAAAACAAATAAATAAAAGTAATTATAACGATCTAGCTACGATATTGAAACGTTCTAGTAACGTAGCAGCTACGTTCCAAATAATAGCAGGGTTTATATAGCTAGTGACATATTTGTTACCTTTTTGGAACTCAATAATTGTTCCCCACTTTAGTCGTAATAAAAGAGTAATATAAAGAGACCGGCGACTGTCGCAAAACACTTTAAAGTTTCTTCAATAGTCCCATATACGTAACAAATACTTAAATTGTTGCTTGGTTAAACTTTCTCTTAAAAAATCTTCATGGGTGAGAAGTATTGCAGGATCTGGCAACATGGCAGGTCCGAGTCTTGGACAGTTCCCACGGGCCGGTGGAATGTCGCTGTGCCCCTGCCGTCCCCTCCATGACCGCTCACCATTAGCCCACCAAGAACAAAAGACTGCCTGCATCCGAATCACGGTCTCCTTTATTTGGCATTGCCAACACCACTCTCTTCTTCTTCTTCATCTTCTCCTCTCCCTCGTCGTCTTCTGCTTCTGCTTGTTCTCCTCGGTATACTTACTACTTTCTTTACTCGTCCTCACTTATTTATTTATGTTATACCGAACCATAAGATACAGGTTGTTCGGTGCACCGTGGCCACTTAAAGGTACGGTGCTTGGGTTGGTTTCTAAACTCATAATTGTAGAAATTACGTAGGCATTGGAAAAAATTAAATGTTAAAATTTTTTTCTTCTTGAAACTTTGAAATATCTCATTTAGTATGCATTTTACGAAATTTTTTTTACGTATTTGTAATAGATGGCGCTGTACACGGTGGTCAAAACTTAAGTATAGGACGAACAAAAATTCCAACCAAAACTGATAGCATATTTTGATTATAGACCCTTTTGGTAACACTATAGTGTTATAACATGTATTTATCAAAATCCCAGCTGATCCTATTTTAAAGTTTTGCAAACTTTTTTGTTTTTCTATTTCTATATATTATTTTGCAATTATTGTACTAAAACTACCTGTACAATTTTAATAAAATTAAGCAAAATAATAAACTTTTGTATAACTTTGTATTATTTTTTACCACTCAAAACAAAACATAACAAAAAAAAAAATATTTATATTTTAAATGTTTTTTATAACAAAAGCTAAAGCTTTAGCTCACTTTCAAACTTAATCTTGACATTTTTGTAGTTTTAACAATTATATATAATCATTAAATATTGTATACCAAAATTTGAGTCTTGAGTTGCTCTTTCATAATAACTATGTTATAATCTTACATAGGGCTGAGTTTCAAAAATTAAAAACTGGGTGTGCAAAGTTACCCCCTGGTTGCGGGTTACTTTGTACTTTGTACTTACGTATAAAATTAACTCAATATTTTATTTTTATAGACATATTATGTTAGCAGCGACATATAGCAATTGCAAGGGATAACCGATAAAAACAATAAAAAATCGACCTGTAGTTAACCAAGGATCATCATTCCAAAGAATTGCGCATAATATAGAAATTGAAACGCGTGCACATGTATTTTTAAGAGTTTTGCACTAATGCAATATATACAACTTTAAAGTGTAATAAATCCCATTTATTTTTTTAAAACATTAATTTTCCTATAATATAAACTCAATAGAATCGCTCAATTGACAAGTTTAGACCAACAAATTATAAATGTTAATTTTATCGAGCGCGAAAATTTTTTTCAAAAAAGTCAAAGATAATATCTTTGGCTAAAGTCACCCGCGGGGTGCAAAGTCACCCGTGTTTACGGTACTGGAAGTTTGTCTATGAAATAATTACAACTTGCAAATTGTGTAAAACAATAATTAAGGTGGTTATGAATAAAATTGCTATACGTTTATTAATGTATACTTTATAAAGTTAAAAATAGTATTTTAAAATGAAAATTAAACCGAAATTCAAGTTAAGCCATGAAGAAAATATGCCATTATAAAATCTAAAATATTATCATTTTGTGTGTTTATTATTGTTATTTTTTTTTTCATACAATTTAAAGTTAATTTTTTTTATCTGGACTGCGGCAACGTTAAAAATTTAGGGTTTTGGTTGGTTTAGTTATAAATCTAATTGTGGTTATATATAAATTATTGTAGGTTACATTGTGCAGTTGTCAAGTTGAGTTAACAATTGTCGAAATTCGTAGTAAAAATGCAATTAATTTGGCTTTGGTGGTGGTTGGATGAGTAAAATCATATAAAAAAAGTAGTTAAATATAGGTTGCTTTACGGCCCAGAAGAGAAAGTATTCCTAGCGGATAATAATCATAGATGAAAAAAATTTATATAGGTAAAAGAAATTAAATTTTTTTGTGAACGTAAATGTTGTCCAATGGTGAATAATGTGAAAATAATGTGTGATGTAATATTTATAAAACCAAATTCGTAACTTTTTTACTCCAAAAATGTCCATAAGGCATTTCAAAATGAAGTTGTGGCATTTCAAAATGAAGTTTTGCCCTCAAAAGGGCTTTTACATTCGAATTCGTTGCTATTATTTTTGGCATAATTATCTTTTTATATATAATTGACAAGTAAATTATCGTATATAATACCACTAGTGGTAAAATTTTACCGATAAAATTTTTGATTTTTATACGAATGTTTTTTTCTTGGAAATTTTTAAGACCACGAGCCGCTAGGCGAGTGGTTTGAAGTTAATGCCACGAGCGAAATTTCCAAGGAAAAATCTTGAGTAAATAAAAATCAAAAATTTTTTCAGGGAAAATTTTATCACGAGTGGTATTCGGCAAGACTATTTCACGAATATTTTTAACTGCTGATTCAATTTCTGTATGATTTTTTGGACCAAAACGCATATTTTTTAACATTTTAATTTTAAAATTAAAAACGTCAACAGTGACAATTATTTTTATCATAGCAACCAATTGGTTGTTATGCAACTCGTATAAACGAGTGGTTTTTTCACCTGAATAGTAGTTTTATCGCTGCAAAACTGAAAAAAACACTCGTTTTCTGAAATCTGATTGGTCCAAAAAGTAATGAGTGGAATAGTCAATAATAAATATTATTGTCAATTTGACAGTGTCAAAGTATTTAATTAAATTCTTTAGCAGAAGTACCATTTTTAAATACTAAAAAAACACGAACTGTATAATATACATATATAAATATACATATTATGTCGTCTGTGTGTGGAAGAATGTGGAGTTTACAGACAGTAGTGACATCTAACACAATACCAATCAATTTCAAACATCACTACTATAGAAAACTTGCCAATAACAAAGCGGAGCGAAGGTTCCGATTATGGTGGTTTATTTTCATTAAAATACCGACTTTTTCCACAGACTTTTTCAAAAACGAAGGTGTAGGCCCCATGCAAGAATTTTATACACAAATTATCATTAAACAGATTTTTTGTATTCTTTAAGTTGTCAACAAAACATACACGTTGGCAACCCTGAATAACAGCTTGGCGCAAATGTCAAAAAATCTTGGCGGTTTCCAAATAAACTTGTAGACGGTTATTTTAAAATTAAAGTTGTTAATACGAACTCTATCATGTCTAGCTTTAAAGAAAAATGTCAAGAATATTTCGACACGACCGACTTCTACGAAATTCTAAAAATAAACAGAGGGGCAACTGAAAAAGAAAGTAAGTAATAACATACAAATTCAAGCTTTGTTTAGTATGTTTATTAATTTTCAGTTAAGAAGGCTTATCACAAGTTATCGCTGCTTGTGCACCCCGACAGGGTGGACGAAAACCAGAAAGAATTAGCCACTGAGAAATTTAAAGTTTTGGGCAGAATTCATTCGGTGCTACAAGACGAAAACAAACGTAAAATCTACGATGACTGCGGAGAATTCGACGACGAAGGCGATACGTCGTTTAATTGGATGGACTATTGGAGGTCCATGTTTAAAAAAATTGAGCTCAGCGATATACAGAAGTACGAGCAAGAGTACATAGGTTCGGACACTGAAAAACGTGATATCAATCGAGCTTATGTCGGGGGTAAGGGAAACATGGACCATATCCTCGAGTCAGTGCCTTTCAGCAACTGTGCGAGCGAGGACAGGTACAAGGAGGTTGTCAGAGAAATGATTGATAAAGGTGAGGTGCCGGAGTTTGACGGGTTCTTCAATGAGAGCAAACAAAAGGCAGCAAGAAGACACAAGAAATGGCAGAAAGAAAAGGAACTGGCAGAAAAAATTAATGGTAAAAATATTGAGCTTCGTATAATAGTTTGACTGTAAACTTAAGCTTGATATAACTGTCTTAGGAATGTTATTATAAATCAAGTTTAAAGGTTTATAACTAAACTAAACATTGTTTTTTATAGTGGACGATCTTCAAAAGGAATTAGAGGAGAACATGAAAAAAAGAGCTGCTCAGTTTTCCAGTTTTTTAGAAAATCTGGAAAATAAACATGTTGCCAAAAAACGTAAGGCAATAACTGCCAAAAAGTCTGGCAAAAAAACTCGTGCAAAATAAAATAATACGTTCTATGTAAACCCACATTATTATTAGAAAATTAAAGTTTTTTATTTTTTTTTATTTTGGTACTTTAATAATTATAAATAAACATTTTTCACAATTTATTTTTTAATTATAATTAAGGAAGGAGTTGGTCTTGAGTTTTTTTGTATGGAAATATTGATTGCCCAAAAACAATCAGTTTTTAATAAAAAAAACAAAATTTCGGAAAAATTAATCTGGGAAAAAAATACAATACCTACCACAAAAGTATATTTATATGACACATTTTATAAATATACAGATTAATTTTTTTTAATTTAATTTAATCTTCCCATCTTGAAAAAAACCCAAATCTCAAATTTTGTGCAAAAGTTATTTTTTCTACTCCCACCTTTAAAACGCCCTTTATTGTACAGGTTTCCATGACACTAAGTGACCTTTTAAATACACATTGACAAGTTATGGCTTTATGGCGCTTTAGTCACGGGCTGAAGTTAGCAACAGGTTTTTAGTAACAGGCTGAAGTTAGTTTCAAGTTGATTGACAGTTGTCAAATGTCATACAATCGTTAAAATAAATTGCCTTTCTTGTAAGATATTACTAAATGTGAAAATTATTTTATTATCTCAATACAAAAATACAAAAGTGTTAAATAGTTTCTCAACGCCATGAAAAGTTTATATGAACATTGTACTGACCTTTTAATTTCGCCGGCAGTAAACTATAACTTAAATTCGGGCACGGACTCCACTGTAAAGTGCTCATAAAACATTTACTTTACTTTCACTGTGAAAAACTGTTCATTTTCAAGAAACTTATTTCGATTTATAACCTTTATAAAATATAAAAATTTGACATTTGACGGTGACACACAGATTCCCCTATTGTTTCATAGATGGCGCTCTATACAAATTTTTTATTTAAATCATTTTAAGATAATAAATAATAAAAGTATTTGTCGTAGAAAAAGTATAGTATGCACCTCGTTTATAAACTTTTCTATACACTCATTAATTAAATTCGTGTATAAAATGGCGTTTATTAAACTTGATACATAATATACTATTATTATCTCAACACAAAAATACAAAAGTATTAAATAGTTTCTTACCGGCAGTAAACTACATTAACTTCATTTCGGGTAAAGACTCCACTGTGGAAATAAAACATTTTTTTTACTTTCACTGTAAAAAAATCTTTCTATATCCGATTAAACGTTTATTTTCAAGCGATATATCGCTGTATGTATACATTTGTATTTACACAAAATTTTGATTTACACAAAAAATTTGACATTTGTCATAAAACACATTTTCAAGTTGGTAATTCTATTGTTTCATAGATGTCGCTCTATATAAATATTCAATTTAAATCATTTTTAGATAATGTGTTGGTCGAAGAAAAAGTATAATATGCAACTCGTTTATAATCTTTTCTAGGCGCTCATTTAATTAAATTCGTGTTTAAAATGGCGTTTATCAAACTTGATACATAATATACTATTTTAATTGTCCAGAAAAAACGTGGAAAACTTGTTTTTTCCTAACCTTTAAATCTTTAGCTAGGTTTTTAAAATTTGTTTGAAAAAAAATAAATAGACCAAAACATAGTAAAAGATTTATTTAAAAATAAATTAATTAACCATTAGCCATATGCACAACCGTTTGTTGGCCCAAAATTTATTGATTGACTATTATTTTTGGCTTACATTAGATGCTGTAAATAAAGTCAAATTATACACAAAAACAATTTAAATTAGTTTTTGTGTTAAATTTGACACATGTAGCCATTAAATCTTTGTGCATGTAACCATTTTAACAAAAAAAAATAAATTGTAGGAAATATAATATTTTACAGAAAACTCCCAAATTAACTCTCAATTTTGTGATTTGGCGAAAAGTATTTTATTGGTAAGTAAATCAGTGCTTTACAAAATTCTCTTAACTAGTAGTTTATTATTCTCTGTGTATAAGAACGTAGAAACCCAAACAGGCCAAAACAGCATACTGAAAAAGTTAAACGATTAAAACATGTTTTTGTATAGGTTAAATAACATATTTACCTTAAATTTAGGATATTCGTTCATTAAAATTGTGACCATTCCTACATAAGGCAAGAATCCTCTTGCTCTTCCGACAACATCTTTTTTCGTCAACCAAAGTTGCCCAGGAGCATACAACCCTCTGTCATCTACACTGTTATTGTCTCCTTTGGTTAGGAACTTAACTGTGCCATTATTTCTACAAAAAAATCTAATCTTAACTTTGTTTACCTATATTATTTAGAAAAAACAAGCAAAATTTCAAAAATAATTTTAAAAACTTATTCAAATGTTTAAAAAATGCCTTATTTTCCCTCAACAATTTGAAACACCTTGTATATAGTCCTTAAATACTAAAAAACAATAAACATTGGCCCAGTAAACAAAGATTTCTTCTTAAAAAAATCATAAACAATGCATTTATTTACTTTTCGTGAAGTTTTAATACTCTATGCACAATTGGAATGTCTCTTCCTTCAACTTTGAACACAACTATTTCTCCTACTCTTACAGGTTCTTCAGGGTAATTTGTCAAAAACAACAAATCCCCTCGATGGAATGCTGGTTCCATACTGCCAGATAAAACCACAACTATGGGGCTTTCGCTGCCTGTTACCACCATCAGACCCTTCCATATCATAAGAGCAGAGGACACTATCATACCAAAACTCAGAACTTGGTAGAGGAACTAAAAAACCATATGTCCGGTAATTTTCTCGATTTTTAACAAAACTCCAAAAGTTTTTTGGTTACCTGTCTTTTATTCATTCGTTTAACATCATCGAACATCGTGGCAATATCCATTTTTTATGTTTATTTCAGTATTTACTAGCTGTAAAACATCCACGTCAGTGTGAACAGGTTAGCGGTTGACATTTATCTCTGCATTTGTCTATTTAACATTAATATTACAGGAGCACCAACACATCTTTTTTTTTACAAATCCTTGATGTTTAGTGAACAATTGTTCTAAAATAAACTAATTTATGCCTATTTTATTAGAAACACCTAAATTAATAAATTTTTTTTTAAATAAGCGTTCTTTTAACAATTTTAATGATGCAGAATAATGATTACAGATTTTATGTTGGCCACATTGTTAAAACATAACCCCAAAGTTGGTTAAAATTTTTATTTTTGTTGTATTGTATATCCTTTTTCTATGGTTAAAATTGTATTATATTATTAAAAAGTATTTTATTTCTTATATGATGAGTATTCTTTTTAAAGACGACCATTGCTTTTTTATATGTCACAAACATTATATCGATAAAATATATAAAAAAATTCAAACAGAATCTTTAAAAAGTTACAAATTAAAGGAAGATTTATTTAATATTACTACACCATATAAAGCTTCGAGAAGTAATTACAATAATGAAATTGATCCTAGTAAAAGTGAGCTTGAAGTGGATATTTGCTATGTACGAGATGCGTATAAAAATTTTCAAGACAAACTTTATAAACAAGATATTTTAAGTAAACCTATGGGGGATAGTGAGAAAAATATTAAGGCTAAACTTATATCGGATAATATTTATTTGGAATCTACAAAATATAATGTTAAATCTGCATTTGGTGAAAATTTAATACCGGCTGTTAGAGAAGTAAACGGGTCAAATTTTCTTTTTCCGGAAAAGTGTTTGTTTTATTCTTTTGATGTAAATGATATCGATCAAAGATTAAATGATAAGAAATTTGATTTAATACTTTTGGACCCACCGTGGTGGAATAAATATATAAGGCGGAAAAGAAAGAAAAGCGACTCTGCATACCACATGATGTATAATGACGATTTAAAAAATATTCCCATTGAAGTTGTTTTGAAAGAGAGTGGCTTAGTTGTGGTGTGGTGCACAAACTCTCAGCAAAATTTAGACACGCTTATAAATGACATTTTTAAAAAATGGAATGTTGACTTTATTACAAAGTGGTACTGGCTGAAAATAACCAGGTTTGGAGAACCAATTTGTAGTTTTTCTAAACCTCCAGGAAAGCAACCATTTGAACAGATAATAATTGGAGGGAGAAATATTGATTTTCCCCAAGATTTCAACAAAAAGGTAATTGTCAGCATACCAAGTGCTATACATTCTCACAAACCACCATTGGAGGAAATTTTAAAGTTTGTCTTACCTGAAAATGCTGAAAAATTGGAGATATTCGCCAGATACCTTCTGAACGGTTGGACTTCATATGGAAATGAAGTATTAAAATTACAAAATGAGATTTTGTTTGATGTTACTTAAAATAAAGTATTTTAATCTGAAAAGGGGTTTAATTTGTGAAACAAAGACCATACTTATGTAATAATTTATTTAAAAAATGGTATTACACAAAAAATTTTAACGTTTTCCTCCTACTCTAGGTGCAGCTTTGGTTACATTTTTCGTAACCTTCTGTTTTGGGGCTGCCTTAGCTTTAGCGGGGGCTGCGGCTTTCTTGGCGGTCTTGGTGGTCTTCTTCTGTTCTTTAGCAGCACTATAAATAAAAAAGAAACATGAACAATTATGTGCTAAAAATTTAAAAAAAATATGTGATTACTAAAGGTACCTACAAAAATGAAACATGGAATTTTAAAGTGCTTGAAGCAGTTGGTTTTAACGTTTATAAAATATTTTTTTTTAATTTAAAACTTTATTGGTTTAAAAATATTATTTTTTTAATAAAAATATAATTTTTTTGGGCAGAATTTTTTTAATCATAAATAAATTTTTTATAAAGTTATATAGATTAAATTGGTTAAGTTAATTTTTTTACTATTAAAAAATAGTGTCAGGACATTTAAAATAAAAACAAATACATTTTCTAACAAAATAGTTTAAAAAGTTAAATTTGTTTAATCTCAAAACAATTTATAATCAAAAAATATTTTAAATATAAAATGCAAATGTAAAAGTTTCAAGTATTGGTTTTTAAAAATTGTAGATTTCATATTTTATTTTACAAAATTATTGGTTTAAATTTGTTAAGATATTTAAATGATAGTCAATAAATTTTTAATACAAAAATTCTCACATTACATTTAAATGTTAGTTTTAAATTTTAAAGTTGTAATTTTTGGATTAAAAATTTATCGAATATCATTTAAATTTTGTTTGAGAAATTTAGACCAAAAACTTTTTTTTTAACAAATTTAAATTGATACATTTTAAACCAAAACATATTCACATTACATTTAAATGTAAGTCGATAATTTTTAATTCAAAAAGTGTAAACGCTGCTTTAGCTTTAGCATAATATGGTGCAGATTTCGCGATTTGTACGTTTCACCGACAGCGTACGAAGTCTACGTTTACAATTTGTAAATTAAAAATTATAGACTTACATTTAAATATAAAGTTATAAATTTTGTGCTAAAAATGTATCAATTTAAAATTGTCAAAAATAAAAGGTTTTGGTTTGAATTTTTAAAGTCATTTAAATTTTTAATCCAAAATATATTACTTTAAAATTAAAACTTACATTTACCTAAATGTAATGAGAATTTTTTATTAAAAATTTATCAACTATACTTTAAATGACTGTAAATTTAAACCAAAAATTGTTTACAATCAAATATTTTTTTTAAGCAATATTTTTAAGCTTAAAGTATTATAGTTGTATTTTATATTTAAAAAATTTATTGACCATCAATTGTTTTGAGTTTAAAAAAATATATGTAACTTTGTTAATTTCTGTTAAAACATCATTAAAGTGCTAAACTTTAATCTTCATACTATTATCTAAAAAATGCTAAAACGGTTAGGCAACATATTATATATATATTATATATATAAAAAATAGTATATTGAGAAGTATACTTGGCGTTTCAAGATTTAAGAATGAAGTTCAAAAATAAACATTTTGAACATCACCAAATTCTTTGACAGTTAAAAAACCATTAACAGCGTATTTTGAAGTTTATAAAATTAATTTTTAAAACACCCTCTATTGGAAAATATTTTAACTACAAATTGAGAAATAGTAAGATTTTCTATTTACCAAAATATGAAATATCCAAAACTAAGCCAATTCTTTCTAATATTAATTAAATTGTAAAAGAGCCTTCACATTGATTATTAATCAAAATTCTATAATTTGGGGGTGGAAAAATTAATCTGCTACTATCAAAACCCCTTAAATCCGTTTTTGATGAAAAATGAGATATACCTATGCATTTGAATGGTTGCAAAATCTACCAAGTATACAGTATTTCCATGAATGGGGTTAGAAAAAGGAAAAACATTTTTTTACATTTCTCAGGAAATTTCATTCTTGATAAAAGTCTTTGCTTGATTTCAAACCCCCAGAATTTATTCTCTATGGTTACTTTGAAATTTTGATAAAAATCCTTTCCAACTAATAAATCTTTTCAAAATACTCCATGGATATTATTAATTATTACTTTAAGTAAAAATTAATGGAGATTGATAAAAAATGTATAAAATGCATTGACAACTTTGAACATGTCAATAAGAACATTTGAAAAATGAACAAAACTGGCCAAAAATAGTTTTCTTGTTTTAATTAAAATTTGACACATTTGGTACTGTATGTCAATATACTGTCACCTATATATATTTAATAATAAAAAAACGTTCTAAAAATATTTTTTTTTAAGTAGGTAAATTAAAAATATGCTGTTAAAGACCGTATTTTTGTTAGTATACCCTGAAAATTTTGTACAAATCAAACGAACAGTAACGAAGGTACAGCGCTTCAAAGTCGGTAAAAATGACCCCTTTTTGACTATTTTGCTGAAAAATGGTCATTTTTGACGAATTTGAAGCGCTGTATTTTCGTTAGTGTTCGTTTGATTTGTACAACATTTTCAGGGTTTACTAACAAAAATACGGTCTTTCACAGGATATTTTTTATTTACCTCAAAAAAAAATTTCTCTATAAAAGATTGGTAAAGGCGTTTTAGACTTGTTATGCGTTAATTTTGACGCAGTGTCACAATTATATTCCCACTAAATTAGTTTGTTTTACTTGATGTAGCCAATTAAACCCCCCAAATTTTTAAAGATGTCAAATTCGGAATAAAAAAAACAAACTGCAAATTAACTGTGGACAATAAAAATGATGTTTAAAGTCAAGCAAAAAGTTTTATCAAGAATACTGTATATAAAATGAACTCTAAAAAGTGCACTCAGATTCAAATGCCATTTAATCCATTTGATCTAATTTTCACACAACTTGCCATATATTCAAAATCCATTAAGTCCAATAGTGGGTTTCAAATCCCACAACTTCACCGTTAATTTCAAATTTTTGAGTTCATTATAACAATGTTGTTGTCCTTGTTACAACCAGTTAAAATTTCACAAAACGGTGATTTAACTTATTTGAAAAATAGTATTATAACATAATAACAAATTTCACAAGGTCCGAACCTATGAATCCAAATCTTCAGCGTAACATAACTCGCAGAAACTAAAATCCAACTTACCGGATGGCTTGTTCTCTCTGTGCTTTCCTGACTTCGGGCCTTTGGTTACGTTTGGCCATTATGTCGGTCAAACTGGCACCTACGATAGCACGTTGGAACTTTTGGGTTCTACGTGTGCGTTTTTTGGTGGCCTCTTCTTCCTGGCCCTTCTTGTGTTTCCTGCGGTACAACACCGTCCACGTCACTTTACGTGGGTTCCTCTTCATCAAATGAGCACGCTCACATTTCGAGTTCAGGAATGTGAAGTTCTAAAAACAGAAACAAAACAAAGTGAGGTTATGTCGATACTCATATTTGTCTCCATATTCCGCTATTTGAGCGTTATTTCGGCCAAAATTACACCACCACGAACACTACTCAATTAGTACAAATACATATAGGAAAACTTACCTTTCCATCAACTTTGACCAAGGTTTTGCCATGGCCTGGGTAAATTTTGTACCCACTGTAGGCGCAAAGACCAATCCTAAAATAAAAAATTTAATTAGCATCGCGTGAAATCGAACCCGATGAACAAAAATAAAGCATTAAAACTTCATTTTGATTGAGGATGTTCAAAATATTTTAGGAAAACGAACACCAACTTACTTCATCTTGTCAAATTACTTAAAAAGGAAGACAGAGCTTGCGCGAAAAGAATCGTAGTGAAGTTCGTGCGATCAAATGCGCATGTCTCAAAGTGGCGCCAAATTCAAATGTCAAACACAAAATCTATTCAAATTTAAAATGTCCAACGATGGTGAATATGGAATTTTATTGCACGAAAAATTAAGCGACTGTATTTCCGTGAACAATACAACCACCGATGAGGAAAAAGAATCCACATCGGTTGATTTAGTTATTTGTACTTCTGATAGCGATACTTCGTTGGAAGATAACGATTATTTTATCGAAGCGGAATCCAGACAAACGCGTTTAAAAGAAAGACTAGCTACTTTACAAATAGCGTTGGAAACATTGCAAGAGCAGTTAAAGGAGGAAACAAACTTATGGCGGAAAGAAGTTGAGGAGACGATACTTCTTCAAAGGCAACAAGAGGAAAAATTGGATGAATTTTGTTCTGAACACCATTTAACGCATAGTGAATATTTTCAAAGACAATCGCTGCAGCTGCAGGAAGCTATTTTAAAAGCTCAAGCGGCCAAAAGGGCGAAAATTCAGAGGGAAATTGCGATAACTTCGTATAAAACGCAGCTATTACAAGTTGAAAACATGTGCAACTTGGAATTGACAAGAGTAAAGCAGAGCAAGCAAAATTTGCAGCCGTTGCAAATGATTGCGTCCGAATGGAAGATGAATGATAAAGGTGATTTTAACAGAGATGAAGAAAGGCATGACAACGAAAATATTTCTACGGCAAATAGCCAGTTAAGCATTGAGGATTCAGTAAAGGAATTGTATAACAATATGGATGAAATGTTTAATGAATTAGCGTTCAAGTTCGCAGCTGCGGGCTCGGAATTTGTTTTTCAATGTGAACTAAATGAGAATTGTCAAGCAGCTGCAGCTGAGATTCAATATGAAAATGTATAAATTTTTATTTAGTTAAAAAAAAAATTAATGAAATAATATTGACAATTATTATAGTGAAAACAAAAATTAATGTAAATAAAATATTTATTGAACATTACAGTAAACAATTAACTATTTTTTTGACCATATCATTCAGAAAGGTTAGCTAAGATTTGTAGGCTCAGCTGCTGAGCCTCAGCATCTAAACACACTGAAAAACTGTCATGCCATGAACATATTTAGAAAGGTTAGTTAAGATTTGTTGACTTAAAATTTAAAAACACTGAAGAATTCTAATGCAGCTGCAGCTCAGTTTGAGGTTTAATGTGATAAATTATGATTTCTTAATTATAAAAAAACAAAATTTAATGAAATATAATATTTATTGAACATTTATTATAGTGTTAACTGTAAACAATTAACTATTTTCATGACCATATTATTCAGAAAGGTTAGCTAAGATTTGTAGGCTCAGCTTTTAAAAAACTGAAGAATTGTCTTGACATGACCATATTTAAAAAGGTTAGTTAGGATTTGTTGGCTTAAAGTTTAAAAACACTGAAGAATTCCAATGCAGCTGCAGCTCAGTCTGAGGTTTAATGTGAAAAAGTAAGATTTCCTAATTATAAAAAAAAACAAAATTTAATTAAATAAAATATTTATTGAACATTTATTATAGTGTCAACAGTAAACAATTAGCTATTTTCATGACCATATTATTCAGAAAGGTGAGCTAAAATTTGTACGCTCTGCTTTTAAAAAATTGAAGAATTGTTATGACATGGCCATATTTAAAAAGGTTAGTTAGGATTTGTTGGCTTAAAATTTAAAAACACTGAAGAATTCTAATGCAGCTGCAGCTCAGTCTGATGATTTCTTAATTATAAAAAAAACAAAATTTAATGAAATATAATATTTATTGAACATTTATTATAGTGTTAACAGTAAACAATTAACTACTTTTATGACCATATTCAGAAAGGTTAGTTAAGATTTGTTGGCTCAACATATAAAAACACTGATATATTTTGGATTAAAGCCATTAATGAAGTAAATATAGTTTTAGTTAATTTTAGGTTATAAAAGGCAAATTTAGTGTTGCCAAAAAAAATTGACCCAACAAATCTTAACTATCCTTTGTGTATACAATTATCGAGTAATAATACATCCAAGTATATAATAGGAAATTTTAATGTATAACTACGTTTACAGGGGTATAAAACATTATAAAATTTATTACTAACAGTTTAAAAATATAATTCGTTAATTTAACATTGGAATGGAGAGATCACATACATGATATTAAACATAAACATTAAAAAAAATAACCGATAAATTAACCAATTAAATAAAAGGACCACGATTTTTTTCGTTCGAGTTTTTGGGTAATTAATCGAAACATTATAAAAAAATAAAATTGTTAAAATACTGGTAGCAATCTTGGCCACGTAAAAAGTAAAAAGAATGAAAAAAAAGTTTTCGAAGACAAATTAAAAGGAGAATCCACCATTAGGCACTTGTGTTGGGGTGGCGAATTGTATCTGGCCATCGGAAGTTGTTGGGGCTGGCATATCTTCAGCTCCATTCTAAAAGGATTTATTTTTTATAAAAACCATTTGTTCAGCCATTTTTTTAAATTTTAAAAAATACCCTTACGCATTAAATTACCCGACCACCAGATGGATATCAATTGTATTCGACTTACCTCAGAAAAGTAATTTTCGATAATGTTGAGAGCTTTTTCGTAAATCTTTTCGTTGTCGTGCGATTGTAGGGCTTCGATTCCGTCCAAACCGCCGCATTCTTCAATCAAAATGGCCACTTTCTCTACTTCACCCATTTTATTAGCAGCCTAAGGAAAAAACAACATTGCTTCAAACAAATACAGTTTTTTATTTGGGATTTCTTTTAAGGTTTACTATATTAAAATTATCCCAAGAATTAAAAGTCCATGAGTCTTAAAACTTCCTAAAATTGTCTATCCCAACTGTCCATAAAGTATACTATACTAAAGTTAACTCAAAACTATAAATTTGGAACTTTCTAAAATGCCTTAAAATATTTAGAAGTTTTAAAATGGTCGTAAATGTGAACAGTTGTCCTACAACCGTCTTAATTCCTAAACTGTCTAAAATTGTCCTAAAACTGTCTAAAATTGTCCTAAACCCTTAGAACTTTCTAAAATCTAAAATCAGATCTATCAAAAAGTTTAAAAATGGTCCCAAAACCATCTTAGGAATTTCTAAATTGCATTCAAATGTTTAGAACTGTTTAAATGTCCTAAAATTGCCAGAACTGTTACCTAATGTCCGTAAATGTTAACTGCTCAATAAAATTGTTTATGAGTAAACCTAAACTTTATAAAAAAGTACTATTTAAAAACTATTTAAAAATTGTCCTAAATCATTTTAGGACTAAAATTCTTAGAACTGTTTTGAAGTGTCCTAAAATTATCTGAACTCTAAAACCGTTTAGAACTTTCTAAAATGCTGTAAAATGTTTAAATTTATAAAATTGTATGAAACATTTTAGTATTCCAAAAACTGTCTTAAATTATAATAAACCTTAAAACTTTTTAAAACGCCTAAAAATTCTGCGAACTGTTAAAATGTCCTAAACCCTTAGAACTTTTTAAAATACAATTTGAATTTTTAAATGTATTAAAATCAATGTTAAAAAATGTATAAAGAGTATATACATACAAAGAACTACAACAGTCCATCAGATTTATCAAAAATGTTTAAATATTGTCCTAAATCCATCTTAGGAATTTCTAATTTGCATTCAAATGTTTAGAACTGTTTAAATGTCCTAAAATTGCCTAAACTGTTACATAATGTCCGTAAATGTTAACTGCTCAATAAAATTGTTTAAGGAGTAAATCAAAACGCTATAAAAAAGTATTATTTAAAAACTATTTAAAAATTGTCCTAAAATCATTTTAGGACTAAAATTCTTGGAACTGTTTTGAAGTGTCCTAAAATTATCTGAACTCTAAAACCATTTGAGAACTTTCTAAAATGCTGTACAATGTTTAAATTTCTAAAATTGTATGAAACATTTTAGTATTCCAAAAACTGTCTAAAATTATAATAAAACCTTAAAACTTTTTAAAACGCCTAAAAATTCTGCGAACTGTTAAAATGTCTTAAACCCTTAGAACTTTTTAAAATACAATTTGAATGTTTAAATGTATTAAATGTCTAAAACTGTATTTAAAGTATCCCAAAATGGTCTAAACAAAGAACTACAACAGTCCATCAGATCTATCAAAAATGTTTAAAAATTGTCCTAAATCCATCTTAGGAATTTCTAAATTGCATTCAAATGTTTAGAACTGTTTAAATGTCCTAAAATTGCCTGAACTGTTACATAATGTCCGTAAATGTTAACTGCCCAAAAAAATTGTTTTAGGAGAAAACGAAAACTTTATAAAAAGTACTATTTAAAAATTGTCCTAAAATCATTTTGAGACTAAAATCCTTAGAACTGTTTTGAAGTGTCCTAAAATTATCTGAACTCTAAAACCGTTTTAGAACTTTTTAAAATGTTGTAAAATGTTTAAATTTCTAAAATTGTAAGAAACATTTAAGTATTCCAAAAACTGTCTTAAATTATAATAAACCCTTAAAACTTTTTAAAACGCCTAAAAATTCTGCGAACTGTTAAAATGTCCTAAACCCTTAGAACTTTTTAAAGTACAATTTGAATGTTTAAATGTATTAAAATCAATGTCTAAAACTGTATTTAAAGTATCCCAAAATGGTCTTAACAAAGAACTACAACAGTCCATCAAATCTATCAAAAATGTTTAAAAATTGTCCTAAAACCATCTTAGGAATTTCTAAATTACATTCAACTGTTTAAATGTAATAAAATTGCATGTACTGTTACATACTGTCCGTAAATGTTCTGAAATGTTCTGAAGTGTCCTAAAATTCTCTGAACTAAAAATATCCTAATACCGTTTAAAATTCACTATCACGGTGCTGTTCTGAGAGGTGATTTTTGGACTTTCCGTAAAACCTATTTTTTTATATTCTTGTTAATTAGGTCATAACTAAAATTTTAAGAGCAAAATAAAAAAAATTGACGGTTAATTTTGTTTTAATTGGATGTTTATTAAAATATGTATGCACACTTTCAATTCTCCAATTAAAACTTGCGATTTTATTTAAATATTATCATAACTTTTTAAATCAGATTAAAGATTAGTTAATTTCCTAAAAAAGGTCTATACATTTTTTATATCTTTTACTGTTTTGTTGTAATACACGTTTAAAGTTTTAATTAAAGGTTAAATGTATAGTATACATTTATTAAACAATAATTCTAAGGGTGCCACATTTTATTTAGGGCCGATTTGTTCATTTTTGATTTATTTGATGAATAATTTCTTTTGATACTAGATATTGCCAAGACATGAAAGTTATCGGCCCCATAAACTTTACTAAAGATGAATAAACGGCCATTTCAAGCGGATGGACGGGACAAATCACAAAACTGTTTTTATAAAAAAAATTGTAGGTAATTTATTATATATTATTTTTGCATCAAAATTGTCAAATATATTCTTCTATTATTAATCTATACATTAAATAAAAAAAATCGCAAGAAATATTTTATAAAAGTAGAGATAATTTCAATAATTGACAGGGGATGGACGGGACAAGATAAATCTTTTTTTGTCCCGTCCACACCTTTCAATTATTAAAATTATATCTACTTTTATGAAATATTTCTTGCGTTTTTTTTTATTTAATGTATAACCTAATAAAAGAAGAATATTTTTGACAATTTTGATGCCAAAATATTATATAATAAATAATCTACAATTTTTTTTATAAAAACAGTTTTGTAATTCGTGCGTTTTGCGCGCTTGAAATGGCCGTAAACCGGTCCTTAGTTAAATTTCATGAATTTCTTCGTAACTTTTACTACAATTTTTCATTTTTGTTTATAAAAAACACTTTAAAAAACTAAACAAAAACTATAGAATACGTATACTGAAAATGACAATTCAAACGTCAAATAAATTTTTAATAGATCCAAGTTTCATGGCAACCTTTAAGGATATATTAATTAAGGGAACATAAATGTATACGTCAAAGGTTAGATTAAAAGTTTGAACGTTTATTGCAACAAAACAGTAAAATATATAAAAAAAATTGTAAAAACCTTTTTTTTAGTTATGAAAATATTAAATATTTAAATTAAATCGCTAGTTTTAATTGGATAATTGAAAGAGTGCATAATATTTTTAATAAACAGCCAATTAAAACAATTCAAACCGTCAGTTTTTTTTATTTTGCTCTTAAAATTTTAGTTATGACCTCATTAACAAGAATATAAAAAAAATTAGGTTTCAAAGAAAGTCCAAAAATCACCTCTCAGAACAGCACCGTGCTAAACCCTTAGAACATTCTAAAAAGCCTTGGAATTATTAGAACTGTTAAAATTTCCTAAAATTGTCTGATCTGTAACATTTGTAGTGTAAAATGTACCTATTTGTCTTAAAAGTTTCTAAAATACTTTAAATTTTGTAAATGTACTAAAATTGTATGAACCATTTTAGTATTTCAAAAACTTTAAATTTTCCAAAAACTTCAACTCTCTAATATACTTAAAATATTTTAGAACTGCTGAAATGTCCCAAAATTGATCAGTCTTATTAGTGTCCAACATATCTTAAAAATCGTAGTGTATGAAGTATAATTTGTCTTTAAATGTCCTAAAATTCTGTTTTCAAAAAACTGTCTAAAATTGTCCTAAACCCTTAGAACATTCTAAAAAGCCTTGAAATTATTAGAATTGTTAAAATTTCCTAAAATTGTCTGATCTGTAAAATTTGTAGTGTAAAACGTACCTATATGAATTATTTTGGTATTCCTAAAACTTTAAATTTTCCAAAAATCTCAGAACTCTCTAATATACTTAAAAATTCTTAGAACTGCTGTCCCAAAATTGATCAGTCTTATTACTGTCCAACATATCTTAAAAATCGTAGTGTAAAAAGAATAATTTGTCTAATGTTCTAAAATTTTAAGTTTTCAAAAAACTGAAACTTGAAATTATTAGAACTGTTAAAATTTCCTAAAATTGTCTGATCTGTAATAACTGTTAAATGTATCTTAAAATTTGTAGTGTAAAACGTACCTATTTGTCTTAAAAGTTTCTAAAATGCTTTACAATGTTTAAATGTCCTAAAATTGTATAAACCATTTTAGTATTCCAAAAAGTGTCTAAAAATATTCTGAAGCTGTTAAAAATCTCCTAATACCGTTCAAAATCCACTATAAGTTTCCAAAAACGATTTTAAGTGGTCGCTACTCACGTTAAGGATGTTGCAGAGCCCGTCGAGCACGACGACCACCGTCTTGTAGTCCTTCGAGTTGAGCAGGTTGCACATGGGCTTCAGGGCGCCGAGCTCGACGAGCCGCGCCAGCTGCGCCACCGTGCCGCCGCTCGTGTAGTTGGTGACGGCCCACGCCGCCTCCTTCTGCGACTTGAAGTCGCCGGTCTGGAGCACGTGCAGCAGCGGCGGCAGGATGCCGGCGTCCAGCACCTTCTGGATCTGCTCGCTGTTGCCTGCCGTCACGTTCGAGATCGTCCACGCGGCCTCCTTGACGATGTTGAGCCGCGGGTGCTGAAGGAGCTTGCCCATCACGTTCAGCGACCCGGCGGCGATTACTGTGTCGGTCTGAAAACGGCGCGTCGTCACTTTTTGCGGCGGGCAAATACACGCACGGGCAAAATAATCGAGCCGCACAAATTTTCGATTAATTTCAATCGCAAATAACTTTTTTATTTGATGTCGGATTTAAACGAATATTAAAGAATATTGTAGATAAATTAATGGACAATCGCTCACATTTTAAAAAATACTAAAAAATACACGTACGTTTATAATATACAGGTTTAAACAAAAAGATGTTTTTTACCATAAGTTTAAGACACTCTGTAGAGTGGCAAAACCGTAGGTATATTGTTCTAAATTAAGTTTTATTTATCAAGTCACATCTATTTTTAACAGTTTTGTTTTTGGTTCACCTTGTTATATTTATTTTTGTGGAAAATATGGATTTTTAAAAAAACATTGCAATTTCCAATATTTTTCCTTTATAAAGAACTAAGGTTGCTATGGTCCATCCATAGCTAGAGGTAGCGATATTATCGATAGTTTATCGATAGTTTCGATATTTTAAAAACTATCGAATTATCGATTCTATCGATAGTGACAGACCATCGTCTAGCGATAGTTGTTTCAAAAAAAAAAATATTATTATAACTATGGTTGTTTTTTTTATTCGAAATTTGACGAAGTTAAAAATTTGGGGTTTTAGTTGGCAAAATCTAGGGACCCTAGATTTACCAAAGGTGGTAATCCTAAGAAAAAACAAAAAAAAAACTGTTAAATCAAGTAAACTATCCATTCGGGTTTCGTTCTTCGAAGAGTGCACTTGGTTCATGACCTGTGACCCTGGAGGGACGAAATTGGAATCCCAGCACAAAAATACGCTGGTCAGTGTCATAAATACAAACTCTACAATAGATTTGTTAATGTACGAACAATTTCCACGATGAATGACTGAAATATTTAAAGAAAAGTCTGTGCATTTGCCATGTGGTGCATGGTTGGAATGGAAAAAATAATGGAGTTTAGAAGTGTATTATATTAATGTTAAATATATGGATCATGAATGTAACGTAATGTGTTTAGAAGGATGGTGAATAAATCTAATTTTGTGAATAAAGAAGTGAAAAAAGAAACTAAAAGTGACAAAAATAATAATAAATAAAATATAAAACCAAGAAGAAAAGGAGTAAGCTATAGGTTATCCTAGACTCGCTTGCTCCAGTATAATATTTAATAAAATACAGCTGGGAAAGTCCAATCAAACCGAAGAAGAAGAAGAAGAAGTAAACTATCAAAATATGTGCTGTCAATTATTTTATTGTTGATGTCATGGAGCCTACACAAGGAGTCCGAACTGCATGTAAACAAGAATCTTCCTAAGGAAAGTAGGCGCTGGTGTACCGTTTCTTCTGAAACAATTGACTAATTTGTACTGAAACGCTACCAAAAGAGCAGACGTCAGTACGCATCAACAATCAGCGCCGCTGGTGGTGAACTTAATTTGTGCAATTTAGAGGGCAGGTTTTGTCGATTTTCCCTATTAAGTTCGGGCTCCTTGTGTAGGCTCCATGTTTTGAAACTCGATAGCTATTATAGATTTTGATATAAAGGTTTTAATAACTAAGGTAGATATTTATATAGAAATACTAAACTATATTTTTGACTCTCCTGTATTTGGTAGGTTGAAAATGTGGCACTATAAAAATATTTTTTAATAAAATAAAAACTATAGGGTTTTGAAATTTTAGTTAACTATCGATAGTATCGATAGTCGCTTTTCTCACTATCGATAGTCTACTTTTGTCCACTATCGCTACCTCTATCCATAGCCTATGGAGGATGACAATGACAGTTTTGTTGAATCATCCCATACTTGGACATGTCATATACAGCTTTCAAAAGCTATCAAATTGTTTTTTGTAAATTAATGTGTTAATTTTGAGGTGTCTTCTCACTTTTAAAAATGTCTCTGACTGATGTTGCCCTTTGTACTTTACTTCTTGTGACGTTTAAAATACTTGCCATTGTGACCGTCCATCCTGGATTAAATTAATGGCTCTGGCAACATCAGTCGGAGACATATCCATTTTTTAAAGTAAGAGGACACCTCAAAATTTAAACATTAATTTGCAAAAAACAATTTGATAGCTTTTGAAAGCCGTGTATGACATGTCCAAGTATGGGATGATTCAACAAAACTGTCACTGTCATTCTCCATAGGCTATGGATGGACAATAGCAACCTTAGTTCTTCATACAGAAAAATATTGGAAATTGCAATGTTTTTTTTTTAAAATCCATATTTTCCACAAAAATAAATATATCGAGGTGAACTAAAAACAAAACTGTTAAGAATAGATGTGACTTGATAAATAAAACTTAATTTAGAACAATATACGGTTTTGCCACTCTACAGAGTGTCTTAAACTTATGGTAAAAAACATATTTTTGTTTAAACCTGTATATTATAAAAGTACGTTTAATTTTTAGTAATTTTTTAAAATGTTAGCGATTGTCCATTAATTTATCTACAATATTCTTTAATATTCGTTTAAATCCGACATTAAATAAAAAAGTTATTTGCGATTGAAATTCATCGAAAATTTGTGTGGATCGATTATTTTGCTTGTAAGTGTAATACAGACTGTGCCAAAAAAATCGACTATTTTTTTTGTAAAGTATATCGAAAATATTGTTTGGGGGGACAAAAAAAAAATTATGGTAAAAGTTTAAGTCCATAATATTAATATTAAGAGGTCTATTATCGCAATTTTAGATTTTTTTTCCTGAGCGAGTTTTTGTCCCAGAACTCCCAAACCATTGAGTTTAAAAAAAAAGACTTAAGAATATTTTTTCAAGAAAATTGAATGTTCTACATAAAAGATTTGATTGAAATTTCCCGTCAGATAAACCGTTTTCTTACAATCATGCCTTAAAAATTGGTATACTTTTACAATTTGATCTTTTAACTTTGGAATTTTGTAATTCATGTAAAAATCAGTACCCGGAAAAAACCGATAAATATTCTTATGGGAAATCAAATGCTGTACAAAAAAAGTCTCCAAACATTTTTGGCTAAATTCACTCCATCAAAAGTTATTCAAGGTTAAATTTAAGTTAAAACAAAATTCTTGTTTTTCCGCTCTATATTTTTTTTTGGGTCAGTTAAAAACTTGAATTCTTTTATCTATGAAAATCCTTGTTATTGATAAAACTACTGAAAATTACAAAAAATAACACTTTAGAGTTTTTTTGCTTTAAGAAGCTATTTTCTTTAGAAAATATTATTTTCACTGTTACCTATTTAATCGTTTAAATAATAACAATCATGTTGATTTTTTATTGGAAATTGTTAATTAGTTATATAATACACATATATAAAGAAAAAAATAAAATTATCACCCATAAAAAAATAAATCTACAGAGAAAAAAAGAATTTCGTTATGACTTCAACTTTAACCTTAAATAACTTTTGATTGAGTGAATTTAGGCAAAAATGTAAAGAGGCTTTTTTGTAAAGCATTTGATTTTCCATAAGAATATTCATCGGTTTTTTTCTGGGTACTGATTTTTACATGAATTACAAAATTCCAAATGTAAAACTATACCAATTTTTAAGGCATGATTTTAAGGAAACGGTTCATCTAAAGGAAAATTTCATTTTAACCTTTTTTGTAGAGCATTTAATTTTCTTAAAAAAATATTTCTGAGTCAATTTTGTTAAACTCAATAGTTTCTGAGACAAAAACTTGCTGAGAATTTTTTTTTGTCACCCCAAACCATATTGATTTTTTTTGGCCCAGTCTAGAGCCACATAAAGTGACTTTCTTGACATAAAATCGGGGCTGGATGGATCATAGTGTAATTGTTCATTTATTGTCCATTAAAAAAAGCGGGACTTTTATTTAATTAATTAATAATAAAAGCCCTTTTGGTATTATCTTTAAGCGGCAGAAAAAGTAATTTACTGCGAAATGTCACAAAAGTTTGTCAGGGAGAGAGTGGCGTTTTAAACTCTCATATGCAGATGGCGCTGTAAAAACGTACCTGTGTGTCGTTTCCGGTGACAATGTTGCCGACGGCTCTGAGAGCGGGGGTCAGCACAGTATTGACATCGCTGTATAACAGCTGCACAAGTCTTTCGATCATTCCGGTATCCAATACAGCCTGGATTTTTTCGTTGGTTCCATCTGTTAGGTAGCTCAAAGCCCAGCACGTGTCGGCCAGGACATCTTTGTCGCCGTAGGTTAGCAACTAAAAGAAATAAACCATTGCTGTGTCTAGTGTTTAAAAAATTTCGACGCACGGAGGTTTAAAATCGCGATTTTCTGGCCAAAACCTAAAGTATTTAAGTCTAATTTGGGTACAAATTATTATAGGTGTTTATTTATTCATTTCCTAAACGGCAGTGTTGATGTATGGTTTTTATATATTCATTTTCTATAAAGAACGTTTAAAGTAGCAACTACAAATCGTTTAATTGTCATATGAATTTTAGGAATATGCACAGGGCTCCCACATTTTATTTAGGATAATTTTAGGAGAAATAAAGTATTCAAATAAATTTAAGTAATTAAATAAAAACAACTGTACTGTACTAATATAAATAAATATTACTTCTTTTGTCCAAATAGGTTACATTAACTAGTTTTTTAGCCAAATCACTAGACGAGTTTTTTTTAATAAAATTAAAAGTGAGGTAAAATTACTACTTTTTTATTTATCTGAGGTAAATAGGTATAAACACAAGTAGAAATTTCACCACACTTTTAATTTTATTTAAAAAAAACGCGTCGATAGATTTGGCTACAAAACTAGGCCAAAATCAAGTGATATTATATTTATATTTTAACCGTTTAGTTAATAACTAAAAATAATTGTAAGTGGATGTGTCACTCAAAAATCACATAATAGAAAAAATATAAAGTTTGAAAAATACAGCAAGACATTCTTTAGATGTTTACTATTTTAGCTGTCATTTAAAAGAAAATTAAAAATCCTTTTGTTTGATATATAACACGGTATATTTTTGTCGAAAACAAAGGAAATATGGCTAAAATCATTTTAGTAAAATGACAATTTTGTAGAAGTCTGGATATTGTTTTTAGCTATATTTTTTGTTTTTTAGAAAAATGTAGACTTTAATAAACTAGAACCTAAAAATATATATTTTTTAAGTTAATTTTTAAAAAAGAATTTTTTTAGCTCAACTATAGGCAGTCAGGTTGGCCTATTAATATTTAATTTTTAGTAGTTTTGGGATATTGATGGCAATTTTAGGAGAATTTTAGGAGTTTTCAAGACTAAAGCCAAATTTTAGGAATTTTATGAGTTTTAGGAGACGTGGGAGCCCTGTATGCAGCAACATGTTTTTGATCCCACGAGATCCCCCAATATTTTCAAATGATTTAAGTAGAAAAAGGTATAGAAAATAAAATACCGTTATAAGATTTTCCCGGTTTTTCCCTATTTTGTAACAAATATAGCCCCTTACAATAATTGCGTTAATTAAGAAATGCCGTTTTTTCTCCGAAAAAATAATGTATAGGTGTCTATTAGAAAGGTTAATTTGGCTTCTTTCGTTGATTTACTTACATTTTTGTTCCGTTATTAGAGACGGTAAAATGTTTAGTATTTGTCGAAAAATATTAAATGCAAATCTTGACACCCAGATAACAATAATTTTGTCGCAATTGAAATCAAGATGGAAAGTGATGAATAGAATAAAGTTACGCGGATAAACCTTTTCTGCTAAAAAATGTTTAAAAGTGTGTGTCCGCCATTTTGAATTTGGAAATTTTAAGGTTATTAGCGACCACAAAAACCCCTAGTAACAAAATTTGGAAAATAAATACATATATAACTTAGGTTTGGGTCAGGAATTTGCGATTTTAGAGCACCGTGTTTAAAATAAAAAATCAAAAAAACTCTTGCATTTTTTCCGTATTATCCGTAGTCACGGGTACTGTTCTGAGAGGTGATTTTTGGACTTTTTGTGAAACCTAATTTTTTTTTTATATTCTTGTTAATTAGGTCATAACTAAAATTTTAAGAGCAAAATAAAAAAAATTTGACGGTTAATTTTGTTTTAATTGGATATTTATTAAAAATATGTATGCACACTTTCAATTCTCCAATTAAAACTTGCGATTTTATTTAAATATTATCATAACTTTTTAAATCAGATTAAAGATTAGTTAATTTCCTAAAAAAAGGTCTATACATTTTTTATATCTTTTACTGTTTTGTTGTAATACACGTTTAAAGTTTTACTTTAAGGTTAAATGTATAGTATACATTTATTAAACAATAATTCTAAGGGTGCCACATTTTATTTAGGGCCGATTTATTCATTTTTGATTTATTTGACGAATAATTTCTTTGGATACTAGATATTGCCAAGACATGAAAGTTATCGGCCCGATAAACTTTACTAAAGATGAATAAACCGGTCCTTAGTTAAATTTCATGAATTTCTTCGTAACTTTTACTACAATTTTTCATTTTTGTTTATAAAAAACACTTTAAAAAACTAAACAAAAATTATAGAATACGTATACTG